>CM065645.1:5407534-6607534 GCA_033220585.1 Dipteronia sinensis
ATTACAAGAAGGCCTATAATCTAAGTCTTGAACATCTTCAAGTCAATCCAAAGCTTGTAGAAAAGTTCCAACCTACACACAATCAATAAGACAAATAGAAATACCTTCTAAGATCAAGTGTGTGAGAGGTGCTTTCAATAATCATAATTAACAAAAAAACATTTGCGATAGCCATACTAGATAGAACCAATACAATCAAGTAATGTAATCATGCTATGCAATGCAATTCTCTCCCTACATGATTGATCTCAACTCCCTCTAAATATGATGCCACAACCCTTCTCCCATTTTTTTGTCATGAGATAGGTAAAAGGAGTTCCCCTAATCGGTAAGCATTTGGCAAGGAGAGCTCTTAGCACAAAAACACATGCATAATCATATAAGCAACTTTATGCAACTCAATTAAGTATGAGAGAATCAATGAGTTTTGTTTTAAGAAAATGTGTGACACGATGCTTTGCATGCAAGACATGTTGCATTCAAGTTCAAAAACAATGGTATTTGGCAAAGCAAACAACAAAGGTTTCCAAAAAGATTTCAAATCAATTTTACCCTTTGTCATGAATTCAAGAAATGATATAGATTTTATAAGAATTTCCATTTAGAGTGCAACTAAATCAAACTTTATAAGCGAAACAAGACATGAGGGACTTTGCACCCTTTTTGATTTTTTCGGGTAAGATACCCGTATGATAATAGCCTTGTTCAACAAATAAAGAGAGAGAGAGAGAGAGAGAAGACTAAATTTGGATGAGATATCCTTATTTATAGAATGGACACAAGATCCTTATTGAGTTTAGTCTTCTCATTTGCTTGTTCACACATAACTTGGCATTCATATTTTAGCAATCAAAAATAAATCTTCATGCATATCATCTTAAAGCATATCATTAAGAAAACATCATGTCATGGAGATCAATTATAGGTCATTCAAAATGTACTTCCAAAGTGAATCTCCTAGTCCAAAATGCATGTTTGAACATAAATATGACATGGATTGCAAGAAAAGCAATTTGCACACTTATTAAGAAAATAACATAAGCATATGCACAACCAATCATCCCAAGCAATTAATTAAGGAGCATAAAATATATCAATGTAGCACAATGCAATTTCATCCCAATTTTCTCTTTGCTTGAGCTCTCCATATGGGGTCAAGACATACCATGTCAAGCCAAATGAAAAATCCCTATAGACTTACTAAGGTTCCCAAATCTAAGAGTGTCTATGGGCTTTGTAAACAAGTCCGCTAGTTGGTCATTAATCCCCACAGGCTCTAATGCAATAGTTTTGCTCCTCAACTCGCTCTGTAATGAAATGATGTCTAATGTTAATGTGCTTTTGTCCAAGAATGTTAGACGGGATTCTTTGAAATGTTTATGGCACTTATGTTGTCACAAAAACAAAGGAGTAGTGCCTTGCTCTAAGCCATAATCGGCTAGCATTTGTTTCATCCACATCAATTGAGTACAAGCACTACCAATGGCTTTGTATTCCACCTCGGTCATGGATTGGGAAATTGAGTTTTGCTTCTTGCAAAACTAAGACACCAAATTGTTTCCTTGGAAGAAGCAACCACCCTATGTACTCTTCCTATCATCACAATTTCCCGTCCAATCGGGCATCACTAAATCCAACAAGACTTGGATTAGTGTCAAAGAAGTACAAAATCCCATGATTGGAGGTACCATTCACTAAGCGAATGATCCTCTTCACCGCAACAAGGTAAGATTCTTTGGGATCTGCTGGTACCTAGCACAAACACTCACACTATAAGCAATATCGGGGCCTACTAGCTGTCAAGTAAAGCAAACTACCTATCATGCCCCGATATAAGCTTTGATCAACATTGTTACCATTAGCATCTTTACTTAGCTTTAAAGTGGTACTCATGGGTGTGTCACAATGTTTGGCATTGTCAAGGCCAAACTTCTTCACTAGGTTCTTTGTATACTTAGCTTGGGATATGAAGATCCCATCATACATTTGCTTAATTTGCAGACCTAGAAAGTAATTTAGTTCACCAACCATGCTCATTTCAAATTCAAGAGACATGACATCAAAAAATTGTCTCACTTTTGACTCATTGGTGGAGCCAAATACAATATCATTAACATAAATTTTAGCTATGAAAAGCTCATCTTTGTTGCACTTGATAAACAATGTCTTGTCAACACTACCTCTTGAGTAGCCATTGCCAACAAGATAGAGAGTGAGGCGCTCATACCAAGCCCTCGGTGCTTGTTTCAACCCATAAAGTACCTTTTTGAGGCGATAGACATGATTAGGGTGGTGTGGATCCACGAACCCCTTGGGTTGTTCAACAAACACTTCCTCATGCAATAAGCCATTGAGGAAGGCACTCTTAACATCCATTTGGTATAGTTTGAACTTGTACATACAAGAGATGGATAAGAGAAGCCTTATAGACTCAAGATGAGCAACGGGAGCAAAAGTCTCCTTAAAGTCAATACCTTCTATTTGAGAGTATCCTTGTGCCACAAGCCTAGCCTTGTTGCACACAATGTTTCCATCTTCATCTAACGTGTTCCTAAACACCCATTTGGTGCTTATCACATTGGTATTCCTAGGCCTAGGAACTAGAGTCCAAATCTCATTTCTTTCAAATTGGTTTAGCTCTTCTCGCATGGCAAAAACCCAAAATTCATCATTTAAGGCTTTATCAACCTTCTTGGGTTCTATTTGAGAGGTGTAGCAAGTGTAGCTAATTTGATTAGCTATTTGACACCTAGTCATAACACCCTCATTAACATCTCTATTGATATCATTTTTATCATGGAGTTTCCTATCTATGAAGCGGGTTCATTAGAGTCCAAATGTGGATCTCTATCAAGAGGTTGATCATCCTCTCCACTATGATTTGACTTCACATCACTTGAAGTCTTACCACACTCCTTCAAAGAAAGGTCAACATGCTCACAAACATCCTCCTCATGGACAACATCCTTAGGCCTATAGTCATCAATGACAACATTTGATGACTCCATGACACTTCGAGTTCTTAGATTGTAAACTCTATAAACCTTACTATTAAGTGCATATCTAATGAAAATACCCTCATCACTCTTGGCATCAAACTTGCCAAGTTGATCTCGGTCATTAAGAATATAGCACTTACTTCTAAAGATGTGGAAATAGCTAACATTGGGTTTTCTTCCCTTCCATAACTCATAGGATGTTTGTTTGGTCCCGGGTTTAAGGAAAACTCTATTCCCTATATAACAAGCCGTATTGATGGCTTCTGCCCATAAATTCCTAGGAACCTTGTTGCTAAGCAACATCACCTGAGCCATCTCTTGTAAGACCCTATTCTTCCTTTCCACAACTCCATTTTGTTGGGGAGTTTTAGGGGCCGAGAATTCATAGGAAATACCTAGACCATTACAAAAGCTCTCAAAGCTACTATTCTGAAACTCTTTCCCATGATCACTTATAATTCTCTTAATGCTCTTAATGTAAGAATTATTCTCATTCTGAATTTTGACACATAGCATTTTGAAATTCTCAAAAGCTTCAGACTTCCCTCTAAGAAAGTAGGTCCAAGTGAACCTAGAGAAGTCATCAACCACCACAAGGATATATCTTTTACCACCTAAACTCTAGGTTTGCACGGGACCCATTAGGTCCATATGAAGGAGTTCCAATGGCTCCTTGGTGGAAAGATATTTCCCTTTTTATGCACACTCTTAGTTTGCTTCCCTTATTGACAAGGTCTATAAACTCCATGAAACCTCTTCCCAAGCTTGGGAAGGCCGCTTATGACATTCAACCTCTCAAGGACTTTCAAGTCACTATAATTCATGTGGCCAAATCTTTGATGCCAAAACTCAACTTGCTCACAACTAGACAAGTTACAAGAGATGTTACTAGATTCAAGACAACAACATTTGTCACTTGATCTATTGCCTTTTAAAAGAACTTACCAATTTTCCTTAAGAATAGAGCAATCAACTTTGCCAAACATAACTGAAAGCCCTTCATCACTTAAATGTGATATACTAATGAGATTGGCTTTCAAGCCATCTACATAAAGAGCATTTGGCTAGGAGGGAAAACCGGGAATAGATATATTACATTTCCCAATGACTTTTTTTCGTGAACCATCACCAAAGGTGACAAATCCACCATCCTCCATCACAAGAGTCTCAAAGAAACTCTTGTTTCCGGTCATGTGCCTAAAACACCCACTAACAAGATACCAAGTGTTAGAGGCTTTGGCTGTCAAAGCAACTTGAGCCACATAGAAAAAATACTCATTGTTTCTAGTCCACCTAGGTGCAACATTTTCAATCATATGAGCCTTTGGTTCATTGGCTCTAAGTTTCCTAGGTGCATGCTTTTTGGCTCTTCTAAGCATATTTTTCTCAATCATACTTTCCATTCTACACAATTTGATATACTTAAAGCAATTTGGCCTTATGTGGCCTTCAATACCATAATAATGATAAGTATGAGTGAAATAGGGGTTCATACCATAGCCTTGTGCAAGCATTTGAGGCTTCATTCTCCTTTGAGTAGTCCTTTGATGTTGAGCAAACTCTCTCCTTTGTGGTTGAGCCAAAGTAGCATGTCTGCTATGTTGAGCATTATGAGTCCTTGGTTGTGGTGGAAGGGTTCTTGGATGTGGAGGTCTTGATTGAGATGCTCTAGCTTGTTGTGGTAGAGCTCCTGTTGACCCCTTGACTTGAGCTTGCTTTAAGGATTTTCCAACTTCAATACTTTTTGTAGTTTGTTGTGAATTTTGGCTTCTTCAACCTCTTGACTCTTGACAAAAATGGTCTTCTTCAAGGAGGTGGTCTCCACGTCTTCCTTATATCCCAAGCCCTTCTTATCACTAGGGCTCTTCCCACTTGATAACATCTTGTCAAGCTTTTCGGTTCCGGAGGTCTTTTTGGCAATCACATCTTTTACCTCTCCAAGCTCTTTCCTCAAGCTCTCTTCATTCTTCTTAACCACAACAAGCTCCAATTTCAAGCTTTCTTCCATTTCCCTTGTTCTTTTCACCTCTTCAGTCAATTGAGTCATCTTAGAGGTCAATTCCAGATTCTTCATTTTCAACTCTTGAATCTCCTTTTTCTTTTTCGCTCTAGAACTCTTGAAGTATTCCATGAAGTCTTCATAGTCCATCTTCTCATCAAATTCATGCTGGAACTTGGATGAAGTACTTTTATCACTTGAGTGCTCTTCTTCTTCTTCTAGCTTATCACTCTCTTCTTCTTTGTCACTCATAACTTCCTTGCCACTGTGATATGATGAGAAGGTAATGAAGTTGGCAACTTGGTCTTCATCATTCGAAGACTTTTCTTCCTCCTCCAAGTCTTCACTATCACTCCTAGTAGCAAACATAACCTTTCTTTTCTTCTTCTTCTTTAGATTAACACATTCATGTTAGGATTATGCCCAATAGCAAGAGTGTAATGATGTATTTGACAATCTTTTTCATATTAATAAAGTGATTTCTAGTTTAACAAATCTTATGGCATTTATAGTTTAATTATTATAAATGTCAAAAGTAAATAATCATAAGGTCAAAAAACTATGAGAGATGAAGAATTGTTCGTACATCTGGATATGTATGATGTAGACACAATTCTTTAGTTAGTCTTGAACAATGTTCACAACTTAAGATAAAGGTTGGGGGCCTTTACCTTGTTAAAGTTGTAGATTCTGTAAGTTCCTCATATTTTGATTGGCTTATTTCGTTGACAAACCACATTGGGGATTATTCTTTGTAAGGGTAATTTAGGCCTCTTGAGTGTGATCAAGCTTCAAGGACATCATCTCTCTCAAAGAGCACTTCAAAGGTATCTCACTAGTTTAACTTTCTTTGAAGAGATCTAGTTGCACACACTCACTTGCATGCATTATATTCCTAGCTTCATGTAATTGAATGATGTACTGTATGCCTCTTTTCACACTCCACACTTGCACATTTTGCACATCACTTAGTGTGTTGAGTTTTGCCCAGAAAAGAGAACTTCTTCTCTTAGCGCGGCCTAGACCGCTTGGCAAGACATGCTTGCACCGCGGCATACAGAGCGGTATACCTCAGCAGGGTCATGCTTCATGTACCGCTTCCAGTAGACTTGCACCCAAAGCGACCCAAGTCGCGGTGTTGTCTAATAGGCCTCTGTTGCCCATACCGCGGCCTATGCACCTGCATGCACAGCGCCCTGCACCGCGTTGTTGTCCAGACGTTGCACTGCTGTGTGTACCGCAGTCTGGACACTTGCCTGCGACGTGGTCCATCTAGCGGTATTGACGGGATTTGGTGCCCTAAGTCCAAAACGACGTTGTTTTAACTAGGGCTCCCCTATATATACTCTGCTCGTTTTTATGAGTTCAAGAAGCCATTTTTGATAGGCCAAGCTTCCTTTAGAGAGAGAAACTCCCAAGAACTCATCTTTACTCAACCAAACACAAATACATGTGCATTTAACCTCTTCAAGTATCATCTCATCATGGATTCTTCTTGCTTTCATTGACAAGGTAACTTGAACATGCCCTAAATCTCATTGTATTTATTTATGTTCTTGTTTGCCTAGGGTTAGCTCTTTTATGTGATTTTATTGCATATCTTTATGTTTATTGGCATTTATAACATGATTGAGCTGTTGTTTGTTGGTTGAGAGCCTTGTTCATTAATAGCTAGCATTTAGGACGATTTTACCCTTCTAGCTAAATCTTCATGCATTTGCATTTAGATATTGATATCTAGGATTTGCATTTATTGACATCTTTAAATCCTTAGATAAGCATTTATTGTTGCCTAGCATTAATTGCATGTTTGAATATCTTTTACATATTCACATAGGTTGTTTAACCTCTTCATTGATTGTTAAGTTTTGTGACTAAGTGAGTTAGTGCACAAGCTTGTGGTCAAGAATCACTATTAAAGGCCTGTTGGGTAGAGTGAAAGGGTTAGTGACCAAGTAGGTGTGACTTGAGGTCAACCTAGGTTGTAAACTTTCGTTCAAATTGTGGATTTGAGGACCGTATGTGGCTAGAAGGATAGCCCGAGAGTTTTTACCCAGTTGGAGGGTTTCTCATGTAAATCAATCCTTGTGTTTTTATTGTTTTCCGCATATTTATATTGGATTGATTGATTGCTAATATGAGGCAGGATTATTAAAATTGATTAAGTCGAAAAGTTGGTAATAAATCAACTAAAACCTATTCACCCCCCCCCCCCCCCCCCCCCTCTAGGTTGTATTAGACACACTTTGTGTATTTTCAATTGGTATCAGAGCGGGTTCCTAGATACACTTAGGTGATCCTTGCTCGTTGTGTGTCTTGCATCTTGTTTGTGATTGTTGTATCATAAACATTCATCTCATTCATACCCAAACACTATGAGTGGGAACGGAAGTGGTAATGAGGGAGCCTCTAGCACAAGACCCCCTTTGCTCACCGGAGTAAACTATGCCTCTTGGAAATTGCAAGATGGAGTCTTACATTTGCCAAATAAATGACCGAGCATGGATGGCAATTGAAGATGGCTACACTCTTTGGGAAAAGACTCTTGAAGACGAAAGTGTAGTTCCCAAGCCAAAGTTGGAATGGTCAACTCAAGAGTTTGAAGCATCCAAGTGGAACAACAAGGCTATGCATGCTATTCTTTGTGCAATGGATGACAATCAGTACAAATTGATCCAGACAACAAGAATTGCAAAAGAGGCATGGGAGATTCCAGAGACGGCCCATGAGGGAACCGAGGTGGTCAAGGACTCCAAGCTTCAAGTCCTCCAAACACAATTCGAGCAAATTAGGATAGAGGAGGATGAGTGCTTCAACGACTTTCAAGTGAAGTTGATGGACATAGTCAATCAGAGCCATCAACTTAGTGATCCTTATTCGGATAAGAGGATCAAGCAAAAAATTATGAGGTCACTTCCAGCAAGATTTGAGTCAAAAGTGACGGCTCTTGAGGAGAATAGTGACTACAAGAATATGAAGCCAAGTGAAGTTATTGGAAGGCTTCTAGCATATGAGTCTAGATGGACTCCCACACCTACACCTCAAAAGAAGCAAAAGAGTATTGCTCTGAAGACTTCTAAGGTTGAGAAGGAGGAAGAAGACTCAGATGAAGAAATGGCCCTCATGGTGAAAAGATTCAAGAAGTTCATCAATTTTGAGAAGAGGGGATTTGGATCCAAAGGAAAGGAAATAAAGAAGAAGACTCCTTTCAAGAAGTTTGAGTCAAGTGAAGACAAGCCCACAAGAAAAGGGATTCAATGCTTCGAATGTGGAGGTTTCAGACACATCTCCACGGATTGTGGAAATTTGAAAAATAAGAAGAAAGGAAAGGCCATGGCTGCCACGTAGAGCGATGGTGATGACTTGGAAGAAGAAGAAGAATCCTCAGATGATGAGGATCATGTGGCAAACTTTATTGCCTTCGCATCTTCTCTCAAGAGTAAGGAAACAATAGATGATGAAGAGGTAGAGAAACAAAGTGAAGATGACTCTAGCGATGGTGACTCTTCATCCCATTCAACAAATATGGATGTAGGAGGAATGGATCTTGAAGGCTTCATTGAGCATTTCAAAGCTCAAGATTGAAGATGAAGAAAAAGATTCAAAGGCTAAAAGGAGAGAATCTCAAGCTATCCACCGAAGCTACTCACTTAAATAAAGAAGTGAAGATAGCCAAAAGGAATGAGGAATTGATGGAAAAGGAGCTTGAAGAAGCTAGAGAGATCATTGCTAAGATGACTTCAAGCACGAATAAACTTGACCACATGTTGGGAGTTGGCAAGAAGCCAAGTGATAAGAAAGGTCTTGGCTATGAAGATGGCAATGAGACCTCATCCTCAAGCAAGATTGTGTTTGTCAAGAGTTTGGATAACAAAGAGCCTCCACCCCCACAACATCCTAGAAAGAAGATCGAACTAGGAGAGTGCTCTAAAGATCCTCAAGTCAAGGTAGCACAAGGGAAACAAGCTCAAGCTCAATCAATAAGGGTGCATCAAGCAAGTTTCCCTCAACCGAAATACCATCAAGCCAAAAAGCAATTCATGCAAGGTCAACCAAGGAAGCAATTTATTCCAACTCAACAACAAAGAAGAAGAGAACCAATCCAACACCAAAGACAAGCTTAAATGCGTGGGAAAGCCCCTTTGTACTCACAAGGGCATGGTATGTCTTCTTATTTTATTCCCACTTGTCACTTTTGTGGTGTTGATGGTCACATTAGACCTAATTGCTTCAAATACATTGAAATGTGTAGAATCAAGAGCATGATTGAAAGAAATAGAGCTAGAGCTAAAATGCATGTTCCTAGGAAATCTAGAGCAAATTTGCATGATCCTAGGAAATCTAGAGCCAATGTGACTAATACCACTAGGAATGAGAACATTACACCTAGGTGGATTAGAAGGGATAACTATTCTTGCTATGTGGCTCAAATTGCCTTGAAGGCAAATGCCTCTAACACTTGGTATTTGGATAGTGGGTGTTCTAGGCATATGACAGGGAACAAGAGCTTCTTTAAATCCCTTGTCTTGGAGGGTGGAGGATTTGTCACCTTTGGTGATGGATCTAGGAAGAAAGTCATAGGGAAAGGAACCATTTCCATTCCCGATTTACCCTCATTGTCCAATGCTTTACTTGTTGATGGCTTGCAAGCCAATCTTATAAGCATTTCTCATCTTAATGATGATGGACTCTCTGTATTGTTTAACAAAAATGATTGCTCTATTTTAATGCCAAATGGACAAACCTTGCTAAAAGGAAAGAGATCTAGTGACAATTGCTATTGTCTTGAAGATAGTGCTATCTCTTGCAATATGTCCAAATGTGAGGAAATTGAGTTATGGCATCAAAGACTTGGCCACATGAACTATCGAGATTTGAGGATCTTAGATAAGTTCAAGGTTGTGCGTGGCCTCCCTAAGCTTGGGAAGAAAGTCGATGGCATTTGTGAACCTTGTCAACAAGGGAAACAAACCAAAAGTATGCACAAGAAAGGCAAGTATCTCGCCACCAAGGAGCCATTAGAGCTTCTACATATGGACCTTATGGGTCCCATACAAACCGAGAGTCTCGGCGGCAAGAGATACATTTTTGTTTGTGTTGATGATTTTTCTAGATTTACATGGACATATTTTCTTAGAGAAAAATCTGAAACTTTTGAAAAAATTAAAATGCTTTGCACTAAAATTCAAAATGAAAAGAACTCACACATTAAAGGCATTAAAAGAATTAGGAGTGACCATGGGAGGGAATTTGAAAATGCTTGTTTTGAAAGCTATTGCAATAGCATAAGCATTTCCCATGAGTTTTCGGCTCCTAGAACTCCTCAACAAAATGGGGTTGTTGAGAGGAAGAATAGGGTCCTTCAAGAGATGGGCTGTGTGATGTTGCTTAGCAACAATGTCCCTAGGAACCTTTGGGCCGAGGCCGTCAATATGGCTTGCTACATAGGAAATAGAGTCTTCCTAAGGCCCGGTACTAGGCAAACCTCATATGAATTATGGAAGGGTAGGAAGCCAAATGTTAGCTACTTCCACTCATTTGGGAGCAAATGCTACATTCTAAATGACCTAGATCAACTTGGCAAGTTTGATGCCAAGAGTGATGAGGGGATTTTTATTGGCTATGCCCTTAATAGTAAGGCCTATAGAGTTTTCAATTTAAAAACTCGGAGTGTCATGGAATCATCTAATGTCGTCATAGATGATTGTAGGCCTAAGACTAGAGACCATGATGAGGAGGTCATTGTGCTTGATGATCCTTTCTTGGAGAAGAATGGTGAGACTTCAATTGATGTGAAGTCAAGTCTTGATGAAGAGGTCATCCAACCTCTTGATAGAGATCCATCTTTGGACTCTAAAGAACCCGCTCCATGGGTTAGAGATCTCCACAATAAGAATGACATTCTTGGAGATATGAATGAGGGTGTTAGGACTAGGCGTCAAATAGCTAATCAAATTAGCTATACTTGCTACACCTCTCAAATTGAACCCAAAAAGGTTGATGAAGCCTTGAATGATGAGTTTTGGGTTCTTGCCAAGCAAGAAGAGCTAAACCAATTTGAAAGAAATGAGGTTTGGACTCTTGTTCCTAGACCCAAGGATACTAATGTCATAGGCACCAAATGGGTATATAGGAACAAGTCGGATGAAAATGGCAACATTGTGCGCAACAAGGCTAGACTTGTAGCACAAGGATACTCTCAAATTGAGGGTATTGACTTTGAGGAGACTTTTGCTCAGTTGCCCGTCTTGAGTCCATAAGGCTTCTTTTGTCCATATCATGTGTGCACAAGTTCAAATTGCATCAAATGGATGTTAAGAGTGCCTTCCTCAATGGTTTCTTGCATAAGGAAGTGTTTGTTGAGCAACCCAAGGGGTTTGTGGATCCACACCACCCCAATCATGTCTATAACCTCAATAAGGCTTTATATGGGTTGAAACAAGCACCTAGGGCTTGGTATGAGCGCCTTACTCAATTTCTTGTTGACAATAACTACACTAGGGGTAGTGTTGACAAAACCTTATTCATCAAGAGGAACAAAGATGAGCTTTTCATAGCTCAAATTTATGTTGATGATATTGTTTTTGGCTCCACCAACAAATCCAAAGTCCAAAAATTTATTGATGTCATGTCTCATGAGTTTGAGATGAGTCTTGTTGGGGAGCTCAATTACTTCCTAGGTTTGCAAATCAAGCAATTGCATGATGGGATTTTTATATCCCAAGCTAAGTATGCTAAGAACCTAGTGAAGAAGTTTGGCCTTGAGAATGCCAAACATTGTGACATACCCATGAGTACCACCTTGAAACTAAGCAAGGATGCTAGTGGCAAGAGTGTGGAACAAAGTCTTTATCGTGGCATGATTGGTAGCTTGCTTTACTTGACCGCAAGTAGGCCCGATATAGCCTTTAGTGTGGGTGTGTGTGCTAGGTACCAAGAGGATCCCAAGGAATCCCATCTCTCCTCCGTGAAGAGAATCATGCGATATGTGAATGGGACATCCAACTATGGGATATGGTACTCTTTTGACACTAATGCTAGCTTAGTTGGCTTCAGTGATGCAGATTAGGCAGGAAATTGTGATGATAGGAAGAGTACATCTGGCAGGTTGCTTCTTCCTAGGCAACAACTTGGTCTCATGGTTTTGCAAGAAGCAAAATTCCATCTCTCTATCCACAGCTGAAGCGGAATACATAGCCGCCGGGAGTGCTTGCACACAACTCCTTTGGATGAAACAAATGCTTGTGGATTACGGCTTTGATCAAGGTATTCTTACCCTTTATTGTGATAACATGAGTGCAATTAATATTTCAAAGAATCCTGTTCAGCACTCTAGGACAAAGCATATAGACATTAGGCATCATTTCATTAGAGAACTAGTTGAAAACAAATGCATTGCACTTGAGCATGTAGGGCACTAATGATCAACTAGCGGATTTATTTACAAAGCCCTTAGACTCAACTAGGTTCAAGTCACTTAGTAGGTCTATTGGGATTTGTCATATGCCTTGATGTGTTTTGGTGATTGACCCTTTATGGGGAACTCAAGCAAAGAGAGCAACCTTGCATGTTGGAATAAGTAAAAACTTGATCAACTTTATGCTTCTTTATTAATTGCTTGAGTATTCTTGGTTGTGCTTATATATAATCTTATATGGCTTTTTATTCAATAAGTGTGCCTTGCTTGGTTTGTAATCCATGTCACCCCTATGTTCAAACATGCATTTTTGGATTAGGAGAATTGATTGGGAAGTACATTTGAATGACCTAAAATTTATCTCCATGACATGTGAACTTGATTTTGACATGCTCAAAATGATATGCATGAAATATGTTTTGATTGCTTTAATGCAAATGTGTGTGTATGCAAATGAGAAGACTAATCAATAAGGATCTTGTATCCACGTAATCAATAAGGATTTTATATCTAAATTAGTCTTCTCTCTCTTCTTAATTGTTAATCAAGACTACTATCATACGGACAAATTATCCGGAAAAATATAAAAGGATCTCTTGATCCAATGTCTTGATTTGCTTTTAAGGTTTGATATAGTTTTGTGTGCGTTGAAATTTCTTTTCAAAATACTATATCATGTTTCTTTATGGCAAAAGGGTGCAAATTGGTTTGAATTCTTTTGGAACCCTTTTTGATGTTCTCCTTGCCAAATACCATTTGCTTGAACCATGATGCTACATGTCTTACATCCAGAGCAACTAAGTCACACATTTTCTTCTAAACAATAAAACCCTCAATGATTCTCTCTCAATTAATTGAGTTGCATAAAGTTGTTGTATATGATTATGCACTTATCTTGCAAATAGCTCTCTTTGCTAAAGTGACCCGGTTGGGGAATACTCATTTGCCTATCTCATGACAAAAAGGGGGAGTAATGTGGTTTTATTTAAAGGGATTGCATATTTGGAGAGATTGTCCCGTTGAGGGGGAGTAACCTATATAGGGGGAGCATTTGCATGTTGCATGTTGTAGTTTTCTTTTATTATGCAAATTGCTCTTATTTATTTATCTCTCTTGATCACCTCACATGCATTTGTCTTGGAAAGTGTAGTCTCATTGTTTTGTAGGGAAGGTGGCTATTCTACAAGAGCTTGAAGTTTTGAAGACCTAGTATCTAGGTATCTTTTTGTAATGTAGAATATCTTTTTGTTGACCTTTAGTTTTTACTTTTTGTGAGGATGATCTGTGAGTGGTGGTTTTGTCACGAAATAGCTAAAGGGGGAGATTGTAAGTTCCTCATATTTTGATTGGCTTATTTCGTTGACAAACCACATTGGGGATTATTCTTTGTAAGGGTAATTTAGGCCTCTTGAGTGTGATCAAGCTTCAAGGACATCATCTCTCTCAAAGAGCACTTCAAAGGTATCTCACTAGTTTAACTTTCTTTGAAGAGATCTAGTTGCACACACTCACTTGCATGCATTATGTTCCTAGCTTCATGTAATTGAATGATGTATTGTATGCCTCTTTTCACACTCCACACTTGCACATTTTGCACATCACTTAGTGTGTTGAGTTTTGCCCAGAAAAGAGAATTTCTTCTCTTAGCGCGGCCTAGACCGCTTGGCAAGACATGCTTGCACAGCGGCATACAGAGCGGTATACCTCAGCAGGGTCATGCTTCCTGTACCGCTTCCTGTACCGCTTCCTGTACACTTGCACGTAAAGCGACCCAAGTCGCGGTGTTGTCCAGTAGGCCTCTGTTGCCCATACCGCGGCCTGTGCACCTGCATGCACAGCGCCCTGCACCGCGTTGTTGTCCAGACGTTGCACTGCTGTGTGTACCGCGGTCTGGACACTTGCCTGCGACGCGGTCCATCTAGCGGTATTGACGGGATTTGGTGCCTTAAGTCCAAAACGACATTGTTTTAACTAGGGCTCCCTTATATATACTCTCTCTTCTTCCTTGCTCGTTTTTATGAGTTCAAGAAGCCATTTTTGATAGGCCAAGCTTCCCTTAGAGACAGAAACTCCCAAGAACTCATCTTTACTCAACCAAACACAAATCCATGTGCATTTAACCTCTTCAAGTATCATTTCATCATGGATTCTTCTTGCTTTTCATTGACTAGGTAACTTGAACATGCCCTAAATCTCATTGTATTTATTTATGTTCTTGTTTGCATAGGGTTAGCTCTTTTATGTGATTTTATTGCATATCTTTATGTTTATTGGCATTTATAACATGATTGAGTTGTTGTTTGTTGGTTGAGAGCCTTGTTCATTAATAGCTAGCATTTAGGACGATTTTACCCTTCTAGCTAAATCTTCATGCATTTGCATTTAGATATTGATATCTAGGATTTGCATTTATTGACATCTTTAAATCCTTAGATAAGCATTTATTGTTGCCTAGCATTAATTGCATGTTTGAATATCTTTTACATATTCACATAGGTTGTTTAACCTCTTCATTGATTGTTAAGCTTTGTGACTAAGTGAGTTAGTGCACAAGCTTGTGGTCAAGAATCACAATTAAAGGCCCGTTGGGTAGAGTGAAAGGGTTAGTGACCAAGTAGGTGTGACTTGAGGTCAACCTAGGTTGTAAACTTTCGTTCAAATAGTGGATTTGAGTACCGTATGTGGCTAGAAGGATAGCCCGTGAGTTTTTGCCCAGTTGGAGGGTTTCTCACGTAAATCAATCCTTGTGTTTTTATTGTTTTCTGCATATTTATATTGGAATGATTGATTGCTAATATGGGGCAGGATTATTAAAATTGATTAAGTCGAAAAGTTGGTAATAAATCAACTAAAACCTATTCACCCCCCCCCCCCCCTCCCCTCCCCTCTAGGTTGTATTAGACACACTTTGTGTATTTTCAGATTCTTTTGCTAGCATTTGAGTGGGATCAAATGTGTTATGATGAGTCTAAAATCATCAAAGTGTAGTGTCTTTGGGCAAAAGAATCTAGTGCACTAGGTGCATTGAATAGGATCACAGTGAAATACTTTATCCAGAACCGTCAATGGATAAAAGTTTTCACTTGAGGACAATCGGAGAGTCTTTCTCAATCCTGAGATAAATGATGGGCTTATGGTTACAAGTGTTATCATTTGAGCTATCAATGAGTACGATTATGTAACATAGTCTATCCTCGATAGTTTGATGGTATTCATTTGTTAATCGATAGATGACTTCATTTATAGATATGGACATCGTGACTCTATTTATCAAATGTGAATAGAATATCATTATATGGATATTTTGAGGTATTGGATATAAAATCTTAACGTTAAGTTTTCAATAGTGTCTATTGAAACATGGCTTCTGGACAAGTCCAAATATCCAAGTTCAAAATGTGATCATATGAGTAAATATGGTAACTAGGAGAGCCATAGATGGTCTATGAGCTCTTGGCGATTATTGATATTCTTCACGAGGATACACTATCTCCAATAACATTGTCTAAGGTACAAATGAGAAATATTATCTTATTATATCTTTATGTAAGAGTTCAATTTTAGCTCTTTAGTGGAATGAACTAAAATTAATAGATCGGACCTACGTGAATTATTTGTTGATTGTGATTAGGTTATTGTTAGGATTATGCTCAATAGCAAGAGTGTAATATTGTAATTGACAATCTTTTCATATAAATAAAGTGATTTCTGATTCTGCAAAATCTTATAGCATTTATAATTATAATTGTCAAGGAAAATAATCATAAGGTCAAAAGACTATGAGATATGAAGAATTGTTTGTACATCCGGATATGTATGAGGTAGACACAATTCTTTAGTTAGTCTTGAATAAAGTTAACAACTTAAGTTAAAGGTTGGGCACCTCTATCTTGATAAAGTTGTAGAATTCTTTTACTAGCATTTGAGTGGGATCAAATGAGTTATGATGAGTCTAAAATAATCGAAAGGTTTTCGAGTAAAAGAATCTAGTGCACTGGGTGCATTGAACTGGATCACAATGAAATACTTTATCTAGAACCGTCACTAGATATAAGTCTTTTCATTATCAGGACAATCGGAGAGTCTATCTAAATCCTGAGATAAATGATGGACTTATGGTTGCAAGTGTTATCATTTGAGCTATCAATGAGTACGATTATATAGCATAGTCTATCCTCGATAGTTTGGTGGTATTCATTTGTTAATCGATAGAGGACTTCATTTATAAATATGGACATCGTGGCTCCATTTATTAAATGAGAGTATAGTATCATCATATGGATGTTTTGAGGTATTGGATATTAAATCTTAACGTTGAGTTTTCAATAATGATTATTGAAGACATGGCTTCTGGACAAGTCAAAATATCCAAGTTCAAAATGTGGTCATATGAGGAAATATGGTAACTTGGAGAGCTATAGGCGGTCTATGAGCTCTTGGCGATTACTGATATTATTCACGAGGATACACCATATTTTAGCTCTTTAGTGAAATGAGTTAAAATTAATAGATCGGACCTAAGTGAATCATTTGTTGATTGTGATTAGGTTATGTCTATTGAAGCTTAAATTTAGATAGCCCGCCAAGATCCACAATCCACACGTACTTGCATGGATCACTTGATATATTCTACCGGACCAATTTATAGGGTCCATCTAGAATTGCATTTAATTTATTAAGAATATAATATGTCTATTATTTATTTAATGTGCTGCACTATTATATTAATATATTAAAAGGAGACATGTAGGCTTGTTTCTTTTAGTAAGAATAAGTCTGGTTCACATGTGGGCTTTTATTTAAAGTCAACTGGATTAAATAAAATAAGAAAAATAATATTGTGCCCATATATACATGGTGTGGGCGGCAAGGCTAAATAAAATAGCCCAAGATATTATTTTATTTTATTTTATTGTTTTGATTAAATGAGAATTAATTAATTATTTAATTAATTAATAGTTTAAATCAAAATCTTTTCCTGATCAGTAAATTAGATATTATGTGTTGGATTAGGGTTGGAATTCTTTTAAGTGATAGGAGTCCTAATGTGATAAGAATTAAGTCCACATACACTCCTTATTATACAAAGAATTCGGCCACCACTAGTCCTACAAGGGTTAGGATTCTTGAATTGATAGGAATTAGGGAAAAGGACAATTCATTTTCAAGTAAGGAAATTAACCAACCCTAGATTTCCTATTCAATGAATTCGGCCAACCCTACTTGGTGAAGGAGAAAATTCGGCCAACCTATAAATATAAGGTTATGAATTTTCGGCCACCTAGTTGAAGCAAAATAGAGAGAGATTTTTGTTTGTTTTGAAAATAAAAAATCCTACTCTATACACATAGATTTTCGGCCAAGAGAGAAAAAGAAAATAAGTTCTCATTCGATAGTGCACTTACAAGCCTTTAACATCAAAAGGTTTTGTGCACACTTTCGATTTAGGGTTACGCGAGTTTCAATCATATTGATTGTGAATTCAAAAGTGACCGGAACTATTTTTTAGGCTCTTGGTGTTTTACTATTGAAGATCAAGATCAGAAATTCCATACATCAATTCTAAGGTAAGCAATTCAAAGAAAAAGGGAGATCACGCTCCTAGGTGATTCACGTACGTGCTAGGATTGAAGATCTTACGGATTACCATCGACGTAAGTCAATCGGATCACGTGACAAGAGGTATTTAACTCTAACCGTATATTTGAGTTTAATTAATTAAAGGGTTAAGGTTCAAATCTTTAGAAAAATTTTAAACTATACGAAAAAAATTTTTTCACCTTCCGCTGCGGTTTTAGCAATTTTTCCCTACAGTTATGTCTATTGAAGCTTAAATTAGATAGTCTGTCAAGATCCCCAATCCGTACGAACTTGCATGGATCACTTGATATATTCTACCGGACCAATTTCTGGGTCCATCTAGAATTGGTTTTGGATTTCGGAATCCAAAAGTTTTGGAGAGGTGTGGTCATGTATGATCAAGACACGCGGTAACTCTTTATAAAGGCTTGGAATGGGTGGCCAAGGATGTAGGAATCCTAGGGTGGCCCTAATGGGGTGCGTTTAGCATTTCATTAATACATTAAGAATATAATTTGCACATTTTAATTAAATGGACTGCTAGATTATATTAATGTACTAAATTTAAGGCATGTGGACTTGTTTCTTTTATATTAAGAATAGATCTAGTTCACATGTGTATTTTTTATTAAAGTCCAATGGATTTAATAAAATGGAAAAATAATATATTGCACAAGTATTTACTTGGGCGGTAAAGCTAAATTAATTAGTCTAATATATTGTTTTATTTTATTTTATTAATCAAATGGAAATTAATTAATTAATTGTTTGATTAAAAATCAAAATCTTTTTCTAACTTGGAGAAGGATTCCTAGTGTCATACTATTGTTGGTAGTATGATAAGTATCAAACATTATATTTGATAAGTAGATAAATAAAATACTTTTATTTATCTAGTCAAATTAGGAAGTTTTTGATATAGTCACAATATTATATTCAATAATTTATTATTGGATAATACACTCATGAGTTGGAATATGGTTAAAACTCAAAGTTAATAGGAGACTTGGTGAAAAGTAATCCTACTTGTGTCAGGATTTGATTACAAGGTAGAAATCCTACTTGTGTGAGGATTTGACTACAAGGTAGAAATCCTACTTGAGTGAGGATTAGGTCATCACCTATATATATATATATATATATATATATATAATATTAAATTCGGAATTAATAATGGTAGTTCAAAAAAGAAGTTTTTTTTAGAAAATTTTATTCTCTTGCTTTTGAATAAAAAAAACTTCCAACTCAAGAAAGGGGTGTAGAATTCAGCCAAAGAGAAGAAGAATAAAAAGCATTTTATTTTCGATAGTGCACTAGAAGCTTTTACATTAAAAGGCTTTATGCACAAGATCGATTTAGGGTTCACGCAAGTTCTTGATTAAAAAGATTAAGAATTCACAAGTGACCAAACGTTCTTTATTTTCTCTAGGAGGATTATTGTGACTAACAAAAGAAAAATGTTTGTTTTTTCCATCCTCAGGTTTACAATTCAAAGAAAAGGGAGCCCACACTCCTAGGTGATTCACGTTCATGATTGGATTGGAAGATCTTGCGGATTCAATTCGAAGCAAGCGGATTCAAATCGACGCAAAATCAATAGTCACGTGAAAAAGGTACGATACTTTTAATGTATGTTAATTAATCAAGGGTTAAGGTTCTTTCTTTTAAAATGAAAAATTTTAAAATATACAAACCCAATTTTTCGCTTCCGCCGCGTGATTTTTCCCTACAATTCGGGGGCAATGTGACCATATCCACTACACTCATAGCATTGAATCCCCTTCTTGGAATCCTTCTCTTCACTTTTCTCCACATTTTTTAAGGGAGTCTTCTTTTTCACAAATTTTCCCTTGGAGCCCATCCCCTTCTTCTCAAAATTCATAAATTGCTTGAACCTTTTCACCATAAGAGCCATTTCTTCATCCGAATCTTCTTCCTCCCTTTCCTCCTTGGAGGTATTCAATGCAATGCTCTTTTGCTTCTTATGGGGTGTTGTTGGAGTAGGGGCTCTTCTTGACTCAAAGGCCAACAACTTGCCAATTATTTCACTTGGTTTCATATTCTTATATTCGTTATTCTCCTCAATAATAGGTCACCTTTGCATCAAATCTCTCCCGGAGAGCCCTCATGATTTTTTGGTTTATCCTCCTATCCTAATATGGATCGCCCAATTGGTGACTTTGGTTGACAATATACATTAGTTTCACTTGAAAGTCATTAAAGCACTCATGATCTTCCATATTCAAAGTCTCAAATTGGGATTGAAAGACTTGTAGCTTGGAGTCTTTTACCACATCGGTTCCTTCATGTGCCATATCCAATATTTACCATGCTTCATGTGCATTCCTTATGGTTTGGATTAACTTGTGTTGGTTCTCATCCACCACACAAAATTGCATGCATGGCCTTGTTGTTCCATTTGGAGGCTTTAAAGTCTTGAGTATCCCATTCCGATTTCGGCTTGGGCACGATGCTTCCATCTTCGAGAGTCTTGGTAGGTGATGTGTAACCATCCTCAATCACCATCTAAACTCGATCATCAATTTGGCATAGGTAGGATTCCATTTTACCTTTCCATGATGAGTAATTGACCCCCGTTAGAAGTAGAGGTCTTATACTCGATGCTCCCTCTCGCTCATATGTGTTTCCACTCACGATGTTTAAGGGTGAAAGAGATGAATGCAATCAATCAAACAAGATAAGCAAGACATACTGACTAAAAAGCAATCTAATGCAAGATACACTAATTAAAAAGTAATCTAATGTGTGACACTCTTAGAGAGCAAGGGATCTCCTAATTATGTTAAGGAACTCGTTTTGATACCAATTGAAAATACTTTAAGAGTGATAAAACTAACCTAGAGGGGGGTGAATAGGTTTTAACTAAATTAATTGCCAAATTTTGATTAATCAAGATTAATCACAACAATCCTGAAAATACTACTCAAGTGTGTGTCTAAACCACCTAGAGGGGGGGGGGGGGGGGGGGGTGAATAAGTTGTTAATCGATTATTACCAACTTTTCGATTAGTCAATATTAAGCACAATTAACCCAAACAATCAAACAATAAAAATCAAGTGTAAAGTGCAGGAAATATAAAGAACACTTGATTTTTACGTGGAAACCCTTCAACAAGGGAAAAACCACAGGCTATCCTTTTAGCCACACACGATCACAGAAATCCAATATATGATTAAAAAGTTACACCCTCAAGTGATACTCGGACTCTCACTCTCAACAACCTCAGGCTATGGACACTACCACTCGCCACTCTTGGTTTAATCCCTAGTGATATCCCCTAATACACTACTCTTGGCGTGAGCACCTCCTACTCTACCACTCGGGCCTTTTATAGTGGCACTTGACCAATGCTTGCCAACCACACCTTGGTTGCAAGACTTCAATGCTTGTGCAACTTCACCCCGTAGCCACAAGACTTTGACTCAATGAAGAGTATAAAGGTCTAAGTGTGTATATGACACTCAAATGCAATAATGTGAAAGACCAAACACAAAATGCTTAACTAGATGTTATAATGCACTTAAATAACATAGTTATCAAATAATGCCTATATGCCCAAAATAAAGAACTCAATTATATGCAAAGAGATTCTAGCAACCTAATTGTCAAATAAGTCCAACCAACACAAGTTGTCACAATAAATAATAAGGGCAAAAAATATGCAATCAACAAATGCAATCAATGAGGCATATATATCAAGGTCTAGATGCAAGGCATAAAGACTTAGCTAGAAGGGCAAAATGGTCCTAAATTCTAGCTATCACAGACAAACTCAATCATGTTATCAAGACTCATAAATATGTGCAATAAATAGAGTCTAGGTATTTAATCAAGCAATAAATACCTAATCTAGAGTAAGAAGAACAATAAATGATATACAATGAAGTTCTTACTTACCTAGTCATGAAACCATGAAGACCCATGCTCAAATGATGTTGAATGATGCAAGATGGAGATGGGTTTTGGGTTTGGAGAGTTAAAGAATAAAGCTTGAAGCTTTCTCTCTCTTAGGGAGCTCATTCTCTCACTATATTCTGGTTTTTGAGCTCTTGGGACGAAGTGAGAAAGAAAGAAACATATGTAAGGAAGCTCTAAATGAAACTAAGTCGTTTTTGGCAAATTACGCACAGAAAAGGCTTAGTGCACAGGTAACTGCACAGGTAAGAGACCCGTGCACTACCCATGCAGTTGCACCAACCCGTAGCACTCATCATTAGTGCACGGGTAACTGCACGGGTAAAAGACACATGCATTACCTGTGCAGTTGCACAAACCCGAAGCACTCATCAGGAGTGCACGGGTAAGACCTGTGCAGTTTCACAAACCCGAATTCAAAGGGCTCAAAACATGACCAAACAACATCCAAACCTTTTGAATAATATACTGTTGGAAAGGTATGGAAGTCTACTTTCTACCCCAATTAACAAAACATGATTTAGATGTTTGTAGAAATATTTATGGCCAAAAGAGTGACCAAAGGTCAGAATTAGTTAATAACAAAAATCCCCAAATTCATGGTATAAGACCATGTAACCAAAAGCCAATCCAAGAGAGCACAAATGGAGCCTCTCTATGGTCACAAAACACGCTAAGACTCAAGCACACCAATGTGCAAGCGCGGGCACAACACAAGCACACCATCGTGCGAGTGAGGATATTTCCGAACACACAAGGAAAACGTAAAACAAAACAACCACACGTAAAGACAAACAAAAACTTGCTCGTGTGAGTTGTGTAACAGATGCCCACATATACATAATAAAGAACACAAATGCAAGATAAACAAAGCAAGCATGAAGTGTGTGTATGTGTGTGTGTGTGTGTGTGTGTGTGTGTGTGTGTGTGTGTGTGTGTGTGTGTGTGCACCTAAACTCTTCAAGAGACAAAGTCAAGTGAGTATACCTTTTGCTCTTGAAGTCATGGAGATGCTTGGAAGCTTGCCGACAAAGATCTAAGCTACCCATTACTCAATCATCCCTAATGTGGTGTGGTTTGTCATGAAATAAGCCAATCATACAATCGAGGTCCTTACAAACCCCTAACAAATAATCATTGTGACAAGGTGCGGAAAAAAAATTCAAAAAAATACAATGATTTATTTTACGTGAGAAAACCCAAAAAGGGTAAAAATTCACGGGCCTAAAGCCAATCGAACTCTCACATCCACTATTTGTAAAAACGATTACAATCTAGGTTGACCACATCATACCTAATCGATTACTAATCCGTTCTTACTACCCGCATGCCTTTAATAGTGATTTTAGGCTCTTGCTTGTACACTACCCACATCACATACAAGACTTAACTCTTAAATGAAGAGATATGCAACCTAAGGTGAATATGAAAATATTCTAAATGCATAAATGCTAGGTCAACACATTTAATGCTTATCTAGTCATTGATGAATGATTCAAATAATCCTAGATATCTTGTTGCTATATGACATACATATAACTTAGCTATATGAAATAAATGCAAACCTAGATGCAATAGCTATCATAATACAAAACCCAACAAACATACAAAAATGTCATCTTGAAAGTAAAAGGCTAAAACTTAATGCAAATAAGTCATAAAAGAGCCATCTTCGAAAACTAGAACACAAGAAAGAATGGAGATGGTGTTCTACTTACCAAGTCATGTACTTTGATGCAGACCTATGTAAGAAAACACCTTAGATGAAGCTAGATGATGTTTGTGTCATGACTGCAAGATGGGTATTTGGGTTTTGGACAATAAATATTGGATCTTGGTGGCTTTCCTTGCAAGACACCCATTTCCTCTTCAATGGTTCTGAAATTTTAAGCTCTCAGTCTAGATGGGAAAGAAGATTACACATATATAGGGTAAGAAAAATGACATTAAGGAAAAGATGAAAATGCCCTTAAAAAGACGTCATTCGCGGGACAGGTAGCGTGACGCGAGACGATGAGTTGTCCCGCGAAAGCCACTGGAAGTGTGGTCGCGGGAGAGGTCACGGCATTGTACATGACGGGCTGTCCCTGCGAAACCTATTGGAGGTTTAGTCGCGGGACAAGTTACAGGAGAGGCGACGACGAGCTATCCCGCGAAACCTACTAGAGGTTTTGTCGCGGGACTAGTCTCGGGAGACTGGATGAATTGTCCCGCGAAAACCGTTACAAAATGCATACCAACTTGAGTTTATAAGGGGTTTTCAAGAGACTTGTGCAAGATCAAATGACACACCAATCAAGTAAGAAAGAAACAAGTAAAAGGACACACACATGTAAGTAAAATATGCCCAATGCAAGATGGATAAGCATTCATAAGAATAGAGTGTGTGTGTGTGTGTATGCATCTAAATCTCTTCAAAGAGTTAAGCAAGTGATATACCTTCTTGAGGTGCCCTTGAGCTTGATGATGCCATTGAAGCTTGATCACAAATAATGAGGCCTAAACTACCCTTACAAGAAAAATTCTCAATGCGGTTTGTCAACGAAATGAGCCAATCAAAACATGAGGAACTTACACTATACATGATAGATTGGACACTCATAGGTGGTAGATAACCAATCCTTTACATCCAATGGTGGTTACATTAGTTAATGATCATTAATGAGAGTTCATTCTTTACTTATTTTTTGGTAATTGAATCCATCAAACCCTTAATCCAATTATCATTCATTTACACCTTCTAAATTAGTGCATTTTAGTTAGTTTAAGCTTAGTTTAAATTTTAGTTTAATTTCTTCTCAAAAACCATATCAATTTACTTTTCTTGCATTTACACTAAAGTGTTAGTTTAATCATGGCTATAGTTTGATTTCTGTGGAACGATACCCCTATTTGCCATATACTAGGTTTAATTGTGTATAGTGCATCTTGGGATTTTAAATTTGTTTGAATAATGCATACATGGCAAAATGCACGTTCAAGTACCAAAAAAACGTAGTGCGCGGGTAACTGCACTGGTAAGGGACCCGCGCAACAGGGCTTCCTCTAAAGACTATACGGGTAAAGACCCGCACAGTAACCGCACACCTGAGTCAGCCAACTGACCAAGAACCACTGCGTTGGTAAGTGTGTGGGTAGGGACTCGCGCACTACCTGGGCATTGGGAGATGAAAAAAACCAGTAAGAAACATTGCTGGTCAGTGAGTGGGTAAGAACCCGTGCACAAGGACTCTCCCTCATCACGCTAAGAAATGTACATCAATGTGCATGCGTGGACGTTTCCGATCAAGTATCGGGAAATAAATTACAGAAAACACAGGCACACTAAGAACTAATAACAAGGTGTACATGTGAGAAGTGTAAAGAAATCACACATAAGCAGATTAAAACACAAATGCAAGATGTGTAAGATATGCATGAAAGTGTGTGTGCAACTAATTCTCTTCAAAAAGAGTTAAGCACATGTGATATACCTTTAAAGAGCTATTGAGCTTGAGAATGTCATTGAAGCTTAATCAAGAACAAAGAGGCCTAATCTACCCTTACAAGCAAATCCCCAACGTGGTTTGTCAACAAAATGAGCCAATCAAAATGAGAAACTTACAATCTCCCCCTCTAGCTATTTCGTGACAAAACCACCACTCACATTTCATCCTCACAAAACAATCATAGACTAAAGGTCAACAAACAAAAATTATTCTACATTACAAAGAGATACCTAAATTCTAGATCCTTAAGTCTTCGATCTCTTGTAGAATAAGCAACCCTACAAAACAAAATAACTACATTTTCCAAGACAAGTGTATGTGAGATGATCAAGATATAAAAAGTACAAGCATTTACACTAAAGAAAAAAAAACAAGCAACATGCAACATGCAATGAAGTGGAATGCAAATGCTCCCCTTAAATGAGTTACTCCCCCTCAAAGCATAATCCTCCCCTAATATGCAACTCCCAAAACTACCAAACATACTACTCCCCCTTTTTGTCATGAGATAGCAAATGAGTATCCCCAACCGGGTCACTTTAGCAAAGAGAGTTATTGGCACACATGACATTTGCATAATCATATACAAGAACTTTATGCAACTTAATTAATTAAGAGAGAATCAAGGAGATTTATTTTAAAGGAAATGTGTGAGATTGTTCTTTGGATGCAAGACATATAACAACAAAGTTCAAGCAATGGTATTGGCGAAGCAAATATCAAAAGAGTTTCCAAAGGAATTCAAGCCAATTTGTACACTTTTGTCAAGCAAACAAGATGTAGTGATTCAAAATTTTTAACACACACAAGCAACTATATCAATTGTTAAGGGCCAAACAAGACATGAATATAAAATCCTTATTGGTTGAATGGATATGTAATCCTTATTGGTTGTTGTCTTGTAATCAAGAGAGCAAAAATATTGATGATATGAAAAATAGAAGACTCAACTATCTAGATAAGTAAAATTAATTAATCAATTAAGGAGAAACTAAGGAATTGATAGAGTCGCCAATAGATATTAGGCAATGTATTATTAAAGAACCATTCTCACTATTAAGGACCAATTGTATTCATAAGTGTGAATTGGTCGTCGGAACAAAACCAAACCACTTCCCACCGAAATCCCTAACCTATGATACGTAGAGAGAGGGGATAATGGTGAAATTGGTTAATTGCAATCAATGGTCTAGGCAACCGGGGTTGGTATATCCACCAATTAACCTATCCTATTCACTGTGAGCTATAACCAATTAAGGGTGTCAATTCCCAATTGATTTTATCACAAATAATCCTACCAATATTGCAATCAACAAGTGATATTCTCAATTAATCACATAATAAGATCTAATTATAAAGTGAATAGAACATATTAGGAGAACATATTAATGAAAGCCAATACAAACACCCAAAATCCAAAAGTTTCTCAAATCATTCCCCTAGAGAGGGGTTTAGTTACACATGATTACAATAAAAGAACAAAGGTAAAAGATAACGAAATCACCTATGAGCCTCCTACTTTAAGCTTGATCCCTTTGAGCTCCTTGATGAATCTTGATGCAAAAAGTTGTAGATGAGGTATGTAGTGGAATGGGTGTCTAATGGAGAGTGACAAAGGAAATGTGTGTAAAGAGTGGGTAGAGAGGAACGGTTATGGGAAGGTAATCTAGATGTGTATTGTTGAGTTTTTGGATGGAAAAAGGTAGTCCAAGATGAGAAAATGGATGAAGTTGAGATTGGGAGAAAATGGATGAAAAATGCTCTCAAGTTTCTTACTGATTCGTTTTTGCTCTGTTCGGTGCATCTCTTCAAAATGAAGGAGAAATGTATGTATATGGACCCAAGGTGATGTCTTTTCAACCGCCAGATTTAATGATGTGGCATAAGTGCGATCCGATTGTCACAGTTTGGCCATCGCAAACATGACCGCAATAGAAGGTTATACGGTATTCTATCTGGTTGTCGCAGTCGTCAAGGTAGAGACAATTGGATCTGAGTTCTTCAATCTTTCTCGCGGTTGCGGAGGTAGCGAAAAGGAAGCAACGACAAGTGGATCTGAGTGATTTATGATTTCTTTCTTCTCGGTCGCGATTGGCAAACCCGCGACACCAAGCCAGCGACATCACACCTGATTGTTTTCTCTGACTTCTCTCTTCTCTGTCATGGTGTCCTGGCAGCGATACTTAAGACGCAGCAATGACTTGGACTTTTCTTCGCTAGAGCTAGGCTTCTATGCCGCGGTGTCCTGGCAGCGACACTTAAACCACGACAAGTTGGGACACTGATTTGCTATTGCTTCTAAGTGATATGGCCGCGATAATCCTCTGTATTCAATTATCCTTTCCCTTTTTTTTTGGACTTTTTGCACCTTAATTCTTCCATCTATCATCAATGCCCTTGTGGCATAAATAAACATGTAAACACTTGATTCACATATTTAAATCACGAGATATTGCCCGAGAACAAGAAGAGTCGGTAATGAGGGCAAAAATCTTTAGCTCGATTAGTAAGCATGTTGAGTTGTGGCACCAAAGACTTGACTATATGAATTACTGAGACTTGAGGATCTTGGAGAAGTACCAAGTGGTGTGTGGACTTCCCGAACTTGGGACGAAGATTGAAGGAGTTTGCATGCCATGCCAACAAGGCAAGCAAACCAAAGGAACACTACAAGAAGGAAAGTACCTTACCACCAAAGAACCGTTAGAGCTTCTTTATATGGATCTCATGGGCCAAATGCAAACAGAAAGCTTAGGGGGTAAGAAATATATATTTGTATATGTTGATGATTTCTCTAGATTCACTTGAACTTATTTTCTTAGAGAAAAATCTAAAACCTTCGATAAATTCAAAATGCTTTGCATTAAAAATCAAAAAGAGAAGGATTCTCACATTAAATGGATTAAAGGGATTAGAAGTGATCATGAGAAAGAATTTGAAAATGCTTGTTTTGAAAATTATTGCAATAACTTAGGCATTTCCCATGAGTTCTCAGCTTCTAAGACACTTCAACAAAAATGAGGTTGTCGAGATGAAGAATAAGATCTTACAAGAGATGGCTCGTGTGATGTTGATTAGCAAAAAGGTTCCTAGAAACCTTTAAGCTGATGTCATCAATACAGCTTGCTACATAGGGAATAAATTGTTCTTAAGACCTTGTACTAAGCAAACCTATTATGAGCTTTGGAAGGGTAGAAAACCCAATGTTGACTACTTTTACACTTTGGAAGTAAGTGCTTTATTTTGATTGATCGTGATCAATTGGACAAATTTGATACCAAAAGTGATGAGGGAATATTTCTTGGTTATGCCCTCAATATCAAAGCCTATATAGTTTTCAATTTGATGACACGAACTGTGATGGGAGAAGTTTTTGCCAAAAAAAATTAAAAAAAAAGTGAGCAGATGGCCACCAAGGTTGATTTGGAGAAGGCTTATGATAAAATAGGTCTTAGGCCAAACCTTTAAGCCCACCATTGATCTAACAGTTACCATGGGTCATGCCAACATGTAGCGGGTTGACTCGAGAGTTTATCAGTTGAAATCTAACTGATTTGACTTGGTCCAACTCCAATGATCATCGGATAACAATTCAAACAGTTTGAGTTTGAATAAACCTCCATTTCCACGATATTAGGCTTGGATCTTTGGGATTCGATATCCCACCAACGATCAACATTAACTAACTAGGAAAAGGCTTATAAATAAGACCCCTCACTCACAGAAAGGGGATTATGATTTCTCTGCAGTATGCAAAGCTCTTGCGTGCCAAAAGACTACCAAAATACAAACTCTGGTCACCAGAATTTATTCACTCTTCCCATTTTACGATCATTTCTTACTTTCATGTTCAGCCCAAGCAAACCTACGGAATACTCGACATATTCGGTTTGACCAAGCTTAGACCAAGTTGTTTAGGCTTAACTCGAATCTGACCTGATCCACATGAATTGTAGATCGACCATTTACATGTGGCAATATCGGCACCTTCATAATTTATAGATACTGTGGATGATGAAATGTGAATCGTTGATCTCATCGGTACTCCAAAACCAAATAACACAGATGTATCCCGCCACTCAAAGCAGCGCTATATTTTGAAAACTCACCGTCTCTCTCAACTCATTTCGTCCACCCCCCGCGACCCGAAACTCTCACATTCTCGGCCACACCATTTTTCCTCTAAACCCCTCAATTTAAGGTCTGTAAAGTAACTTCCATTTCAAATCAATCTCATTTTTCATTTCTAGGGTTTCTCTTCACATAATCACTCTCATAATACATAGGTTTTTCTGTCTCCACATTCAGGGTTTCTCGACAACCCGTTTGATTATTTTCCTTCATTTCACTGGTAATCGTTTATTAGTTACAATACAACCTTTACTTTCGATCGTTGATTTCCAATTTTTAGGGGCTTCATTATTGGATTCTCGCTGATTTCCCATACCCATTCGTTAAATAGCAGGAATCTCGTAAACTGATATATAAATTTCCTGTTTATGTGGGTACCTTTTAACAATTTGTTATTTTGAAATTTAACTTGGAGCTGGAAATTCATTTTTTTCTTTCTTTCTAATTATACTTGGTACTAATGAGATTTTTTGGAGCAGGTTATGGCAGATGGATACGGGTATTGAACATGTGGATATATATATATCGGAAGTAGGAAAATTCGTTAACCAATGACTGAAAAAAGCCATACAAAGTAAGTGCTGGCAACTGTCTCTTGTCGATTTTTTATTTGTTCTTTTTTGTTTTTATATTGTTTGGCTAATGGTTTGCAGTTGATATTGAAGTTGGAGTAAGTCAGGTAAAGGTCAAAAGTCCAATGAAAAGCTTTCTAAAGTTAATTGGTTGCAACATGCAAGTGCACTTAGTAACTTCTCGCGCCAAGATAAGTTGTTGAATTCAAATTTTCTTTTCTCCTTAGAAACACAAAAACCTCGTACTGTAGGAGCGATGAGTCCAAGGTATGTTACAGTTACGTTTATTGTATGAATTTTCATTATGTAGCACAGAACCATTTTATTTTATTTAGCTTTTTAGTCAAATTCTGTGAATATAAATTTGTTTTGTTGTACGTACAACTGGGTGCTGTAAATTAATATACAGAAACTAGACTGTATGCATGCTGTACTCCGTATAGTATCACTTTTGCAAGTGGACATCAATTTCTGTTGTTGATTGTGGTTTTATGGCATAGAGAAAATAATGTCTATCAACTTGATCTTATTCTCTTGTTCTCTGTTGCACGACCTTACACTATGCTCAATTTGCTTCTTTACCAATGATATTTTCACTTAAGAAACAACCTTTTGGTGCTTCTGTTGAAGTTGAGGTTATTGTTGCCTGATTGTTTAACTAGTACACACTTTGTTTTCTGATTTACTTTCAGTTGATACTTTGGTAATATAATTTTTGTTTGATATGTGATCTTAGATTAAATTGAGAAGTATCTGAGGTTTTACATCCATATTTAACCGAGTTGTTGATTCCTCTAACAATAGTTTCTTTCATGCCTTTAAGGTTCATGGCCTGTCAAATTCAAAATTTTCAAGGTTTACGGATTGCAGAAGTTGAAAAGGTAAACTGTCATACAATATTTATGAGGAATATTTAATTCTACGGGCTGCATTTTTATGGTTATCATTTAACCATATTAATTATATAATACTAAGATTAACCTGTTGTCAATTTAAATAGTTAAGCTTCCTTAATGATACTTCATACTTGTCCTTTTACTTCTAAATTTTCTACCACAGATAACTTGTCCTACATTGCTTTTTCTTCCACAAAATTTTCCATTATGGATGTTCATTTGCTTAAAAACATGCAAACAGGCAGATGATATATTCATATATTTGGAGTTGATTTAGTCTTTTGCTTGTAACATATATCTGGTTCGTGGAGACTCAGAGATATTATTCAACTATAATATATGTATTTTTTTTTATTAAAATTTACTTTTGAGTGGAATACTTTTGGCAGGCCTGGCACACTCTTTCTAGTCTTCAGATATCTTCCAGGAACTACATCAGACCTGGAGTTAGTATTCCAGTTAAGAAAGCTAATGATGACTCTTCACATGATATCAGCAGAAGAAGTACCTTACAGTGCTCATCTGGCGTTAGTAAACACTCTGAACTTATGCATACACATCAAAACCATAGCAATACAAATGTAAGGGTTAGTGAATCTTCAAGGTGCATGGGCAGCTCTCTTCCATCACATTATGATAGAGCGGCAGAAACTGGAAAGGATCTTGGGGGTCAAAATGGGAGTAAAACATCAGTTGTCAACAATACTCATTGGAGGATTTTTGATGAATCAAGCAGCAATAACACTATGCATACTAGCCAAATAAACAAGTCTGCAGAAGTTTTGGCTGATGACATTGATGATGATGAAATACTCAAGGTAACTCATATTACTAGGATTTTTAATCAAATTAAATATTGGTCTAACATGAACCAAGAGAATGCAGTTCAACTTGATCATAAGTCATTCAGATTGGGAGAGTTACAGTTATGCTTTGAATTAGTTTGATATAGTCATCTGGAAACAGTTTCGACTTTGCCAATGCATTCCAAATAATTGCAGTTTTGAATTTTATTTAAAATTTCAACTTGTAAATACTGTTTTGCTATTGGACTCATTTTGAAAAGACTGGAGCTTTTTTCGGTCCATTCTAACTACTGATTTGATGTTAACTTAGAAATCCTTTTGGGTAAAGCTGTGAATGAGGTCCCATCTCCCATGGTTTCCATCCATCTAAAGCCAAACCTTGTGGTGTATTATCTTTTTGCAAATGAGTGTTGTTTTTTGAGCATTGATCAGTCTTGACTCTTGAGCATCGTTTGTGTTTTCCTTCAGAATATTGATGTGGACCAAATTGTCATGGAACACTACCAATCAACTTGCACCCCTCAACCATCAATTTCTAAGCTTCCACCTATAACACCAACTGCAGACAATGATAAATTTGGTAGGCAAGACAATACTTGTTTGACACCTGAATTGTGTTCAAACTGTAATCATGGATTCAAGGTTTGCATGTTTTTTACATTTTTCCCCATTGCAATTCTTTCTTAGTGTGCTTCTAGTTTCTTGTGCCTAATTCTGAAGATTAATAACAGCTAGGACTTTGCCCAGAAGCAACTGGTCATATACAAGAGATGAAGGACAGGTTGATTGCCATATCAAATGAACTGCTTGACAATGCTGACCTGAGTCCTGCTCAGATAGAGAAGCTTCGACAAGACAGGTTCTGCTCCTCTCTCTCTTCACCATTATTCTCTTGTTAGTGTTCCTTTCACATCTGAAAATTAAATGTAGAACATTTTAAAGGCAGAAGTGACGTTAACCCAATATACAGTGAGACAAGAGAGAAAAAAGTAACAGAGTGTTTGAACCACAGTAATCTTGTTGAGTACTATAAATCTTTAATATTTTCATCGTCTTTATTTTGTACAACACTCAGCACTCTCAGGAATTAGAGTTAAAAACTCTGATTTGTGTTTTATGAATGTGCATATGCTCATTAGGTTGCAGCTGAATAAGCAGATTCAGCAACTTGAGGGATATCTTTGTGATGTGGAAAGACAAAAGTCACATTTTTCTGCATCCACAGCAACTCATACTTTTCAATATGAAACTCCTCAAGCAGCTGCACACAGGATAGATCCTATGAGATTTGGTTCGCAGGTCCATTCACATAATGAATCAGGAGGGTATGAGAACTGGAATTTGCCATCAGTATCATTATCTTCTGTAGATAGATTTGATATTTCATCATGGCCTGTGAGGGAACCATACATTCCAAAGATTATTGAAGTTAATTATATTGAAGGTTCAAATGACCCAAAATGGAGCAGTGGGGATTTCCCATGGACAAAAAAGCTCGAGGTGTGCATCTGAGATGTTTTTAATTATCTATTTGCATTACCGGTCCTGATTATGGTTTTGCTGCTTCAACTTTCAGGCCAACAACAAGAAAGTGTTTGGAAACCACTCATTCCGCCCTAATCAAAGAGAGGTCATAAATGCTTCAATGAGTGGACATGATGTTTTTGTCTTAATGCCAACTGGAGGAGGAAAGAGCTTGACTTATCAGGTGAATAATCTTTATTCATTTTCTGTGGTTTTGTTTTGACAACATTTGGTAGCTTTATCAGCTGTCTCTGTAATCTGCTGACCTTATGTGGTCATTTTATGTATCATGCTTAATTTGTTGGTTCAGCTTCTGACTAGCAAAATTATTGATGCCATATGGCATTCTAGACTAGTTAGTAGCAGTCTTTAAAACTGTTTGTGGCAAAAATTTTGAAGTGCATTTTGTCATCGGCAAAACTTTATTTTTGAGTTTGCTATTTTTTGATTCTAGAATATAATCCTTTGTAAGCTTCAAACTATAAGATCTTACTCATTTCCATTTTTCGTTTCTTGTAGCTTCCCGCTATAATTTGTCCAGGGATCACATTGGTAATTTCTCCACTCGTGTCCCTGATACAAGATCAAATAATGCACCTGTTTCAGGTAATGTTTACTGTGTTACCAATTAGTCAATTGTTTGTTTTAATTTGAATTATCTACCAGCTTCACATCTAACAACAGATATTTCCCCCCTTTTTGTTTGTCCAATAGTTTAATATACCTGCTGCTTACCTAAATGCCAAAATGGAGTGGACTGAACAACAGGAGATTCTAAGAGAACTCAATTCTGATTATTGTAAATACAAGCTGTTATATGTCACGCCAGAGAAAGTTGCCAAGTGAGTGTTACTTTTATCAGTAGTAATTATGCAAACATTATTCACCAGCATTCCAATAATACAGCTGCAGCAATAGTTGGCTAGTATTGATTTGAAATCAGAGAAGCTCTAGATATGGCCAACTTGATTATAAGGGACTCATTTGGAGACAATTAACATTTGTAATAATGCAAGATGAGATAATATATCTGAAAAAAGGGCATACTGAGAATTTGATTCATGTTTCCTGACCCAGTTTATATCTGAACTGGGTTGATCAAACAATATTTGGTTATAAGTTCTGTTGACTTTGTCTTGCCAATAACAAGGTCCAATACAAGATCAATGTGGGTGTAATTTTGTTAGAAGTGATGGTGAATCTTGAATTTTTTCTCCTCTCCCTTAATCAATCCCAGGGCCTTAATGTCCATGGTGAAGACTGATGATTAATTTAAACTGTTGCTGTGGGGTATTGATCATAATTATTTTTAACCTTGTAAACAAATTTTTCTTGATCGTAATGCATGAACATGTAGAATGTGAAAGACCGAATGCACCAATTTGTGCCATTTATACAAAAAAATAAAGCAATATGCTTATGAGAAGTTGATATTTATAATATTTGATTCGTTTGAGGTGCTAAATTTTTCAAAATTTTGCCATCTAATTGCAGAAGTGATGTTCTGTTAAGACACTTGGAAAGTTTAAATTCCCGTGAGTTACTTGCCAGGATTGTTATTGATGAAGCTCATTGTGTTAGTCAGTGGGGACATGATTTTAGACCAGATTACCAGGTTGGGGGTCTTAAATCCTTTTTCATTTTCTGCCATAGATTTGTATTACTTATATTTAACGGCAAGCTACTTTGTAAAATGTCCAGGGTCTTGGTATCTTGAAACAGAAGTTCCCGAATACTCCAGTGTTAGCTTTAACAGCTACTGCGACAGCCAGTGTAAAAGAAGATGTTGTGCAAGCTCTTGGTCTTGTTAACTGCATTATTTTCCGACAAAGTTTTAATCGGCCGAATTTGTTGTAAGTTTCAAACTAAAGCGAACTGTCCCTGAATGTTGAGATCATCACTCATTGTGAAGATTGCAGGTATTCGGTTATACCCAAGACGAAGAAATGTTTGGATGACATCGACAAGTTCATTAAAGAAAACCATTTTGATGAATGTGGAATTATTTATTGTCTTTCCCGAAATGACTGTGAAAAAGTTGCTGACAAGCTACAGGTTGGTTGTCCTTATGGGTGCCTTCTCTTTCTTACTCGAAAGATGTCATATCATAATTCAGAAATTATTTCAACTTTTTAAATGATAGGTCTATAAATTGTAGATTAAATGAATGTTGCTTTGATCTTATATTGATTGTTTTGGTGCTACTTGTCAGTAAGTGGTTTTTCAAGGGGCAATGAGCATCATGATTGTCTACAGTTTGTTGGTTAAAGTTTCTATGATTGTTTGTATCCTTGCTTGCAAGGGATTCTAAAGTTGAATGATGGTGAAAAGGATCATGGGAAGGGCAGATAATAATGTCAATAGTTACATTTTGTTTGCATGAAAGTCAAACTGTGGGTTCTCACTTTTTAACATGAGACTTGGATTATATTCTTGGCAAACCAACTTTCATCTTTTAATAATTATAAAACAGCTTTCACTGCTTCAAATTCAAGCTTTCATGTTACCAGATGTCCATGCCATGCATTATTGGATAGATAACAAGTTATTGTACAACTTCTGGTTGTGTGTTGCACATTGTGGAATGGGATAAGAAAATTGGAAACTGCTGAAATGGAAAATCAATAATAGGATTCGATTCCAGAATTAATATGTAATTAGTAGTCTAAGGGTGCACAGTTGTATAGCAGCTCTGAGTAATTAAAGTAGTAGTTAGAGAATCAATATCTATGAAATATATGGGTGCAATGCAATTATGACAAGAATGATAGTTTGGCTGTTAATAATTCATTGAGAACCGTATCTTTGGACTTAAATGAGATTGTGTTTAGGCTAATCACTGATGTCTTGGTATATATGTTTGCATTCAACACAAAAACACAAAAGCATGTGTGAGCGTGTGGCGTTGCTTCCTTTTTCAGTCAATGGTTGATGGTTCATAAGGATATTTCAGACCTTGTTATTTTCCCCCTCCCCTTTAATAATTATAAATTTAATCGATTCTTTCTCTTCAGTTTAGAAGTTGTCAATTGGAAAAATCAAAATAAGGTCTTTGTTGTTAATGATAAAGGTTATTTTTATCATATCATCTTCTATGAAGTGTAAAACTTAAATCTTGTAGCATGGTGTTTCTTTCTGTTAACTTGTAAACTAGTACTATTTTCTCCTCTTCTGTTAATTTGCTGGTCGGGGTAAGAGGCTTAGAGCTAAAATTTGTACACTGAGAAAACCTGAGTTACGGATTTGGAATTAATGTTTCATATATATACTCATTTTATGCTTGATTAAGATAGAATGTTCATTGTTCAGGAATGTGGACACAAAGCAGCTTTCTACCATGGTAGCATGGATCCTGCACAACGCTCTTTTACTCAGAACCAGTGGAGCAAAGATGAAATTAATATAATTTGTGCTACAGTGGCGTTTGGAATGGGTATCAACGATTGTTGCTGATTGGTGGCATGAGTAGATATATTGGAAACAATTATATATTTAATCAGATATTTTTCAGGTATCAACAAACCAGATGTCCGCTTTGTAATTCATCATTCCCTTCCAAAATCTATCGAAGGTTACCATCAGGTATTAAGTGAGAAGGATTTGTTACCTTTGAAAAATGTTATCTTTCTTAGTTAAGAATTGAGTTCTGAGATGCAAATGAGTAAAATTAGTTAAAACATTCATTATTATTTTTTAATCTTATTGCACTTTTCCATGTTTAGGAGTGTGGTCGTGCTGGTCGAGATGGTCAGCGATCATCTTGTGTGTTATACTATAGTTACAGTGACTATGTAAGCTACTCTAGTCAAACTATTGCATCCTGTTAATTTCTTTTAACTCTCTAATTTTAACATTTCATTATGCCAAACATCCTTTAAGTTAACCACTTCTTTTATTCACTTTTTTTATTTTTTGGCATTCTCTTTCTCTCTATATTTATTTGTTAGATTGTGTTAACGATCCAAAAAGTGAATAAAAAACTCATTTATTTCTTCAAGATATAGAATTTGTGCATTGATGTATTGAAAGAATATATGCCAATTTTTTTTTATTTACTTTGCGGATTCTTAACGTGTGCCCTACCGTATTTGTTTTTTTTACTCTCTTTATCGTGTGCGTATACATGCTTTATTCTTTTCCAGATACGAGTGAAGCATATGATTAGCCAAGGAGCTGTTGAGCAAAGTCCCTTTACACCTGGATTTAATCGTGTCAATGTGGAAAATTCAGGGAAGATACTAGAGACAAATACTGAAAATCTGCTGCGAATGGTATTTTATTCAAACTTATACTTGTTACTGTTTTACTTTTGTGAATTCTTTGTTTGCCAAATCTTTATATTTTATCTTTATTTGCATTAAAATTTTATTTCTTATATATATACAAAAGACTTATACCGGTAGTTATTGCAATTGTGGCAACCATTACCCTTATAACTCGAATCTTTTATGTTGTTAAATTTATATTTTCATTTTCTCAGGTCAGTTATTGTGAAAATGATGTTGATTGTCGACGTCTCCTTCAGCTTGTGCATTTTGGAGAAAAATTTGATACTGCAAACTGCAAAAAAACATGTGACAATTGTTCCAAGTTTAAGGCCTCTGTTGAGAAAGATGTCACTGAGACTGCAAAGCAATTGGTTTAATACAAATTCTTCTCTTATATTTTTGCTTGTCATGTTAGCCTGTTTTATGTTGGATTTGTGTTTTCATTCTAATATAGAGTAAGCCTTGTTTTGCTTCTCTCATCACATTTTTATATCTTGCTTAGGTTGAGCTGGTGAAGTTAATGAGGCAGCAGTTTTCATCATCTCATACTTTAGAAGTCTTCCGGGGTTCTTTGAGCCAGTTTGTACGTATAAAATAAATATATACTTGCTACCTTGTTATGATGTCTTCACTAATGGCATATTTAATTCCTAAACTAGGTAAAGAGACACAGACATGAGGCTTTGAGCCTGCATGGAGCTGGAAAACATCTAGCCAAGGGTGAAGCCTCTCGCATATTGCGCCATCTTGTTATTGAGGATTTCCTTACAGAGGAAGTTAAGAAAAGTGATGTTTATGGATCTGTATCAGCAGTATTAAAGGTGTTTGTAGCTGCTCTTATTCTTTCGGTGCTAAGTCATCAAATTTTATAATGGCTAATTGACACTGATGCACTCTAAACTCTTCAGAAATTTACACTGCCCCCTGTACTTTTTTTTGGACACTAAACCTCCTGAACTCTCGTTTTATTGGTAAACACTTGGGTTTATTGCCCCCTGTGAGGGGGCATCTACAGTCGGCTTCTACCAACAAAACGAGAGTTCAGAGGTAGGCATGACGCCGGTTCAGTTCGAACAGGCGAACTGAACCGGAACCGCCGGCCAAAAACCGAAACCGAACCGGTAAAAACGGTTCCGGTTCTGAGAACCGGACCGGAACCGGTCCGGACCGGTTCCGGTTCCTTATGGTGTGGAACAGGCCGGTTCCAACATTTATATATATTTTTTATTTTTTATTTTTTATTTTTTTAAAACTAGATCTGAGAATCTCAGATAATCATTCATCATCGGTTCATCACTCATCACCTCACCAACTCTTTGCCTCTCTCTCTCTCTCTCTCACACCATAACCCACTCACCCAGCGGCCACCACTCACCCAGCGGCCACCACTCCACCAGGCCACCATCGTCCACCAGTCCACCATTTTCTGTCGGCGGTCTAGGCGACGGCGTCGGCCATCATCAGCGGACAGCGATCAGCCATCAGCCTCCCTAGTTCCCTTGAATTGGATCGATCATCTTCTTCTTTCTTCTTTTTTCTTCTTCGTTTTTCTCAGTTTCTATTTCTTTCTTTTTTCTTCTTCTTGTTGCTTGGATCGAACGAGAGAGATGAGATTGGGGGTGGATTGTGTGCTTGAGTTTTGACCGGTTTGATTGGGTTTGTGGTGAATCTGGTGATGTGTGTGTGTGTGTTTGAGTTTTGATTGGTTTGATTGGTGGTGTACTGGTGGTCTGGTGTGTGTGTGTGTGTGTCTGTGACATATTCTGATGAAAACCGATGATTGATGAAGGTAATCAGGGATTGAGAATTTGGGGTTGGATCTCGTGGGTGGGTAGGTGTAGGGAGATTGGGTTGTTTTTTTTTTTTTTTTTAAAATTAAAAAATAAAAACCGGTTCCGAACCGCCCAAACCGGTAGAAGCTGACCGAAATCGGAACGGGAGGTTCCGGTTCCGGTTCCGGTTCCGGTTCCGGTTCCGGTTCCGGTTCCGGTTCCGGTTCCGGTTCCGGTTCCGGTTCCGGTTCCGGTTCCGGTTCCGGTTCCGGTTCCGGTTCCGGTTCCGGTTCCGGTTCCGGTTCCGGTTCCGGTTCCGGTTCCGGTTCCGGTTCCGGTTCCGGTTCCGGTTCCGGTTCCGGTTCCGGTTCCGGTTCCGGTTCCGGTTCCGGTTCCGGTTCGGTTCCGGTTCCGGTTCCGGTTCCGGTTCCGGTTCCGGTTCCGGTTCCGGTTCCGGTTCCGGTTCCGGTTCCGGTTCCGGTTCCGGTTCCGGTTCCGGTTCCGGTTCCGGTTCCGGTTCCGGTTCCGGTTCCGGTTCCGGTTCCGGTTCCGGTTCCGGTTCCGGTTCCGGTTCCGGTTCCGGTTCCGGTTCCGGTTCCGGTTCCGGTTCCGGTTCCGGTTCCGGTTCCGGTTCCGGTTCCGGTTCCGGTTCCGGTTCCGGTTCCGGTTCCGGTTCCGGTTCCGGTTCCGGTTCCGGTTCCGGTTCCGGTTCCGGTTCCGGTTCCGGTTCCGGTTCCGGTTCCGGATCCGGACAACCAGTGACGCCTATTCAGGGGGTTTTAGTGCCGAAAAAAAAAGTACATGGGGTATAGTGCAAATTTTTTGAGAGTTTAGGGGGCATCGATCCCAATTAGCTTTTTATAATTGTAGTTGGAGAAAGGAAACCTGTTGTTCTCAATTATTCTCTATGTTCAATTTTTTTTTTTATATTTTAAAATTTGCTTTTTTAATTTTAATTTGTTTACAGGTGAATGAATCCAAGGCATACAATCTTTGTGCCGGCAGGCAGAATATTGTCATAAGGTTGAGTGTCTTGGTCCATCCGTTTCTTGCTTTAAGTTGAAATTGCAAGTACTTTTACGGTTTTCTTGAACCTATATATAAGATTTCTTCTTGTCTGCGGTTTGTGTGTTCGGTCCTTTAGCCCTGGCATCACTTTGTTTTTGTCTGACATAAACTGTATATCTAATGCACAGACCAATTTGACAAATTCTAAAATTTTCAGAACAGAATGCTTTTTCAAGTACCAGCTGACTATTGGTTGCAATGACATGCATTTATGCTTTGATTATTTGCAGATTCCCCTCTGTAAAGCCATCTAAACTAAGCAAATTTGAAGCCACTCATGCAAAAGGCTCACTTATGTCTGGCAAGTTAAGTCCTTCAGTAACTGATGGTCCTGCAGCCCAACTTCAACATGAAGGAGACTTGGTATATTCATATATGCATCTTAATTACTTGGTCATTTCGTGCTTGCCTTAGATCTCTGCCTGTCCTGACCGGACTTTTGTATTGCAACAGAATCTCTCTGCCAAATTATATTCTTCTCTGCGAATCCTTCGAACAATTCTTGTCAAAGAAGCTGGGGAAGGAGTCATGGCATACCATATCTTTGGGTGAGCTTTCAATCATTGCCTTCATCATTTCCTTTCTCTGAGAAAAATGGTGGGGAAAAAATCATTGGAAAATTTAAAAGTTGTACAGTGGAGTACTTCTCCTGATGGTTTGTCCTTATAAATTACTAAATGGCATGTTTTGACAAGTTGATGTTTGCTCTTGGCTTAGTAATGCTACACTGCAGCAGATGAGCAAAAGAATTCCCCGAACAAAGGAAGAACTTCTCGAGATCAATGGCATTGGAAAGTAAGTTCCGAGGTTAGTTTATATACTAATTGCTCAACAGACTGTTAACTAACATTTTTGGCTTTGTGTAGGGCCAAGGTAAGCAAATATGGGGATCGGTTGTTAGAAACCATTGAAGCTACCATCAAAGAATACTACAAGACCAACAGAAATAGCAGCGGTAGCAATGACAGTAATGATTCAATTAAGAGGAGAAGGGATGAAAACAGGGCTCCGAATGGATATACAGAAGCAGATGATGACTACACTAAAAGCACAGCTCGATCAAAGAAAAGGATAGCTAAGATTCAAAATCAAAATGCTGAGGTTCTTCATTCCAAGGAGCCAGAAGTTTATTCCGAGTGCTTAGATGACGTAGACTTTGATGATTACAATTATACTTTTGAAATCAATGGCCCAGCAGTGAAGGGTGATCAAAATAGTGGAGGCAGAGTCCTACCTCCATGGTCAACATCAGGAAATAGGCAACTCCTATGATTATAAGATGCTTCAAGAATTGGATTTGAAGGGTAGGTCTAGGTCTAGTATTATTATCAATTACAGTTAAGCTTCTTCTGTGGTCTATCAAGTATCAACATAACAGTTGATGTCACATTTTGTATTCCAGAATCCAGATGTTGTATTAATGGAAGGTTTGTTTTGTTGTCATGAGTATTGTATTTGTGGCAGTGAATGATATAAAAGTTGTTTATAACCAAAGATACGATACCGTTCAATTGTTTTTAGTCAATTGAGTGCATGCAATATCTGATCTGTATCTTGTTCTTGTCTCTACTCTGGTTTATTGTTTTGAACTTGCACATACACACACAGTTTTAATTATTAAATATTAAAGATGTAAAATTTGTTTTTGTTTTGGCAAACATCCCTACAAAAGCCCAATTAATGAACTTGAACTTGATCTTGATATACTCTGATCTTTAATTACCAGTGGTTTCTCATTTAATTTTATCCCTACAGAAATAATTCTAAATAAATTTTTGTAACAACGCCCAGACTTGGTACACTGGTTATATTATATATTACACATTCAAGAATCAAGACTTTATAAATACGTCTTTCCAAGTTGAGATTTCTTTTTTCCACATGCACATTGATTTCTATTGCCAACGCAAAATTGTTTGTAGCTCGGTAGGATTTGGCGGTTCACGCTAATCCAATAAAGTTACCACAATCTAATTACATGTTCCTAAATTAAAACAACAAGAGACATGAAACAAAATTACGTATAATGTAAGATAAATCAAATTTGCATGTTTCAACCTTCTCAATGTTCAAATGGGCCCATCATTTTAGGGCACTTTGTTACAATATCTAACATATAATTTGGATTCAAATCAAAGAAAGCATCAAAGAAGCTCCTAGCACGATTCAAATCAAGCTTCAGAAATGTTTCCATACCAAAAGAATAGAATTCTCTGATGCATCTCTTCTCCAATGGCCACAAGTAACATTACATAGATCGATAATATTGAACGTGTTGCTAAAGAAGAAAAAAAAACTTTATTCCGGCAATCCTCTAATTTTAATATCTAGAACATCAATATTCAATACATTACAAGAAATTGAACATATGAGAAAACAAATTAAAATGGCAAACACCTAACATCTTTCATATCATTTAGCTGTCAAAGAACGATCCATAGATTCTTCTCAAAATGCCAAGAACATTCAGCAGCTCCCCTTCACTCTCACTCCCACCCGTCTTCATCTCATGTGCAATAAGCTAAGTGCCGAAGTAGTTGCCTTCCGGGTCAAGAAACTTGTTGACCTTCTCCACGTAATGTCTGCTCAGTACCGGTCTTGACCTTTCAGAGGTCCGGGGTGAAAAACTGAAAAATGGGCCCTTTGGTTATAGTTTTTTCAATATATATAGAGTTATGGGTGTTTATTTTTTTTTATCTAAAGTCTTATAAAACCTTAATTTCTTAGACATATGGATAAGTTTTACAAATTAAGATAATATGATATGTTTGTTTTTTCATTTTGGATGACTTATTACAAATGTAAAATTAATTAAATTGTGTTAGGGTTTCTTCAAAATTGGAAATTTTTAGAAAATTGATTTTTAAAGTTTTATTATGTGCAGATAAAATTGTAAATACATAAATTGTTATAGAACATTTGTGGAAATTTACTAAAAAAAACTCTACTATAGCACTTTTTTAATAACATAAAAGTCAAAAAAATTTATTTTTTCTAAAAGACATATATATCTTAAAATAATATATAAGTTGGAAAAACAAACAAACTGATTTATCTTAATTAAAGATATAATAGACAATAAGTCTTATAGTGAAAAAAACAAACAGCCCCTAAATAGTCTCTTATGAGAGATCCATCATTTTTAACATAAAACAAAGACAATCATAAAAATCATGGATTTTAATGAATTTTGATCTGAATTTTTTCGTGGATGATAATTTCAATGAAATCACTTGTAAACAAAATTTGGAAACTTTTCAAGAACTATAACTTTTTTTTTTCCTATTCTTCGTCCCATTTTCTGATGCTTGATTTTCAATAAAATCAGGAAAAAAATAGCAAAATAAACTTATATCCAGTATGGATTGTGTAAAAATAAATTTATATTTCTGTTGGTATAGATTTGGTTTCTTCTGTCTAATGGGGAATTCGTTTTTCTGCTTCTCTTACAAGTTACAACTTACAAGTAAATGAGTAACTAACACACTAAAATGATAAAATCCCATTTGAAACTGTTTTGTAGATGTTGATTAAACCTTTTAAATTGGTTGCAAAACATAACAGTCAAGCAATTAAAAAAAAGATAATAATGCATTAACTTAGAAAAAAGAAATTAATAAACCAAAATTGTACACAAATAACAAATAATAAATTAAAAAAATTAATTCAAATCATGCAGGTTTGGGACTTTGAGCTCAAATTATTAGTTATCAAACAACCAAATTATCTGAATCAAAGTTATCAAACAACTAACAAATAAAACGACATAACGGAGGTGTAAAATAATAGTTGGGCCATATTTTTTTGTTTGAACGGATATGCATATGGGCTAAACATGATCCAGAACAATGATATGGCAAGACTAAGCTGAAAGCCGGATGGCTGGATCAATAAAAATGGAGAATGACACACTGAGAACTAATTGGGCATTAAAAAAAAGCGAGTCGATATTGACACTCATAAAACTTATTAGTACTCCCATATTTTATTAAAAAATTTAATTACAAAAATATCCCAATAGAAATTTACCAATAAGAACAGATTATTTTAATTAAAAATAAACCAAATACTATATACACTCATTAATTGCATCAATATCTTCAATAATATTTCTTTATTAAAAAAAATGCCTTTCATGATTATCATATTGTTTTTGTCTTTTTTTTATGTATAGTTATGACCTCTATCAATAAACAATTTTTTTTCGTTATAGCTATAGATATCAACATGTTGTTTTATTTAAGATAGCTGTAGATATCAATAAGTTTTTTTATTTATTATTATTTTTTAAGATAGTATAGAATTCCAGATTGAAAATCTCTTGTCCCCATATACGGTTCCATAAATTCCTTTTTACAGGCTCTTACATTCAAGATAGTTTCAAAAGTAAATTGGACTATCATTAAAACATGATTTGATTCAAAAAATAATATGATTTGTTTTTATAAATTGGGTATGATAATAATTTAAAAGTGTTTATAAATAATATATATTAAAATGAATATATTTATTTCAGTGAGGGTACTATTGGCATTATGATGAGTGTTTATAGTAATATTTATTTTTTAAAGTTTAGATATGGGTGTACTTATAAAAATAGGTGTACTAATAAGTTTTATTTGTGTCAATATCTGTAACATAAAAAAATGTTTAAGAAAAAACTAGGCCCTTTTGTTTTGTTTTTGAAATGTCTGGGCATTTAAAAAAACAAATGTTTGGGGCATTTTTTAGTGGTAATATTGGCACCCCTCAAAAACCGTATGTACACCCCTTTCGTAAGTACACCTTTAAAATATTATAAAAATCTCTGGTTCGTAAATAAACTCCACTTAATGGCAAAATTACCCATTCTTTAATTTTATTGTATTATATTTTTGTAAGCACACCCAACTGTTTTGTTATATAATCATATATATTTAAAATTTATTATTTTATATCTTTTTATTCAAAAAAATAATTTCTCTTTAAAAAAAATAATTTCTAACTCCTGCAAAAACATTGGATGGCACTAAAAAAGTATTTGAAAAAAAATTGTTTTCATTGCATTAAAACTTTTTAAAAAATTCTTTACTATTTTTTAAGCTCAAAATTCTCCAATTCCATCGAATTGAAAAACTACTAGCTATAACCGTAACATGTGCATGTGTTGCATTAGCTCTTTTAGTTTTTAATTTTTAATTTTTTAATATCTGTTTTTGAAATTTAAAATCCATTAATAGACAACAGCAATTACATCAACCAAGAAGAAGGGCCATATGTAAAAAGACACTCTCAGCACACAACAGTGTATCTCGATTCTTCTGTTCCTAAGAATTTTTTTTTTTAAAAAATACAATTGTTCATAAGAAAGTTTTTTCTTTAAAAAAACAATTGTTCATAAGAAAGTTTATTGTTGCTATTGATTTTTGTTTCACTCAATTATAGCAGTAAATTGTTTGTCTACTCAATCAATTTGTATTCCTTAAAAGAAATTGAAATTAGTATTTAAAATATAAGTTAGGGTTTGATAAAATAGGAAGGTTTTTATTATCATATTAAATAATTAATAGGAAACTTTGTTTTTCTTTTTTATAAAGGATTAATATAAAACAAATTAATAATTATTGGTATGTACTTACAAACTATTTAGTCATTTAAGTAATTTTACTCGAGGGTAATATTAGATTTTCAAAAAAAAAAACTAAATTATGGTGTACATATAGTTTTTGAGGGATGCAAATATCATCACTCGCATTTTTTTTTTGTATGAACTAACAACGTTTACTTGTAGGAAAACAAATATTTATGACCTATCAGTCGGCAAAGAGGCCGAGTTTGGTTAAAAGTTTCATTCCGTCCATGGGTATACGCCTTAAAACGGCCATACACCAATCATGGGCCGGACGCATAACAGCTTGCTTGAATGCATTCGGGAGGGCATTTTTTTATTGAAACCTTTTATATAACAACTCAAAACTAGGATTTAGGAGCCGCTTTTAATCGTGGGCCTTGGCTGCTCCAGGGTCGGCTCCGTGTCTGCTCCCCATGGAACATACATAAATCTCAAACATGGAGCATGCTTCTTTGAAGAAAGATCGGACAAAAGGCCTCAACTTCAACAAGTAACCATCATCGAGAACGAAAACGCTCCCGTTTGATGTATCCGAATTGGTCGTGTTTGATCAGCTTCATGAAGGCTTTTGTGTGAAGAAGCGTGTGGTCCAAGTGAAGCTTCTTCTGGGCAAAAAACTTGTCGGAGTTGGCCACTTTCAAACAGCCTTAAACCATAGAAAATGTAATCAAAAGGGATGCCATAATTGAAAGCAATTGGCTGATCACAGTGCAGGCAGACTCCATTGATGACCGTGGAATGCTTACAATCGAATCCAAGTGAATATCTTCCAACGTATACGCTGAACCTTGGAACATGAATCCAACCCCAATGTGTGTTTTGTTAAGTTTAATTATTGTACAACATTTGATTGATGATATTTATAGTTCTAACATTTCCTAATTTCTAGTGTTTTGGTTACTATTTCCTATTTTAGTGGTTCGGTTTCCTTTTTACTATATGATTGCATTTAAGAAAATTGATTTTAAATTGTTTATTTGATTATACATAATTGCATTTTACTTCAAACTGATTTAAATTATTTCGAATTAATTCTATTTCATTTAAAACATTAATTTAACATATAAATTTTATTAATATAATTTTCTGTTTCACCAAAAACTAAAATAATTCAATCTAATTTATTGTTAGCATTTTTTGAAATAAATAGAAACTTCCATTAAAGAAGGCCAACAATACAAAAAGGCTTCTCATAAAGGCGAACATGATTATACTCTGAGGACATAAGGTATGGGCCACCCTCTTTCTATCTATAAATATATAACATGAGTGTGACATTTAGATACCCTTATATCTCAATGTACTATGGATATCATCACTCATAAAACTTATTAGTACATCAATTTTTCATAAGTACATCCGTGTCTAAAATTTAAAAAATAAATATTACTATAAAAACATATCCTAATGCCAATAGTACTTTATTGAAATAAATATATTCCCATACAAAATATAGAAAATTGATAAAAGTAGAAAAAATGAGCGCGTGGGGCTAACTATTTGTACGCGCTTGGTGCGTATCTGGAGATCGACTTGCGATTCGAGTGTAGTGCACGCGCCGCCCTCTCTCACTGTCTCTTCCTGATTTCTCGTTTCTTTCTTCCTGATTTCGCTGGGCATGGAGAAGCCGAGTGAGATCTTTGTTTTTGCAGCTCAACAGTCTGTGGATAGTATTATGAATGTTGATTCGAACAAAAGCGTGGAGAGTAATGGTACCGCTAAACGAGCAAGAGCTGATACGGATGTGCTTGGTCGTAATGATGTTACAATCGGTGGTGCAAGGAAGGAGGCCATAGCCAGCTTTAAGTCCAAACTTATGAATATGGCTAATCCCAGATCTTGGTCTAGTTTTGGGGTCAGTACGGAGAAACTCAAAATTGAGCAAGATGATATACTGATTTCAGAAGGTCCGAATGGTCCGATGATGAAACTCTCTCCCAAATTGAAGGAACAAATGCACAAGCCTTGGGCCAATGCTTTGATTCTAAAGAATATGGGACGTGCTCATACCCTGAATTTTATGCTCATGAAACTATCACAGAAATGGACACTGATAGGGCAATGGCAGCTCACTGATCTTGGGGAAGGATATTTTGTTGCCCGCTTCCAGATGAAGGAGGATCTGGACTATGTTCTTACTAGTGGTCCATGGGTTATTGCGAACCAGTACCTAGTGGTGCAGAAATGGAAGCCAAACTTTGTTCCTGGCGAAGACAATATTCAGAGTATGCCTATTTGGGTAAGGTTGTCCAAATTGCCTATGGAATGGCTGGACTCTGATTTGTTGTGGAGCATCGGTGGAATGCTAGGAAGGATGTGCAAAGTAGATCCAGTCAACGAAAATCAAGCTAGAGGTAGATTTGCTCGCATATGTGTGGAGATTGACATATCTAAACCTCTCATAGGTACTGTGAACATTGAAGATAGGTCCATTAGGGTGGAGTATGAGAGCTTGGGCTCAATATGTTTTAAATGCGGAAGGTATGGGCATAGTAAGGACAATTGCAAAGAAGGGTTGGTGGAACCGATTCCTGAAGACACTATTACTAAAAGCAATAGTAGAGACAATACTGAAATGGAAGCTTCTGCATATGGTCCATGGCTACTGGTGTCTTATGGACGGCAGGGCAACAAAAATTAGAGGGGATTGAGTGGACGGATCGGTAATGGTAATTTGAGTGCTGCTGAGAAAAATGGGCCAACTGGGAAACCTTATGGCAGTAGATATCCCCCTATTAGAAACCTTGATGTTGATTCTACGGAAGTCAACATAGGCAAGAATGACCTGAAGAAAAATACTAAGAACAAGCAGTCGGAAATGAATAAATTCTCTACTGCCAATAGAGGGAGTGGTTCCAGGTTTGACATCTTAACTGAAGATATGAACATGGTGGTGACTGAGGGTGAAGACGCTGTGCACAATAAAGCTGTTGGGGGCCGCCAGTATAAGGGTAAGGCTGTCCTCACTGAGATAACTAACCAGAAAGGCTTCCTGGGTAAGAAAATTTCCAAGGCTTCTCCCCACGGTAGCAAGAAAACTCCTATCAAAGGAGGTAAGTTGGTGCAGAAAATTGGATTAATGGCTGGGAACCGAGAGAATGCACTTATTGCTAAAGGTGACTCGGTCAACATAATTGATAGTCCTTCTCCTGCACCAGCCTCCCAAGAATTAATGGTTGAAGATTTTGACAGTGCTAATGTGTTAAGGCAATTACACACAGAGGTCACTAATTTTGAAGCGAGCTCTAGTTTGCACAAAGAGGTTGGTATTTGCTTAAATCAGAGTACTTCAACCAATTCTGATTCGCATTTGGATAACAGGTTTGATGTGGTTGCCTCCGAGTTGGGTGAGGCTATGGCAGTGTTCTCTGAGTAGAGGCCTTCTTCTTTATCCCCATGATCTGTGTGTGGAATGTAAGAGGAGCTGGGAAGCAAATGTTTTCTAGGAACATAGCTGATTTACGTAGGATTTATCATTTTGATATTTTGGCAGTGTTTGAACCCAGAATTAGTGGTTCCAAGGCTCTGCGTGTTAATAATAAATTAGGATTTTCCAACAGCTTCGTGGTTGATGCAGAGGGTTTTTCAGGGGGCATTTGGATTCTATGGAATGAGAATAAGGTTAAACTTCAGGTAATTGCAAGCTCTAAGCACATCATTACAGCTTTGGTTGATGATAATAAAAATTTCTGGATTCTCACGGTTGTGTATGCGAACCCTTGTAGCACCACTAGAAGACTCCTCTGGGATTACATGGATGCTATTAGAGGCTGTTTCACTTTACCCTGGCTTGTGGCTGGCGATTTCAATGAAATTGTTAATAGTTCTGAGAAAAGGGGGGGTAGACCTAGTTATTCCAAAAGTGGGTTTGGTAATTGGATTGGTAGGAATGAGTTGGTAGACTTGGGTTTTATTGGCTCAAAGTTTACTTGGATGACCAAGAGGGGTATTGGTGAGGAGATTTGGGAAAGACTAGATAGAGCCGTGTGTTTGATGGATTGGAGGCTTCACTTTGCGGAGGCTTTTGTGAGACACCTCCCCAGAACTTTTTCGGACCATTGCCCTGTCCTCATCCAGTTTCACAGCTTCCACACCCCGAATAGTGTAAGCAAACCTTTCAGATTTGAAGCTCTGTGGCTTAAACACAAGGACTTTGATGAGCTAATTTGCAATAGCTGGAAGTCTCAGGGGGATTCCGTTGTTGATAAAATTCACAACCTCACTGGGATTCTCAAGATTTGGAATAAGGAAAAGTTTGGTAATATCTTCCACAACAAGAGAAGGTTGCTTGCTAGGATCCAGGGGATCCAAAAAAGCCTAAGTGAAGGACCATCGCATTGTTTGTCTAAGCTTGAGGAGAATCTTTTACAGGATTATAAGATTTTACTAGAACATGAGGAAATTTTTTGTCAACAAAAGTCTAGAAATTGTTGGCTCAAAGAAGGTGATAAAAACACGAAATTCTTCCATCTCTCTACTATCATTCGAAGAAGAAGGAATAAGATTGAGGGGCTTAAAAAAGAGGATGGAAGTTGGACTGGGGACATTGAAGAGATGAAGAGGGAAGCTGTACAGTATTTTCAAAATCTTTTTGTGGAGAGGCAAAACTCCGGTAGATACTCGCAGTGACCTATGTTATTCTCCAAGCTGAATGGGAGTGATATTTCCAGTTTGAGTGCCCCTGCTAGTGAACAAGAAGTTAAGCAGAGTGTTTTTAGTATAGGTGGGATTAAGGCTCCTGGGCCTGATGGTTTCCCAGCAATCTTTTCCAAAAATATTGGAATACTTGTAAGAATGATCTGATGAACTTAGTCTCTGAGTGTTTTATGAAGGGGTCTGTGTCCAGTGATCTAAACCACACCCTTATTTCCCTTATCCCTAAAATTCCTAACCCCACAAATATGTCTCATTTTAGACCTATAAGTCTCTATAATACGACTTATAAAACCATCAGCAAAATTCTTGTGCAAAGATTACGAATTCTCCTTCCTGATCTTGTGAGTCCGAATCAAGTGGCCTTTGTTCCGGATAGGCAAATTCAAGATAATATTATTGTGGCGCAAGAAGTGCTTCATAAATTCAAGAGTGTGAGAGGAAAAATAGGGTATATGGCTTGGAAGATTGATTTAGCCAAGGATTACGATAATTTGCAATGGGGCTTTATTAAGCAAGTTTTAGAGGAAATTGGTATTGAGGGCAAGCTTAATAGCCTTATCATGAGCTGCATAACGAATGTCCAGTACAAGGTGGCCTTAAATGAGGAAACGTCTGAGACCTTTCTTCCTAAATGTGGGATCAGACAGGGAGATCCTTTATCTCCCTACATATTTGTGTTATGCATGGAGAAGCTATCCCACATCATTAAACAAAAAATCCTGGAGGGAGCATGGAAGTCGGTGAAGATTTCCAGAGCAGGGCTGGAATTCTCCCATCTTTTCTTCGCGGATGACTTGATTCTCTTTGGTCAAGCTTCGGTACAACATGCGACAATTATGAGGGAATGCCTCGATACTTTCTGTGACCTCTCAGGGCAACAAGTCAGTTTCCCTAAATCGAGGATTCATTGTTCCAAGAATGTGAGCCACAGTATTGCTAGAGTGTTGGCTAATGTCTGTGGGTCTCCAGTCTCCAAGAATTTGGGTAATTATTTGGGTGTTCCACTCATACATGGCCGGATCACAAAGGATACATATAAGGAAATCATTGAGAAGACTCAAAATAAGCTGGCTAATTGGAAGAGTGCCTCCCTCTCTTTTGCTGGGAGGTGTACCCTCATTAAAGCTGTCACCTCAGCTCTTCCAATCTATGCAATGCAATCTATCAAGCTTCCCTCTGAGATTTGCAGCACTCTGGACCAAATTAATAGAAATTTTCTGTGGGGTAACACCAGTGATAAGAAGAAAATTCATCTGGTGAATTGGGACACGGTGTGCATGCCTAAACAGCTTGGAGGATTAGGTATTAAAAATATGAAGATGATGAACCAAACATTGCTTGCCAAAGCTGGTTGGAGATTGTCTTAGACAGATACTGGTTTATGGGGGAATTTGCTCAAAGAGAAGTATCTAAGAATGGGTCATATGGCTGTCCAAGATAACTTGACTGCCAGGAATTGTTCTAGCACTTGGAGAGGCTTCTCATTTGGTGCCAAAAGTCTCTTGGAAGGGGCTAACTGGAGAGTTGGAGATGGCTGCAAAATTGGCTTCTGGACTGACAATTGGGTTCCGAATTTGGGCAAGCTTCAACTACACATTTCCTTTCCTCTCTCTAATGATCAAATCAAAGAAAAGGTTTGTGATTACTTAAATGGTGAAGAATGGAATTTACAGAAACTGTCTTCTGTTCTACCTTGACACGGTGTGCATGCCTAAACGGCTTGGGGGATTAGGTATTAAAAATATGAAGATGATGAACCAAGCATTGCTTGCCAAAGCTGGTTGGAGATTGTCTCAGACAGATACTGGTTTATGGGGGAATTTGCTCAAAGAGAAGTATCTAAGAATGGGTCATATGGCTGTCCAAGATAGCTTGACTGCCAGGAATTGTTCTAGCACTTGGAGAGGCTTCTGATTTGGTGCCAAACTTCTCTTGGAATGGGCTAACTGGAGAGTTGGAGATGGCTGCAAAATTGGCTTCTGGACTGACAATTGGGTTCCGAATTTGGGCAAGCTTCAACTACACATTTCCTTTCCTCTCTCTGATGATCAAATCAAAGAAAAGGTTTGTGATTACTTAAATGGTGAAGAATGGAATTTACAGAAACTGTCTTCTGTTCTACCTTGGCACATTGTGCATCGTATTTTCAGCATTCATATCAGTAGCACCCATAGTACTGAGGATACTATCATTTGGGGCCTATCCAAGAATGGTGAATTCTCTGTGAAAAGTGCTTATGATATTCACTTCAATGGTATGGAAGTTGATCAGTGGAGATGGGCTTTCATCTGGAAGCTCAGGCTACCCCCCAGAGTCCTTTATTTTGTTTGGACCCTTCTCCACGGAAAGCTACTGACTAATGATAGTAGAGCTAACAGGGGCCTCACCTTGGATTCCACTTGTGATAGATGCAAAGAAGGATGTGAAGATTTAGGCCATGTCTTTAGGGGCTGCAGAGTTGCGTGTGTGATCTAGGAAGACATCTGCAAAGGGATCACATTGATCAATCGTTTTAAGGCAGAGTGGTCAGAGTGGCTGTTTGAGAATCTGCGGTGTAGCAAGTTATGCTTAGGTAGAATCCCTGGTTATCTCCTCTTTGCTGTGACTCTTTGGTTCATTTGGAAATGGAGATGTGATAGGGTGTTTAATCCGAATTTCCAAACCCTTACCTGTCCTGGTAAGGTTATCTGGAAGTTTGTGGAGGATTGGCTTTGTGCTAATACTAATATGTACAAAATTTCAGTCTTGGAAAATTGCTTTATTTCATGGATCCCTCCCCCTCATAACTGGGTTAAGCTTAATGTTGATGGGAGTCTAATTCCTGAACTAGGCTCTATTTCTGCTGGAGGTGTTATCAGGGACAGTAAGATGAAGTGGTGGTCTGGGTTTGCATTGAATAAAGGCTTGGGTAGTGTGATTGAAGCTGAATTATGGGGCATATTTGAAGGACTTAAGTTAGTTTGGAAGGCTGGGTTCAGGAAGGTAATGGTGGAGTCTGACTCTCAATCTGCTGTCATGCTCCTGGAAGAACCAATACCTTTGTACCATCCTCTTTTCAATATTATCCATGCGTGTAAATCTCTAATGGGGAATGAGTGGAGTTGTTCTATACACCACGTGTATAGGGAAAGCAACAAAGCTGCAGATTTCCTTGCCAAGCTTGGTCACTCTTTGGACCTTGGACTCACTGTTTTTGAAGAGCCTCCCACCCAGATTTCTGGTATCTTGGATGATGATTGCAAGGGTGTTGCTGCTGCTAGGATGATTCCTAGTTCTTAACTTCTTGTGCTTGGGCTGATTAGCCCCCCTCTTTACCAAAATATATATAATATATATATATATATATATTCATTTTAATATATATTATTTATAAACACTGTTAAATTATTATCACATCCAATTATATATAAAAAAATCATATTATTTTTAGAATCAAATTCTCTTTTAATGATGATCCAATTTATTTTTGGAAATATCTTGAATGTAGGAGCCTTATAAAAGGGAATATGTGGAACAGTATATGGGGTCAAGAGATTTACAATCTGGAATTATCTTATTTATACAGCCATCTTAAAAAAAACTTACTGATATACTGCTATCTTAAAAAAAAAACTTGTTGATATCTATAACTATCGTTAAACAAAAAAAATTTGTTTATTGATAGAGTTCATAACTGTACATAAAAGAAAGACAAAAACAATATAATAATCATGTGATAATGAGAAAGTTTGAAACTTGGAATAAAATTAGAGTTTAATTATGGTTTCTCATAAGTTTTTTTTGAAAGGTAAGTTTTTTTTAATAAAGAAATATAGTTGAATATATGAGTGTAATTAATGAGTATATATAGTATTTGGTTTATTTTTAATTAAAGTAATTTGTCCTTGTTGGTAAATTTTTATTGGGATATTTTTGTAATTATTTTTTTTAATAAAATATGGGTGTACTAATAAGTTTTATGAGTGTGACACCCAATTTATTATAGTACAATTTATGAAACTTTAAACCGATTAAATGAATGATACCAATTAACTACTAATTATATGTACCCAATAAAAAATAGGAAAAATTGCCCGAGTGACTATCAATTTGGGTGCACACTATTAAAAATGGCAATTAAATGGAGAATTAGTTTCAAAATGACCATTGTTGACGAACACTATGAGACTAATGATCATTCCGTCAAACTCCGTTAAGTTTGCCGTTAAATGAGTGTTATTTTGGTAAATAATAGGTTGACTTTCGGCCGGGTTAATTGCATTAACACATCTTGAAAAAAAATATTTTTTTATTAAATAATAAAAACTTAAGTAAAATAAAATAAATTATTAAACAAAGTAAAGTAACAAAAAATTGACACTCCAACAAAAAAATAATAATAAAATTTGGAGATTTGTCAATCTCCATAGAGATTAACCAAATCTCCCCAGATTTCCAAATTTGTTTTTTCAAACTTTTGTGGATATCACTCAGATCATCAATGGAGATCTGGGTGATCTCCACAATATATATATATTGTGGAGATCACCCAGATCACCACATGGAGGCCAAACTAAACTCATCTGGTGCAATCTCCTTCGCCGACAATGGACTGGCTTTGGCATGACTCCAGTCTCTAGCCCGTTCGACTCAGGTTAAGGATTCGACCCTCAAACATCTCGACTGGGAAGACCTCTTACGAGAATGAGAGTTGCTTGTCGTCTACCGCTTCTACACCCGGGATAGAGATCGATTGATTCAAGGTAAACATGGTAGTGATGCAGTGGCGACGCATTGGGTTGTGGTGGATCCACAGTTTTTGTTGTGAGTTGCGATGTACTGATGTTTGAGAAAATGGAAATGAGTTGAATTTGGGTGTTTTCTCTACAATATTTTCTCAAATTTTACTAAGATTAAGAAGAAATCCATTGTTGGAAATCTTGTTGGATCTATTTGTGATGTAGATATTGTTTGATTTTTTTTTTCATTTTTTTAAAACAATTTTTTGTGTTATTTCTGAAGGAAGTCTAGCTTCAACAAGGAAACAATCTGATCTCTTCTGAGATGTTGGGAGTCCTAATCAAACTCTGAATCATCCGCCCTACTGCATAGCAAATCTAAACAGGAAAGAAGAGCTTAAGCATGATTATGCAATCTTCCATCTACACGTCATGAACCATAGAAAGCTTCATATAAATACCATTGTAATGTAATTGTAAAAGAGATATGAGAAAAAAATCAGTAAGAGAGAGATCAGAGTGTGTAACAAATATTTTCATAGGGAATTCCTTTCTCCGTCGCCCAATGTGACAACCCATGGATGGTTCTCCGTTGCTGAAAACCGTTTCTCTCATTATTTTTTCTGTCATTATTGTGTTCGTTTACAGGTATAACAAGTTCAATTGTTGATCAACTGACTTTTCTAAAACCGTTTCTCTCATTATTTTTTCTGTCATTATTGTGTTCGTTTGCAGGTATAACAAGTTCAATTGTTGATCAACTGGCTTTTCTAAAACCGTTTCTCTCATTATTTTTTCTGTCATTATTGTGTTCGTTTACAGGTATAACAAGTTCAATTGTTGATCAACTTACTTTTCTAAAAATCACCGTCAATAATCATAATAATAATAATAATAGTAATAATAATAATAATAATAATAATAATAATAATAGGGAAAACCCATTCCACCTAAATGGTGGAAAGACCATTCAAATGGAAAGCATTTTCCAATAGTTATTAGCAAAACAAACATAATGAATGACTCATTTTCCATTCCATTCCATTCTATTCCCTCCAACCAAACATGACCTTAGGCTGTGTTTGGTTTGTTGGAAAGGAATAGAAAGAAGACCATTCTGAATGTTTGGTTTGTTAATATCTATTGGAAAGAGAATTCCATTGGAATGATGTTTCCACCATTTTGGTGGAATGGACTTTCCATCCAAAATCCAATAGAAAGCCCTTTCCAATTCCAAAGTAAGTTTGGTCTTCCAAACTTACACTAGATTAATCACACGTCCAACAAGTTAATATGAGTTAACGGTTTAATTATGAAGCAAGAAAAGAAATCAAGCATGCAGAACACAAAAATTTTACGTGGAAAACCCAAGAAGGGAAAAAACCAATGTTGCAGGAGACGACGAAAGAAGGTCTTCACTATGAATTCTTAGGGTTACACACTTAATCACTCTCTCATTTTTTCTGCATAATATTGCACTAACTACTACAATGGAGTTTCTGGTTCTATTAAAATGCACATAGAACCCTAATTCTTGGTGTACAAGTAAGTGAATCTGATGAGATTTAATAGGACTCTGACTGAAATTCCCTTAGCCACTTATAGTGTAAAATATACCTAGAGAGGGGGGGGGGGGGGGGGGGGGGGGGGGGGGGTGAATTGGTATATGCTCAAATTCTTGCAATTCTTTTTCACACAACCAAGTTAAGCACACTTAGAGCCTTTAACAAGTAAATTGCTTTAACAAGTCAAAGTAAATTCAATTAAGCAAGTGTTGAAACAATACAAGTTAATGTAAGTAAAGAAACTAAAAATGCAAAAATCAAAACAAGAGATTTTTACGTGGTAAAACCTCAAAATGAGAAAACATCCACGGGTTGATACCACAACCACTGGCAAAAATCAAGTCACTATGACAAATGGGAGATACACACTCAAGAGGCAATCAACACAAGATTCACTCTTCAAGCTATCTACACCTGTTTTACCCTTGGGCATAGTGAACTTACTATACCGACTTCCTATCCAAGACCTCACGTCTTTAGGAAGATTTCTTGCTTGTCTATCCAAGTCCTCCTGACTCTAGACAAGACTTCCACGATTAGCTATCCGGATCACCCCGATCCTAATTAAGACTTCCAATGCTTAGCTATCCAAGTCCTACCGAATCTAGCCAAGACTTCCAATGCTCAAATAAAATAATCACTCTTAGAAATGAGACTTCCAACCTCTTCACAAGACATATGATTTAAGTGAATGCAAATGATGCAAACACAAGCAAATAGAGCAAGTTGATCAAACACACTCTATGAAGAATTAGTTTTTGCACAAATCAAGCTTACAAACAAAAAGAACTAATTCTTAAAAACATGTAACTAGAAATCTAGAATAGGAAATCCAAAAATATTCACAAAGATATCTAGAAACCTAATCATGTCAATCAAAGCTAGTATAACAAGTTTTCAATGAAATCACACAACTAACTTTGAAATCAAGTGAACAAGTTAACACTTGAAATTTTCAACATATTCAACAAACAAAAACAAAATAAGAACTAGGTTTTGAAAATAGAAATTACAATCAAGAAGTTCTAGTTTTAGAACATGTAATTTAATCTAGAAATCAACAATTAAGATCAAATACACAAAGAGATTCTAGATTTAAACTTATGTTTTTCAAGATTAGCAAAGATGATATTCAATCAAAAACACATGAAATAATCTTGAAAATTAATCAAACAAGTCCTAAATTAGAATCAACATCATTCTAAACATTTTTCTCAAATCATATAAAAAGATTCATCAAGTAGATCATAAAAGAAAAAATGAAAGAAAAATGATTCACTTACAAACAATGACTCACGAGTAGGAATCAGATCATCACGAAATATCTGAGGATTTTTTTGTTAGGATTATGCTCAATAGCAAGAGTGTAATAATGTATTTGACAATCTTTTCATATTAATAAAGTGATTTCTAGTTTAACAAATCTTATAGCATTTATAGTTTAATTATTATAATTGTCAAAAGTAAATAATCATAAGGTCAAAAGACTATGAGAAAAGAAGAATTGTTCGTACATCTAGATATGTATGAGGTATACACAATTCTTTAGTTAGTCTTGAATAATATTCACAACTTAAGATAAATGTTGGGCGCCTTAATTTTGTTAAAGTTGTATATTCTTTTGCTAGCATTTGAGTGGGATCAAATTTGTTATGATGAGTCTAAAATCATCAAAGTGTGGTGTCTTTGGGCAAACGAATCTAGTGCACTGGGTACATTGAATAAGATCATAGTGAAATACTTTATCCAGAACCGTCAATGGATAAAAGTTTTCACTTGAAGACAATCAGAGAGTCTATCTCAATCTTGAGATAAATGATGGACTTATGGTTGCAAGTGTTATCATTTGAGCTATCAATGAGTACGATTATATACCATAGTCTATCCTCGATAGTTTGGTGGTATTCATTTGTTAATCGATAGAGGACTTCATTTATAGATATGGACATCGTGGCTCCATTTATTAAATGAGAGTATAATATCATCATATGGATATTTTAAGGTATTGGATATTAAATCTTAACGTTAAGTTTTCAATAGTTTCTATTGAAATATGGCTTCTAGACAAGTCAAAATATCCAAGTTCAAAATGTGGTCATATGGGTAAATATGGTAACTTGGAGAGATATAAGCGGTCTATGAACTCTTGGCGATTACTAGTATTCTTCACGAGGATACACTATCTCCATTAAGATTGTCTTGGGTAAGAATGATCAATATTAACTTATTCAATCTTTATTTAAGAGTTCAATTTTAGTTATTTAGTGGAATGAGCTAAAATTAATAGATCGAACCTAAGTGAATCATTTGTTGATTGTGATTAGGTTATGTCTATTGAAGCTTACATTTAGATAGCCCGCCAAGATCCCCAATTCACACGAACTTGCATGGATCACTTGATATATTATACATGACCAATTTATGGGTCCATCTAGAATTGTATTAAGGCATGTGAACTTGTTTCTTTTAGTAAAAATGGGTCTAGTTCACATGTGGACTTTTTATTAAGGTCCAATGGATTTAATAAAATAGAAAAAAAAAATCAATATTGGCCCTTATATATTGGCTTGGGCGGCAAGGGACTATTTATTAGTCTTATATATTGTTTTTATTTTATTATTTAATTAAATGGAAATTAATTAATTAATTATTTAATTAATTATTTAATTAAAAGTTAAAATCTTTTTCTAACTAGGAGAATGATTCCTAGTGTCATACTATTGTTCGTAGTATGATAAGTATCAAAGACTATATTTGATATGTAGATAAATAAAATTATTTTATTTATCTAGTCAAATTAGGAAGTTTTTAATATAGTCACAATTTTTATATTCAATAATTTATTATTGGATAATACACTCATGAGTTGGAATAAGGTTAAAACTCAAAGTTGATAGGAGACTTGGAGAAGAAGTAATCTTACTTGTGTGAGGATTTGACTACAAGGTAGAAATCCTACTTGACTGAGGATTAGGCCTTCACCTATATATATATTATTAAATTCGTTTTTGAATAGTAGTTGAAAAAAAAGTTTTTTTTTAGAGAAAGAATTTTTTATTCTCCAGCTTTTTGAATAATAAAAAAAAAACTTCTAACTCAAGAAAGGGGTGTATTGAATTTGGCCAAAGAGAAGAGAAAATGGGAATGATTTTGTGTTCGATAGTACACAAGTATCCTTAACATCAAAAAGTATTTTGTGTACAAAATCGAATCGGGTTCACGCAAGTTTCAATCAAATAGATTGATAATTCACAAGTGACCGGACTTTCTTGGGTTTTCTCTTGAAGGATTATTGTGACTAACAAAGAAGAAGATTTTGTTTGTTTCATCCTCAGGTATACAATTAAAGAAAGAGAGCTTACACTCCTAGGTGATTCACGTTCGTGATTGGATTGGAAGATCTTGCGGATTCAATTCGACACTAGTTCAATCGTCACGAGAAAAAGTATGATACTTTTAATTATATTTCAATTAATCTAGGGTTAAGGTTTTTTTTTAAAGGAAAGTTTTTTAAAATATACCACCCAATTATTCGCTTCCGCCGCATGTTTTTTTCCCACATTGTTGACTCTGAAAATGCTTTGGAATTATTCCTCTCTTCAAGACAAACAATTTCGGCTTTTGAAAATCTAAAATCGGAGTTGATTTGAGAGAGTTATAGTGTTTCGAAGTTGAGAAAATTTTGAGAGAAAATTTATGCACAAGTTTTTCCACTTCAACTTCTTCAATTGAAAAGAGAGGGAAATGAGGTATTTAAAGGAAAAGGAGAGAGGAAATAAACCACCCAATAGAGGAGTGCCACCTCTGCTTTCCCGTGGAGGCGTGTGGCCTCCAAGGGGGCAGAAGGCATCCTTTCTGGTGAGGCCCACGCGCCTCCACGGGAAAGGGTGCATGACCCATTTTCCTTCCTTTGAGTCCCCCTTGAGTTCTTCGACTATTCTTCGGCCTCTGAACTCCGATTTTGAATCAATTTTCGGATTACAAACCGGGACTCCCTCACGCACAAGGACGTCAACAAAACTTTCACAAAAAAAAATATAGACTTCAACTTGAAATACAAGGATGAAAACCTATTATGATTAAGACAAGGAAAGTTTTGTAACTTCCTATTTTAAACTTGAAACTTAATGAATGAGTAACCGAAACAATCGGAACTTAATGAGGCATAATATAAGCTCAAATTCAAGTTCAATAACATAGAAATACAAACAAATAAACATAAGAACACATATGTATGCCATTTCCTAGAAATAGTCCTAGAACATGCAATTTTACAAAATTTTCAAAGTAAATCTAAATCATGTGCATAGTTTAATGAGTGTGTGAATGTGTTATACCAATTTAGCACAACGATGCAGTGACACAAATATATGCAATGTGTGTGTGCGCCTACGCCTTGCAAGAGGAAGAAGAATCTCAATACCTTAGTATCCAAGTAAGCATTTTTCCTCTTGAAGACGAGCTTTGCATGAGAAGTTGCTTTCCTTTTTTGAAGCTCATATAAACCACGAACCACCTAAGCAACTAGACATTAAAGAAATAGAGTTTTGTTATTGAATCAAGCCAATAGAAATCTAAAACCTGTTAGGTTCTTGAGTCTTTTATTGGCATAATTCTATATCAAAAAGACATTTGTTTTGTATTGATTAGTTGTCTAGAATTTATGAATAATCAAGCTTCAAGGAAGATAGGACAACATTCAAGCAAAGTGGTGACTTCAAGAGGAATAAAGCTAAATTGCTTAACAAAAGGTATATTGGGATATCTTTCCTCTTGCAAGGCCTAGGCACACACATACATTGCATTCATATGTGTCCCTGCATCGTTGTACAAAATTTGGTATAACACAATACACACACTTATACATGTATGCACATGCATTAGACTTAAAGTTGACAATTTTCATAAATTGCATGTTCTAGGACTATATCTAGGAAATAATATACTTGTATGTTCTTGAGTTTATCAGTTTGTGTTTTTGTGCTATTGAACTTAAATTTGAGCTTATATAATTCATCATTGAGTTCCAGTTGTTTCGGTAATTCACTCATTAAGTTTCGAGTTCAAATTTGGAGGTTAAGAAACTTTCTGTGATTTTATCGTACATGATTTTCGTCCTTGATTTTCAAGTTGAATTTCATATTTTTTGTGAAAGTTTTGTTGTCTTTTGTGCATGAGGGAGTCCCAGTTTGTAATCTGAAAATGGATTCAAAATCAGAGTTCGGAGGCCGGAGGACGGTCGAAGAAAAACATGGTGCGCGAGGGGAGTTATAGGCCAAATTGGAGGGCCATTGCAACTCACCCCGTGGAGGCGTGTGGCCTCCACGGGAGGAGCTGCACTCTGCCGCTGTGGAGGCCGCATGCCTCCACAGGAAGCTGAGTTGGAGCCTCCAATTGGTTCTTCAATTCTTGTTTTATTGCCCTCCTTTAAATACTCCATTTTCCCTCCCATTTCATTCTAAGAAGAAAATTGAAAAAATTGTGCAGAAATTCTCTCAAACTTTCTCATCTTCCAAACACCATAACTAACTCATACGAACTCCGTTTTGAATGATTTAAGTTTGAGAATATTTGTCTATCAGGAGTCATTTGATCAAGACTTCTGGTAGCTATCCTCACAAAAATGAGACAGCACAGTTTGTGTCAAAGTATTGATTTCTCTTTTGTTTTTGATCTTCAAATCTTCAATCACCTTGGGTTTTCTTTTTGAATATATGTATGTTTTATGTGTAAACATTGATTAGAGTATTGAAACTCTAATAGAGCTAGTTTGAGCTTTAATTGACCTACATGTTGAGTTAGATTTTTCCAAATCTATGTTTTCAGATGTTTGAGATGTTGTATTGTGCTAGCTTCAAATCTAGGACTATCTTGTATGTTATTGACTTGATTTTGATGATTGACAGTCTTTTCATATGCTGGGTCACTTTAATTGAAGATTTGTTGAAATAGAATATTTGATTGATGATTTATGGCTTGATTGAATCTATGTGATTGTCTTGTGAATCTAAGCTCTCATATTTTGCTAGAAATTCATTTTTGAATTTATCAAGTTGATTCTAGCATTTTTTATGTGATTGAACATAATCTAGATTTTGTGTGTGTTAGGTGTTTCACATACTCTAGATTAATTGTTCATGTTATAAGTTCTAGATGAATTTGTGTTTGAGCTTTTGTTGATTAAAATCTAGTTCTACATGTTATGTGCCTAATCCACACATTTCATATGTACATGCATCATTGAGTGTGATTGCATTGTTTTTAGGATTGTAAACTAGAATATATGTGACATATGCATATTGATTCAATTCTAGTTTCCATAGGTTATATTGATCATATATACTATGTTGTGTGTGTTTGCATCATTTGCATTCACTTAGATCACATGCCTTGTGAAAATGTTTGAAGTCTCATTCCTTAGAGTGATTCTTTGGATTGAGGATTGGAAGTCACATTCCTTTGAGTGATTCTTTGGATTATGCATTGGAAGTCACATTTTGGAGAGGGGTTCTTCAATTTGTGCAATTGGAAGTCTTGGCTAGGATCGGGGTGATCCGGATAGCTAAGCATTGGAAGTCACATTTTGGAGAGGGGTTCTTTATTTTATGCTTGGATGTCTCGACTAGGATTGGGGTGATCCAGATAGTTAAGCAAGGGGGAATCTCTTTCATTGTGTATAGTAGAAGGGTAGATTTCTAGGTGAATTGGTCACTTGAGAGATTGTATCTTTTTATCTTACTAGTGAAAGGTGTTTGCCGGTGGTTGTGGTATCAACCCGTGGATGTTTCCTCTTTGGAGGTTTTACCACGTAAAAATCATGTGTTGATTTTCTCTATCCCTATCTCCTTATATTTGTTTATGTGTTGATGTATATCTTGGTTAATATCTTTGTAATAAATAATCATATTTTATCAACTTTGTATATGTTGGAGTTTTATGGATAAATTCCATGTTATAATTTGATTTTGTATCACATACATGTTAATGCTTACATTGCCTTTGTTTGAACAAGAATATTCTTAATTGAATTAATGTTTCTTGTGCTTGTCTTTTGAAGTGTGATACAAGCTACTTGGAGGGACAAAATTTTGTTTGTTTCACGGAAGTGAAAAAAGTGTATTAACCTATTCACCCACCTCTAGGTTAGCTTAAGGTAAATTAACCGTGTTTGTATTTTTAATTTGGTATTAGAGCGGGTCACTAGATTGCATTTAGTGAGATCCCAGGATACACTCACAGTGATTTAGTAGCTATGGATAGCAACCTTGAGTCTTATATTGCTTGTGTTGATTGTCCACATGTGGGCTTTTATTTAAAGCCTGAATGGATTAAATAAAATAAGAAAATAATATTTGGCCCATAATTTTGTGTGTGTGGGCGGCAAGACTATAATAATAGCCTAAAATATTATTTTATTTTATTGTTTGATTAAATGGAAATTAATTAATTATTTAATTAAAAATCAAAATCTTTTTCTGACTAGGAATTATGTTTACTAGTAGTATACTATTATAGTAGTATAATAAATATAAAAGACTTAATTTGGTAAGTAGATAAATAAAGAATTTATTTATCTAATCAAATAAGGAAGTCTTTAATATAATCACAAATACACTATTTGAGTTGGATTAGGAGTCTTGGTGTGGAAAAGAAATCTTTTTTTGAAAAAGGATTCTTTGTCACCAAGTAAATCCACCTAGAGATAGGATTCTTGCCCACCAAGTAAATCCTTTTTAGGAAAGGATTTGTATACCTATATATATATTATTAATTTCGGAATTAATAGTGATAGAAAAAAAAGTTTTTTTGAGAAAGAATTTTTTATTCTCTTGCTTTTGAATAAAAAAAAAAATTCAAACTCTAGAACATAGTGAAAATTCGGCCAAGAGGAAGAGAGAAAGATAGTTCTAAATTTGATAGTGCACTTGCAAGCCTTTATATAAAAAGGTTTTGTGCACACTTTCAATTTAGGTTCACGTGAGTTTCAATCATAACGATTGTGAATTCAAAAGTGACCGGAACGATCTTTCTAGGCTCTTGGAGTTTTTGTGATTAACGATCAGGAAAGAAGATTTCGTTTTTCCATTCTCAGGTACGCAATTTAAAGAATAGGGAGACCACTCTCCTAGGTGATTCACGTTCGTGATCGGATTGGAAGATCTTGCGGATTACAATCGACACTAAGTCAATCTGATCACGCGACAAGATGTATGATATCTTTTGATTATATGTATGTTTAATTAATTAAAGGGTTAAGGTTCAAATATTGGAAAAAATTTAAACTATACTAAATTCGTTTTTAGTCTCGCTTCCACTGCGTTTTCATATTTTTCCCTACACACCCAAGACCAAATGGGTCAAGGTTGAGTGCTCTTACCATTAGAATAAGTTGCAAATGTGAGTTAGCTTCAAGATTAATGTCAAGTTGTTAAGAAATTAAGCTAGCTAGCTTTTTCTCTCTATAAGTTGACATGAACTTAGCTATCTCACATATTTGTTATGATAGTAGAAATCTATTGGTTAACTTTATGAGAAGTTCATTTTTTAAATTTATATGGTGTTGTTTGTTTGTTAAGACTTTTAAAGAAAGTCATTTTTATATGATTGTTTGAGTTGAAAGTGCTTAGTTTTATTCTCTTGGGATGACACACCAATAACTCGTTGTCATGAGGACAAACAGGCCCAGAGAGCTCACAAAAAGGGTATCTCTATATACTAATGCTTGCATATTTTGTTTTCATCTCTCAACTCATTGTTTGCACTACATCATGAAGCATGTCGTTTTTAGAGAACTTAGTGTAATATACATATGGTTCTCATTGACATTTGCTCTCTAAAGATCTTATAGTGATGTTATTCACAAAGGTCTTATATATGATGTGTGAAATATTTGTTTGAATGATGAGTGACATATAGTTTGAAAATTATGAGCTTCATATTCTTTGAAAGCTACTCTCTTGAGAAGTAATGATCTTAAGTTAATCTCTTATATTGCTTTTAGATCATGTGCTTGTAAGCCATAAATCTTAGTTTTCAAAAATGCATTTTGCTTCTCTTATATGTTTTGTTGTAGTAAGTTGAATTTGAAAATATGTAAGTTGTGGATACACCTTGAAGTCCTAAGGCTAGTACATTTAAGATGACTTATGGTTCGTATCCATCTTGCTTCGGCAACTACATAGACTCCAACGAGCACCTTCATGGAAAGGGCTGCATACTTTGGTTGTGCAGCCGCCCAATGTAGGAAAGGGCTACACCATTGTGATGAGTGAAAGCCGTCATGAAGAGTATATGTTTATGTTAGAAAAATCAAAGAAGTGTTGAAAAGAATCAATAAAGAAAAATCTTTGATTCAAAGCCTAAATAAAAAAAGGGGCTGGAAGGAGTATAGTTGAAAATCATTAATGCTCGGGTTGAAAAAAAGAAATGGGATGACTAGCCACATGCACACACACGCTCATATGTTGAAATCTATTCTCTTTAAAGCAAAAATTCCGGATGATAATCAGTTTGACATTTTATGGAAAAGCTTAAGATGAATATATGTGGATATGATTTGCATGTTGATTATCAAATTACTCCTCTACATATGCTTGAAACAAAATTCACACACACACATACACACACACACACACACACACACACACACACACACACACACACACACACACACACTTTTGTTTATAAGTATTTTGATATTCTAGTAATTTGAGAAGAATTATGAGAGAGATTGAAAATCTTGGTGTATCTCTCATAGTTTGTGAAGCTTATTTTCGTTGAATTTATTTTAAAATTGCTTGAATATGTGATTGTGTGGATATCATTGTGAACAATATTCTATCTTGATCCTAGATAGAGCACTTATCAAGGGGGAGCATAGTATATTAAACTTTTGTTCTCTTTTATGATATGTTCACATGTTTTTGCTTTGTTATTTGTTGACATATGGATTGATTAGAATAATTGAATGATGAGAATGCATGATATTTATCTTGAAATAATTGTATGAATGTATTGGCAATTAATTCTTCCTAATTTGGAGTTGATAGTAGTTGATATTGCAATGAATTCCTTCATTCTTGAGGTTGATAGTAGTTGTAGTTACAACCAATTCCTCATAGCTTGAGGTTGATTAAGTTCCTTCTTGCTTGGGGTTGATAGTACTTGTCGTTAAGACCAATTCCTTCATGTTTTAAGGTTGATAGTAATTGTAATAGAAACCAATTCCTCCATTTATGGATGAATCTTGTTGTTAAATGCATTTGTTGAATTTGGTAAAATGTACCAATGTGCTTGAAAAAGAACATTTATGCATTTATGATTCATTATTTCATCATATGTCTTTTTATGTTTATTTTTTGTCAACTAACACTCATTTGTGTCTCTTTTCCACTCATGTGTTTTTGTTTTGTGGTGTTGACAACAAAGCCATGAGAAGAAACAAAGTTTCTAATTCTATCCGTCCATCAAAACCCATAGCCAAACAAAAATCTACTCCAACCACCTCTAAAAAACCCAAACCCAACAAGTTGAAAGCTTTAGGAGTTATGGGAACCAATAAGCTTATTCAAGATAGGGGTGCTGATTTGGTTGAGGGTTCTTACATTTATCACTCTATATATAATAGGCATTGGGATACATGGATAAAATCTATTAGGGTTGTCAATGAGAGCCTTATACGAGAGTTTTACTTTGGGTATAAGGAGAGTACAACCTTTGAAAATGCCTTGGTGAGTGTAAGAGGAAAAACATTAAGAATCTCCTCGAATGGCTTCAACAAGTTCCTCGGTATTTCAAGTGAGATTGTGTCGGAACTACTTGATGTAGATAACATTGATCATTTAAATCTCATGGGGAGGACTTTATGTGAAGATGATGGATTTGAATGGGGTAAAAGAGCTTTTATAGGTCAAAGTGAGTTAACTAAGGTGAGTGCATTTTGGCATCTATTTTTATGTGCAAATCTTGTAGGATCTACAAATGCTTTCGAGCTTAACAAGGAGAAAATCAAGATTGTGTATGCCTTGGTGACAAACAAGCCTTTGAACCTTGGTGATCTCTTGATAGAACATATAGAGAGTGCAGGTACTTCATCTAGATTGGACAAGAAGTTGGCCTTTCCGGGGTTCTTAACTCTGCAGGAAGCAAGGTGTTCTGATACTTGAAGATAATGTGCTTCTACATCCCTTGGAGAAATGTTGTGACAAGCGTTTGGTGTTTATGTCATATAAAGAAAAAGAAAAGGTTAGTAACACTTGTAGGCTTTTTGGTGAGCACCATGAGCCATGTGTTGTGTCAAGAACAAATCCTTTACCGGAATGGGCCATGCAATTTCAAGAGGGGCTTATGACTAAGAGTAGAGAGCTTGATGCTAAAGTGGTGGAACTAAGTGCTAAGGTGATTCAATAAGATGAAAAGATCAAGGATTTAGAAGACAAAATTGCCTCTAGCAATTCATCCATTACAAAGCATTATGTGAGATCAACAACAAGAAGAACTTTATTTGATTATGCTTGATCTTGAGGTATTATGTTTTCTTAACTTTTTGGTTTCATTTATGTCGAAAATGGGGAGAAAAACAATGATACTAAAACTTATGCTTTGCTTTCTTAATCTTAAGATTCTTTAGTTTGTTTGTTTTTGGTATTTTTTTATTTGGTATCTTGAATTCTTGGTTTGTAATATTTGGATATTGATAATGAAAATACACTCTAAGCGTGTGTCTAATAACCTAGAGGAGGGGGGGGGGGGGGGGGTGAATAGGTTTTAATCAAGTTAATTACCAATTTTTCTTGATTAATCAATATTAAAAATTCACCTTATAAACAAACTACAAAATCAAGTGTAAAGTGCGGAAATATAAATAACTCTTGATTTTTACGTGGAAACCCTTCAACAAGGGAAAAACCACAAGCTATCCTTCTAGCCACAGCCACACACGATCCTCAAATCCACTTTTGTAATGATGTTTACAATCTAGGTTGACCTCTAGTCACACCATTCTCGGTCACTAACCCACCACTACTACCCAACGGGCCTTTATAGTGAATCCTTGATCACTTTGCTTGCCAACCACACCTTGGTTGCAAGACTTCACTTGCTTGTGCACTAAACCTTGTAGTCACAAGACTTAACTCTCAAGAAGAGATTAACAACCTAAGTGAATATATGAATATTCAAAATGCAAATAATGCTAGGCAACACTAAATCCTTATCTAGGGATTTAAGATGACACTAAGTACAAATCCTAGATATCAATGTCTATATGAATGCTCATAAAGACCTAACTAGATATAGATATGCAAGTCTAAAATCTAGTCATCAAAACAAAGCCATATCAACACATGTTGTCACATAAAATGGCAAGGACAATAAATGCAATTAACAAATGCAATCAATGAGTCCTAATTAGCTAGAGGGTAAATATGTTCTAAATATTAGCTATCACAATACAACAACCCAAACATCAACAAATATCTCAATTTGTAATTAAAATATAAATCTAGATGCAAACAAATTATAAGAGAGATTTCTTGTTAAGTAAGAACACAAGAATGTATGAGAATGGTGTTCTACTTACCAAGTCAAATATGTTGATGAAGACCCATGCTTAGAAACATCCTAGATGAAGCTAGATGATGCTTGAATCATGAATGGATGATGAGTGTTTGGGTTTTAAGAGTCAAAGACAACTCTTGGAGCTTCTCTCACTAAGGAACCACTTCCTCTCTCTAAAAATCAATTTCTGAAGCTCTAGGGTTGAATGGTGGAGAAGATGACATATATATAGGAGAAAAAATGAGCAGTCATGAAAAGAAGAAAATGTCCCTGTTTTGGTGCCAGGCGACATCTAAGGCAACATGCACAAGTCGCCTTGAATGTCGCCTTTTGTTCTGGACAAAAATCGAGCAGCTTGAGACGACATGTGAGGTGACATGCACAAGTCGCCTGGTAAGTCGCCTTACACACTGGAGAAAAATAAAGTTGCTCGAAGCGACATGTAAGGCGACATGTACAAGTCGCCTGGGATGTCCCCTTACACACTGGAGAAAAATAACAAGATTAAGGCGACATTGGAGGTGACATGCACAAGTGGCCTTGCATTTCGCATAACCCACTGTGTAGCCCATCAACTCCAAAATGCAAGAAGTGTGTGTGTGCAACAATACATGCATGTCAATACAAATGCATAGGATGTGAGTGTGTGCAACTAAAACCTCTTCAAAGAGAATTAAGCATGTGATATACCTTTGAAGTGCTCTTGAGAGAGATGATGTCCTTGAAGCTTGATCACACCTAATGAGGCCTAATTTACCCTTAAAAAATTAATCCCCAATGTGGTTTGTCAACAAAATAAGCCAATCAAAATATGAGGAACTTACAGATAATATTTTGTTGATGGATAGTATGCATGTATTTAGGGGGATACATGCGTATCCATTTGAACTTATAATTGACATATATCTAAATATCTTGCTAAATATATATGTTACTCTTGTATATGCTTTGTGTTTCAAGATGATTCTAAGTGATTACAAGAGAAGACTATATGGAAGAATTCAAGACTTGTTGAAGATTAGTCTAAGGGAACTAACTCATTGTAATGTGAGGGTGTGATTAGTGACTAATCTTCATATTATATGCTTTAGTATTTGTATAGGTGTTTTGACATAGAATTTGCCAAAGGGGGAGATTGTTAGGTTATTGAGTCTTATATTGGCATAATTCTATATCAAAATGACATTTGCTTTGTATTGATTAGTTGTCTAGAATTTGTGGATAATCAAGCTTCAAGGAAGATTGGACAACATTCAAGCAAAGTGGTGGCTTCAAGAGGAATAAAGCTAAATTGCTTAGCAAAAGGTATATTGAGATATCCTTCCTCTTGCAAGGCCTAGACACACACATACATTGCATTCATATGTGTCCCTGCATCATTGTGCAAAATTTGGTATAACACAATACGCACACTTATACATATATGCACATGCATTAGACTTAAAGTTGACAATTTTCATAAATTGCATGTTCTAGGACTATATCTAGGAAATAGAATACTTGTGTGTTTTTGTGTTTATTAGTTTGTGTTTTTGTGATATTGAACTTGAATTTGAGCTTATATAATTCATCATTGAGTTCCGGTTGTTTCGGTTACTCATTCATTAAGTTTCGAGTTCAAATTTGGAGGTTAAGAAACTTTCCGTGATTTAATCGTACAAGGTTTTTCGTCCTTGATTTTAAAGTTGAATTTCATATTTTTTGTGAAAGTTTTTTGGACATATTTTGTACGTGAGGAAGTTTAGGTTTGTAATCCGAAAGTGGATTCAAAATCCGAGTTCGGAGGTTGGAGAACGGTCGAAGAACAAAATGGTGCGCGAGGGGAGTTATAGGTCAAATTGGAGGGCAATTGCAACTCACCCCGTGGAGGCGTGTGGCCTCCACGGGAGGATCTGCACACTACCCCCATGGAGGCCACATGCCTCCACGGGAAGCTGAGTTGGCAGCCTCCAATTGGTTCTTCAATTCTTGTTTTATTGCCCTCCTTTAAATACTTCATTTCCCTCCCATTTCATTCTAAGAAGAAAATTGAAAAACTTGTGCAGAAATTTTCTCTCTAACTTTCTCATCTTCCAAACACCATAACTCACTCATACGAACTCCGTTTTGAATGATTCAAGTTTGAGAATCTTTGTCTATTAGTCCTTTATCATCTCCATAAAATTTTGGAGTCATTTGATCAAGATATCTGGTAGCTATTCTCACAAAAACGAGACAGCACAGTTTGTGTTCAAGGTATTGATTTCTCTTTTGTTTTTGATCTTCAAATCTTCAATCACCTTGGGTTTTCTTTTTGAATATATGTATGTTTTATGTGTAAACATTGATTAGAGTATTGAACTCTAACAGAGCTAGTTTGAGCTTTAATTGACTTACATGTTGAGATAGATGTTTCCAAATCTATGTTTTCACATGTTTGAGATGTTGTATTGTGCTAGCTTCAAATCTATGACTATCTTGTGTGTTATTGACTTGATTTTGATGATTGATAGTCTTTTCATATGCTAGGTCACTTTAATTGAAGATTTGTTGAAATATCATATATTATTGATTATTTAGGGCTTGATTGAATCTATGTGATTGTCTTGTGAATCTAAGCTCTCATATTTTGCTAGAAATTCATTATTGAATTTATCAAGTTGATTTTAGCATTTTTTATGTGATTGAACATAATCTAGATTTTTGTGTGTGTTAGGTGTTTCACATACTCTAGATTAATTGTTCATGTTATAAGTTCTAGATGAATTTGTGTTTGAGCTTTTGTTGATAAAAATCAGTTCTTCATGTTATATGCCTAATCCACACATATCATATGTACATGCATCATTGAGTGAGATTTCATTGTTTTTAGGATGGTAAACTAGAATAAATGGGACATGTGCATATTGATTCAATTCTAGTTTCCATAGGTTATATTGATCATATATACTATGTTGTGTGTGTTTGCATCATTTGCATTCACTTTGTTCACATGCCTTGTGAAAAGGTTGGAAGTCTCATTCCTTAGAGTGATTCTTTGGATTGAGCATTGGAAGTCACATTCCTTAGAGTGTTTCTTTGGATTGTGCATTGGAAGTCACATTTTGGAGAGAGGTTCTTCAATTTGTACAATTGGAAGTTTTGGCTAGGATCGGGGTGATCCGGATAGCTAAGCATTGGAAGTCACATTTTTTAGAGGGGTTCTTCAATTTATGCATGGAAGTCTCGACTAGGATTGGGGTGATCCGGATAGTTGAGCAAGGGAGCATCTCTTTCATTGTGTAGAGTAGAAGGGTAGATTTCTTGGTGAAGTGGTCACTTGAGAGATTGTATCTTTTTATCTTACTAGTGAAAGGTGTTTGCCAGTGGTTGTGGTATTACCCCATGGATGTTTCCTCTTCGGAGGTTTTACCATGTAAAAATCATGAGTTGATTTCCTCTATCCCTATCTCTTTATATTTGATTATGTGTTGATGTATATCTTGGTTAATATCTGTGTAATAAATAATATTATTTTATCAACTTTGTATATGTTGGAGTTTTATGGATAAATTCCATGTTATAATTTGCGTTTGTATCATGATGGACATATTTTATATCATATTTATTTCCCTTAATTTGGATTTTTTAACTACTTGATTTATCTATTTTTATTTAAATTGAGTTATTTTTGTGTTTTAGGTGAAATAGCATGGAGCGTGGAAAATAATCCAGGAAATGAATGAAATTTGGTGTAAACAAGAGCAAATCATGTGGGCCTTCAAAGAAATTAAATATTTAAAGACCCAAGCCTATTTAAAGCCCAAGTTTCATCAGTAAAACCCAAGTCCAAGAAAATCCAAGGCCCAAAGTCAAAGAATGAAAATTAAATAAAGTAGAGACAAAAAGTGTGCATGTGTGAAGTGTGGGCCACATGAAGACATGGATCACAATTTCAAAGCAAAAGTCACCTGGTCCATTAAGAGTAAAACTTGATTTCTTGCTTTAGGAAAACCGACTTATACAAGAGATATATAATCCCTCGTGGTGCGCGGAATTGAAGAAGACTTCGGAGAGGGGGCATTGATATACGTGCAAGGCTGTGGAGAAGAGTTTCAACATTGAAGGCGAACCTTTGATGCATCTTCCAGGTTCTATTGTTATTTTATTTTTAATGTCTTTCTAATTTTCTTTGTATTATGGTAGACGATGAAACCCTCTGTTATGAAATAATTTCCAGATATTTTTATTAATTCCCAAATATTGTTCTTCAATGTTTATGGTTTTTACTTCTATTGATTTTTAAATATAAAACCCTTTCATCTCTAATATCATGTATTTTTGATAGTTAAGTATATATTTTAATCAATGCTTGGTTTCGTAATGTTAATTATAATTCCTTTATTTCGTTGTTTTTCATTAATTTGGATACAAAGAATGCTTAGGGATTGTATTTTGAAGCGAAGGAAAACCAACTTAAGATTTTGATTACTGTACTTATTGTTAAATTCATGGGTAGACAATAAATTGATTTTTAATTGTCACTCTAATTTGGGGAATTAATAAATTATCAGGAATTTATGACATTTCACAGTGGTGGATTCTGATAACTTAGTATTCATTAATTAATTGCTTTTGACCTTATTTTCTTTAGTTTAGTTTAATTTTAGTTTTAATTCATCACTATTCGGTTAACTAGGTTAGGACTAGATTAAATTTAGATTCAATTAGTTTTTCACAATATTCGTGGAAATGACCTCGTACTCGCATTAGCTATTCTACAATTGACTCGTGAACTTGTGAGTATTTATTTTCAAAATTTAGCACAACATATCACATACATGTTAGTGCTTACATTGGCTTTGTTTGAACACGAATATTCTTAATTGAATTAATGTTGCTTGTGCTTGTCTTTTGAAGTGTGATACAAGCTACTTGGAGGGACAAACTTTTGTTTGTTTCAAAGAAGTGAAAATTGTGTAGTAACCTATTCAGCCCCCCCTCTATGTTAGCTTAAGTCAAATTAACCGTGTTTGTATTTTTCAAAACCTAACATTGACTTATTGAAGTCGTCTTTATCTTCTTTATCTTTTTGTGAATCTTGCGCATTGAATGAATCAAATCTCTTGCCCGATTTGGATTCTGATATCTTTAAGGAAATTTGTTTCCTTATCAGAGTGTACTCCAAGGTTCCTTATTTCAATAGGATTCTTCCTCTGCGTACTTGAGTCGTGGATGCTTTAAATTCAAACTTAGCGTTGTCCATGTGTCTCTCAGCCAACCATCTATCTAACTCGATCAGATCTCATTTAACCCGATCGACTACTTGATCCCAACCAAATATCTTGATCCGATCGACCTAGTTATCCAGATTAGACCATTTTTACCCGATCAATCTAATTTCTCCGATCGAGTTATTCTAACCTGACCATTTAGGCAAACCTAACTGGGTCTTTGAGGTCATTGATAGATCAAATTGGGTTGGTCACCTTCTGGTTGACTTCCAATGACGTGGCATATCTGACTACCATATTATCTAGTAACCATGATGAGGTGTCAGCCTTATAGATTTTACCGATAACAAAACGCCCCTTAAATATTTGAACCGAGCATCTTGTCTTATTCAAAAGAAACTCACTCGGTGAGCTATATTTAACTTTGCTCTCGGTTTTGTCTTTTAGCTCATTAATGCTTATTTATGCTTAACAACTAAGCATTTATTTTTGGCCATAACATTTGATTTGCCTCCTTGATGTGACGTGGTGACTAGATTTGCGGCAGCCCATTTGCATTTACCGAACGACACTTATTGAATTGTTAGTGGGCGTGTGAGTAGTAATTTTTGGAATTCCTGCACCAACCCCCACTCTCACGTGCACTTCTTTATATGTGGAATGATTGCATCTCCCTATATAAATTTTGAAAACCTTTTGTTTTCTCTCTTATCTCAAACTTCTTCCTCATTCTCTACTTTCAAAACCTCATCCCTATCTTTTCCCTTTTGCTTATATTTCATTTTTTTTTGAAAACTTTCATTGCTGCTCAGATCAAGATTCATCAAGACTTCCATTTGTTGCGTCTCAACATCTTGGAATACTCAAGTATGAACCCTATCACTCGCAATCGTTTTGTAGAACTATTGATGCACGCTATCGAGGTTGGCGATAAGGAGAACGTTGATAGGATTGAATATCTGTTAAGAGGTCGTCCTCGAGCCTCTGCTCCTCAAACCCAACCTATAGCTCTCTATGCTGACTATTCCATCACACATCCTGAGTTTAGGCCTTCCCATTCTAACCCTGATGTTTGCTATGTTGATCCTAATCAAGAAATGATGAGATCGAAATGTATTAGTGGTCAAGGTAGCAGGGCTATTGCCAAAACTTCCCCAAGGGTCGAGTTAAAGATCCCTTCTCAGTTGATTAAAATGGAGAATATTCCTAAATGACGCTGAGCACACTTGCTGAATTTTTCAGCCATTCAACCTTCTGCTTTCGATAATGAAATAAATGCTGTCACCAATCAGGAGATCGAGAAATACATCATTAGATTTGATATTCCCCGCTCCGTTAGACTTTCTTTGAACAATCAGTGAGCCATCTGGAACCCTCTGTCGGGTGCTATGGCTATTTACGGAGCCATGCTCAGTTCTGGGTTGATTTTACCTATCCCCTTCATCGCTAAATTTCTGGCAGAGGCAGTGGTTGCTCCTACCCTATTGGCTCCTAACTCTTATAGGATTCTGATCGGTCTAAGGCATTTGTGGAAGTTGATCGGTGCTAAGAATCCACTGATCCCTGAGAGATCCACCACTTCTATACTCTTGGCCGGTCAGATAACGGGGGCACCTACTACCTCTTTTCTAACTCTTCAAGTCATTGGATTCCCGAAGGTTTTGATGAAAGTTTCCATCCTCCAACTCTAAAAGAACACAAAGGTTCATCTAGGGGTTCCCCTCATCAAATAAATACTGGAAGAATAACTAGTTCTTCATCTCGGGCTATTGGGGCCAGACTGTGCCTCCTATTGACCTTCATGAGCTGCCTGAAAAGAGTGTCCCCCAGCATCTCTATAGCCCGGATATCAGGAACAAATCCCCTTCAGAGCTAACCAAATAAGAAGGCCTTTGAGTACTCCAGGCCTCCACAAGGCATTGGGTAAATAGATATCGTCGCTCATTACTGGTGGAGGACAACTTGATCAAATTAGGGCTTTTTACAGCCATCTCCTTAAATCGCAAACGCTGTAAGTCTGCATTTCCTTTAATCCATTTTTGTTTTATGCTTTCATTATTCTGATTCTGCTAGGATATATTTCCAGTGTATGACCTTGATATCATAGCCGGTGACCAAGAGGAGAAAGCTAAAGTCATGGATCGGGTTAGCCTGAAAGAGGCTGTTGAACAACTGGCCTAGGATATAGCTCCTTTCGAGCATGACCTGGTAGAGCATACCTAAGCTACTGATCCTAATACTTCTTCAAAACCTATCGTTCAAATACAAACAGAGGAAACTTATATGCCCACGAGGGATTTCAAAAGAAAGTTTACTTGGGAAACAGCTGCTAGGAAGGTTGCTAAAACAGCGGAGGGAATCTCTGCTTCTACTACTTCTTTCCCTAAAAAAGTGGTCATGGTCGAAGTTGGACCGATTGCATATGCTGTAAGGATCAGGGTAGAAGATCCCGATGAGGAATGTGATGATCAAAGGACATTGAGTGACTTAATTATGAGAGAGAGGTGCTCAAAGAACATAATTGACTGCCCTTAATTGGTGCATACTTCTCAGTCACCCGGTTATGCCAAATCTGACGATTGGGTCCACCTTCATCAAGTTGAACGACCCCAATCAACTGATCAATTGATCAACATTCTCAATCTCTCGTCCAGGTTAACCCTCATGCCGAACAGACTCTAGAGGATCACTATGCTCTATGTCTTGATGAGGCCCCGATGAATTTTGTAGTAAAACAACAGATAGTTTTTACAGACTCGGATTCTTATAAGAGCTTGGCTGGAGATGATAGCTTGTCTCATAATGTCTTGGATCATACTAAAGAAATACCTAAGAGCCCAAGCCAATTGCATGAGGTGTCTCCGAGTGTAGAAATAATGGCCCTCATAGATAACACCAAAGCAGGTCCAACCGATGCCATCAACCCGAGGCAAACTAGTATCACGCCTCCGAGAGCTATCCCCACGGTAGCTGGCCTAATTAGACAAGCTGGTGTTGATTAGGTCACTAAAGTGAACAAGAAAATTCCCCTTCAAGCAGGATCCGAAGCTATGGAAGTTGGAGGAGGTCAGGATACGTCTGTGAGGAGACTTTACGGTGAATTTACGGGGACTAGGACAACCAATGCAAGTGCACTCCCAGTCTATTTTATGAGACCTCACCAACCCGACCCCGGTCTTTGAGGCAAAGAGAGGTTTCTTCCTCAACTATTCACTCCGCGAGGGGAAGAGCCGGCTTCGATCAGCGCCAAGTACCCTTTTCGAGCTGAACTCAATTTGAATCTGGGACTCCTTTAAGCTCTCATAAAATATCGATCGACCTTCTTTACATGCTGTGCTCTATGTCGGCCAGCAGTGGGTGTATTGGGGAAGGATATTGGAGGAATTTCTTGGTTGCTAACAATTCTGAGTGAATCTAGGCTATCTTCACCAATGGTGTATATGTGAGTACCAAGGATTCCCTATCTTTTATAGTTTTTGTTGATTTGGATCAACTGTCACTCTTTCATTTACTTTTTTCTTGTAAGTATTGGAGGATATAGCTTATGCTTCGATCATCCAAGATAGGCAAGCCATATAGATCTCTCGGTTGAAGAAAGAGCTTGCCGAGAAAAGTGAAGTACTCACTTCCACCTCTGCCAGTAAATCAAAGATGAAGCAGGCTTACTAAGAGAGGTTAAGGCAGTGTGAAAGAACTAAAGCCGCACTGAGGAGATTTCTGGCTAGCCCTAAGACTAAAGCTTCTGTGGCTCGTGGCAATGTCAAAGAGATCTCCTTGAAGAGTGGCGAGTTAGAGGTAACGATTTCCAAGTTCGAACTATGGTGCATTAAGCTTAAGTCAAGGGCCATCTTGGCCAAGCATCTAACCATCAAGCTTGAAGAAGAGGCAATGATCGCCAAGGAGACTCTAGCCACTACTCATCACTCGATGCTTGAGTCATAATAAAAGTCTAAGGCAGCTATGCTGTACTAGGAAAAGTTGGCTGAAGACTTGAATTAGTAGCAGATCAGCGTGAAGATGCTTTCAAAAGAAGCCAAACTGGCCCAAGAGGTTCAAGCTGTTGATTGGTTTAAGAGATCTCATGCCTTTGATGCCATAATGCCATTATGGCATCAAATGTAAGAGATCTCTTGAATCAGGAATGTAAGAGATCTCTTGAATCAGGAATTGGAACCGGGGCTTTGTAATGCCCGTATGTTCTTCTGCTATAAAGAACAGACTTCTCAAACCATTCAGTAAAAGTGGGACATCAAGATCAAAGACCATAAGGCAGAATCTCTAGAGGTTATCAAAAATCAGAGAATAAGGTGGCAAGCTTATTGTAAATCTGTCGGGATGCTGTGCATTTGGAGTTACCCTCCGAGTCTTCCATTGTGACCTCCACACCAATGAGAAGACCAAAATCTTAGTTGAAGAGGTTGACATTGGGCCTTTTCTTTACAGGGATTACTCTTCCTTTATGATTGAAGACTAATCGAGCCGAAAATGTTATACATTTTGGCCCTCATATCCTTTCTCTTTGTCTTGTTCTTAGGGTATTTTTATGTGTATTTATGGGTCTTTTGTTGATATTGCAGGCATTAGGTGAAAAATCAAGAAGCGGGATCAAAAAAAGACAAATGGTGCAAAAATAGGGGTATTGAAGGCCATAGTGCACGGGTAGCATACCCGTGCACCATCCGTGCACCGAAAGATGGATTTAGGGAAGATCTCAGTGGATGGGTAACTACATAGGTATCACTCGTGCACTACCAGTGCACATTGCCCATACCAGAAGGCACAAAAAGTGAGATTTGGTGACAAAAGGGCTGAAATTGTAAAAACATATGTGTGCAGATCATCCAACTTCAAAGGATCATATCTCTCCTCCTCGGATTAAACCATGTTTCAAATTATATATATTCAGAAAGCCCCATAAGTCTAGTTTCTAGTGGTTTTACGGATTATGATTCCGAGTTGTCTAGAGGAAGTTATGGCCATTTTAGTAACTGTTGTGCGGCTGTCCATGGGAACTGCATGGGTAACTGCACGGGTAACCTACCCGTGCACTACCCGTGCAATACCAATTTTTTACCAGTGCTACACCTGTGCTTTACCCATGCACTGCACTTTCCAGCACCAGAAATGGCGGGTTTTAAGCAATTTTTAGAGGGGCAATAATGTCTTTTCAAGTCCAGATCTTGCCCTAACCTCCTAAGCATATAAATACATCAGTTTTTATGATTTAAAGCTCTTCTTCTCTCCTCTTCTCTCTCATACACTCTCTTCCCTTCTCCCATACAATTCTCTCCCAAGAACACTAACCTCACAAAATCTAACCATCATCTTCTTCTACTCAAGGCTACTAGGAGATTGGAACCAAACTTCAAGAAAGAAGAAGTTTCTCTACATGGGTGTTCTCTATCACTCATCTCTTAGACTTTTATTGTGTATTTAGCATGAGTAGTTGAACCCTATGTGGGATTTTATGTAATTGAATATGAATATGTGGGTTTTCCACCATACTTTGATTTGATTAATATAGTTCCATTCATTGTACTTAATTGTGGTTAATTATCCCTTGAATTAAGTAGGCATTCCAACTCTTGATTTTTGTGGATTAATTGAACTTACTAGAGTAATCAAACTTTAATTGAAATCTTTGTGAAGTGGGTAGGCATTCCAACTCCCATATCACTTAGTGGTTGATTTTGGGTCTTTAATGCATTTAATTCTCACTTTGGGTTTAGCAAGCATTCCAAATCCTAACCCTTTGTAGAGATTGAATTGTGGTGTCTTTGTGAGCCAAGTAGGCATTCCAACTCTTGGTTTACATTAGATATCAATCTATATTTTTAACCATCCATATCTAAGGTGTTTAACTAAGCTCATTTGAATTGGAAGGGATATGTTGTGAGCATTCCAATCGAATATATCCCAGCTAGGAAAAAGGGGTGGATTGTGTGCATTCCAATCCAAGCCATCCTGGCTTCCCTATATCTATCCAAAACAAGAGTGAAAGGGGTGGATTGTCAGCATTCCAATCCGAGCCATCCCAGAAACTCAAGTTAGGAAGATAAGCCCTAATTGATCGAATTGGTTCTTAAAAAATGGATGGCCCATTATTCTTTTTTGATTGCATTGATTCCCACATTCACATCTCATATCTTATCTCTCCGTATTCTTGCTGTTAACTGAAATTTTACTCAGGGTGAGAAATCTCAATTAACACCCTCAAAACCACTACCACGGAGATGGTGGTCAAGGTAGAATGTATTCTAGTCAGTGCTAGTTAAAAATGACAAAAAATACTATTATCAGTACCATCAAAAGAGAACAAAAGTGTTTTCTTTATTCTTATCAATGGTGTATCATTTACAAATATCTCTCAATCACTCTCAATCATTCTAGGGTGTAGTAGAGTTGTTGTTGTATGCCTATCGAATAGTAGTCTCCTCATTCTCCTTCTCTTTTTCTCCATTTATACGTAGTTTTGTAGGTTAAATCAATTGATTCTCCCCTTGATTTTCTCCGTCTCTCTCCTCCTTATCGGGCGGGATTCCTCGTTTAAATGTCATTGACTTTGAGTTAATAGCTGAATGGAGGATATCTTGGGGGAGATCAGTTTGTTTCCTCTTTGGACTATAATACTTGTTCTGCATGTACGTAATGTTTCCAGATATGATCCAGTGTATCTTTGTATCTTTATAGCATGATCCTTCATAGAGGTCGTTGAATATGGTATGTATGGCAAGGTAGATCATATAGCGAGGTAGATTAGTGTCTTGGGTTCGATATTCAGGTGTTTAATCTAGCCAAGAGCTCGATCTGACCTCCCTTGATTTCTCGGAGCTTGATGCGTCCCCCCTGCGGATACTTCTCTATGACAGTGGGGTTTTGGCGAGCTTCTAGAGAGGTTGCGAGGTAATCTTGACCTTGGGGGAGCTTCCTGATTTCAGGTTTGGTGACGAGGGCTTGATCTAGTCTCGTCGGGCTCTACTCCGGGTGTTTTTGGAGCTCGCCTTTATTTCTGTGGGGTGGCACTGTAGCTCAATTTTGGGAAGCGTGGTCTCCTGGTGGATGACCTCGAGCCTGGAGTCAGACTAGGAGGGTGAAAAATTTCCCTTTAGTCCCTAGCCAAATTTGGCTATTAACAGAAGTCCCCTCTTACTTGAACGCCGGTGATTGAGTTTGGGGTTGGAGTCAGATTTTCTGTTTTATTTGGGGATTTTTTCCTTCTTTACCTTTACAAGAACCTTGGGGGAAATATTCCCATTAATTGCACAAGTGACGTGGCGAGAGTTGACCGGTTTATTCCCAAATTAATCCGGCTGCGTTACGGCAGTTCCCGCGAATCGAGGCGATCTTAACCAAAGATTTAGACGGCCCATGCTGCTGCTCTATTGCCTATTTATACTGGGTTACTCCAACGCCTTCCTCATACCTTTCAAATTTCAAATTTTCTCAAGAAAAAACCTGCTTTTGAGCATGTTTCTTTTCTTGTTCTTCATCCTCCCAGACTTCATTCCATTATGTCTAAAGCTAGTCACGACTCCATTGACTCCATTGTCGACGGTGAGGAAGTAATCAACCTTGCCCACGGAAAGCGGGCACGAAGTAGCCTAGATAGCGATGATTCTTCGCCAAATCTGCAATGTCGGCATTCGAACAAGAACGTGTCCATTGGGACCGGGTTTTCTAATCATCCCGACTACCCTCTGGAGTTAGTCGATGAAGATTCTGATAGAGAATTCGGTGGCGATGCTGCAGGGGAATGTCGAGTTCTGGCTGCTGGTCCCCCTTTGGAGAGGCTTCCTCCCTATGACTTCAGGGTTGTCCATGACTCTATCGTTGATCCGAACTCGATTGATCATTCAGGTCTAAGTAGGGCATTCCTGACAGTGTTTCTATCTCGGTTCCTCCCAAAGGCTATGAGTTTTTCAATCCCTCCAACGGCGAGCTTTCGATTCATATGGCGGCTTTCGAGAACAGGGTCAGGCTTCCTCTTCATCCTACCCTTCGATGAGCTCTCAACGCCATCCAGCTTGCCCATCTCCAGTTGATGCCTGGCTTCTAGAGGCATTTGATTGGCTTCCTCATGCTGTGGAGGGAACAATGCCAGCTGAGCAATGTGAGGGAGCCCGGAGCACAGGAGCTGGCCTACCTTTTTTAAATTGGGAGCCTCTCCGGGGCTCCCCGAGGTCAGTTCTATACGAAAGCCAAGAACAAGCTCAACTTTATCATTCCCGGGGCTTCGAAGAAAGATCCTGCCTGGAAAGAAGAGTGGATCTTGGCAGGGGGCGACTGGGAAGCTTGATTTTTATTGGGGGCCATGAGTTTGAGGTCCCCACAGTTTTCAATGACAAACCATCGCAGGACCGGGATTCCCTACCATCTGAGTCTGAAGCTGTTTTGAAGGCTATTCTGGCCAGGAACTACTTGAACCTGAAGCACCCAACCGTAGAAGCCTTCGATCCCCGCAGGGTGAATCAATACCTGCGGTGAATCGTCTTGCTTTGTCTTGTTGACCAGCTCAATTTTGACGTTCCCCTTTTGTTTCGTTTACTTAAAGTTTTTGTTGTTAAGCCAGCTTCTCACGAGGCTCAGTAGCTTCGGCAAGCTCGCACTCCTCCCCCATCCATCAGACTAACGCGTGGGGCTTCTCTTGCCACCTGGAACAAGGAAGGGCTGATTGTTTCAGCCGGGATTACGCCTGCTCCTACTCCATCGCCCTCCCAGGTAAAATCTAAGATGGCTACCTTTGCGTCGTGGGGTTCCAAAGTGATAAACAGAGGGGCTTCTGTTTCTCGGGCAGCTGGTGTTACTACGCATGCTTCTTCTACTCCCTCTGCTGCTACTGTTGCCCCATCTGCTTATCTAGCTGACGCCACTGCGATCCCAACCCCCCGAGCTTTGGAGGACTTTGAAGTAGGTGTCACAAAGATTCCCCCTAGTCGCTCTCGCTCTCAGTCGAGTTCTACGGGGCGGGATGAGGTCTTGGAACAATTCATCGCATCCTGCTGATGAGAAGGTTTTTACCGTTACAAAACCATCCGTCAAAACAATTTATAAAACCTATGCGATGCGTTCACAAGTATAAATACAAGCAAAGTGGCAAGCACGGGTGTCGTCCACTGAGATCGGGGTAGCGGTGATAAGATTAGGATTAATATAACTAGCAAGCATAAAGGTAAAGTGATAGTGAATGAAAATACAATATAAACTAAACTATGAAAGCAAATAAATGGGATGACAATGGAGGGATGAATGAATGATGATGGAACTATGGAGTTGATGGACTCGTAAGTGAATATTGGGGGCAATTGCAACAAACTCTCAATTAAGTACGTTTTGACAAATGTAACCAACCTAGGGTGTAAAGTGTTGGTATATACCTCTAGCAAGAGGTCAACCTAGGATGTATAGCGAAGACCTCCTACTAGCGATTAATCCCTCTTAAGAAACCAACAGTGGCTAGTTACTCAATTGGGACTTGTTCCATGAATGCTCATCTATCTAGCTATGGCTCAACCTATTATTAATGTAGCCATCCTAGGATGTATAGTGATGGCTTCCAATTCCCTCACAAGTGGCCGACCTAGGATGTATAGTGAAGGCCACCCGTTTGGGATTGGATGAGGCTCGAGGTTATCAACCGAATTCTACTCGAAGGTTAGTTCTCGTAGAATCACTAAAGTAGCCAACCTAGGGTGTATAGTGGAGGCTTCTAATTCTCTCACAAGTGGCTAACCTAGGATGTATAGTGAAAGCCACTAATTCGAGATTAGATTAAGGGCATGGTTATAGAGCCGGATTTCCGGAAATCCTTCCATTCAATGGAGCAATAGACAACCTAATTGCCTACTCAAGTAATCCAAATCAATCATGCAAAGAGGGTATATCCAAGCAAATCAATAATGGAAATCAATTAATGCAATGGAATAAAACATAGAGATAGAATAAATATAACACATAGAGTTTATTTACAAAGCCCAATATCCATCATACAAATAACATCAACCCCATAGTGGGGTATTTTAGCTACTCATGTTCTATTACAACAAATAAACTAAGAGAGAGAGTAGAAGATTGATCTTCCTTCCTTGAAGCTTGAATCCAAGTCTCCTAGTTTCCTTTGATTGAGTAGAGATGGTTTGGATGAGAGGGAGATGTGTTACTAGCTTAGAATACAAGTGTTGGGAGGTATGGCGATTATTGGTTCGTTCCCATCCTTTTGCTATTTATAGAGGATGGGAAAATAGGTCACTTAAGCTTGAAACCAGAAGCTGTCGCGCTCGGAGTGCGGGTGGAGTGCGGTTGAATTACCCGCACTGTACCCGTATTGTAAGGGTTTTCTTCATCTTCAGGTCTCTGATCTGGGCAATAGTGCGGGTGGAGTGCGGTTGGATTACCCGCACTTGACTCGCACTTGACCCGCACTGTATTCGCACTTGAGTCGCACTGTACTATCAGGTGTAAAATCCCTCCTCTGTTTTGAGCAATAGTGCGAGTGGAGTGCTGGTAGATGACCCGCACTGTACCTGCACTCTAATGTCAGGTGCAACTTCAGCTTCTCTGGTTTGGCAACAGTGCGGGTGGAGTGCGGTTGGATGACCCGCACTGTACCCGCACTTTAACGTCAGGTGCAACTCAGCTTCTCTGGCTTTGGCAACACTGCGGGTGGAGTGTGGTTGGATGACCCGCACTTTACCTGCACTTTATCTTTCCTTCATGATTCAGGTCCCGGCTGTGGGAAGGAGTGCGGCTGGAGTGCGGTTGTGACCCGCACTTGACCTGCACTGTTGTGCTGCTTATGATCCTTTGCCTCTCCTTTTGCCCCTTTTCTGCCAGAACCACTGCAACCTACTTATAACACCCGAATTACATCTATTTCCTGCAATTAGCACAAACGAGCCTATTAGACATGAAAGACATAAAATATATAGAAAATACACACGAGAACAAGACAAAAGAATAGGAATGAGGGCCGAAATATACAACAATTTAGGCACGGTCACCTGCCCGGGTGGTTGGCACTTTGGGATGCCCTCGATACCCTTTAATGTCTTGCTCACCAAGAGGTCTGCTGTCTTAGCCGAGGTAATTGTTCTTTCTCTGTACTACTTCTGAGACTGCCAACTTAATCGGTTTCTAACATGGCTTTGTATCTCATAGGCCTTCAAGTTTAACGTGGCTATGGGCCACCAGGTAGCCCTCCTTTGTGATCGGGCTACCAAAGCTGAAGCCAAAGTCGAGAGAGCCGTGGGTTTACTCAAGCGGGCTCAAACATTAGTGGAAGAGATGACCTCCATCCAAGGAAAGATGGAGACCGAGCTAGCAAAGCTTCGTTGTGATTATGAGAGGACGAAGCTGTCCTTTGATCAAGGAATTCTCCAGTCTACCCGGAGGGCCAAGCAGATGGACTATTGGAAAACCGAAGCTAAGAGGTTAGACCTCGAGAATCAAGATTTGATTGCTCAGGTGGCCAAACTGCAGGCTGATGTGGAGACCTTCTTTAGTGATGGATATTTCTATGCTTCCTTTCAGGTTACAGAGGCTTTCCCTGTTCCCTTGATCTATCCTTCATCGCCGGTTGGGATAGAGAGGAGATAAGGACCAAAGTTGCTGAACTATCTCGCCCTGAAGATGGTGAAGTGGTTCCTCCTAGCCAGGCAGGTACTGGAAAGTAGCATGTCCAGGCAGACCCTCATCTTCCTTCTCCAGTCTTTATTACTTCAGGTCCTAGGGAGTCTTCAAGTAAAGTTCTGCCCGCGCAGTCCGAAGGAGATCACCCAAAACCCTAGGAAGGAATAAGGAGCATGCCTGAGGGATCCCCTGAAATGGAATTTGAGGTTGACAGGAGCCAGACGGAGTCCATGGCTGCTCTTCTTGATACGGCTATCCCTCTTGAGGTCATAACAGTGATTAACGAAGTCTTGAAGGAGGATCCAGCTGATCAGCGGGAGGAACCTCTGGAGGGAGTGACAACTGACGAGGGTAACCAAGATGGGCAACCACCTGAAGGAGGAGTCGATGGCAGGGATCGACATGAGGGAGGAGGAGTAGCAAGGGGAAATCAAGAGGGCTCCGAAGATATCGGTTCATGGTTTGCCTTGATTGCCCAAAAAAAGGGGTGGGCACCCCGCTTTACTCATGATTAGTTTAGTCAATCTTTTTTCTTTTTTATGTTGCCCGAATTGGGGTTTGGGCTCCCTGTTTGATGATGTGTAGCCTTTACCAGGGGATAGGCTCCCTTATGGTTAATAAAAGTTTAGTTATGATTTCCTTTGCATTTGTTTTGACTATTCCCGATAACGAGCTTCCATCTTGATGTAGAACTCCTCGTTTTATTTCTGATCCTGACCACGAGTCAAACCTGCATCTTTGATGATGATTCGTTCATACTTTAATCTGGCTTCGTAGGGAACTCTTATCAAGATGATATTAATCATGCAAACGAAACAAGTATTTATATTTAAATCCGTTTCAGGAGAGGTAGCCCGATCGAGGCATCAAGGGGTTGTCTAGCTATTTCATGATCTCGAAGACTGGATGGCAATTATGCTCTTACACTCAGACCCTTTTTAGGGGTGGTAGCCCGACCAAGGCATCAGGAGGGCTGTCTAGCTATTTCCTGGTCTCAAGGTTTGGATGGCAACTATGCTCTTACACTCAGACCCTTCTTGGAGATGGTAGCCCGACCAAGGCATCAGGAGGGCTGTTTAGCTATTTCCCTGGCCTCGAGGTCTGGATGGCAACTATACTCTTACACTTAGACCCTTCTTGGGGGTGGTAGCCCGACCAAGGCATCAGGAGGGTTGTTTAGCTATTTCCCGGTCTCGAGGTCTGGATGGCAACTATGCTCTTACACTTAGACCTTCTTGGGGGTGGTAGCTCGACCAAGGCATCAGGGGTAACGAGGGGGCTTCCCCGGCTAGTCCCTGGTCTTGAGGTCCTGCAGGCAACTATGCTCTTATGATTGGACCCTTCTTGGCGGGGGGTGGTGCCCCGCCAAGGCATCAGAGGCAACAATGGGGTTTCCCCGGCTCACCTCTGATCTTGAGGTGATGATGTCAAATTTTCCAGTCGAATATGTAGATACTATGGTTGAACCTAATCAGAGATAAAGAAAAAATGGAGACTTTATTGATGATCGAGGTGTAGTACATCGTTATTAGGGATTTTATTGAAACCTAAATGGGGGTAATCTGCTTGACAGCTCTCTGCTTAGGGGTATAATTTCCTCAAATGATCTACGTTCCAGGTGTGGTTAATGGGTCGTCCATCCATGTCTTTTAGCTTGTAGGCTCCATTGCGAGCAATTACCTTTATCAAGTACGGCCTTTCCCAATTGGGGCCTAGGACTCCATCCGACCTTTTTCGAGTATTCGAGGTCACTTTCCTTAGCACCAGATCCCCTTCTTTGAAATTTCGGGCTCTGACCTTTCGATTGAAATACCTAGCGATCTTGTTCTGGTAGATCGCTACTTTCTTAGCTACCCGGTCTTGTTTCTCTTCTAGGAGGTCTAGGTTAGCTCGGATCTTGACTTCGTTGCTTTCAGGTTCAAAATGATGCACCCTGAAGGGGATCAATTTATGCTCGATGGGGAGGACCGCTTCAACTCCGAAAGCCAGGGAGTAAGGTGTCTCTCCCATAGCTATCCTCTTTGTAGTTCGATATGCCCAGAGGACCTTGGGAAGTTCTTCGGCCCATTTGCTTTTTTTCTGCTGTAGTTTCTTCTTCAGAAGTTTCTTGATAGTCTTATTGGTGGATTCCACCAACCCGTTGGTCTGAGGATGAGCTACTGAAGCGAGCCTGAGGTCGATTCCCAATCCTTTGTAGAAGTCTTTGAATCGGGCGTTGTCAAACTGCTTGCCCAGGTCGACCACAATGATGAGAGGGGTCCAGAATCTACAGACCACGTTAGTTTTGATGAACTTGGTCATATTCTTTTCTTATATTCGAGAAAGAGGACATGCCTCAACCCATCTTGTGAAATAATCGATAGCTACGATAGCATATTTAACTTGTCCATGAGTGGTGGGAAGTGGTCCAATTAGGTCGATCCCCCATATGGCAAAGGGGTAGGGTGAACTGAGGGAGGACAATCGCTCTGGTGGCAAGTGGTTCAAGTTCGAAGTCCTTTGACATGGCTCGCAATATCGTACAAAGCTTCTTGCGTCTTGGTGGATGGTCGGCCAGTAGTACCCCATACTGAGCACTTGATACGCTAAAGCTTCTCCACCGATGTGGTTCCCGTAATTCCCATAATGAACCTCTCTTAGCACCCATTTAGCGTCATCAAGATGTAAACACTGAAATATGAGGAGGGATCTACCCTTCCTGTATAGGTACCCATCTACAAGGCAATATCGGACAAAGAGCCTTTCAATTCTTTGGGCTTGATCGGGCTTCTCGGGAAGCTTTCCCTCTTGGAGATAGGCAACGATCAGGTCCATCCAGCAAGACTGACGATCCAGGGAACATATTTCCTTACTTGCGGTTATGCTTGGTTGGGAGATCACTTGGAGGGGAACTCCTCGCGGTAAGGATTGACCTCCATTTGCGGCTATCTTGACTAGAACATTCACGGGGTGGTTTTGGTATCGAGGCACCTGATCGATCTTGAATCCCCAGAATTTATTTTTAAGTGACTGAGCTAGCTTTAGGTAAACGGCCATGTTATCTCCCTTTGCCTGGTATACCCTAAACACTTGGTTGACTACAAAGAATGAATCGCTTTTGATTTACAGGTATTCGGCCTCCAGTTCAATGGCTGATTTCATTCCAGCAAGGAGGGCTTTGTATTCTGTTTCATTATTGGTGGCTTTGAATTCGAATCTGAAGCAGTGACAGAATTCAATCCCCTCTGGGTCTATTAAGACCACACCAGCTCCTCCCTCAGCTTGCCCAGATGCTCCATCTGTATAGAGGTTCCAAGGCTTGCAATCTTCTGGCCAATTATCGATCTCGAAAATTTTCTCAGGGACCATATTCGACGCTGTGGGGTTTACTTGGCCGGGGAATGCTGAAAATTCGGCATCGAAAACTGCCGAAGCCTGCGCTTTAATCGTGGTCCTAGGCTTATACTTTAAGTCGAACTGAGTGAGCTCTAGGGCCCATAAGACTAGCCTCCCAGATACGTCCTGTCTTTATAGGAATTGGCGGAGAGGTTGGTCCGTCACCACTGCTATTGAATGAGCTTGAAAATAAGGACGGAGCTTCCTCACCGAGGTCACCAGAGCATAGGCGAGCTTTTCCAGGAGAATATAATTTTTTTTCCGACTTGGTTAAAGCATGACTCACATAGTATATGGGCCTTTGAATCCCATCACCACACTCCTTGGCCAAAGCTCCACTTACTGCAGTTTCTGAGACGACCAGGTAGATTTACAGTTCCTCTCCGGGATCCGGCTTGACTAACAGTGGTGGGCTTGTTAGGTATTTCTTTAAGGCTTGGAAAGCTTGCTCGCTTTCCAGGCTCCATTTCATGTTTCTCCCTTGCTTGATGGCTTTGAAGAACGGGAGGCGCTTATCGGTGGAGCGAGAGATGAACCTGTTGAGTGCTGCTACACGTCCAGTCAAGATTTGCACCTGTTTGAGTGATGTGGGGGATTCCAAGTCCAAGATAGCTTTGATTTTTTCTGGGTTGGCCTCTATGTCTCTTTCATGAACCAGGAAACCTAGAAACTTTCCCGTTGTTACTCCGAAAGCGCACTTGGAGGGGTTCAACCGCATCTGGTTTTCTCTTAGGATTAGAAAGGTCTTGCGAAGGTCTTCCAGATGTCCTTCTGCAGTTGGTGATTTTGTGATCATGTCGTCGATGTAGACCTCCATCGTCCTTCCGATCTCGGGCTTGAACAGCATGTTAACCAGCCGCTGGTATGTAGCCCCCGCATTTTTCAAGCCAAACGGCATTACCTTGTAGCAATACAAACCATGCCCAGTAATGAAGCTGGTCTTATCTTAGTCAGCTGGGTGCATCTTAATCTGGTTATACCCCGAGAACGCGTCCATGATACTAAGAAGTTTATTTTCGGACGTGGAGTCGACTAGCTGACCGATCTTTGGTAAAGGAAAGCTGTCTTTTGGACATGCCCGTTGAGGTCGGTGTAATTGACACACATACGCCATTTCCCATTCGCCTTCGTAACCATGACCACGTTGGCAATCCATTCGGGGTAGCGCACTTCTCTGATAAACCCTGCCTTGATCAATTTGTCTACTTATTCCTGCACCGCAGCGTTCCTCTCAGTGTTAAAGTGCCGCCTCTTCTGTTTGATGTGCTTGACTTTTGGATCTACCGCTAATCGATGGGCGGCCAATGATACTGGGATCCCAGGCATTTCATCGTGGCTCCAAGCGAAGATGTCGCTGAATTCTCTGAGAAGCCCAATCAAGCCTTCTTTCACTTCTGGTTTGAGGGTAGCTCTAACATTGATAACATTTGAGGGATCGTCACTTCTAATGGGTATCCCCTCTAGTCTATCTACAGGCTGCCCTCTGGCCCATTCCTTGCTCTGTTCTTCCTCATAAGGCATAATGGGTTCGCTTCTCTGGAAACTCCGCGGGCTCCAACACTTGGTGCTGTTTGTAACGTATATCCAGAAGGAATTTGGTAACGATGAGAAACTAATCATAAATCTCACCATTTCCATCAGGGTTCTAATTCTCCTTTCCGCTACACCATTTTGCTGAGGTGTACCGGGAGCTGTGAATTAGGAAACTATCCCATGCTCGACCATGAAGTCTTCAAACTCTTGGTCAAGGTACTCACCTCCACGATCCGATCGTATGACTTGATAGTCCTACCTAATTGATTCTCAACTTCAGCTCGAAATTCTTTGAACTTTTCAAATGTGTCCAACTTTCGTTGCATCAGGTAGACATATCTGTATCGTGAGTAATCATCTATAAAGGTGACATAATACTCATAGCCGACCCTAGCTCTAACATTCATCGGTCCACAGACGTCTGTATGTATGAGTTGTAGTGGCTCTATAGCTCTAAAGCCTTTCCCAGTAAAAGGTATCTAAGTCATCTTATCTTCTAAATAGGATTCCCAGACATGTAAGGTGCCAACCTTTAACTCACTTAATGGTCCGCTTTTTACTAGTCTGTCTATCCGGTCAAGGTTGATATGACCAAGCCTTAGATGCCAGAGATATGTGTCATTATCTGGAGAAATCTTATGCCGTTTAGTTTTTGGTTTTTCAAACTTAAACGTTTTGGTGTTAAACAGTGTAGTATGTGTTAACCGAAAATTCCACTCAGGGAGGGAAATTCCTGTTAACACCCTCGTCCACTACCGGTAGGTGGTAACGGGGTAAGTACCTTTTAGTACTGAAGTTCCTGCTATTACTAGAGATCAATATAGACAGATAAAAAGGAACCAGAAGGGTAGAGAAAATATTGTTTTATTGAAGATTTGCTATATTGATGTTACAACGCACTCTTTCATCTCTTTTCTTTCTTTTTTACTCAAGATGGTGGCAGAGAATGCGTATATGGCAATAAGTGGTTATTGTACTCCCAGTGATTGTCTCAAACTGTCACTGGCTTTAAAGAACTCAGAAGGAGATTCTCTGGAGTTAAATATCTCTTTTTGGTGATCAAAAAACCGACCTCCCCCTTCGTCCTTCATGGCCTTATATATAGACCCCATATATCCCTCAGAATCCAGCTGTATTAACGAGGATTATTTGGAGTCCTTTTTTAGACGTTGAAAGGAGTTGAGTGAGGCAAAAGGCGTGGGATTTGATCATGTTAATCATTGTCGTATTTAAACCCTGATTTGGTTGACTGTTTGGTCTCATTTATGGCACTTTAAATGGCGCAGGATTCAACTTTTCCTAATTGTGTTGCTTGGAGAGGTACACTTGTTCTACACCCTAGTGGTATGGTGTACTGGTGTATTGACTTGACTTACTGGCATGGCGCTTGTTCTATCATGCTGGTGATTTTATAACGATATTCATCTAGCTGGGCAGGTAGGACCTTTGTATTGATTCTGGGCTGATGTCGACACATTCTAGGACACCGGGTACATGTAGTTGTACCGGGGTACAAGGTATCGGGTACCTGCGAGGTATTAGATACATGATATCGCGGTGTCCTCTTCATCAGATGTCAGAATGGATACACAGCGTGGTACCTGCTCTTCCTGGTTCATATCTCCGGTGCTTTATCTTGGTAGGTAGATGGTTGAGGTTCTGGCCTTACCAGGTATTGATTTCTTCTAGGTCGTGGCATCGATCCCACTAGGTATCTAGGAGCTGGGATTGGTCCCTACTAGGTAGATACTTGTTGGAAAATTCTTTTTTGGTCCCTTGCCAGAAAACTATGTTAGCAGAAGTCCCCTCTAACTTGAACACCGATGACATGTCAATGTTTGAGTCAAGATTTAGAACACTTGGAGAATTTTCTGTAACCGTCTTGTAGAATGGAATCCTCCCCTTGCACGCTGACTTAAATGGGTCTTCCACGTGGCTGGTTCGGGTAGGTCAAATTCAAAAAGGGAAATTTTAGAGGCACGCGTTTCTCTAAACCGTTCCTCCCACGTCACTGATTATCCCGTAACATTGACTACCTTCTCTGCCCATTACAAGTAGCTGCCTCTATAAAAACCTCGCTCCTCCATGGCATACTCACTTCTTCTTCAAGCTAATTTCCCAAACTTTGTCAACATAAAAACTAGCTTTCTTCTTCGTCTTCTTCAAACTTCAAACTTTAAACTTCTCTTGTCCTTAGAAACCAAACTTTGAATCCCCTATCAGTGTCTTCACCAGATAGTGATAGCATTGAGCACTTCTTTACCGGTGACGTAACTGCTAGCGGGAACCTTGCCCATAGGAAAAGGACTCGCGTCGATGACAACAGTGGAGACGACGCTCCTCTTCAGCGTTGTTGCTCAAACAGAAACGTCGCAATCGGGACCAGCTTCTCGAACGATCCTAATACCCCGGTTGACATCGACCGGGAGTTGAGTGGCGAATCAGGCACTGCCAGGGCCGATGGAGACTGGGCTGGTGAAGTTACGGACACCGTGGGGAGGGTTCTCGCCCTCCCTTATGAATATCGGTGTATCCCTGATTCTGTCAGCACCAATGATACAATCAAGCGCTTGAAAAGGAATTTTTCGATCTCGAAGGACATCACCGTCACTGTTCCTCCACGGGGATACAATATGTATTCGCCCCCTGTTAGCGAGCTTCCGATTCATGCTGTAGCTTTCGATAGCAGAATCAGGCTACCTCTCCACCCTACCTTACGTAAAGCACTTCATGACTTGCAGCTAGCACCCCTCCAAATGACACCGAGATTTAGGAGACACCTGGTAGGGTTCTCATGCTATGGAGGGAACAGTGCGAGAAAGATAAAATGGACCGGGAGCCAGGGCCGAGCGAGCTAGGATTCATCTTCCAAGTAGCTGCCAATTCCCTAGGTCCCAAAGGACAGTTCTATGCTCATGTAGGGAAAAATTGATATAAATCGCAGCGGAAGAAACTAAAAATAGATTTCGTATGGTTTTAAAATTTTTCTCAAAGTTGAACCTTAACCTTTTAATTAATTAAACTCAAATATATACGGTTAGAGTTAAATACCTCTTGACGCATGATCCGATTGACTTACGTCGATTGGTAATCCACAAAATCTTTTCCGATGCCCGTGAACAGTACCCGCGTGAACATTGATTGTGAACAGTACCCCTGCGTGAACAGTGATCGTGAACAGTACCCCCCGCGTGAACAGTGATCGTGAACAGTACCGCGAGATCTTCCAATCCGAACACGTACGTGAATCACCTAGGAGCGTGGTCTCCCTTTTTCTTTGAATTGCAAACCTGAGAATGGATGAACAAAGTTTTCTTTTTCTTTTGTTAGTCACAAAACAATTAAAAGAAGACAAAAATTATTCCGGTCACTTTTGAGTTATCAATCTAATGATCGAAACTCGCGTGAACCTAATTCGATGTTGTACACACAAGCTTATTGATGAACAAGCAATCAGTGTACTATCAAAGAATAATCTCTTCTCTCTTTTATGTTTAGTAGAATAAAAATTATCCTTTTCTATGAATTGAGAAGAAGAAGAAAAATTGAATCATTCAATCAACTATATTGTGGCCGAATTCTATATGTGGTATTATATAGGTGGCCGAAATTTTGCTTCCTCTTCTATTTAGGATTGCCGAAATCTTCCTCTAAATGGACTAGGGTTGCCGCAAATCACATACCAAAAAGAGTTTGTGTTGCACCCTAATTTCCATCAACCTTTAGACTTCAAAACCTAATCCAACTCATAGATATTTTTATTCTTTTATTGACTAAATAAAAAGACTTCTTATTTGATTACATAAATAAAATTAATTATTTATTTTCTTATCAAACAAGTCCTTTACTTTTAATATACTACTACCAATAGTATAACTTTAGGAAATATATTTCCTGATCAGAAAAAGATTTGTTTCTTAAAAAAACAATTAATTAATAAATTAACTAATTCTTATTTAATTAAAACAATGAAACAAAATAATATATTAGGTTAATATATACACCTTGCCGCCCCACTTATATAAATGGGCCATATATTATTTTCTTATTTCATTTAATCCATTGGACTTTAAATAAAAGCCCACATGTGAACCAGACCTATTCTTACTAAAAGAAACAAGCCCACATGTCTCATTTTAATATATTAATATAATAGTGCAGCCCATTAATTAAATAATAAACATATTATATTCTTGATATATTAAAAACAATTCTAGATGGACCCTTAAATCGGCCCGGTAGAATATATCAAGTGATCCATGCAAATACGTGTGGATTGGGGATCTTGGCGGGCTATCTAAATTTAAGCTTCAATAGACACAACCTAATCACAATCAACAAATGATTCACTTAGGTCCAATCTATTAATTTTAACTCATTCCACTAAAGAGCTAAAATTGAACTCTTAAATAAATATAGAATAAGGAGATGTTTCTCATTCATACCCTAGACAATCTTATAGGAGATGGTGTATCCTCGTGAATAATATCAGTAATCGCCAAGAGCTCATAGACCGCCTATAGCTCTCCAAGTTACCATATTTCCTCATATGACCACATTTCGAACTTGGATACTTTGACTTGTCCAGAAGCCATGTTTTCAATAATCATTATTGAAAACTCAACGTTGAGATTTAATATCCAATACCTCAAAACATCCATATGATGATATTATACTCTCATTTAATAAATGGAGCCACGATGTCCATATCTATAAATGAAGTCCTATATCGATTAACAAATGTATACCACCAAACTATCGAGGATAGACTATGCTATATATCGTACTCATTGATAGCTCTAATGATAACACTTGCAACCATAAGTCTATCATTTATCTCAGGATTAAGATAGACTCTCTGATTGTCCTCTTTAATGAAAAGACTTATAACTAGTGACGGTTCTAGATAAAGTATTTCATTGTGATCCAGTTCAATGCACCTAGTGCACTAGATTCTTTTACTCGAAAACCTTTCGATGATTTTAGACTCATCATATTCATTTGATCTCACTCAAATGCTAGTAAAATAATTCTACAACATTAACAAGATAGAGGGGCCCAACCTTTAACTTAAGTTGTGAACGTTATTCAAGACTAACTAAAGAATTGTGTCTACCTCATACATATCCGGATGTATGAACAATTCTTCATGTCTCATAGTCTTTTGACCTTATGATTATTTACCTTGACAATTATAATAATAAATGCTATAAGTAATTGTAAGAATCAGAATTCACTTTATTAATATGAGAAGATTGTCAATTACAATATTACACTATTGCCATTGAGCATAATCCTAACAGCTCAGACCAGGAACATTTTGAAATTCACAGTTCCAGGAGCCACGAAAAAGGATTCCTCTTGGAAAGGAGGAGTGGGTTGTCAGTCAAGGGCAATTTGGGCATCTCGGTTCACATTGGTGGATCAGAGGTCAAGGTTCCTACATGTTTCAGCAGGCAAACCCACATTGGAAAAGAGCAATCACTCTGTTGAATCAGAGAAAATTTTGAAAGCCATCATGGCTCGATCCTACGTCAACACAAGGTATCCTTCCTCGATGCCTACGAGGTAGGATGGGTGGATCTCTACCTCTGTGTTTTAAACACTTCCCTAGGTAGACCATATTCTTGATTCTACTTCTATTGTACTGCTTCATTAACTCTGTAAGTATTAACTCTAGCTATAATGGTAGTCTCTGCAGTGCTTCCTACGGTTCCAGAGGTGGAACTCTACCAGGCTAGTGGTACAGATGATTCCCTACCGGCTGGCTCTAACCTTGGCAGAGGGGTGGGTACCCTTGCTGGATCTAGCAGGACATTCACTGGAAGTTTTTCTAGTGTCGTTTTAAAGATCAATCCCTCAACAATAATGTAAAATCCTCACTAAGCCTAAAATGATTTGGAAAACACAAGTATGGTGGCAAGTGGGGTATCATCCACAAGGAGCGGAGTTAGCTAAGATTAGTTTATTGCTAAAGTAATGTTAATGTATATATATAATAAACGAAACATAAAATGATGAAGATGTAGATGGTGGATTAACCTTTTAATAATACTAAAATAAGTATGCAAACTAAATGAAGGGGAAATGGGATGAAGGATATATATAGATGATGGAAACTAAGGAGTTAATGGATACGAAAGTAAATACTGGGCTATGCAACAAACTTGTCAACAGGCACGTCTTATTCAAAGGTAACCGACCTAGAATGTATAGAGTCGGTTATTTATCCCTAGAAAGTGGCCCACCTAGGATGTATAGTGAGGACCACCTATTTGGGATTAATCTGTCGTAAACCACCAACCTAAGATGTATAGTGTTGGTTGCTTATCGGATTCTGGAAATGAAGCTCGTCTACCTAACAATGACTCAACCGATTAAAAGTAGTCAACCTAGGATGTATAGTGATGACTTCTAACTCTCTCACGGGCTCCGACCTCGGATGTATAGTGCCGGAAACTCAATCGAGGTTAGATTATGACCGCGGATTAAGAGTCAGAATTCATGACGTTCCATCAATTCATTAGAGCAATAAACAACTAAATAGGATGTATATCTAGATGCAATACTCAAACACAATCCAAAGATATCTTGCTAAGAGGATATATCTAAACAAGAAATCAATGACAACCATTCATAGCAAGAATAGAACAATGAAAGATAGACATGAATATCAATATAACATCAAGTTTATATACAAGCACAATATCCAACTAACTACTCCATCAACCCCTTAGAAGGGATTTAGCTACTCATTACAACTAGGAAGATAAGAGAAAGGAAAAAGAAAGAACCCTTAGAGAACATATTCTTCCTTGAAGTTGCTTTAATCTCCTACCTTCCTTGAAGTTGAGTAGAGAATGTAAGTATGAGAGAGAGAGAGAGAGATTCTAGATCTAAAAACCTCTGAAAAACGAGTTCAAAAGCTTCCTAAAACATTTCCATCCTTTCCTATTTATACAACATACAAAAATAGGTCACTTAAACTTCAAAAATCAATCTGGCGCGCGTGAAAGTGCGGGTGGAGTGCGGGTGATTTACCCGCACTGTACCCATACTATATGGGTTGTCTTCATCTTCAGTTCTCGGATCTGGGAAATAGTGCTGGTGGAGTGCGGTTGGATTACCCGTACTTGACTCGCACTTGACCCGCATTGGAGTCGCACTTGAGTCGCACTTTACTGTTAGGTGCAAAATCCACTCCTCTGTCCTGGGCAATAGTGCGGGTGGAGTGTGGTTGGATGACCCGCACTGTACCCGCACTCTAATGTCAGGTGCAACTTCAGCTTCTCTGGTTTGGCAACAGTGCGGGTGGAGTGCGGTTGGATGACCCGCACTATACCCGCACTTTAACCCTTCTCTTGCATCAGGTCCCAGCTATGAGCATGAGTGCGGTTGGAGTGTGGTTGCGACCCGTACTTGACCTGCACTTGACCCGCACTGTAAAGCTGCTTATGCTTCTTTGTCTTTCCTTTTGCCCCTTTTCTGCCGGAATCACCGCAACATGCTTCTAAAACCATCTTTGCACCATTTCCTACAATTACGTACATAACCACCCATTAGAGATACCAAAACGCACTAAAAACAGAACACACGATAAGGGTTTGAGGGCCTAAATGAACTACATATTTGGCACGATCAGACATCGATCGAGGTACATGGGGCTTCAGCTCCTCTTTTTGTTAGATCGCTGGAAACTTTTACAGCCTGAGCTAGCCGGGTCCTGGTTGCTGCCAGCTTGGTGTAGGGTATGTCACCTACCGCTCCAGCTACTACCACTGTTGTTGCCACTGCTGTCCAATCTACCCGCTTCTGTCCTCTCATGATGTGGTGATCTAGCGATCTACCTGGGCCGAGAAGGGTTCTGATCTTGCAGCTACTACTCAAACTATCCCTCGAGATCGGTCCCGATCTCGGTCGAGGGATACCAGCCAAGACTGAAGTTCTGGCGAGGTTCGTTGCTTCCTGTCCAGGTGGAGACTTGGATGCCATGACTTCTATACTCGTCGATCATTTGGTCTCCAAGGGGTCCGCACTCTTAGCTGAGGTGTGTTGCTTCGTCTAGTCGTCTATCTCGATTTCATAATTTGCAACATTCTAACTCATGCTTTGTGTTAACAGAAATCTTGCTCGGGGCAACAAATCTCAGTTAGCACCCTCAAGATCATTACCACGTAGGTGATGACCAATGGTAGAATATATATGTGTATCAAACAATGCCTGATGAAGTGACATGGAGATAACAATTTCAGTTAGCTACTCAAAAGGAATAAAAATCCCTCTTTATTGATAACATATGATATACATTTCTCTATATCTCTTTCGAATTGCTCTCACTTTTTTCTAGGTGATAGTTGGGTGTTTTTTGTATGCCTGTCGAATAGTAGTCTCCTCTTTTTTGAAGGGGGAAGTCCCTCATTTATACAGTGTCTTCATAGGGTTAAACTCATTGATTTCCCCTTGATTTTCTCATCCCTCTTCTCCTTATCGAACGGGATTTTTACCTTTAAATGTTGTTGACTTTGAGTTAATTGCTCAGTTGAGGATATCTTGGTGGAAATCAATTTGTTTCCCATTTAGACTCTATTACTTGTTCTGCACGTGTATAATGTCTATAGATGCGATACTGTGTATCTTCGGGTCTCGCATGATTCCCATAGGGGTCTTCGAATGTATTTAGGTGTGGTGCATCAGTTAGTGAGGTCGATCATTGTCCCGTCCCAGATATTGAGAAGCTTCATCCAGCTAGGAGCTAGGTCTGGCCTCCCTTGACTTTTCGAAGCTAGGTGCGACCTTCTATGGACACCTCCCTATATCAGCGAGGTATAGGCGAGCTTCTGGAGGAATTATGAGGTAACCTCGACTTCGGGGGATTTGGTGACGCGGGCTTGATCTGACCATTCTGGGCTCTATTCCGGATGTTTATAGAGCCTGTCCTTGTTCCTACGGGGCGGTATCGTAGCTCGGCTTTGGGTAGAATAGTCTCCTGGTGGAAACTCTCGGGCATGGAGCCAGGTCTGGAAGGTGGAAAATTTCCCTTTGGTCCTTAGCCAATTTTGGCTATTAACAGAAGTCCCCTCTGACTTGAACACCAGACGTCGAGCTTGGGGTTGGGGTCAGATTTTTACTTTATTTGGGAAATCTTCCCTTTTTTACCTTTACCAGAATATTGGGAAGATCTTCTCTTTTAACTGCATGAGTGACGTGGCGTGTATTGACCAATTTACTTCTGAATTAATCCGGTTGCGTTACGGCAGTCCCCGAGGTTCTTTACCGTTACCAGAATCTTGGAGAGATCTCCTCAATAACTGTGCAAGTGACGTGGCGTGAGCTGACTAGCTTGTTTCCGAGTTAATCCGGTTAGGTTACGACAGTCCCCGAGATTCGTTGCGATCTCAACCGAAAATCTCGTCAACTCGTGCTGCTGCCCTCTTGCCTATATATATCTATTTATCTCAATGACTTCCTCACATCTTTCAAACTCAAAGTTTTCCCAAGATATACTTTCTCTCATAACCCTTCTCTCAAGCTTGTCTTTTTCTTCATTCTTATCTTTCTCTTCCTTTTACTGACTTCATCATGTCGAAGACCAGTCATGATTCAGTTAACTCCATAGTTGATGGCGAGGAGGTCGTTAGTCTTGCCCTAGGGGAAACGGGCTATGAGGAGTTTAGACAGCGACGATTCCCCGCCTAACCCGCAACGCCGGCGATCAAATAGGAATGTGTCTATTGGGACTGGGTTTTCCAACCATCCTGGCCATCCTTTGGATATCGCCGATGAAGATTCTGACAAAAAAGTGGGCGGTGACACCGCAGGAGAACATCGGGTCCCAGCTTCTGGCCCCCTTTTGGAGAGGCTCCCTCCTTATAACTTCAGGGTTGTCCATGATTCCATCGCCGATCCAGTCTCGATTGATCACTTGAGGTCGAAGTATGGCATCCCCGACAGCGTATCCATCTCGGTGCCTCCCAAGAGTTACGAGTTCTTTAACCCCTCTAAAGGCGTGCTTCTGATTCATGTGGCGGCTCTCGAGAATGAAATCAGGCTTCCCCTTCATCCGACTCTTCGGCGGGCTCTTAACGCCATCCAGCTTGCTCTCCTTCAGTTGACGTCCTGGCTTCTGGAGGCATCTGATTGGCTTCCTCGTGCTGTGAAGGGAACAGTGTCAGTTGAGCAAGGTGACGAGAGAAGCCGGGAGCAGAGGAGCTGGCTTATCTTTTCCAGATTGGGAGCCTGTCTGGCACTCCACGAGGCCAGTTTTATGCTAAGGCCAAGAACAAGCTCAACTTCGTTATTCCTGGCGCTTCAAAGAAGGACCCCTTCTGGAAGAAAGAATGGATTCTTGCGGAGGATGACTGGGGGAGCTCGATTTTCATTGGAGGGCATGAATTTGAGGTTCCCACAGCTTTCAGTGACAAACCCTCGTGGGACCGGGACTCCTTGCCTTCTGAGTCTGAAGCCATTTTGAAGGCTATTTTAGCCAGGAATTACTTGAACATGAAGTTCCCCACTGTTGAAGCGTTCGATCCTCGTAGGGTGAACCAATACTTGCAGACCTCAGACGCTACTCCTCGTAAGTGTCATTGAATTGCCTTGCCTTGTCTTGTTACTCAGCTTGGTTCTGACATTTTCTTTTTTAATTTGCTTATTCATAGTTTTTATCGTTGAACCAGCTACCCGCCACGCCTCACGCTCTCCTCAAGCTAGAATTTCTCTTCCCTTCGCTGGGGTTGAACCTGCCCTTACTCCATCTACCTCCCCAGCTGGGTCCAAGATGGCCAATCTTGCTTCAGCGGGCTTTCCGAGCTTTGGGTAAAGCTCCCCAGGTTGTTGGTCCGACTGCTCTGTCCCTTCTGCTGTGGTCGCTAAAATTGCTACCCCCTCGATTCGACCTCCTGATTCCGCTGCGCTTCCAACTCTCCAAGCCTCGGAGGATTCTGGGAAGCGTGTCGTAAAGGTTCCTTCTAGCCGTTCCCGGCCTCAGTCAGGACGAAGTCCTGAAAAAATTCATCTCGTCTTGTCCGGGCGGTGGGATCTCCAGGATGGCTTCTATGCCTGTGGATGTCCTGATTACCAAGGGGTCTGCTATCTTAGCTGAGGTAATTGCATTTCCTTCGCACTACTCTTGCTAATTTGTTTAGTTTCTAACTCTGGTTCTGTATTTTGTAGGCCTTCAAATTTTATGTAGCGATGGGCCAGCAAGTAGCCCTCCTTCGTGACCAGGCTGCAAAAGCCGAAGCCGAAGCTGAGAAAGCCAGGGAATTGCTCAAGTAGGCTCAGTCTTTAGTGGAAGAGATGGCCTTCAACCAGGGAAAGGTTGAGATCGAGTTGGCTGAGCTTCGCTGTGACCATGAGAGGACGAAGAAATCTTATGATCAGGAGCGTCTTCAGTCTATCCGGTGGGCAAGACATAGGGATTCTTGGAGATCTGAGGCTAAAAAGTTAGACTTCGAGAATCACTCTTTGATTGCTCAGGTAACCAAGCTGCAAGTTGAAGCGGAGACCTCCTTCAGCGACGGATATTTCTACGCTTCCTTTTAGGCCGCAGAAGCTCTCCCTCTTCCCTTTGACTTGTCATCTATTGCCGGCTGGGATAGACAGGAAATAATGAATAAGGCTGCTGAGCTATCTAGCCCTGATGGCGACGAGGTGGTTCCTTTAAGCCAAGCAGTAGCTGGAAAACAGCCGGCCCAGACAGATCCTCCATTTCCTCCTCCTACCTTTACTACCTCAGGTCCCGGGGAGTCTTCCAGTAAAGTTTTGTCTTCTCGGTCCAAGGAAGACCAGTTAAGAGCTGGGGAAGAGGTTAGGAGCCCATCTGAGGAACCCCTCACAATGGAGATAGAGGTTGACATGAGTCAGACGGGGTCCATGGCTGCCCTTCTCGATGCGGCTATCCCGCCTGAGGTTATGGAGGTGATTAATGAAGTCCTGGAGGAAGACCCTGCTGATGAACAGATGAAGCCTCTAAATGGAGGGGCGGTTGGCGAGGATAACCGAGGTGGACAACTACCTGAAGGGGGGGTCGATGGCGAAGATCAGCATGAAGGAGGAGGACCGGCGGAAGAAAACCAGGAGAGTCCCAAAGCTTGAAGTAGTTCATTCATGGCTTGTTTCAATTGCCCGGAAAATAGGGGTGGGCACCTCGTTTTACTCTTATTTAGCTTAGCTTTGATTTTTTTTTTTATAGCCCGAGCTCAGTGGTTGGGCTCCCCGTTGGATGGATGTAGCCTTACCAGGGGATAGACTCCTCTTATCTTTTAATGAGAAATCGAATCGTTTTTGAGAACTCTTGTTTCACTTCTGGTCTTGAATAGAACCAGAGTTGCATCCGCATCAACAATTTGTTCATACTTCATTAAAACTTTGGTGGGGAATTATGATGATCTTGATCCTGCACACGAAAACAAATATTTGTTTTAAAAATTCACCTTGGGGGTGGTAGCCCGACTAAGGCATCAGGAGGGCTATTTAGCTATTTCCTGATCTCGAGATCTGGATAGAAACTATGATTTTACACTCAGATCCTTCTTGGGGTGCAAACCCGACCAAGGCATCAAGAGGGCTATTTAGCTATTTCCTGGTCTCGAGATCTGGATGGCAACTATACTCTTATACTCAGACCCTTCTTGGGGGTGGTAGCCTGACCAAGGCATCAGGAGGGCTATTTAGCTATTTCATGGTCTCAAGATCTGGATGGCAACTATGATCTTATACTCAGACCCTTCTTGGGGGTGGTAGCCCGACCAAGGCATCAGGAGGGTTATTTAGCTATTTCCTGGTCTCAAGATCTGGATGGCAACTATGCTCTTACACTCAGACCCTTCTTGGGGGTGGTAGCCCGACCAAGGCATCAGGAGGGCTATTTAGCTATTTCATGGTCTCCAGATCTGGATGGCAACTATGCTCTTATACCCAGACCCTTCTTGGGGGTGGTAGCCCGACCAAGGCATCAGGATGGCTATTTAGCTATTTCCTAGACTCGAGATCTGGATGGCAACTATGCTCTTATACTCAGACCCTTCTTGGGGGTGGTAGCCCGACCAAGGCATCAGGAGGGCTATTTAGCTATTTCCTGGTCTCGAGATCTGGATGGCAACTATGCTCTTACACTCAGACCTTTCTTGGGGGTGGTAGCCCGACCAAGGCACCAGGAGGGCTATTTAGCTATTTCCTGGTCTCGAGATCTGGATGGCAGCCATGCTCTTATACTCAGATCCTTCATAGGGGTGGTAGCCTGACCAAGGCATCAGGAGGGCTATTTAGCTATTTCCTGGTCTCAAGATCTGGATGGCAACTATGCTCTTACACTCAGACCCTTCTTGGGGGTGGTAGCCCGACCAAGGCACCAGGAGGGCTATTTAGCTATTTCCTGGTCTCGAGATCTGGATGGCAACCATGCTCTTATACTCAGATCCTTCATAGGGGTGGTAGCCTGACCAAGTCATCAGGAGGGCTATTTAGCTATTTCCTGGCTCGAAGTGTTCATGTTGAGTTTCCCACTCAAGGGTGTAGTCACTAATGTTGAATATAGCTGGAGATAAAGATGGAAGAGAAACAATGACTTTATTGATAATCGAGAACGAGTATATCTTTATTAGGGATTCTAATGAAAACTAAATGGGGGTATTCTGCTTGAGAACCCCCAATTCAAGGGTAGAATTTCCTCAAATGATCTGCATTCCAAGTGTGGTCGATGGATCGTCCGTCCATATCTTCGAGTTTGTAAGCTCTATTGCAAACAACCAGCTTTATCAAATATGGCCCCTCCCAATTGGGACTTAAGACTCCATCCGACCTTTTCCAAGTATTCAGGGTCACTTTCCTAAGTACTAGATCCCCTTTTTGAAATTTCGGGCTCTGACCTTTCGGTTGAAGTATCTAGCGATCTTGCTCTGGTAGATCGCTACTTTCTCCGCTACCCGGTCCTGTTTTTCTTCTAAGAGGTCCAGATTAGCCCGAAGCTTGACTTCGTTACTTTTAGGCTCAAAGTGCTGTACCCTGAATGAGGTCAATTTATGCTCGATGGCGAGGACAGCTTCAACTCTGAAAGCCAGGGAGTACGGTGTCTCCCCGGTAGCTGTCCTCTTTGTAGTCCGGTATGCCTAGAGGACTTCTGGTAGCTCTTCGGCCCTTTTGCCTTTTTTATGCTGTAGCTTCTTCTTTAGAAGTTTCTTGATAGTCTTGTTGGTGGATTCCACCAGCCCGTTAGTCTGGGGATGAGCCACTGAAGGTAGCCTGAGGTCGATCCCCAATCCCTTGTAGAAGTCTTTGAATCGGGCGTTGTCGAACTGCTTCCCTAGGTCTGCTATAATGATGAGAGGGGTCCTAAATCTGCATACCACGTTGGTTTTGATGAACTTGGTCGTATTCTTTTCTGATATCCGAGAAAGAGGCCCTGCCTCGACCCATCTTGTGAAGTAGTCGATAGCCACTATAGCATGTTTCATCTGTCCAGGGAGCAGTAGGAAGTGGTCCTATTAGGTCGATTCCCCACATGGCAAAGGGGTGCGGCGAGCTGAGAGATAATAATCGCTCGGGTGGCTGGTGGGTCAAGTTTGAAGTTCTTTGACATGGCTCGCAAGATTGCACAAAACTTCTTGCGTCTTGGTGGATGGTCGGCCAATAGTACCCCATACGAAGCACCTGATATGCTAGAGCTTCCCCACCTATGTGGTTCCCACAGTCCCCAGAGTGGACCTCTCTCAATGCCCATTTAGCATCATTAGGATGCAAGCACCTAAGTAAGGGGAGGGATCTGCCCCTTCTGTAGAGGTACACGTCTACCATACAGTATCGGACTGAGAGTCTCTTAATTCTTCGGGCTTGGTCAGGCTCTTTGGGAAGCTCTCCTTCAAGGAGGTAGGCAACAATTGGGTCTATCCAGCAAGGCAGGCGATCAAGGGAGCAGATTTCTCTATTTGTGGCTATGCTTGGTTGGGTGATCACTTGGAGGGGAATTCCCCGTGGTAGGGATTGGCCTCCGTTGGCCACTATTTTAGCCAGAACATCTGGGCGATGGTTTTGGTGTCGAGGTATCTGATCAATCTTGAACCCCTTAAACTTATTTTTTAGCAACTGGGCTAGCTTTAGATAAGCAACCATATTATCTCCCTTTGCTTGATACATCCTAGTCACCTGATTGACAACAAGCAATGAGTCGCTCTTGATTTTCAGGTAATCGGCCTTCAGTTCGATGGCTACCTTCATCCCGGCTAGAAGGGCTTCATACTCTGCTTCATTATTGGTGGCTTTAAACTCGAATCTGAAACAGTGACAGAATTCAGTCCCCTCCGGATCTATTAAAACTATGCCAGCTCCTCCCCCCGTTTGCCCGGATGCTCCATCTGTAAAGAGGGTCCATGGCTTGCAGCCTTCTGGCCAATTGTCGACCTCGGATGTCTTTTTAGGGATCTCATTTGGTACTGAGGGATCCTTTTGATCTGGGATCGCTGAAAATTCTGCCACAAAGTCAGCCAAAGCATGTGCCTTAATCGTGGTCCGGGGCTTATACTTTAAATCAAACTGAGTGAGCTCTAGGGCCCATAAGACTAGCCTTCCAGACACGTCTGGTTTTTGTAAGAATTGGCGGAGAGGTTGGTCTGTCACCACTTCTATTGTGTGAGCTTGAAAATAGGGACGAAGCTTCCTCGCTGAGATCATCAGAGCATAAGCGAGCTTTTCCAGGAGGATGTAATTCTTTTCTGATTTGGTCAAAGCATGACTCACATAGTATATGGGTCTTTGAAAACAATCGCCACACTCATTGGCCAAAGCCCCGCTTACTACAGTTTCTGATATAGCCAGGTAGATCTGTAACTCATCTCCGAGAACTGGCTTGACTAACAACGATGGGCTTGTTAGGTATTCTTTCAAAGCTTGGAAAGCCTGTTCGCTCTCCTGGTTCCACTTCATGTTTCTCCCTTGTTTGATGGCTTTGAAGAAAGGGAGACATTTATCGGTGGAGCGAGAGATAAACCTGTTGAGCACCGCTACATGTCCAGTCAGAATCTGTACATGTTTGAGTGAGGTTGGGGATTCTAGGTCCAAGATAGCTTTGATTTTTTTTAGTTGGCTTCTATGCCTCTCTCATGAACCATGAAGCCCAGAAACTTCCCCGCTGTCACCCCAAAGGCACATTTGGAGGGGTTCAACCGCATCTAGTTTTCCCTCAGTATGAGGAAAGTTTTGTGAAGGTCTTCCCGATTTCCTTTTACGGTTGGGGATTTCATGATCATGTCATCGATATATTCCTCCATCGCCCTTCCTAACTCGGGCTTGAACAGTTTGTTAACCAGCCATTGGTATGTAGCCCCTGCATTCTTCAAACCAAACGGCATCACCTTGTAGCAGTACAAGCCCTGCCCAGTAATGAAACTGGTTTTATCCTGGTCAGCCGGGTGCATTTTAATTTGGTTTTATCCTGAGAATGCGTCCATAAAACTCAAAAGTTTATTTCCGGACGTGGAGTCAACCAGCTGGTCGATCTTTGGTAAAGGAAAACTGTCTTTTGGACAAGCCTAGTTGAGGTCCGTGTAATCGACACACATATGCCACTTCCCATTCACCTTCGTAACCATGACCACATTGGCGATCCAGTCGAGATAGCGTACTTCTCTGATAAACCCTGCTTTGATCAATTTATCTACCTCTTCCTGCACCTGCAGCGTTCCTATCAGCATTGAAGTGACGCCTCTTCTGATTGACGGGCTTTACTGTTGGATCCTACCGCTAGTTGATAGGCGGCCAATGACACCGGGATTCCAGGCATTTCATCATGGTTCCAAGCAAAGATGTCGCTGAACTCCCTGAGAAGATGAATTAGCCCTTTTTTCACTTCTGGTTCAAGGGTGGCCCCGACCTTGACAACCTTTGAGGGATCGTCATTTCTGATAGGTATCTCTTCTAGTTTATCTACAGGATGTACGCTGGCCCACTCCTTAAACCGTTCCTCCTCATAAGGCATAATAGGTTTGCTTTCCGGATGCTCAGGATGTTCCACGGGCTACTTCTCCTCCTGGATTATCTGGGATGTTTCCATGTCTTCCCGGACTAATGCCACCTGTACACATTGTTTTGCTAGGGCTATAGGATTGGCAGACACGGCGTAACATTTCCTGACTGCCTGCTGGTCTCCGCGTACCTCTCCTACCTTGGTTCCAACCTGGAATTTCAGGACGTTGTGGTATATGGACAAGACTCCCTTCAAGGAGGATAGGAATGGTCTCCCTAGGATGGCGTTGTAGGCCGACGGGGTGTTGACCACAACAAAGTCGGTCATAACATTCTGTTGGAGAGGGGTGATTCCAATGATTATTGGGAGGATCATCGACCCCACCGGTATGATCGAATCTCCAGTGAACCCATAAAAAGAGGTGGTACAGCTGTTGTAACAATGTTGCTTCAGGTTTAATTTTTCTAAGGTATCCTTGAAGAGGATATCTACACTGCTACCTGTATCCACGAGCACGCGATGGACCAAACAGTTGGTAATCTGTATTGTGATTACCATGGGATCATCATGAGGTTGTACGATGTTAAAGACATCTGCTTCAGTGAAAACGATATGCGCTAACTGGGAAGGCTCTATCGGGCTCTAGCTGACTTTGAAGATCCCCCGACTTTCTTCGATGCAGAGAATCTTCCTCGCGTGGTTTTTTCGGGAGTTATTGGAGATGCCAGCCAGTGTAGGACCTCCGCTGATAGTGTGTATCACCAGGATCTGTTGCATTAAGTCAGCATGTTCCCCCTTCCTCTTTTCTGAGTCCTCAGGGATTTCAGCTTGTACCTCCCTTCCAGTCCGAATGTTATCTCTAATCTATTGTAAGAATTCAATCAAGCATCCCCCCCATTATCAGGCTTCAATCTGGTTGCGCAAATTATAGCACTCTGAAGTGTTGTGGCCCACGTCTTCGTAGAAGTCGCAGTACTTGTACCGGTTCCTCCTGTCAGCTGGGGCCTTCATGGGAGCGGGCTTTTGGAGCAGCCCTTTATCTCGTATAGCAAGGTAGACCGTTTCCCTGGAAGCGTTCAAAGGGATGTAGTAGTCATACCCTTTCTCCCCTTGTATTACGGGGGCCACAGTCTTGGGAGGTGGCGAAGCCCGGGGAAGGGTTCGTCTTGCTGGATATTTTTCTTGCATGTGATGAGGAGCAGGGATGCGATAGGTCGACCTATAGGGAGGTTTATTCTGAGTTTTCTGAACTGGCTCAAATTTAGGGGCTTCTTTTTTCAGACGCTTTGCCGTTCTCATGTCGTCGTGTTCCATCTTGACTTTGAGTTGTACGTCGATCTCGAACTGCTCAAGAGCCCGGTCGTAGGCCTTCTGGTAAGGTCTCGGGAGGTCTTTTGGCGAAGGAACGGAAAAGCTTTCCCGCCCATAGGTTCCGCCTAAAGTTGGCGAAAGTTTCTTTCTCGGTGAAAACTCTCATTTGTATGACCTCCTTGCGAAAGCGTTCCACGTACGACCGAAGTTTCTCACTCCGTTCCTGAATCACATATTGGAGGTGTATGGGATCTTTCGGATGAGGTTTGACCCCTTGGAACTGCGAGCAAAAATCTGTTGATAATTTCGTGAAAGAATCAACGCTGCCAACAGGCAGCTTCCTGAACCACGTTTTCTCATAGTCGGTTAGGTTCGTTGGAAACATCCTGCACATAGCTTCTCTGGTAGTGTTCTAGACCTCCTATCTGTTGAACGAAGCTCTCTAGGTGGCTTAAAGGATCTTCCGTTCTGGAGAACTTATCTGCTGGCATTTTGAATTTTGGTAGGAGCTCCGCTTCCCGGATCCTCCTAGTGAAGGGAGCGTTCATCTCGCTCAGGGGATTCTTTTTATCCTCCTTATTCTTTCCTTTTCTTATCTGCTGGACCTCCTTCTGTACCTTTACCAGCTGATCCATCAGTCGCTTGTTCCCGGGTTTCTTTGAATTGATCTCAGATTTCTCACTATTGAGCCTTTCTGATGAACTGGCAACCTCTATCCGGTCCCCCTCATGGATAAGATCCATTTGGGAAGTTTGTCTACTCTCCTACTCTTGGGCTCAGGCGGTTCTCCTTGATGCAGTTGGATGGGATGGCTCTCGTTGCTTCCGGATAAAAGCATTTACAGCAGATTTTACTCGTCTGGGTTGATATTGTAAAGGTCTTTTTGGAACTGGAGGCATGGGTCTCAGCCTATCCCGGATCAAAAGTTGGGGCCCCGACCTATCTCGAGCTGGCTCTGGAAGAGGAGGTCCTAGGAGATCGAAAGCAGGCTGCCTGGCTTCGAGCCTGTTCGGCTCTCCCTGATCATTCAGGTTGGTTGGCTGGATTGTAATGCCTTCAGCGAGCAGGCGGATGCGGACGGTTTCTACGTAGGCTGCCGCTTGCTGGTCGAGCGCGGCCTGGCTCACTATAGAGTGGCCGGAAGCCTGCGCATTAGTTGTTTGGACCGGAGCTTGATTGCCATATCCAGATTTTCTCCCCTTTCTTGGGGCCTTTCGCGTAGGCCTCGCTGGGGGTTGCTCTAAAACTCTATATTGGCCTTGGGAAGTGCGGAGCCTCATAGTTCCTGTAAAACAACGAAAATGTAAATGCAAATAGTTGATTAATTGGGTGTAGGGCTGTTCCCCACAGACGGCGCCAGAAAGTGTTAACAGAAATCTTGCTCGGGGCAACAAATCTCAGTTAGCACCCTCAAGATCATTACCACGTAGGTGATGACCAATGGTAGAATATATATATATGTGTATCAAACAATGCCTAATGAAGTGACATGGAGATAACAATTTTGTTAGCTACTCAAAAGGAATAAAAATCTCTCTTTATTGATAACATATGATATACATTTCTCTATCTCTCTTTCGAATTGCTCTCACTTTTTTCTGGGTGATAGTTGGGTGTTTGTTGTATGCCTGTCGAATAATAGTCTCCTCTTTTTTGAAGGGGGAAGTCCCTCCTTTATACAATGTCTTCATAGGGTTAAACTCATTGATTTTCCCTTGATTTTCCCTTGATTTTCCCTTGATTTTCTCATCCCTCCCCTCCTTATCGGACGTGATTTTTACCTTTAAATATCGTTGACTTTGAGTTAATTGCTCAGTTAAGGATATCTTGGTGGAAATCAATTTATTTCCCATTTAGACTCTATTACTTGTTCTGCACGTGTATAATGTCTATAGATGCGATACTATGTATCTTCAGGTCTAGCATGATTCCCATAGGGGTTCTAGAATGTATTAAGGTGTGGTGCATCAGTTAGTGAGGTCGATCATTGTCCCGGCCCAGATATTGAGAAGCTTCATCCAGCTAGGAGCTAGGTCTGGCCTCCCTTGACTTTTCGAAGCTAGGTGCGACCTCCTATGGACACCTCCCTGTATCAGCGAGGTATAGGCGAGCTTCTAGAGGAATTATGAGGTAACCTCGACTTCAGGGGATTTGGTGACGCGGGCTTGATCTGACCATTCCGGGCTCTATTCCAGATGTTTCTGGAGCCTGTCCTTGTTCCTGTGGGGCGGTATCGTAGCTCGGCTTTGGGTAGAATGGTCTCCTGGTGGAAACTTTCGGGCATGGAGCCAGGTCTAGAAGGTGGAAAATTTCCCTTTGGTCCTTAGCCAATTTTGGCTATTAACAGTATTTGGCAGGCCTTCAAGTTCAACGTAGCAATGAGCCATCAGGTCGGCTCTCTCTGGAAGTAGGTCAAGAATGCTACCGCCGAGCTGGAGAAATCCAAGGAAGAATTTGCAAAGGCTGCCTAGAGCGTAGTAATCATGCATTAGTCCTTGGAGGAGGCCGAGAATGGGGCAGATGCAGCGAGGGTAGATAGGAGCGAATGTAGCACGCTTTGGACATAGAGAGACTTAGGTCTATGTACCGCAACACTGAAAGGGATGCCGTGATAGAAAAGGTGGCAAAGCTGGAGAAGGAGGTTCACGTTCTTCGTGATAGCGTGACCAACTTGGGAGCCATGGTGAATACTACCTGTTAATAGCCAAATTTGGCTAGGGAACAAAGGGAAATTTTCCACCCTCTTAGTCTGGCTCCAAGCCCGAGGTTATCTACAAGGAGACCACGTTACCCAAAGCCGAGCTACGATACCGCCCCACAAATATAAGGACGGGCTCCAGAAACACCCAGAGTAGAGCCCGGCTCAATCAGATCGAGCTCGCATCACTAAACGTGAAACCAGAAAACCCTCCCGGAAGTCGGATTACCTCGTAACCTCTCCAGAAGCTCGCCTATACCCTGCTGACATAGAGGGGTGTCTGTAGGTGGCCGCATCTAGCTCCAAATGATCAAGGGAGGTCAGACCTAGCTCCTGGCTAGACTAAGCTCTTGAATATCGAGGTTAAGACACTGATCGACCTCACTATCTGATATACCTCACCATACAAGGCAATATATACCATATTCAATGACCCTTATGAGGGATCATGCTACTAAGACATGAAGATACACTGGATCATATCATGAGATATTACATACGTACAAAACAAGTAATAGAGTCCAAGTAGGAAACAAATTGATCTCCACCAAGATACCCTCCACTCAGCAATTAACTCAACGTCAATGACATTTAAATGTAAAATCCCGACCGATAAGGAGGGAAGGTGTTAACGGAAATTTTGCTCAAGGTGAGAAATCTCAGTTAACACCCTCAAGACCACTACCACGTAGGTGGTGGCCAAGATTTATTGTATGTATAGCAATGATTTATAAAATGACAAGAAAGCAAGAATATTTTATTGAACGTGCATGGTATACAAATACAGAAATTCTTTTATCTTTGCTCTCAACTCTCTCTAGGGAATGGTTGATTGTTTGTCGTGTGCCTGTCGAATAGTAGTCTCTCTTTTTCACTTTCTTTCTTTTCTATTTATACATAGTTTGTAGGTCAAACAGACTGATTCTCCCCTTGATTTTCTTAGTCTCTCCCGTCCTTATCTGGTGGGATTTCTTGTTTTAATGTCATTGACTTTGCCGAATTGAGAGTATCGTGGTGGAGATCAGCTTATTTCCTTTTTTGATTCTGTTACTTGTTCTGCATATAGGTAACGTTTCCAGATATGATTCAGTGTATCCCTCGTATCCTTTCAGCACTGATCCTTTATAGAGGTCGTTGAATATGGCATGGTGTGGTGCACCAACCAGTGAGGTTGGTTAGTGTTCTGACCTTGATACCTGAGAAGTTTCATCCAGCTTGGAGCCAGATCTGGCTTCCCTTGACCCTTTCGAAGCTAGGTATGGCTTTCCTTGACCTTTCGAGGCTAGGTGCGGCCTTCCTTCATCCAGCTTGGAGCCAGGTCTGACTTCCCTTGACCATTTCGAAGCTAGGTGTGGCTTCCCCTGACCTTTCGAAGCTAGGTGCGGCCTTCTAGGGACATTCTTCTGTGTTAATCGAGGTACAGGCGAGTCTCTGGAGCGTATGTGAGGTGTCCTCGACTTCGGGGAGCTTCTAGCTTTGGTGATGCGGGCTAGATCTGATCGTTCCGGGCTCTATCCCGGATGTTTTCGGAGCCCGTCCTTGTTCCTTGGGTGATATCGTAGTTCGGCTCTGGATAGAGAGGTCTCCCGATGGAAACTCTCGGGTATGGAACCAGGTCTGGGAGGTGACAATTTTTCCTTTGGTCCTTAGCCAATTTTGGCTATTAACTGAAGTCCCCTCTGACTTGAACACTAGACGTCGAGCTCGGGGTTGGGGTCAGATTTTTACTTTATTTGGGAAATCTTCCTCTTTTTACCGTTACCGAAATATTGGGGAAATTTCTTCATTTGAGTGACGTGATGCGAACCGATTAATTTATCTTCCCATTAATCTGATTGCATTACGGCAGTCCCCGAGATTTTTTACCGTTACCAGAATCTTGGGGAGATCTTCCTCTTAACTACGTAAGTGATGTGGCTTGAGATGATTAGCTCGCTGTTGAGTTTAATCCGGTTACGTTATTGTAGTCGATTTTTTACCGTTACCAGACGCGTATCTCGGTAGCTCATGCTGTTGCCCTCCTACCTATATATATGTCTATTTTCCTCCTCATCTTCCTCACATCTCTTCGAGCTAAAAAACTTTTTGCTGAGAAATATTTCCATAGCCTTTCCTCCAAGCTTGCTTCTTTCTTCATTCTTCGTCCTTCTTGGCTTTTACAATGCTGAAAAACAGTCGCGACTCAGCTGATTTCATACTCGACGGCGAGGAGGTCGTCAGTCTTACTCTGGGGAAGCAGGGCTAGGAGGAGTTTTGACGACGAAGATTCCCCGCCCACCTCGCAACGTCGGCGGTCAAGTAGGAATGTATCCATCGGGACTGGGTTCTCCAACCATCCCGACCACCCTTTGGATATCGTCAATGATGACTCCGACAAAGAAGAGGACGGTGGCGCCGCAGGGAAGCGTCGGGTCTCGGCTCCTGGTCCCCTTGTGGAGAGGCTCCCTCCTTACGATTTCCGGGTTATCCAGGATTCCACAGTGGACCCGGTGTCGATTGATCGCTTGAGGTCAAAGTTCGGCATCCCCGACAGCGTATCCATCTCGGTGCCTTCCAAAAATTACGAGTTCTTCAATCCCCCTAAAGGCGTGCTTCCGATTCATGTGGCCTCTCTTGAGAACGGGGTCAGGCTTCCCCTCCATCCGACCCTTCGGCAGGCTCTCAACGCCATCCAGCTCGCTCCCTTCCAGTTGACGCCTGGCTTCTGGAGGCATCTGATTGGTTTCCTTGTATTATGGATGGAACAATGCCAGATGAGTAAAGTGACGAGGGAGCCGGGTGCAGAGGAGCTGGCCTATCTCTTCCAGATGGGGAGCTTGTCTTGGGCTCCTCGAGGCCAGTTCTATGCCAAGGCCAAGAACAAGCTCAACTTCATCGTTCCTGGTGCCTCAAAGAAGGACCCCGCGTGGAAAGAAGAATGGATCCTGGCGGGGGATGACTGGGGGAGCTCGATTTTCATCGAAGGGCATGAATTCGAGGTTCCCACGGTTTTCAGTGACAAGCCCTCCTGGGACCGAGACTCCCTGCCTTCTGAGTCCGAAGCCGTTTTAAAGGCTATTCTAGCCCGGAAATATTTGAATCTGAAGTTCCCTACTGCTGAAGCTTTTGATCCTCGTAGGGTGAACAAGTATTTGAGGATTTCAGACGCTATTCCTCGTAAGTGTCATTGAGTTGCTTCGCCTTATTACTTAGCTTGGTTCTAACGTTTTCTTTTTTAATCTGCTTATTCACAGTTTTCGTCATGGAACCGGCCACTCGTCACGTCTCACGCTCCCCTCAAGGTGGAGTTTCTCTTCCCTCCTCCGGGGTCGAACCCGCTCTGGCTTCGTCTATCTCTCCGGCTGGGTCTAAGATGGCCACTCTTGCCTCGCGAGCTTTCCGTGCTTTGGGTAAAGCTCCCTAGGTGGTTGGCCCGGCTGCTTCTGCTCCCTTGGCCGTGGCCACCAAAGTTGCTACCCCTTCTACTCAAGCACCTGATTCCGCTGCGCTTCCAACAACCAAAGCCTCGGAGGTGTCTGGGAAAGGTGTTGCTTCTGGGAAAGGTGTTGCTTCTGGGAAAGGTGTTGCTTCTGGGAAAGGTGTCGCGAAGGTTCCTTCCAGCCACTCCCGGTCTCAGTCGAGCTCGACAGGGCGGGATGAGGTCCTGGAGCAATTCATAGCGTTCCTGTCCGGGTGGCGGGATCTCCAAGATGGCTTATATGCCCGTGGACGTCCTTATAACCAAGGGGTCTGCTATTTTAGCTGAGGTAATTGTACTTCCTTCGCGCTACTCTTGTTAATTCGTTCAGTTTCTAACTCGGGTTCTGTATCTTGTAGGCCTTCAAGATTAACGTTGCGATGGGCCAGCAGGTAGCACTCCTCCGTGATCGGGCTGTAAAAGCCAAAGCTGAAGCCGAGAAAGCTGGGGAACTGCTCAAGCCAGGCTCGGTCTTTAGTGGAAGAGGTGACTTCCAGCCAGGGAAAAATCGAGGTCGAGATGGCTGAGCTTCGATGCGATCATGAGAGGATGAAGCAATCTTATGATCAGGAGCGTCTTCAATCTCTCCCAGGGGCTAGGCAGCGGGATTCCTAGAGATCTGAAGCTAAGAAGCTGGACCTTGAGAAGCAGTCTCTGATTACTCAGGTGACCAAGCTGCAAGCTGATGCGGAGACCTCCTTCAGCAACGGGTATTTCTATGCTTCCTTTCAGGCTGTAAAATCTCTTCCTTCTCCCTTTGATTTATCATCTATTACGGGCTTGGATAGACAGGAAATAATGTTCAAGGCTGCCGAGTTATCTCACCCTAAAGGTGACAAGGTGGTCCCTTCGAGCCAAGCAGGAGCTGGGAAGCAGCCCACTCAGACAGATCCCTCATTCCCTCTTCCTACCTTTATCACCTCAGGTCTTGGGGAGTCTTCCAGCAAAGTGATGTCCTCTCGATCTGAGGAGGACCAATCAGGAGCTGGTGAAGAGGTTAGGAGCCCATCTGAGGATCCCCTTTAACAGAGATGGAGGTCGACAGGAGCCAGATGGGGTCCTTGGCTGCCCTTCTTGACGCGATTATCCCTCCTGAGGTTATGGATGTAATTAATGAGGTTTTGGAGGAAGATCCAGCTGATCAACCGATGGAGCCTCTAGATGGAGGAGCGATCGACGAGGATAACCAAGATGGACAGCTATTTGTAGAGGGAGTTGATGGGGAGGATCAGCAAGAGGAAGGAGGGCCAGTGGAGGGGAGCCATAAGAGTCCCAAAGTTTAAAGCGTTTCATCATGACTTGTTTCTGATAGAGCCCGGAAAAGGGGGTGGGCACCCCGTTTTGCCCTTATCAGTTTTTCCTTTTTCTTCTTCTTTTTGTAGCCCGAGTTCGGGAGTTGGGCTCCTCATTTGGATGTAGCCTTATCGGGGGGTAGGCTCCCCTTGTCCTTAATGATAAATCGAAGCGCTCTTTTGAGAACTTTTTATTTTATTTCTGGTCATGAATGGGATCCAGAGTAGCATCTGTAGCAACAATTAAGATTCGTGTAGGGAATTATGATGATTTTGATCCTGCACACGAAAGCAAACATTATATATATATACGTATATATATATATTAATTTTTTTTTTTGGTGATAGCCCAACCAAGACATCAGGAGGGCTACGTAGCTATTTCCTAGTCTTTGAAATCTGGAGGGCAACCGTGCTCTTACACTCAGATCCTTCTTGGGGGTGGTAGCCCGACCAAGGAATCAAGAGGGTTATCGAGCTATTTCCTGGTCTCGAGATCTGGAGAGCAACTATGCTCTTACACTTAGATCCTTCTTGGGGGTGGTAGCCCGACCAAGGCATCAGGAGGGCTTTCCAGCTATTTCCTGGTCTCGAGATCTGGTGGGCAACTATGATCTTACACTCAGATCCTTCTTGGGGGTGGTAGCCCAACCAAGGCATCAGGAAGGCTACTCAGCTATTTCCTGGTCTCGAGATCTGGAGGGCAACTATGCTCTTATACTCAGATCCTTCTTGGGGGTGGTCGCCCGACCAAGGCATCAGGAGGGCTATTCAGCTATTTCCTGGTCTCGAGATCTGGAGGGCAACTATGCTCTTATACTCAGATCCTTCTTGGGGGTGGTAGCCCGACCAAGGCATTAAGAGGGCTATTCAGCTATTTCCTGGTCTCGAGATCTGGAGGGCAACTATGCTCTTATACTCAGATCCTTCTTGGGGGTGGTAGCCCGACCAAGGCATCAGGAGGGCTATTCAGCTATTTCCTGGTCTCAAGATCTGGAGAGCAATTATGCTCTTACACTCAGATCCTTCTTGGGGGTGGTAGCCCGACTAAGGCATCAGGAGGGCTATCCAGCTATTTCCTGGTCTCGAGATCTGGAGGACAACTATGCTCTTACACTCATATCCTTATTGGGGGTGGTAGCCCGACCAAGGCATCATAAGGGCTATCCAGCTATTTCCTGGTCTCGAGATCTGGAGGGCAACTATGCTCTTACACTCAGATCCTTCTTGGGGGTGGTAGCCAGACCAAGGCATCAGGAGGGCTATCGAGCTATTTCCTGGTCTCGAAACGTTTATGGTTAGTTTCTCATACAAGGGTGTAATCACTAATGTTGAACATAGTTAGAGACAAAGATGGAGGAGAAAAGGAAAATGACTTTATTGATGATCGAGATGTAGTACATCTTTATTAGGGTCGGTAATGAAAACTAAGTGGGGGCAGTCTACTGGAGAACTCCCTTCAAGGGTAGAATTTCCTCAAATGATCTGCATTCCAAGTGTGGTCGATGGATCGTCCGTTCATGTCTTCAAGTTTATAAGCTCCATTGCGAACAACTAGCTTTATCAAATATGGCCCTTCCTAATTTGGACTTAAGACTCCATCCGACCTTTTCCGAGTGTTCAGGGTCACTTTCCTAAGTACCAGATCCCCTTCTTTGAATTTCCGGGCTCTAACCTTTTGGTTGAAGTATCTAGCGATCTTGCTCTGGTAGATCGCTACTTTCTCTGCTACCCGGTCTTGTTTTTCTTCTAGGAGGTCTAGATTAGCCCGGAGCTTGACTTCGTTGCTTTCGGGATCAAAGTGCTGTACCCTGAACGAGGTAAACTTATGCTCAATGGGGAGGACTGCTTCAACCTCGAAAGCCAGGGAGAAAGGTGTCTTCTCGGTAGCTGTTCTTTATATAGTCCGGTATGCCCAGAGGACCTCTGGTAGCTCTTCGGCCCACTTGCCTTTCTTCTGCTGTAGCTTCTTTTTCAGAAGTTTCTTAATAGTCTTGTTGTTGGATTCTACCAGCCCGTTAGTCTGGGGATGAGCAACGGAAGCGAGTCTGAGGTTGATCCCCAATCCCTTGTAGAAGTCTTTAAACCGGGCGTTGTCGAATTGCTTTCCTAGGTCGGCTATAATGATGAGAGGGGTCCCGAATCTGCATACCATGTTAGTCTTGATGAACTTGGTTGTATTCTTTTCTGATATTCGAGAAAGAGGTCCTGCCTCGACCTATCTTGTGAAGTAGTCGATAGCCACGATAGCATGTTTCATCTGTCCAAGAGCGGTAGGAAGTGGCCCAATTAGGTCTATTCCTCACATGGCAAAGAGGTAAGGTGAACTGAGGGACGACAGTCGCTCGGGTGGCTTGTGGTTCAAATTTGAAGTTCTTTGACAAGGTTCGCAGGATAGCACAAAACTCTTTGCGTCTTGGTGGATGGTCGGCCAATAGTACCCCATACGAAGCACCTGATAGGCTAGAGCTTCCCCACCTATGTGGTTCCCACAGTCCCTAGAGTGGACCTCTCTCAGTGCCCACTTAGCATCATCAGGATGCAAGCACCTAAGTAAGGGGAGGGATCTACCCCTTCTGTAGAGGTATCCGTCCACCATACAGTATCAAACGGAGAATCTCTTAATTCTTCGGGCTTGGTCGGGCTCTTCGGGAAGCTCTCCTTCAAGAAGGTAAGCGACAATTGGGTCCATCCAGCAAGGCAGGCGATCCAGGGAACAAATTTCTCCATTTGTGGCTATGGTTGGCTGGGTGATTACTTGGAGGGGAATTCCCGTTGGTAGGGATTGGCCTCCGTTCGCCGCTATTTTAGCCAGAACATCTGCGCGATGGTTTTGGTGTCGAGGCACCTGATCGATCTTGAGTCCCTTAAATTTGCTTTTTAGCAGCCGAGCTAGATTTAGGTAGGCAGCCATATTATCTCCCTTTGCCTGGTAGACCCCAGTCACCTGGTTTACAACAAGCAACGAATCGCTCTTGAACTGTAGGTAGTCGGCCTTTAGTTCAATGGCTACCTTCATCCCGGCTAGGAGGGCTTCATATTCCGCTTCGTTGTTGGTAGCTTTAAACTCGAATCTGAAACAGTGACAGAATTCAGTCCCTTCCGGATCTATTAAAACTATGCCAGCTCCTCCCCCGGCTCGCCCTAATGCTCTATCTGAAAAGAGGATCCATGGCTTGCAGCCTTCCGGCAAATTCTTGACCTCGGATATCTTCTCAGGGACCTCGTTTGATACTGAGGGATCATCTGGATCTGGGATCGCTGAGAATTCTGCCACGAAGTCGGCCAAAGCTGAGTGAGCTCTAGTGCCCATAAGACTAGCCTCCCTGACACGTCTGGTCTTTGCAAGAATTGGCGGAGGGGTTGGTCTGTCACCACTACTATTGTGTGAGCCTGAAAATAGGGACGGAGTTTCCTCGCTGAGATCACCAGAGCATAAGCGAGCTTCTCCAAGAGAATGTAATTCCTTTCTGATTTGGTCAAAGCATGACTCACATAGTATATGGGTCTTTGAAAACCGTCACTACAATCCTTGGCCAAAGCCCCGCTTACTGCAGTTTCTGATACGGCCAGGTAGATTTGCAACTCATCTCCGAGAACCGGCTTGACTAACAATAGGGGGCTTGTTAGGTACTCTTTTAAAGCTTGAAACGCATGTTCGCTCTCCTGGCTCCATTTCATGTACTTCCCTTGTTTGATGGCCTTGAAGAAGGGGAGACATTTATTGGTGGAGAGAGAGATAAACCTGTTGAGTGCCGCCACCCGTCCAGTCAGAATCTGTACTTGCTTGAGCGAGGTCGGGGATTCCAGGTCCAAGATAGCTTTGATTTTTTCTGGGTTGGCTTCTATACCTCTCTCATGAACCATGAAGCCCAGAAACTTCCCTGCCGTTACCCCAAAGGCACATTTGGAGGGGTTCAAACGCATCTGGTTTTCCCTCAGTATGAGGAACGTTTTGCGAAGGTCTTCCTGATGTCTCTTTATGGTTGGGGATTTCGTGATCATGTCGGCGATGTACACTTCCATCGTCCTTCCTATCTCGGTCTTGAAAAGCTTGTTAACCAGCCGCTAGTATGTGGCCCCCGCATTCTTCAAACCAAACGGCATCACGTTGTAGCAGTATAAGCCATGTCCAGTAATGAAACTGGTCTTGTCTTGGTCAGCCGGGTGCATTTTAATTTGGTTGTATCCTGAGAATGCGTCCATAAAACTCAATAGTTTATTTCCGGATGTAGAGTTAACCAGCTGGTCGATCTTTGGTAAAGGAAAACTATCTTTCGGACAAGCCCAGTTGAGGTCGGTGTAATCGACACACTTATGCCATTTCCCATTCGCATTCGTGACCATGACCACGTTGGCGATCCATTCGGGGTAACGCACCTCTCTGACGAACCCTGCTTTGATCAATTTATCAACCTCTTCCTGCACCGCCGCCTTCCTATCAGCATTGAAGTGGCTCCTCTTCTGCTTGACGAGCTTGACTGTTGGATCTACTACTAGTCTGTGGGTGGCCAACGATGCCAGGATTCCTGGCATTTCATCATGGTTCCAGGCGAAGATGTCTCTGAATTCCCTGAGAAGGTCAATCAGCCCTCTTTTTACTTCTAGATCAAGGGTGGCTCCTACCTTGACGACCTTGGAGGGATCGTCATTCCTGATAGGTATCTCTTCTAGTTTATCTACGGGCTGCCCGCTGGCCCATTCCTTACTCCGTTCTTCCTCATAGGGCATGATAGGTTCGCTCTCCGAATGCCCAGGATGCTCTGCGGGCTCCTTCTTCTCCTGGATTATCCGGGACGTATCCATGTCTTCCTGGACTAATGTCAACTACACACATTATTTCGCTAAGGCTGTAGGATTGGCAGATACTGCGTAGCATTTCCTGGCTGCCTGCTGGTCTCCGTGTACCTCTCCTACTTTGGTTCCAACCGGGAATTTCAGGACGTTGTGGTATATGGACAAGACTCCCTTCAAGGAGGACATGAAAGGTCTCCCTAGGATGGCGTTGTAGGCCGATGGGGTGTCCACCACAACAAAGTCAGTCATAACATTCTGTTGGAGCGGGTTGATCCCGATGATTACTGGGAGGATCATTGACCCCATTGGTATGATCGAGTCCCCAGTGAAACCGTAAAGCGGAGTGGTACAGCTATTGTAACAACGTTGCTTCAGGTTCAATTTTTCCAGGGTATCCTTGAAGAGGATATCTACGCTGCTACCTGTATCCACGAGCACGCGATGGACCTGACAGTTGGCGATTTGTATCGTGATTACCTTAGGGTCATCATGAGGTTGCACAGTGTTGAAGACATCTGCTTCAGTGAAAACGATCTGTGCTGATTGGGAGGACTCTGTCGGGCTCTGGCTGACTTTGAAGATCCCTCGGCTTTCTCCGATGCGGGGAACCTTTCTTTCATGGTTTTTCCGGGAATTATTGGAAACTCCAGCCAGTGTAGGACCTCCGCAGATAGTGTGTATCACCTGGATCTGTTGCATTAAGTCAGCCTGCTCCATTTTCCTCTTTTCCTCGTCCTCACGGATTTCAGCTTGTACCTCTCTCCCAGTCCTGATATTATCTCTAACCTGTTGCAAGAACTCAATCAAGCATCCTCCCCTTATCAGGGCTTCAATCTGGTTGCGTAAATTATAGCACTCTGAGGTGTTGTGGCCCACATCTTCGTGGAAGTCGCAGTACTTGTACCGATTTCTCCTATCAGCTGAGGCCTTCATGGGAGCGGGCTTTTGGAGCAACCCTTTATCTCGTATGGCAAGGTAGAATGTATCCCTGGAAGCATTCAAAGGGGTGTAGTAGTCATACCTTTTTTCCCCTTGCATTACTGGAGCCACGGTCCTGGGAGGCGGCGAAGCCCGGGGAGGGGTTCGTTTTGCTGGATATCTTTCTTGCCTATGCAGAGGAGCAGGGATGCAATAGGTCGACCTATTGGGAGGTTTATTCTAAGTTTTTTGTACTGGCTCAAATTTGGGGGCTTCTTTCTTCAGACGCTTTGCCGTTCTCATATCGTCGTGTTCCATCTTGACATTGAGTTGTTCATCGATCTCTACCTGCTCAAGAGCCCGGTCGTAGGCCTTCTGGTAAGTCTCGGGAGGTCTCTTGGCGAAGGAACGGAAAAGCTTTCCTGCCCATAGGTTCCACCTGAAGTTGGCGAGGGTTTCTTTTTCGGTGAAAACTCTCATTTGTATGACCTCCTTGTGAAATCATTCCACGTATGACCGAAGAGTCTCGTTCCGTTCCTAAATCACATATTGGAGGTGTATGGGATCTTTAGGACGAGGTTTGACCCCTTCGAATTGCGAGCAAAAATCTGTTGATAATTTCGTGAAAGAATCCACGCTGCCAACGGGCAGTTTCCTGAACCAGGTTTTCGCATAGTCGTTTAGGGTCGTTGGAAACATTCTACACATAGCTGCTCTGGTAGTGTTCTGGACCTCCATCTGTTGAATGAAGCTATCTGTGTGGCTTAGAGGATCTTCTGTTCCAGAGAAACTATCTACTGGCATTTTGAATTTTGAGGGGAGCTCCGCTTCCCGAATCCTCCTAGTGAAGGGAGTGTTCATCTCGCTCAGGGGATCCTTTTTGTCCTCCTTATTCTTTCCCTTCCTTATCTGCTGGACCTCTTTTTGTAGCTTTGCCAGCTGATCCCTCAGTCGCTTGTTCCCAGGTCTCTTCGAGTTAACCTCAGATTCCTCACTGTCGAATCTTTCTGATGAACTGGCAATTTCTATCCGGTCCTCCTCCTGGACATGATCCACTCGGGGAGTTTGTCTACTTTCCTCCTCTAGGGCCCGGGCAGTTCTCCTGGATGTAGTTGGATGAGATAGCCCTCGTGGCTTCTGGGTAAAAGCATCCGCGGCAGACTTAACTAGCCTGGGTTGATATTGTGCAAGTCTTTTCGGAACTGGGGGCATGGGTCCCAGCCTATACCAGATCGAACGTTGGGGCCCTGATCTATCTCGAGCCGGCTCTGGAAGGGGAGGTCCCAGGCGATCGAAAGCAGGTGGTCTAGCCCCGAGCCTGCTCGGCTCTCCATGATCATTCAGGTTGGTTGGCTGGATCCTGATTCCTTCAGCGAGAAGGCGGACGCGGATGGATTCTACGAAGGCCGCCGCTTGTTGGTCGAGTGCTGCCTGGCTTACTATAGGGTGGCCAGTAGCCCGCGTATTGGTTGTCTGGATCGGAGCTTGACTACTATATCCAGAATTTCTCCCCTTTCTTGGGGCTTTTCGTGTTAGCCTCGCCGGAGGTTGCTCCAGGACTCTATGCTGGCCTTGGGAGGAGCGGAGCCTCATAGTTCCTGTAAAACAACTGAAATGTAAATGCAAATAATTGGTTAATTGGGTGTAGGGTAAGTTCCCACAGACGGCGCCAGAAAGTGTTAACGGAAATTTTGCTCAAGGTGAGAAATCTCAGTTAACACCCTCAACACCACTACCACGTAGGTGGTGGCCAAGATTTATTATATGTGTAGCAATGATTTATAAAATGACAAGAAAGCAAGAATATTTTATTGAACGTGCATGGTATACAAATACAGAAATTCTTTTATCTTTGCTCTCAACTCTCTCTAGGGAATGGTTGATTGTTTGTCGTGTGCCTGTCGAATAGTAGTCTCTCTTTTTCACTTTCTTTCTTTTCTATTTATACATAGTTTGTAGGTCAAACAGACTGCTTCTCCCCTTGATTTTCTCAGTCTCTCCCATCCTTATCTGGCGGGATTTCTTGTTTTAATGTCATTGACTTTGCCGAATTAAGAGTATCGTGGTGGAGATCAGCTTATTTCCTTTTTGGATTCTATTACTTGTTTTGCATATAGGTAACATTTCCAGATATTATTCAGTGTATCCCTCGTATCCTTTCAGCATGATCCTTTATAGAGGTCATTGAATATGGCATGGTGTAGTGCACCAACCGTGTAAGGTTGGTTAGTATTCTGACCTTGATACCTGAGAAGTTTCATCCAGCTTGGAACCAGATCTGTCTTCCCTTGACCCTTTTGAAGCTAGGTATGGCTTGCCCTGACCTTTTGAGGCTAGGTGCGGCCTTCCTTCATCCAGCTTGGAGCCAGGTCTGGCTTCCATTGACCTTTTCGAAGCTAGGTGTGGCTTCCCCTGACCTTTCGAAGCTAGGTGCGGCCTTCTAGGGACATTCTTCTGTGTTAATCGAGGTACAGGCGAGTCTCTGGAGCGTATGCGAGGTGTCCTCGACTTCAGGGAGCTTCTAGCTTTGGTGATGCGGGCTAGATCTGATCGTTCCAGGCTCTATCCCGGATGTTTCCGGAGCCCGTCCTTGTTCCTGGGGTGATATCGTAGTTCGGCTCTGGATAGAGAGGTCTCCTGGTGGAAACTCTCGGGTATGGAACCAAGTCTGGGAGGTGGAAAATTTTCCTTTGGTCCTTAGCCAATTTTGGCTATTAACATAAGGGATTGAGAAAATCAAGGGGAGAATCAGTTAGTTTAACCTATGAAGACAATGTATAAAAGGAGGACTTCGTTCTTCGGAAGGAGGATCTACTTTTCGACAGGCATATGACAAGAACCCGATTACACCCTAGAGAAATTGAGAGCAATTTGACAGAGATCTGTAAATCACACACTATTAATAAAGAAAGCATTTTTTATTCTCTTTGGTGGATAATAGTACCAATATTTCTTGTCATTTGACTAAGCACTGTCAAACATACATTCAACCTTGGCAAATTTTCTGTTAAACTTTATGGCGCCGTGTGTGGGAAAAGCCTACACCCAGTTAATCAAGTCAATTATTTGCATTTGCATTTTCGTTGTTTTACAGGAACAATGAGGCTCCGCTCCTCCCTAGGACAACATAGAGTTTCAGAACAACCTTCGGCGATGCCAACGCGAAAGGCCCCAAGGAAGGGGAAGAAGTCTGGGTATAGCAATCAAGCTCCGGTCCAAACAACTAATGCGCGGGTTTCTTGCCACCCTATAATAAGTCAGGCCGCGCTGGACCAACAAGCAGCAGCCTTCGTGGAAACTGTCCGCATCCGCCTGCTCGCCGAAGGCATCACAGTCCAACCAACAAACCCGAACGATCAGGGAGAACCGAGCAGGTTCGGGGCTAGGCAGCCTGCTTTTGACCGCCTGGGACCTCCTCTTCTAGAGCCAGCTCGAGACAAGACTGGGCCCCAACCTTCGATCAAGGATAGGCTAGGACCCATGTCCCTAGTTCCGAAAAGACGTTTACAATATCAACCCAGGCGAGTTCAGTCTGCCGCAGATGCTTTGACCTGGGAGCAACGAGAGGTACCTTGCCAAACGGCATCGAGAAGGAAAGCCAGGGCCCAAGAGGAAGAGAATCGATAAAATTCCAGAGTGGATCCTGTCCATGAAGGGGGGTCGGGTAGAGGTCGCCAGTTCATCGGAGGGATCCGACAGAGAAGAATTCGAGGTCAATTCAAAGAAACCTGGGACCAAGGGGCTGAGGGATCAGCTGGTAAAGCTACAGAAGGAGGTCCAGCATATAAGAAAAGGAAAGAACAATGAGGATAAAAAGGATCCATTAAGCGAGATGAACGCTTCCTTCACTAGGAGGATCCGGGAAGCGGAGCTCCCACCAAAATTTAAAATGCCAACAGATACGTTCTCTGGGACATAAGACCCATTAAGCCACCTGGAGAGTTTCATCCAATAGATGGAGGTCCAGAATACTACTAGAGCAGCTATGTGTAGGATGTTTCCAACGACCCTAACCGACTACGTGAAAACTTGGTTCAGGAAGCTGCCTGCTGGTAGCGTGGATTCTTTCACGAAGTTATCAACAGATTTTTGCTTGTAGTTCCAAGGGATCAAACCTCGTCCGAAGGATCCCATACACCTCCAATATGTGATTCAGGAACGAAGTGAAACACTTTGATCGTACGTGGAACGTTTTCACAAAGAAGTTATACAAATGGGAGTTTTCACCGAGAAAGAGACTCTCGACAATTTCAGGCGGAACCTGTGGGCGGGAAAGCTTTTTCGTTCCTTCACTAAGAGACCTCCTGAGACTTACAAGAAGGCCTACGATCGGGCTCTTGAGCAGGTCGAGATCGACAAGCAACTCAAAGTCAAGATGGAACACGCCGATATGAGAATGGCAAAGCGTCAGAAGAAAGAAGCCCCCAAATCTGAGCCAGCTCAGAAAACTCAGAATAAACCTCCCAATAGGTCGACCTATCGTTTCCCCGCTTCTTAGCACAGGCAAGAGAGATATCAAGCAAAACGAACCCCTCATCGGGCTTCGCCACCTCCCAGGACTGAAGCCCCCGTAATGCGAGGGGAGAAAGGGTATGACTACTACACTCCCCTGAACGCTTCCAGGGAAACAGTCTACCTTGCTATACGAGACAAGGGGCTACTCCAAAAGCCTGCTCCCATGAAAGTCCAAGTTGACAGGAGGAACTGGTACAAGTACTGTGACTTCCATGAAGACGTGGGCCACAACACTTCAGAGTATTATAATTTGCACAACCAGATTGAAGCCCTAATAAGAAGAGGATGTTTGATTGAGTTCTTGCAACAGTTCAGAGAGGTACAAGCCGAGATCCGTGAACATGCAAAAAAGAGAAAGGGGGAACAGACTGATTTAATGCAACAGATACAGGTGATACACACCATCAGTGGAGGGCCCACACTGCCTGGCACCTCCAATAATTCTAGAAAAAACCACTGCAAGGAAGATCCCCCGTGTAGAAAAGAGCCAGGGTGTCTTCAAGGTTAGCCAAAGCCCGATGGAGCCCTCCAAGTCAGCACAGATCGTTTTCACTGAAGCAGATGTCTTCAACACCGTGCAACCTCATGATGATCCCATGGTGATCACGATACAAATTGCCAACTACCTGGTCCATCACGTGCTCGTAGATACGGGCAGCAGTGTAGATATCCTCTTCAAGGATACTTTGGAAAAATTAAATCTGAAGCAATGGTGTTACAATAGCTGTACAACTCCACTTTATGGGTTCATCGGTGATTCGATCATACCGGTGGGATCAAATATCCTCCCAGTAATCGTCGAAACCACACCTCTCCAACAGAATGTTATGACGGACTTTGTTGTGGTTGACACCCCATCGGCCTACAACGCCATCCTAGGGAGACCATTCTTTTCCTCCTTAAAGGGAGTCTTGTCTATATACCACAATGTCCTAAAGTTCCTAGTAGGAACCAAGGTGGGGAAGGTACGCGGAGACCAGCAAGTAACTAGGAAGTGCTAAGCAGTATCAGCCAGTCCTACAGCTTTAGCAAAACAGTGCATACAGGTCGCAGTAATCTAGATATGGAAACATCCCGGATAATCCAGGAAGAACTGGAGCCCTCAGAACATCTAGAGAGTGAACCCATTATGCCTTATGAGGAGGAATAGAGCAAGGAGTGGGCCAGCGGGCAACCCGTAGATAGACTAGAGGAGATACCCATCAGAAATGACGATCCCTCCAAGGTCATCAAGGTCGGGGCTACTCTCGAGCCAGAAGTGAAAGAAGGCTTGATTGGTCTTCTCAAAGAATTCAGCTACATCTTCGCTTGGAGCCACGATGAAATGCCTGGGATCCTGGCATCATTGGCTGCCCATCGACTAGCGGTAGATCCAACAGTCAAGCCCGTCAAACATAAGAGGTTTCACTTCAACGTTAGAGGAACGCTGCGGTGCAGGAAGAAGTAGACAAATTGATCAAGGCAGGGTTTATCAGAGAAGTGCTCTATCCCGAGTGGATCGCCAATGGGGTCATGGTTACAAAGGCGAATGGGAAGTGGTGTATATGTGTCGATTACACCGACCTCAACCGGGCATGTCAAAAAGACAGTTTTCCTTTACCAAAGATCAATCAACTGGTTGACTCCACGTCCGAGAATAAACTTTTGAGTTTCATGGACGCGTTCTCATGATATAACCAGATTAAGATGCACCCAGCTGACCAAAATGAGAATCCCAGGTTTTCAGACTTCGTGGCAGAGTTTTCAGCGCTCTCAGGTCAAGAGAATCCCGCAACATAAAATGAGATCCCTGAAAAGACCTCCGATATCGACAATTGGCCGGAAGGCTGCAAGTCTTGGACCCTCTATACAGATGGAGCATCCGGGCAAGCTAAGGGAGGAGCTGGCGTAGTTTTAATAGACCCGGAGGGGACTAAATTCTGTCACTGTTTCAGATTCGAGTTTAAAGCCACAAATAATGAAGCAGAGTACGAAGCCCTCCTAGCCGGGATGAAGGCAGCCATCGAACTAGAGGCCGATTACCTACAAATCAAGAGCGACTCATTGCTTGTAGTCAATCAGGTGTCTGAGGTGTACCAAGCAAAGGGAGATAACATGGCTGCAGACCTAAAGTTGGCTCAGTTGCTTAAAAAAAAGTTTAAGGGGTTCAAGATCGATCAGGTGCCACGACACCAAAACCACCACACGGATGTTCTACCTAAGATAGCTGCAAATGTAGGCCAATCCTTACCACAGGGAATTCCCCTCAAAGTGATCTCCCAACCAAGCATAGCCGCAAGTAAGGAAATCTGCTCCCTAGATCACCAGCCTTGCTGGATGGACCCGATCGTTGCTACCTCTTAGAGGGAAAGCTTCCCGAGGAGCCCAATCAAGCCTGAAGAATTAAAAGACTCTCGGTCTGATATTGACTGGTAGACGGGTACCTCTACAGAAGGGGTAGATCCCTCCCCTTACTTAGATGTTTACATCCTGACGATGCTAAATGGTCACTAAGAGAGGTTTACTTTGGAGACTGCATGAACCATATCGGTGGAGAGGCTCTAGCATATCAAGTGCTTTGAATGGGGTACTATTGGTCGACCATCCACCAAGACGCTAGAAGCTTTGTACAATCTTGCTAGCCATGTCAAAGAACTTCAAACTTGAACGACCAGCTACCTGAGCGACTGTCGTCTCTCGATTCACCCTACCCCTTTACCATGTGGGGGATCGACCTAATTGAACCACTCCCCATCGCTCCCGGACAAGTAAAATATGCTATCGTGGCTATCGACTATTTCACAAGATAGGGTCGAGGCAGGGCCTGTTTCTTGGATATCAGAAAAGAATATGACCAAGTTCATCAAAACCAACGTGGTATGTAGATTTGGGACCCCTCTAATCATTATAGCCGATCTGGGCAAGCAGTTCGATAACGCCCGATTCAAAGACTTCTGCAAAGGATTGGGGATCGACCTCAGACTCGCTTCAGTAGCCCATCCCCAGACTAACGGGCTGGTGGAGTCCACCAACAAGACTATCAAGAAGGTTCTGAGTGTAAGAGCATAGTTGCCATCTAGATCTCGAGACCAGGAAATAGCTAGACAGCCCTCCTGATGCCTTGGTTGGGCTACCACCCCCAAGAAGGGTCTGAGTGTAAGAGCATAGTTTCCATCTAGATCCTGAGACCGGGAAATAGCTAGACAACCCTCATGATGCCTTGGTCAGGCTACAACCCCCAAGAAGGGTCCGAGTGTAAGAGCATAGTTGCTATCCAGATCTTCAGACTAGGAAATAGCTAGACTAGCCCTCATGAAGCCTTGGTCGGGCTACCACCCCCGATTAGGGTTTGAGTGTAAGAGCTTAGTTGCCACCCAGATCTCGAGACAAAGAAATAGCTAGATAGCTCTCCTAATGCCTTGATCTGGCTACCTCTCCTGAAACGGATTTAAATATAAATATTTATTTCGTTTGCAGGATCAAGATCATTCTGATAAGAATTCCCTACAAAGCCAGAGTGAAGTATGAACAAATCATCAAAGTGAAGTATGAACAAATCATCAGAGTGAAGTATGAACAAATCATCATCAAGGATGCAGTTTTGGTTCCTAGTCAGGACCATGAATAAAACAAGAGGTTCTCAAGCGAGTTGGAAGCCCATAATCAAGGTCAATCAAAACTAATATGAAGGAAGTTATGTCAGTTTTTCATTAAAGACAAAGGAGCCTATCCCCCGGTAAGGCTACATCCATCAAGCGGGGAGCCCAACCTCAGAATAAGGGCTATAAAAAAACAACTATACTAATCATGAGTAAAACGGGGTGCCCACCACCTTTTCCAGGCAATCAAGGCCAATCAAGAATAGGCAGCGTCAAGCTTTGGAGCTCTCTTGATTTCCCTCTACTGATCCTCCTCTCTCATGCTGATCCTCGCCATCAACCCCCCCTTTAGGTGGTTGCCCGTCTTGGTTACCCTCGCTAACCATCTCTCCATTCAGAGGCTCCTCATGTTGATCAACAGGATCTTCATCCTGGACTTCGTTAATCACTACCATAACCTCAGGCGGGATAGCCATATCAAGAAGGGCAGCCATAGACCCCGTCTGGCTCCTGTCGACCTCCATCTCCATTCTAGAGGGTTCCTTAGACAGGCTCCTTGCTCCTTCCCTAGCTCCTGGTTGATCTCTTTCAGACCGCAAGGATAGTACCTTACTTGAAGATTCCCCAGGACCTGAAGTAGTAAAGATAGGAGAAGGAAATGGAGGATCTGCCTGGACGTGCTGCTTTCCAGCTCCTGCCTGGTTCGAGGGAACCGCCTCGTCATTGTCAGGGCGAGACAACTCAGCAGCCTTAGTCATTATCTCCTTTCTATCCCAACTAGCGATGGATGATAGATCAAAGGGAAGGGGGAGAGCCTCTGCGACCTGAAAGGAAGCGTAGAAATATCCATCACTAAAAGTGGTCTCCGCGTCAGCTTGCAGCTTGCAGCTTGGTCACCTGAGCAGTCAAATCCTAATTCTCGAGGTCCAACTTCTTAGCCTCAGCTTTCCAAAAATCCCTCTGCTTGGCCCGCCGAGTAGATTGGAGAGGTTCTTGATCATAAGACAGCTTCGTCCTCTCATGATCACAACGAAGCTCGGCCAGCTCGGTCTCCATTTTTCCTTGGCTGGAGGTCATCTCTTCTACTAATGTCTGAGCCCGCTTAAGCAATCCCATGGCTTTCTCGGCTTCGGCTTCAGCCTTAGCAGCCTAGGTCACGAAGGAGGGTTACCTAGTGGCCCATGGCTACATTTAACTTGAAGGCCTATAAAATACAAAGCCAGAGTTAGAAATCGAACAAGCTAGCAGAAGCAGTACCAAAAAAATATAATTACCTCACCTAAGACAGCAGACCCTTTGGTGAGCAAGACATCCACAGGCATTGAGGCCATCCTGGAGAACCCACCGCCCGGACAGGATGCGATGAATTGTTCCAGGACCTCATCCTTCCCCGTCGAGCTCGACTGAGGAGGAATCCCTGCGACACCCGCTTCAAATTCCTCTAAAGCTCGGGGGGTTGGAAGCGTAGAAGAATCAGGAAGACGAATAGTAGGAGTAGCAACGTTAGTAACAAAAACAGAAAGGGCAGAAGCAGTTGGACCAACAGCTTGGGGAGCCTTACTCAAAGCCCGAAAAGCCCGCGATGCAAGGTTGGCCATCCTAGACCCGGCTAGGGAGGTAGATTGAGTAAGAGCCAGTGCGACCCCAGCAAAGGGAAGAGGAGTTCGAGCCTGAGGAGAATGTTGGACGTCGCGAGAAGCTGGCTCAACAACAAAAACTGTGAGTAAACAAAACAAAAAAGGAAACGTCAGAACTAAGCTAGTCAACAAGATAAAGCAAGATGATTCAGTGACACTTACGAGGAGTAGCATCTGAGATCCGCAGGTATTGATTCACCGTACGAGGATCGAAGGCTTCAGCAGTTGGGAACTTCAGGTTCAAGTAGATCCTGGCTAGAATAGCCTTCAAAATAGTTTCAGATTCAAAAGGCAGGGACTCCCGGTCCCACGATGGTTTGTCACTAAAAGTTGTTTGAACCTCGAACTCATGCCCCCCTAATAAAAATTGAGCTTCCCCAATCACCCCCTGTAAGGATCCACTCTTCCTTCCAAGCGGGGTCCTTCTTCGAAGCGCCAGGAATGACAAAGTTGAGCTTGTTCTTGGCTTTAGCTTAAAACTGACCTCGAGGAGCGCTAGATAGGCTCCCAATTTGGAAAAGGTAAGCCAGCTCCTCTGCTCCGTGCTCTCTCATCACCTTGCTCAGCTGGCATTGTTCTCTCCAAAGCACGAGGAAGCCAATCAAATGCCTCCAGAAGTCAGGTGTCAACTGGAGAGGAGCAAGCTGGATGGCGTTGAGAGCTCACTGAAGGGTAGGATGAAGGGGAAGCCTAACCCCATTCTCGAGGGCCTTTGTAGGGATTGAAGAACTCATAACCTTTATGAGGTACTGTGATGGAAACGCTGTCAGGAATGCCGTACTTAGACCTCAAACGGTCAATCGAGTTCGGATCAACGGTGGGGTCAGGGACAACCCTGAAGTCATAGGGAGGAAACCTTTATCAAGGTTTTTGCCGTCAGAAAACCGTCCGTCAAAACAATTTATAAAACCTATGCGATGCGTTCACAAGTATAAATACAAGCAAAGCGGCAAGCACGGGTGTCGTCCACTGAGATCGGGGTAGCGGTGATAAGATTAGGATTAATATAACTAGTATGCATAAAAGTAAAGTGATGGTAAATGAAAATACAATATAAACTAAACTATGAAAGCAAATGAAATAGGATGATAATGGAGTGATGAATGAATGATGATGGAACTATGGAGTTGATGGACTCGTAAGTGAATATTGGGGGCAATTGCAACAAACTATCAATTAAGTACGTTTTGACAAATGTAACCAACCTAGGGTGTATAGTGTTGGTATATATCTATAGCAAGAGGTCAACCTAGGGTGTATAGCGAAAACCTCCTACTAGAGATTAATCCCTCCTAAGCAACCAACAGTGGCTAGTTACTCAATCGAGACTTGTTCCATGAATGCTCATCTATCTAGCTATTGCTCAACCTATTACTAATGTAGCCATCCTAGGATGTATAGTGATGGCTTCCAATTCCCTCACAAGTGGCCGACCTAGGATGTATAGTGAAGGCCACCCGTTTGAGATTGGATGAGGCTTTAGGTTATCAACCGAATTCTACTCGAAGGTTAGTTCTCGTAGAATCACTAAAGTAGCCAACCTAGGGTGTATAGTGGAGGCTTCTAATTCTCTCACAAGTGGCTAACCTAGGATGTATAGTGAAAGCCACTAATTCAAGATTAGATTAAGGGCAAGGTTATAGAGCCGGATTTTCGGAAATCCTTCCATTCAATGGAGCAATAGACAACCTAATTGCCTACTCAAGTAATCCAAATCAATCATGCAAAGAGGGTGTATCCAAGCAAATCAATAATGGAAATCAATTAATGCAATGGAATAAAACATAGAGATAGAATAAATATAACACATAGAGTTTATTTACAAAGCCCAATATCCATCATACAAATAACATCAACCCCATAGTGGGGTATTAAACCAAGAGAGAGAGTAGAGATAACCCTTGAAGATTGATCTCTTTCCTTGAAGCTTGAATCCAAGTCTCCTAGTTGCCTTTGATTGAGTAGAGATGGTTTGGATGATAGGGAGATGTGTTTCTAAGCTTAGAATACAAGTGTTGGGAGGTATGGTGATTCTTTGGTTCGTTCCCATCCTTTTCTATTTATAGAGGATGGAAAAATAGGTCACTTAAACTTGAAACCAGAAACTGTCGCGCGAATAGTGCGGGTGGAGTGCGGGTGAATTACCCGCACTGTACCCGCACTGTAAGAGTTTTCTTCATCTTCAGGTCTCTGATCTGGGCAATAGTACGGGTGGAATGCGGTTGGATTACCCGCACTTGACTCGCACTTGACCCACACTGTAGTCGTACTTGAGTCGCACTGTACTGTCAGGTGCAAAATCCCTCCTCTATTTTGAGAAATAGTGCGGGTGGAGTGCTGGTGGATGACCCGCACTGTACCCGCACTCTAATGTCAGGTGCAACTTCAACTTCTCAGGTTTGGCAACAGTGCGGGTGGAGTGCGGTTGGATGACCCGCACTTTAACGTCAGGTGCAACTCAGCTTCTCTGTTTTTGGCAACAGTGCGGGTGGAGTGCGGTTGGATGACCCGCACTGGACCCGCACTATAACTCTTCTCCTGTATCAAGTCCTGGCTATAATCATGAGTGTGGTTAGAGCGCGGTTGGAGTGCAGTTGAGACCCGCACTTGACCCGCACTGTAGAGCTGCTTATGATCCTTTGTCTTTCCTTTTGCCCCTTTTCTACCAGAATCACTGTAACATGCTTCCAAACCCTGAATTACATCTATTGCCTACAATTAACACTAATGAGCCTATTAGACATAAAATATATAGAAAATACACACAAGAACGAGGCAAAGGAATAGGAATGAGGGCCGAAATATACAACAATTTAGGCACGATCAAACACCCCCAAACCAAACCTAACCTTTGCTCGTCCTCGAGCAAACATAAAATGAAACAAATAAGACACAAACTAAAAATGACTCGAACTAAAACCTTTCCTAGACACAAAGAAAAACCTGCTGCATAACCAACTAGCAGAGAGATACGCAAAAGCAAATGGAAGTGAGGAATGAGCATATGCGAAATGTTCTAAACAACTTGAAGACACCCCAAGGGAAACTGGCAAAACACGAATCCCACACTTAAAATGCCCTCGCCTCAGAAACTACTCACTCTCACACCTCGAGCATAATTCGCTTCGAAACTAGGTTCTCGCATGGATTCTCTCTTATCTTTCCTCTCAGAGCCTAGGTTCACACTCATGCAACATGTATGCCAATGAATTTATGTAACTGAATCAACTTAGTTGCATACATTTAGTATAGAATAAATGCTATTTTCAGTGAGTGAGTCTCATGAAAGAATCATGTGTCATGAACATGGAAAGAGCATTCATTAACTAATATTCCCAATCTAGACATCCTCTAAGATCAACTAGGTCTTTTCCATTTGGTTGTAACGTGGCCACGGTGGATGGTGATTAGAAGAATGAGAAATTTAGGCACAAGCACTAATCAACCAAGTTAAGGCAATACATTCTACACTTAAACATTTAATTTCTCATGCAACTCCACTTCCAATACAATATGGCGTCCAGGCATACAATTAGACTCTACGTGCAATCTTTAACTACTCATGTTACATTTGAGTAGCATTTACAATTTACACAAGGCATTTGAAGCATATTTTTCTTTTGTTACTTTTTGCTTCTTTTCTTTTCTTTTCTTTTCATGCCTTTTTACTATGCACATTTTAACAACTCATTATTCTTGCCTAGGTACACGCCATTTATCAAATTAAAGCACAACTCTAGATTCCTAAGCCTCAACAAGATCAATTAAGAAAGGGTTGGCTAAGTGTTTAGGTTGCTTGGGTTATGGATAACGTGGGTGTAGAAAGGAAAAGTCTATATGTGTTTGGCTTCAAAATTGGCTTGGGAGCACACATATTACGGGAATGGGAAGTATTTAGGCTTTCTTTTTGAGTGGCTAAAACACACATTGCCTAATATCACTTCAAAGGATCAATCTACCAAGGGAATAAAAGTTTCTGTCAAGCAGTCCACATATATGATGCATGTTCAATGACAAATGATGATTTTTGATGTAGTGAGACTATGCATGGTGTTTGAATAGTGTTTACAGATTTGAAAAACATTTTCCCTCAAATATACACGCTTTTGGCTTGTGTTTGTGATCTCACAAGGGAAATCTCCACTATTAGAACAAGGTGCTTGAGCACCGAGTTCCCTAAACTTGGACACTAGAAGATGAGACTAGCCCATGAAATGCAAGTGAGACCCCTAAAGTGACTAAGAGTTATTGAATAAGCACACAAAGCATACACACATTCGCCACAAACACTATGCTCCAGGTATCTCACCAAGCTAAATAAGCTCAAAATTCTGGCTAAGCAGCAACTTTTTCGAAAATAAGACACAAAAATGACTCAAGACACAAAAGACGACTCAAAAAGGTGTCAACACCCCCAAACCAAAACCCAACAATGTCCTCAATGTTGAAGACAAGAGAATCTAGCCTAGCGGCATGCACCTAACATGACTCAAACAAACCTAGGCACTAATCAAACACAATCAATGCCCCAACAGAATAAAAATGACTCAAACAAGGCTCACAAAATAAAGGCAATTCATGCAATATATCATTGAAGAACAAGTCAAGCTTAACATCATGCATTTTATCAAAATTGACGGAATGGGGCATGAACAACCCCCAAACCGAACTAAACAATATAAAGCACATGCATTCATACTTGCACAAGAGCCTCCGGCTCTTTCATCCACAAATATAATCAATAAATTCAATGTGCAAATATCCACAAAATATAACATTCTAACCAAACTATCCCAACAACACAATTTATTGAACAACATAAAACATAAAACATAAACTAACTACATGCATCAAAATTATTCAATGGGATGCATTCATGGAGAGGCTAGGGTCCTCTAAGGGTGGTTTGACCAAGTTAGGAAATTCTCTATTTTTAACTACCCAAATAAATTTAGGTGCCTTCATTATTTTTTCCTTTAACATGTTTCTATATAAGTGCACTTGGTCTTTCCTTACCCATATTTGCTTGACCCTAGGTGGACTCCATCTATTCCTAGGACCTCTAGTTTTCCTATGTTGATTTGGCTTGTAATTTTTAGCCTTAAAATGCTCTATCCTAGAACATGCATAGCAAAAGATATAAGAGTCAGAGGAACTCCCCTTTAATGTGTGGGCTTGAGGACGTTTGATTTGTTTCACTTGTAACGCCTTGAGCTCTTCCTCATTTTTGCTTAGTGCTACCTTTGCTTCCTCTAAGGCATTGGCTCTTTGGTCAACCTCCATTTGCATCTTCATTGACTTGTGAGCTATCTCATCTTCAAAATCTTTAGATAGCCTCACTAAGTTCTCCAAATCCTTCGATGCGGTACTCTTTTCGGCTTCAAATCTCTCAAGTCGTTCCTCCAATTCTTTGTTCTTGTAGGAGACTTCGCCATTGGTCTGCTTGAGAGTACCATTCTCAACCTTGAGCATCTTCACTTCAGATAATAGTTTCTTGTTCAACACTTGGAGATTACTCGCCTTTTCCATTCCCAAGGCTTCTCTCTTTTGAAGTGCTTCATTCTCTTCCTTCAACACACCCCTTTCCAACACTAGCTCTGTGCTCACGCTCATAAGCTGCTGGTTCATCTTGACCATCCTGTCCATCTCGTCCATTCTCTTGCTTCGCTCCACTTCAAATTCTATTCGGAGCTTATACATGTCTTCTTTTGAGAAATTGGAGGAGTCCACCGGTTTGGCTGCTTTAACTTGGAAACAACTCTGATTTACCGGGGTGGACTGCTTGGCAGATTCGAGCATTTGGGTGGTTTTCTCTTCTATGAAGGCTTGAGTCTCTTTTTGGGAAGCTATCATTTGCTCAGTCTCCCGCACATGATTCTTCATGAAATTTTGTAGTTGATCTTCAACGGAATTTGACTGGAATGACGAGCTGTAGGCATTCTCGTTAAGCTCGTAGCTTGACCCTGAAAATTGCCAAAAGGAATCCATAGAGTCCTGAAACAAATAAAAAAAAACTACCGAAATAATAAAAAGAAACTAACAAACTAAAAACAACTAATAAACTAATAATATTAAAACTAATCTAATCACTACTACGCACACTGATCCCCGGCAGCGGCGCCATTTGATGAGAAGGTTTTTGCCGTCAGAAAACCGTCCGTCAAAACAATTTATAAAACCTATGCGATGCGTTCACAAGTATAAATACAAGCAAAGCGGCAAGCACGGGTGTCGTCCACTGAGATCGGGGTAGCGGTGATAAGATTAGGATTAATATAACTAGTATGCATAAAAGTAAAGTGATGGTAAATGAAAATACAATATAAACTAAACTATGAAAGCAAATGAAATAGGATGATAATGGAGTGATGAATGAATGATGATGGAACTATGGAGTTGATGGACTCGTAAGTGAATATTGGGGGCAATTGCAACAAACTATCAATTAAGTACGTTTTGACAAATGTAACCAACCTAGGGTGTATAGTGTTGGTATATATCTATAGCAAGAGGTCAACCTATGGTGTATAGCGAAAACCTCCTACTAGAGATTAATCCCTCCTAAGCAACCAACAGTGGCTAGTTACTCAATCGAGACTTGTTCCATGAATGCTCATCTATCTAGCTATTGCTCAACCTATTACTAATGTAGCCATCCTAGGATGTATAGTGATGGCTTCCAATTCCCTCACAAGTGGCCGACCTAGGATGTATAGTGAAGGCCACCCGTTTGAGATTGGATGAGGCTTTAGGTTATCAACCGAATTCTACTCGAAGGTTAGTTCTCGTAGAATCACTAAAGTAGCCAACCTAGGGTGTATAGTGGAGGCTTCTAATTCTCTCACAAGTGGCTAACCTAGGATGTATAGTGAAAGCCGCTAATTCAAGATTAGATTAAGGGCAAGGTTATAGAGCCAGATTTTCGGAAATCCTTCCATTCAATGGAGCAATAGACAACCTAATTGCCTACTCAAGTAATCCAAATCAATCATGCAAAGAGGGTGTATCCAAGCAAATCAATAATGGAAATCAATTAATGCAATGGAATAAAACATAGAGATAGAATAAATATAACACATAGAGTTTATTTACAAAGCCCAATATCCATCATACAAATAACATCAACCCCATAGTGGGGTATTAAACCAAGAGAGAGAGTAGAGATAACCCTTGAAGATTGATCTCTTTCCTTGAAGCTTGAATCCAAGTCTCCTAGTTGCCTTTGATTGAGTAGAGATGGTTTGGATGATAGGGAGATGTGTTTCAAGCTTAGAATACAAGTGTTGGGAGGTATGGTGATTCTTTGGTTCGTTCCCATCCTTTTCTATTTATAGAGGATGGAAAAATAGGTCACTTAAACTTGAAACCAGAAACTGTCGCGCAAATAGTGCGGGTGGAGTGCGGGTGAATTACCCGCACTGCACCCGCACTGTAAGAGTTTTCTTCATCTTCAGGTCTCTGATCTGGGCAATAGTACGGGTGGAGTGCGGTTGGATTACCCGCACTTGACTCGCACTTGACCCGCACTGTAGTCGCACTTGAGTCGCACTGTACTGTCAGGTGCAAAATCCCTCCTCTGTTTTGAGCAATAGTGCGGGTAGAGTGCTGGTGGATGACCCGCACTGTACCCGTACTCTAATGTCAGGTGCAACTTCAACTTCTCTGGTTTGGCAACAGTGCGGGTGGAGTGTGGTTGGATGACCCGCACTGTACCCGCACTTTAACGTCAGGTGCAACTCAGCTTCTCTGTTTTTGGCAACAGTGCGGGTGGAGTTCGGTTGGATGACCCGCACTGGACCCGCACTGTAACTCTTCTCCTGTATCAAGTCCTGGCTATAATCATGAGTGTGGTTGGAGCGCGGTTGGAGTGTGGTTGCGACCCGCACTTGACCCGCACTGTAGAGCTGCTTATGATCCTTTGTCTTTCCTTTTGGCCCTTTTCTACCAGAATCACTGTAACATGCTTCCAAACCCCGAATTACATCTATTGCCTACAATTAACACTAATGAGCCTATTAGACATAAAATATATAGAAAATACACACAAGAACGAGGCAAAGGAATAGGAATGAGGGCCGAAATATACAACAATTTAGGCACGATCAGTTATCCACTAGGAGACCACGTTACCCGAAGCCGAGCTACGATACCGCCCTACAGAAATAAGGACGGGCTCCAGAAACACCCGGAGTAAAGCCCGGCTCGATCAGATCGAGCCCGCATCACTAAACCTGAAACAAGGAAACCCCCCCCCCCCCCCCCTCCCGAAGTTGGGATTACCTTGCAACCTCTCCAGAAGCTCGCCTATACCCCGCTGACATATAGGGGTGTCCATAGGAGGCCGCATCTAGCTCCAAAAGATCAAAGGAGGTCAGACCTAGCTCCTGGCTAGACTAAGCTCCATAATATCGGGGTTAAGACACTGATCGACCTCACTATCTGATATACCTCACCATACAAGGCAATATATACCATATTCAATGACCCCTATGAGGGATCATGCTACTAAGACATGAAGATACATTGGATCATATCTTGAGATATTACATACGTACAGAACAAGTAATAGAGTCCAAATAGGAAACAAATTAATCTCCACCAAGATATTCTCAACTCAGCAATTAACGCAAAGTCAATGACATTTAAATGTAAAATCCCGTCCGATAAGGAGGGAAGGGATTGAGAAAATCAAGGGGAGAATTAGTTAGTTTAACCTATAAAGAAAATATATAAAAAGAGGACTTCGGTCTTTAGAAGGAGGATCTACAGCTCTGGACCCGCCTGTTTCTTCATCCAAATCTATCGAGGAAATAGGGGATCAGCCTGCTATTAGGGATTGAGGGCCTGATGTACCAGTCCCCTTATCGGGTCTTGCCAAGGAGGTGGAGGATCAAACCGTTTCAACCAAGGAACCATCCGGTATGATTGTTGGGGTTTATACCCTAAAGATGTAATTTGTTAATGGATTTATGAAATAAAAAAAAAGTTCAATTCATTCTTGTTATGTTGTTTATTTTATAACTTGTGCATATATTAACATCCTAGATTGCCGGATGTAATCTCGAACTGTGTATATGAGTGTCATATACGGATGGATACAGTAAGAGACGTGCAATCTAAAGAGTCCATAGATAGCAAATAAAGCTGGGTACTTTATTTGTGGTTAATCTATAGCTGCGGTCCATTCCGTAATGTACGGTGATTCTATCCTGAATCATTCATATGAGATATGGGAATGGGGGCACCTTGTATGATGTTATCATATAGGACTGGGCCATGATCTTTATGAATCTCTCACCAAGATCCATTTACTGATGAGATTCATATATATCAACTAATGATGGCAATATATGGGTGATCTTAATCCTGAGTGTCTTATCAACTCCTTCAGGTTAGATCGTGGTCTTTGATATACCATGGGTGAGGTCAGATGCAGTTCTTGATCAATATGCTCCATATGTTGGGATTGCGGTTTGACTTGTGGCTGGGAAGGTATGTACACAATACTGGAATTCACTCCTTCTTGTGAGAAGTAGATGGTAGTTCCCTTAAAGGTTGATTCAGGGCTTGGACAATATGAGCGCTCTCCTAATTCCGTGAGGAAATAAGATTTATTGTTCATTAGAGAATCAACGGTACTTAGAGGATATATGTAATTAGTGGGGTATAACGGACATTATGACCCAACTCTAAATATGAACTACTGTGGAGGATCACACCATGTGTAATAGCTATATCGATGGACACCGAGTTATATCAGTCTGTGTAAAAGCGTCTGCAGTTGAGAGAGTGCAGCTTCGGGTTTTTAGTGGAATAACACCGGAGTGAATAATCAAGGAATATTAATTAAATAGTTTAATTAATGATTCCGAGGATTATTGGAGCTCAAAATACTGTGGGTCCATTAGGTCCCCTTGCTAGCTCGATCGATTTAGGTAACAAGGGCCACGGTTAATTAATTGGATTTTCCAATTGATTTTGTTACAAAAGTGACACGTATTCATTTAGAGATTAATTGAATAATGAGATTATTTAATTAATATATTAATAATTAAATTAATTAAATAATTATATTATTTAATTAATGAATTAATAATTATGAATTATTAATTAATTATTAATTGGAGGTTGCAGGTTCAAATCATAACTGAGACATAAAATAATTAGATTATTTTATTCTTTGTTAGGTTTAGTATTTAAGTTTAAGTCAACTAGGGTTATGTATGAATTAGAATCTTAATATACCTAGGACACTTAAATACTAATTATCTTTTGAATATATGGAGATATATTTGGAAAGAGATAATGATCTAGTTTGAAAAATATATAGAGATATATTTAATATAACTAGAAAACCAATAAAATAGAAAAAATAGATAATACATCAGTTATCTATTTGTTTTGTTTTAAAAGAACCTAGTTCACGCAATACAAAAAAGAAAGAGACACAAGATTAGTGAGGCAATCAAAAGAAAAAAAAAACAAAAAAGCATCAGCTCAAATGTGTGCGTGAATTAAAGAGAGAAAAAGAGAAAGTGGTGCAGTGGTGTGCACCATTAAAAACAAAAGCAAAAAATATATATATATATTATATATTGATGATATATATATATTTTTTTAACAACTAGAATTGTTCTAGTTTTGTTTTCTCTTGGAAGAAATTGTTTCTTCTTCTTTTCTCTACATCCTCCGAAGTTCCTGAGTACGTGACGCACCCACAAGCAGTTACCAGTCCCGAGATGTAGCGAGGAAGATCAGTGGTACAGACCAGGAGCATATCGTAAAGTGAAGGAGCCTTCAAACGTTGGTAAGGTTCTAAATTTTTTTTAAAATATATTGATTACAATTTCCTGTGTTTACATATTGTATGTATTAGTTTCGGAAAAATAATTACGATCCTAAGTTCACTGGTTCCAGACCGTTTACGATCTATATAAAAATTTTAAAACCTATTTCCGCTGCGTTACCAGTGAACAGGGTTCCAACAATGATGACGACAGAGGAGCCCCAGGTCAAACCTGCTCAAGCGGAGGTTTCAATGGCAGCATATATCCCGGTAGCAGAGGAGGTCCCAGCTGGCCGGGGGGATGAGGTTTTAATAGGTGGAGCTGGAGAGGAGGCAGCCAACAAGGAGCAAGAGGCAGCATGACCCAGTTTAGCTATTTACCAGTTGTTTTTGACTTTATTTTGTGTTTATCTGTTTGTAGCTCGTAGACCGGGGGATGGGCTTCCCAGTTAAAGCAATGAAAATCATTCCCTTCTTTTCTACAACTTCATGTATCTCGCTTGCTGATTTCCTTAGTTGAATCCTGCCTTAATCTAATGGCAGTCCCTAGTGTAAACTTGATTTAACAAATCCCTGGTAACAAAAGAAGCTTTGAAATTTAGCGAGGTTGAAAAGCGTAGCATAGCTTGTAACCGGTATGAGGATCTCCTGGGACCTAACAATCGGCCTCAGTTAGGAAGAAACAGGGTACCAGGAATTCTTGTTCTGAGAATCCTGGTACTTAAGCGAAACTCCAGTTGAAAGAATCCAGGTATCAGGGATACTCGTCTCCTGTGGAACCGTGGTACCTAGGTGTAGACTTGGTGATATATCTTCCACCACTTCTGGACCAACCACGTTTACTTCAGTTCAACAGGGATCGCGGTACCTAGTAACCGAGATTGCCATTGTCCATGCCCTATTCGAGGTTATCCTGGTGAAAACCTCTTCTTGGAATTCCTGCGTAGGAATTTTTGGTTTGGACACTATACTCAATTGCACTTTCCATGTGTCAACTCAAGATAGGCTTGTTTGCTTCAAACATTAAACCTTGGTGGTGCACACTTCGTGAGGCTATCCTTTCCCATATTCTGGGCGTCACGCCTCATTAATGACTTTATCTTTTTGTTCCCGATACTCATTTTCTCCTTCTATAAATATCCTGACCTGCTTAACAGTTCTTCACATTAATCTTCAACGGAGTAGAAAATCTCAGCAAATTGATCGATGATTACTGGCGTGGTTAGCTATGCGAAAGGAAGAGGATATACGATCTCTTTGACCGGCAGTATGCTTATTATTGTGGAAGGAGCAGTGCGAGATGGATTGAGCCACCAGGGAATCATGGCTGGATCAGTTTATGATTCCTGGCACCAGGGAGAAGGGTGGCTCACGGCTTCGTACCTTGGCTGATGATGTACACATTGCTCAGTCGAGTTGCAACCTCGAGTCCGGTAGCATCTTAAACATGGATGGTTTCGAAGCTGCCTTTTTATCCCTCCAATACTTGATGGTTCTAACATGGCCTCTGTTCCTACCTTCGGTAGTCGTCGACATCTGTCTTGGTGGAGATCAATGGCGTTAGGCGAGCATGCCAGGAAAGAGGGCTGGAAGTCGGGGAGGAAGCTAGCATGTCTGAACTTTCAACCCATTTCTTGTTATTTTTCTTTCTTGTTTTCTGTATGTAGCCTGAAAGAAGGGTTGGGCTCTCTGATTTGATCAATGAATAAACACTTTTTTTTCTTTATTTGTCTGGTTATCCTTAAGATTTCCTTGTTTGGATATTGTTGCATGCTTATAACTCTGACATAGCATAAATCTAAAAGACAGTCCCCAGCATAAACCTGACATAACCGATACCTGGTAATGTGAGGAGCTTGATGAGAACAAGAATGTAGTGTGACAGGTGGCTGGTACCATGTTACCAGGATACTCAATCGATGAGTCCCAGAGCATCTTTTTCAGTTATATTATCAATATTGACTGCTCCACCTAGGAGGGTTGAGGTACTAGGCGTTCCCTTCCTAGGTGTTCTGGCACTTAGGCGAAAGTCTATAGCGAGTACCAGTCCTTTGCGTTCTTGTTGCTCAAAAATCTCGGTACTCCGGTGAATCACGATACCTAGCCTTCCTATTTCAAGGAATCTGAGTACTTAGCTGATCATGTGAGCACATTTGGCAAGTCTGGGTACCTTGCACTCATGTTCTAGGAATCATGGTACCTTGGTGAAAACAAGGCGAATACATTGTCGAATCTAGGTACCTCTCATTCTTGTTCTAGGAATCTTGGTACCTTGGTGAAAACAAGGCCAACATATTTGGTGAATCTAGGTACCTCTCATTCCTATTCTAGGGATCTTGGTACCTTGGTGAACATACTGGCAAAAACACTGTCGAATCTAAGTACCTCGCATTCATGTTCTAGGAATCTTAGTACTTTTGGCGCAGATAGCGGTACCTAGCCTTCCTGTTTCAAGGAACCTAGGCATATAAGTGAGGACACTGGTTAATCAAGGTATCTAGCCTTCCATTTCTCAGGAATCTAGGTACATTGGCAAAAACAAGGCGAACATATTGGCAACAAGATCCTGGTGGGCAACTAAGGCCACTTTAGCACCAGGTCTTTCTTGGCGGGGGGTGGTACCCGGCCAAGGCCTTGATCTGGCGGGCAACTATGCCCTTACTAACCAGACCCTTCCTAGGGGGGATGGTGCCCGGCCAAGGCAGCGGGAATTCCATACGACTTTTCCTGTGCTTGAGGAAGCGATGGGCAACATGGGCCACAACTTGGCAACCTTGGTCCGGCAGGCAACTATGCTCTTTCTAACCAGACCTTTCTTAGCGGGGGGTGGTGCCCGGCCAAGGTTTGATCTGTCAGGCAACTATGCTCTTTCGTACCAGATCCTTCCTAGCAGGGGTGGTGCCCGGCCAGGGCATAAGGAATTCCATGTGGCTTGTCCTGGTCTTGAGGAGATCCTCCTAAAGAGATTAATCCGGTCTAGGGCATCATGAGTGCTGTGTAGCTCTCCTGATGTTAAGGCGAACGTGGTGAGTTTACCTGGCGAATTATGGTGATATAACATAGACAAATGTAGACAAATGTAGACAAACGTAGATGGAGAAAAAATCTTCTTTATTGATGAATCAAGATGGAATACAAGTACTCATGAGTACCAACATCTTCTAGTATCAATCTCGGGGTGATATCAACCGGTCTTTTACTGTGTGGCTTACGAGTAGAACCTCTTCAGGTGACCTGCATTCCAGGTGTGGTTACCATTCTAACCAGGTAGGGACTTTCCCAATTGGGTGATAATACCCCATCAGACCTCTTCCGGGTATTCTGGGTTACTTTCCTAAGAACCAAATCCCCTTCTTTGAAGCATCAGTTTCTGACTTTCTTGTTGAAGTATTGGGCAATCCAACTTTGGTAGACTGCTACCTTTTCTACGATCATTTCCTGTTTCTCCTCTGGGAGGTCTAGGTTGGCCCTCAACTTGTCTTTGTTCCCTTCTGGGTCAAAGTGTTGAACCCAAAAGGAGGTGAGTTTATGCTCTATAGGAAGGACAACTTCTACCCCGAAAGCTAGTGAATAGGGGGTTTCTCCAGTAACAGTCCTTTTGGTGGTGCGGTAGGCCTACAACACATCTTGGAGTTCATCTGCCCATCTACCCTTCTTCTGTTGGAGCTTCCTCTTTAGGAGCCTCTTAATAGTCGTGTTTATGGCCTCTAACAGGCCATTAGTTTGAGGATGTGCTATAGATGCAAGATGAAGCTCGATTCCTAAGTTCTCGCCGAAATCCTGGAATCTATCATTGTCAAATTGTTTCCCCAAATCAGTGATAATGACCATCAGGATATCGAACCGGTAGACCACGTTCTTCTTAATGAACTCAGTCGTGTTTGCCTCGGTGATCTTGAAGAGGGGCTCCGCTTCCACCCATCTGGTAAAATAATCAATAGCCACTATTGCATGTTTCTGTTGACCAGGTGCGGTTGGGTGAGGTCTAATTAGGCCTTCTCCCCAGTAGGCAAATGGATATGGTGAGCTGATTGAGGACAGTCGTTCTGGAGATAAGTGGTACAGGTTGGCAATTTTCTGGCATGGTTCGCAAGATTGTACAAACTGCCTCGCATCATAGTGCAAGGTTGGCCAGTAATATCCCATGCGCAGCACCTGGTAAGCTAGCGCTTCTCCTCCAGTATGATTTCCATATTCCCCTGAATGTATCTCTCTGACCGCCCAACTTGCATCATCAAGGTGTAGACATCTGAGTAGAGGGAGAGATCTTCCTCAACAGTAAAGGTGTCCTTCCACCAGGCAGTATCGAACTGAGGTTCTCTTGATCTTGCAAGCTTGATCAGGGTCTTCAGGGAGCTTTTCTTCTGGGAGGTAATCTACAATGGGATCCATCCAGCATGGAAGGCGATCCATATAACTAACTTCTTTTCCTTGCGCTATGCTTGATTAGGCTATTACCTGGAAAGGTACCCCTTTTAGCAGCGCCCATCCTCCATTGGCAGCTATCTTTGCTAGTACATCGGCCCGATGATTCTGCTGCCTAGGTACCTGCTCGATCTTGAACCCCTTGAATCGGGCCACAAGTTCTTGGATCTTTCGGAGGTAAGCTGCCATGTTATCTCCTTTGGCCTGGTATAGACCTGTTATTTGATTAACTACCAGTTGCGAGTCACACCTAGCGATGAGGTAATTAGCTCCAAGCTCCGCTACTGTCCTCATTCCTGCTAATAAAGCCGCATACTCGACTTAATTATTGGTGGTACTGAACTGGAATCAGAAGCAATGACAGCACTCCACCTTCTCGGGATCAATTAGAACGATTCCTACCCCACTTCCTGCTTGGCTGGAAGTTGCATCGATATATAGAATCCAGGTTTCTCGGTTGGTGGAACAACCTGCTGATTCTTGCTTTTTCTGGGGAGCTTGGTCCGAGGTCGGGGTAGCATCATGATCAGGTATTGCACGGAACTCAGCTACAAAGTCTGCCAGAGCTTGAACCTTGATGGTGGTCCTAGCCTTGTACTGGATATCGTACTAGGTGAGCTCGAGGGCCTATAGTACAAGTCTCCCTAATACAGCCGGCCTTTGGAGAAATTGGTGCAGGGGTTGATCAGTGAACTCTGCGATTGTGTGAGCTAGGAAATAAGGGCGGAGATTCCTAGCAGCGGTTATGAACGCGAAGGCGATCTTCTATAAGATAGTGTAATTCTTCTCTGAATTGGTCAGGGCAAGGCTCACATAGTAGATAGGTCGTTGACTTCTATCTCCACATTCTTTTACCAAGGCCCCACTAACAACTGTTTCGGATACAGCCATGTACATTTACAATTCTTCTCCTGGTAACGGGTTAACTAGTAGTGGTGGGCTAGAGAGGTATCCTTTTAATGATTGGAAAGCTAGCTCGCTACCTTGGTCCCACTTCATATTCCTCCCTTGTTTGATAACTTTGAAAAAGAGGACACACTTATCAGTGGATCGTCATATGAAGCGGTTCAGGGCTGCTATCCTTCCGGTCAAGCCTTGTCATTGCTTGAGCGAAGTAGGAGACTCAAGATCAAGGATGGCCCTGATCTTCTTCGGGTTCATCTCTATTCCTCTCTCATGAACCATAAACCTGAGAAATTTCCCGGATGCTACTCCGAATGCGCATTTAGCGGGGTTTAACCGCATCTGGTTTTCTCTGATTATATGGAAAGTCTGGCGGAGGTAGTCATGGTGCTGCTCGGATACCTGGGACTTGGTGATCATATCATCGATGTACAGCTCTATTGACTTCCATATCAGCTCCTTGAATAGATGGTTGACTAGGCGTTAGTATGTAGCACCTGCATTCTTGAGCCCGAAAGGCATAACCCTGTAGCAATATAGACACTGCTCGATGATAAAACTGGGTTTATCCTGATTGACGGAGTGCATCATGATTTGATTATACCCCGAGAATGCGTCCATGAAGCTTAGGAGCTTGTTACCCATAGTTGAATCTACCAGCTGATCAATATTTGGTTGATAGAAGCTATCCTTCGGGCAGGCACGGTTGAGATCAGTGTAATCAATGCACATACGCCACTTCCCATTTGCCTTGGTCACTATCACTACGTTGGCGATTCACTCTGGGTACCAGGATTCCCTGATGAATTTTTCCCTTAGAATTTTATCAACTACCTTCTGAATCGTGGCATTTCGTTCTAGGGTGAAACGCATCTGCTTCTGTTTAACCGGCTTACAGGTGGGATCAACCGCCAATCTGTGAGCCGTCAGGGTGATAGGAATTCCTGGCATTTCCTCGTGGCTCCAGGCAAAGATGTCGACGTATTCCTGAAGAAGTCCTATCAATCCCTCCTTCACTTCTGCTTCCAACGTTGCCCATATCTTGATCACCTTTGAAGGATCATCCTTCCTGATTGATATTTCTTCCAAATCGTCTACAGGGCGACCACTGGCCCCCTCTGTTTTCCTCATCTCTGTCTTCTTTGTCTGGAACTTCTACCTCGGGTTCTACTGCACCTATCTCATCTTCAAGGTCCTCATCTAGTAAGGTCTGATCAAGCACAATAGTTATCTGTGCACACTGCTTGGCAAGCACCGCTGGGTTAGTAGATAATGCGTAACACTAACGGGCTGCCTACTAGTCTCCCCGTACCTCGCCTATCATGTCCCCTACCGGGAATTTCAAGACATTGTGGTAGATTGACAGGACACCCTTGAAGGCAGTTAAGTAAGGTCTCCCAAGGATGGCACTGTAGGTGGATGGGGTGTCTACCACGATGAAATCTGTCATAAGATTCTACTGGAGCGGTGTTGTACCTACTATCACAAGTAGGATCATGGACCCAGTGGGAATCAGTGAGTCCTCGGTGAACCTATACAGCAGGGTGGTGCAACTATTGTAGCAGGGATTCTTTAAGTTGAACTGCTCTAAAGCGCCCTTGAAAAGAATGTCCACACTACTACTGGTATCGATCAGGTCACGGTGGACCAGACAATTTGCAATTTGCACAATGACAACCATGGGGTCATCATGGGGATGCAAAGTGTTGTACACATCCTCCTCAATGAAGATAATCTGTGCTGAATGAGGAGATTTAGAGAATTCTCTGGTGACCTTGAAGACATCTTGGCATGCATCTAGCCTGGGCACCTTTCTGGCGTGGTTCTTTCTGGAATTGTTGGAGGTTCCTACCAGTATCACTCTGGTGGCTCCCTACCTCCTATGCCGGGCCACTCAACGCACTAGTGAGCCATCGATGTCCCGATCCGTTCGGAGGGAGCCTAGAGGGTTCCCACATTACTCAGGCCTTCTACATGCCTTAGCAAGCCTTTAGAGCAGCAGTCGCTCTGCATGGCCCAGTGGCTCCTCACTTATTGTACCGGGCTGGTCAATGCCCAAGTGAGCCACTATGTCCCGATTCATTTAAGGATGGTCCAGAGCCTCGTTTCATTTGCTAGGGACTTCTAGGATCCCAATCATGCCTCTGGACCAGCATCACTCCTGTGGCTCCCTATCTCCTTCACCAGGCCATTCAACGCCCTAGTAAGCCACCGATGTCCTAATCCGTTCCGGGAGAGACCAGAGGCTTCACACATTGCTGAGGCCTCCTATATGCCTTAGCAAGCCTTTGGAGCAGTAGTCCCGCTGCATGCCCAGTGGCTCCTCACTTATTGCACCGGGCTGGTCAACGCCCAAGTGAGCCACTGTTTCCTGATTCATTCAAGGATGGTCCAGAGCCTTATTTCATTTGCTGGGGACTTCTAGGATCCCAAGCATGCCTCTGGACCAGTATCACTCTGGTGGCTCCTTACCTCTTATACTGGGCCATTCAACACCCTAACAAGCCACCGATGTCCAGATCCGTTCGAGAAGAGCCCAGAGGCTTCTTACTTTTGATGAGGCCTCCTACATGCCTAAGCAAGCCTCTTGAGCAGCACGTCCGGTAGAGGCTCATTGGCTTCTCACTTCGTGTACCGGGCCTATCAACGCCCAAGTTTGCCACTACGCTCCCGGTTCTTTCCAAGAGGGTCCGAAGCTTCATTTCAGTTGCTGGGGACTTCTAGGATCCCAAGCATGCCTCTGGATCAGTATCACTCATGTGGCTCCGCACCTTTTGTACCGGACCACTCAACGCTCTAGTGAGCCACCGATGTCTTGATCCGTTCAGGGAGAGCCTAAAGGCTTCCCATATTATTGAGGCTTTTTACATACCTTAGCAAGCCTCTGGAGCAGCAGCCCCACTGCATGGCCCAATTGCTTTTCACTTCTTGTACCGGGCCGGACAGTGCCCAAGTGAGCCACTGAGGTCCTAATCCGTTCGAGAAGGGTCCAGAGCTTCATTTCAGTTGCTAGGGACTTCTAGGATCTCAATCATGTCTCTGGACCAGTATCACTCCGGTGGCTCCTCTCCAATTGTACCAGGCCATTCAACGCCTTAGCGAGCCACAGATGTCCTGATCCATTCGGGGAGAGCATAGAGGCTTCCCATATTGCTGAGGCAACCTATATGCCTTAGCAAGCCTCTGGAGCAGCAGTCCCGCTGCATGGCCTAATGGCTCCTCACTTCTTGTATGGGGCTGGTCAACGCCCAAGTGGGCCACTGTGTCCCAACTCATTCAAGGATTGTCCAGAGCCTTGTTTCATTTGCTGGGGACTTCTAGGATCCCAAGCATGCCTCTGGACCAGTATCACTTCAGTGGCTCCCTACCTCTATTACCGGGCCCCTCAACGCCTGACTAGTGTATTTTTGTGTCGTTGAAAGCATCATCAAAATATTTATAATAAAGTCAACATTGCTATAAGGCACGAGTCAAAAGACATATATAGAAATAAAACTAGTACAGCGTGAAAGCAAGGGTATCGTTCCGTAGGGATGTGTTGTTAACCGTTTCAAGTTTTAGAGTTTAGGGAAAGCATGTAAATAGAATGCGGATAAGGTGAGAATGGTGTGTGTAGGGTGTTATGTGTGTGCAGAAAATGAAAATGGAAATATAAAAATAAACAAGAGAATATGGAGGGGTGAGAATGGTGATTAAGTGAGAAAAAATAAAAGGGTGGATTGGAAAGATGCAAGATAGTGGTCACACAAGGGTTTACAAGTTCACCATACATAAGTGCACACAAGTGGGTTGTTAGACATTAAGTTCATCCAATTTAAGTTAAGGGTTCGTTCTTGCCTCAATCCGATTTATACCCATTCATAAAGCTAATGGTTGAAGAGTGTGTCGAGAGCCTCTCAAACACGAAACCGCAACCAACATATGTGAACCAATTCTACAAACCAATGCTAGATTGAGCCCCAATACTAACATGGTAATGTAAAATGGCAACGTTAAGTATAATGAATGTGGAAAGAGTAATTGTTCCTCCAACCATACCTTACCTAGAGCCCCTAGTGCAAGAAATAGCCGAATTCCCAATTATTCTAACTCCAACCACAAACTCACCTAGAGCCCCTAGCGTGAGAAGTAGCCAAAGTCCAATGTATAACAAAAAAAATGAACCAAACCTCTTTAAATATGGCAATTAACAAGCTTATTCATTCTTACTAGCTAATTAGCCAAGACTATGCCCGGATGACCTTCCTAAAGCACAATTCTAACTCAAATTCACTCTAATCCATCCATACACATGCAATTTCGACATTCCATCAACACACACACATAAATGGGACATTTGATTACAACCACTCCTACAATTACATTAATCTACTCCTAATCACATTCATGAATACATATTAATTTCCAATCTCCATACACAAGCATTTCAAGACAAGAGATATATTCAATAATAAAAAGAATGAATCAAAACACAAATTAGATATAAAAACAACCACACATTATATTGAGCACAAATTAGGTTTACAAATATTCCCAAGTAGGGGTTTACACAAATAGAAAACAAGAAAAACAAGAGATGAGAGAAAAGAGATAACCCAAGTGGAGAACCCCTCCAAAATGTGCCAACTCCTTTGATCCATGCTTGGCTCGAAATTGGTCCAAAGACCACTCCTAATCTTTAACTATCTACTCACAAATGTGGTGAAGGATGGGTAGAAATGGTAGTGGTGAGCTTTCCATGTAGGAAAACCTCCATGGAAGCTTGAAAGCTTCTATCTCTCTTGGTTGATGAAGAAGAAGATGAAGAAGATGAAGTTTGGGTCTGTGTATATTCTCAAGAGAGGAGAGAAATGGGTGTTTATATAGTGGAGGGAGGTAAGGGTTGGAAATGATGGTGAAAGGATGAAACTGCCCCTAAAAATTCACCGGAAATGGCCTATCGCTGCTCGATCGGTGATCGAGTGATAACCGATCAGACAGCCGAATTACATGTGTTCTTCCGAACTAAAACAGCGATTGGGCCAAGCTGACCGCCGAACTTCTGGGACCTACTACCTTAAAACAGTGGTTGGAACGGCAGTCAGGTGACCGCTGAACTAACCGCCGAATGTCTTCTTTTTCGAACTTGTCACGTAACCTGCTGGAAGTCAGAAGGGGTTCTGCCACGAACTCGGTGTCACGTTTTGGCTCAGCAACGGATCAACCGTTGATCACGACTGGGCTTAGATCACGCTGCGGTCTGTGTCAACGGTGAGGCACGGCACTCTAAATCTTCCAATTATTCTCTTTATCTGCTCGTTTTGCCTCCCAAACTGTTCTTTAAGCTCAAAACCATATTGTAGGGATTATGTACCTACACATGGCTCAACAAACACAGTATATACAAAATACGTTTGAAAACGAGAACAAATGATAGGAAAATGGGGACCTAAAATAGGTATAAAATAGTATGATCAACTCCCTAGTGAGCCACTGAAGTCCCGATCCGTTTGGGGATAGCCTAGAGGCTTCCCACATTGCTGAGGCCTCCTACACGCCTAAGCAAGTCTCTGGAGCAGCAGCACCGCTGCAAGACCTAATGTTTCTCACTTATTGTACCGGGCTGTTCAACGCCCCAGTAAACTACCGAGGTCCCGGTTCAATCAATTGGAGTCTCGAGCCCCATTATGAGTTTTTGGAAAACTTTTGACTACTCCAAGGAGGCTCTTAAACTGGTTACATCACTTGGGGACTAGAAGCTCACCATTCTCCCTAGTACTCCTGTGGAAGGGGTATTGACCTCAACATGAAAAGAGTTCTCCTAGTGACCGATCTACAATAACAAGCACATTCGCAGAAGGTCGCTCTATTACTTATACCCGGAACGAGGATCACCTCAAAAGGTCTTACCATTGAAGCCTGCGGGGTGAGCATTGACCAGTATCACCTTGAGTATGATCGCCTTGGTAGTTCTCTTATGATCACCTTGGTAGTTCTCAGATGATCGCCTTTCTCCTATGATCGAGACTAGGAAAACCACATGGTATTCTTGATGCCTTGGACAGAACCCACCCCTCTCCAGGAAAGGTCTGGTACATAAGTGGCCTTAGTTGCCTACCAGGACCATCGCCTTAACACCTGGAGATCTATACAGCACTCATGATTCACTCCTGATGCTCTGGACCGGATTAATCCCTTCAAAAAGATCTCCTTGAAACTAGAAGAACTACACAGCACTCCTGATTCCCTGGACCAAATTAATCCCTCTAGGAGGATCGCCTTGAGACCAGGAGAGCTATACAACACTCATGATGCCCTAGACCGGATTAATCCCTTCAAGAGGATCGCCTTAAAACTAGGAGAGCTACACTCTAATGCCTTGGACCGGATTAATCCCTCCAGGAGGATCGACTTGAAACCAGGAGAGCTACACAGCACTCCTGATGCCCTTGACCAGATTAATCCATCCAGGAGGATTTCCTCAAGACCAAGAAAGGCCACATGGCATTCCTGCTGCGATGGTCAGGCACCACCCCCCGCTAGGAAGGATTTGGATTGTAAGAGCATTGTTGCCTGACAGATCAAAACCTTGGTCGGGCACCACCCCGTGCCAAGAAGGGTCTGGTTCGTAAAAGCATAGTTGCCTGCCATACCAAGGTTGCAAAGTCGTGGCCCTAGTTGCCCGTCGCTTCCTCAAGGCCAGGACAAGCCAAATGGCCCTTTTGCTTCCTCGGCCGGGCACCACCCCCCGCCAGGTAGGATCTGGATGGCATAGTTGTCTACCATGATCATTATCGCTAAAGTACCAAGATTTCTAAAAATGGAAGGCTAGGTACCGTGATTCGCCATCATTTTTACCTAAGTACCGAGGTTCCTTGAAATAGAAAGGCTAGGTACCATGATTCGCCATCATTTTCGCCTGAGTACCGAGGTTCCTTGAAATAGGAAGGTTAGGTACCGTGATTCGTAATAATTTTTACCTAAGTACCTCGATTCCTGAAACTGGAATGCTAGGTAACAAGATTCGCCTACGTGTTTTCGCCTAAGTACCGAGATTCCTAGAATAGGGATGCAAGGTACCCAAAATTGCCTACGTGTTTTTGCCTAAGTACCAGCAATTCTTGAAACTAGAATGTCTGGTACCTGGTTTGACCTATGTTTCGCCTATGTTTTGCCTATGAATTCTCGATTAAGTACCAGGATTCTAGGAACAGAAATGCCAGGAATGCCAGATACCAGTTAATAGTAAGAAATGATGAGAAAAATTCTTCAAGCAGTACAAGATCCTGACCCCAACCCCAACCAGGTACCGGTGTTAAAGTCAGGGGGGACTTCTGTTAACAGCCTTTTTTGGCAGAGGTCCAAAGAAGAATTTCGCATCTGCCTATAGCCAAGTAAAACCTAGATCGGGACTGGTACCCAGATACCGGGGATACCAGACACCATAAACCGAAAAGAAGTCAGTACCACATCTCACATTCTACCAGGTACAACACAGGGCCAGCACCGCAGTACCTTCTACCTAGTACCTAGGTATCCCGATATCTACCCAGTACCTAGGTACCACGACATCTATCCGGTACCCAAGTACCGCGATATCAGTCCAGGATCACACTGGAATATGTATCCTACCTGCCAAGTAAGCAAAATGGAACCGTGAAGGTACCAGCATGCTAGAACAAGCGCCATGCCAACAAAAGCAGACCGACACATCAAGGTACTGTGCCATCAGAGTACATAGTCAGAACTTTACTCCAAGCAACGTAGAAGAGAAAGTTGACCTTTCTGGTTATTAATAAAGATAGTCAACCTTTTAATGAGGATAATCATCCACATTAATGAGAAGATCAGTCAACTCTTTAATAGCCATTCATAACGCCATTAATGGAGTTAGTCAACCCTAGAATTAACCCCATTAATGAAGATAGTCAACTCATTAATGGCCATTCACAATGACATTAATGAGGGAATCAGTCAACTCTTTAATGGCCATTCATAACATCATTAATGAGAAACTATTCAACTCCATTAATGCCAATTAACTTAATCAATGGATTGGGCGACAAGAAAGAGAAGATATATATATAACAAAGCACTCTCCAAGAAGGGGGTCGGACATTTTCACCAATCTCTCTAGAACATGCTCCAACATCTCCGATCTTCAATCTTCAAGCTCTCTCCAATCTTCAGTCTGCGATAGAATCGAGAAATCAATCCAAGAAATTACCGATTTCACCCACTTCTCCACCAGAAATACAGTTCACCATCTTCTACCATTGTATCGACTACTATATGTCAATTTTCACCATGAATATACCGGTACCAAGTGGTACCCCTCCAACTGTGACTTCTGAGGTCGCGGTTTAAACTTATGTAAGCTCTCCGGGGCACCTCTCGTGATATATAAAAACAAAGAAAGGTCTTTCTCCTTCCTATGGATACTGCCTGGGGGTTTCTTAGCATATGATCAGTCGTGATGCTTTTTCCCCCTATGTCAGTCCACCTCTACCAAATGGATTATCATTCTCCCATTTATCATATTTATTATGCATGTATGTGAGCTAGGCATCGACCTCACTGGTCCTAGCTCTCATGTACCTCTTCTTGCATATTATCATGGTTGGGGAATTATAGAGGGCGCCTAGAGAGGTGACCGGGTACCAGGATCAGATACCAAGACTGGGTACTAGCCTATTGCACCAGATGGGCGGGATTATTGTTCTTCTACAATGGCACCTATCTCGCCTTCACCTTACCAGAACCACGGTACGAAGTACCTACCCCCACTGCGACCTCCGGGGTAGTGGGTTGAGGGTGCTGATCGAAATTTTCACCCAGAGTGAATTTTCCCGTTAACACTTGTCTGGCTGACTCCACCATGGAAGCCGAATATATAGCTGCTTGTGAAACCGCTAAAGAGGCTGTTTGGCTCTGAAAATTCTTGAGTGATCTGGAAGTTGTTCCAAATCTTGATAAGCCTATAACACTTTATTGTGATAACAGTGGTGCTATGGCTAACTCCAAAGAACCAAGAAGCCACAAGAGAGAGAAGCATATAGAGAGGAAATATCATCTCATCAAAAAGATAGTATAGACAGGAGATGTGACTGTGACCAAGACAGAGTCAAAGGACAATCATGCTGATCCATTTATTAAGACCTTATCGGCTAAAGTGTTAACGGGTCACCTAGAGAGTAGGTTTACGAGACATGTCTTACATGCTTTAGTGCAAGTGGGAGATTGTTAGGGTTTCTGTCCTAAAGCTTGTAATTTGTAAATGTGAATTGAACATAAATAAAAGAAGTAGTTTATTCATTCAAATTGTTTCATACTTTTATATAACATGTGTATTTAACATCCAAGATTGTAGGATGTAATTTTGAACTGAGTATATGAATGACATATACATATGGATTCAGTTTGAAATGAGCAATCTAAAGAGTCCGTAGATGGCAAATAAAGATGGGTACTTTATTTGTGGTTAATCTACAACTGCGGTCCATTCAGTAATGTACGGTGATCTTATCCTGGATAATTCATATGGTGATATGAGAATGGAGGCACCTTGTATGATGTGATCATATAGGACTGGGCCACGATTTATATGAATCTCTCACTAAGATCCGTTTACATTGAGATTCACATATATCGACAAATGATGGCTATAAATGGATTATCTTAATCATTAGTGTCTTATCGACTCCTTCAGGTTAGATCATGATTTTTGATGTACCATGGATGAGGTCGGAGTTGCGTTCCTGATCAATATGCTCTGTATGTTGGGATCGCGGTTTGGCTTGTGGCTAGGAAGGTTTTTACACAATAGTGGAATCCACTCCTTCTTGCAAGAAGTAGATGGTAGTTCCCTTAAGGGTTGATTCAGAGCTTGAACAATACGAGCGCTCTCCTAATTCCGTAAGGAATGTAGGATTTATTATTCATTAGAGAATCAATAGTACTTAATAGAAATATATAATTAGAGGGGTATAACAAACATTATGACCCAGCTCTAATTATGAACTGCTTGTGGAGGATTATACCATATGTAATAGCTATATCGATGGATACCGAAACTTATTGATTTGTAGAAAAACATCTACAGTTCAGAGAATGCAGCTTCGGGTTTTTAGTGGAATAACACCGAAGTTAATAATCATGAAATATTAATTAAAGAGTTTAATTAATTATTTCTAAGGATTATTGGAGCTCAAAATACTGTGGGTCCATTGGGTCTCCTTGCTAGCCCGATTGATTAAGGTAACAAGGGTCACGGTTAATTAATTGGATTGTCCAATTAATTTTGTTCCAAAAGTGACACGTGTCTATTCAGGAATTAATTGAATAATGAGATTATTTAATTAATGAATTTTTTAGATTATTTACTTGTGTAATTAATCATTAGATGGAGGGTGTTGGTTGATATTTAATTTTGAATGAAGATAAAATAATTTGATTATTTTATTTCCATTAAATTAAATATTTATATTTGAATTTAAAAGAGTTTGAATTCAAATCAAATCAAATAAATTAACATTAATTAATATCTTTAAAGATATTAGATATCTTAAAAGATTTCATTAATTAGTTTAATCAAATATATATATATATATATATATATATGATATATGTTGTTAAAAACTAACAACATAACATACGTTCAGAATTGAGAGTCAATTTTTTGAGCGTATAGAATCAAAGAAGAAAAAACAAATAAACCCTAAAAGAGTTCTAGGTTTTTTCGGCCAAAAGAAAAGAAAAAAATGTATATTTTTTTTTCTTCTCTTCCTCCTCCTTGTTCTTGAGTACCGTGACGCGCTTACATGCCGTTACCAATCCCGGGAGATAGCCAAAAAGATCTTGTGATTCAAATCAGAAAGCATATCGAAAAGAAGAAGGAGCTTACAAATGTTGGTATGAAATAGTTTCATCTCATTCTTATTGTTTTTGTTTATACTGTACAAATGAGTTAGTTTATGATTGCATTAAAAATTTTAAAACCCCATTCCGCTGCGCAATCTAAAATCTGGAACCTACACCATTCCGGTAAAGGATTTGTGCTTGTCACAACACATGGCTCATAGTGCTCACCAAAAAGCCTACAAGTGTCAATAGCCTTCCCTGCTTCCTTGTATGACATAAACACTAGGCGCTTGTCATAAATTTCTCCAAGGGAGGTAGAAGCACATCATCTTCAAGCATCGGAACACCTAGCTTCATGCAAAGATGAGTGATGAACCTCGAAAAAGCCAACTTCTTGTCCAATCTTGAAGAAGTAGCTACACTCTCTATATGTTATATTAAGAGATCACCAAGGTTCAAAGGCTTGTTTGTCACCAAAGCGTACACAATCTTGATCTTCTTCTTGATAAGCTAGGAAGCATTTGTAGATCCTACAAGATTTTCACAAACAAATAGATGCCAAAATGCACTAACCTTGGTCAACTCACTTTGACCTATAAATGCTCTCTTTCTCCATTCAAATCCATCATCCACATATAAAGTTCTCCCCATAAGATTTAAGTGAGCAATATTATCCACATCAAGTAGTTTCGAAACAATCTCATTCAAAATACCAAGGAACTTGTTGATGTTATCCGAAGAGATTCTAAATGTTTTCCCTCTCACACTCACCAAGGCATTTTCAAAGGTTGTGATTTCCTTATACTCAAAGTAAAACTCTCTTATAAGGCTTTCATTAACAACCCCAATAGAACTTATCCATGTATCCCAATGTCTTTCATGTATAGAGTGGTAAATGTAAGAACCCTCAACAAAATCAACACCTTTATCTTGAATAAGCCTCTTGGTTCCCATAACACCTAAGGCTTTCAACTTGTTGGGTTTGGGTTTCTTAGAGGTAGGTGGAGTAGATTTGGGTTTGGCTATGGGTTTTGATGAATAGATAAAATTAAAACCCTTGTTTCTTCACATGACTTTATTGTTAACACTACAAAACAAAAACACAAGAGTGGAAAAGAGACACAAGTGAGTATTAGTTGATAAAAATAAACATAAAATGACATATGATGAAATAATTAATCATAAATGCATAAATGTTCTTTTTCAAGCACATTGGTACATTTTACCAAATTAAGCAAAAGCATTTAACAACAAGATTCATCCACAAATGGAGGAATTTGTTTCAATCACAATTACTATCAACCTCAAAACATGAAGGAATTGGTCGTTACAACAACTACTATCAACCTCAAGTAAGAAGGAACTTAATCAACCTCAAGCTAGGAAGAATTGGTTGTAACTACAACTACTATCAACCTCAAGAATGAAGGAATTTATTGCAATATCAACTACTATCAACCCCAAACTAGGAAAACTTTTTTGCCAATACATTCATACTATTATTTCAAGATAGATATCATGCATTCTTATCATTCAATTATTTTAATCAATCACTATGTCAACAAATAACAAAGCAAATCATGTAAATATATCATAAAAGAGAACAAAAGTTTAACATACTATGCTCCCCCTTGATAAGTGCTCTATCTAGGATCAAGATAGAATATTGTTCACAATTATATCCACACAATCACACATTCAAGCAATTTTAGAATAAATTCAACAAAATAAGCTTCACAAACTATGAGAAATACACCAAGATTTTCAACCTCTCTCATAATTCTTCTAAAATTGCTAGAATATCAAAATACTTATAAAAAAATGTGTGTGTGTGTGTGTTTGTGTGAATTTTGCTTCAAGCATATGTAGAGGAGTAATTTGATAATCAACATGCAAATCATATCCACATCTATTCATCTTAAGCTTTTCCATAAAAGGTCAAACTGATTATCATCCAGAATTTTTGCTTTAAAGAGAATAGATTTCAACATATAAGTGTGTGTGTGTGTGTATGTGCATGTGGCTCATCATCCCATTTCTATTTTTCAACCCGAGCATTCATGATTTTCAACTATACTCCTTTAAGCCTTATTTATTTATTTATTTATTTAGGCTTTGAATCAAAGATTGTTTTTTATTGATTTTTTTCAACACTTCTTTGATTTTTTCTAACATAAACATATACTCTTCATGACGGCTTTCACTCATCACAATGGTGTAGCCATTTCCTACATTGGGCGGCTGCACAACCAAGGTGTGTAGCCCTTTCCATAAAAGTGCACGTTGAATTCTATATAGTTGCCGAAGCAAAATGGATACTAATCATAGGTCATCTTAAATGTACTAGTCATAAGACTTCAAGGTGTATCCACAACTTATATATTTTCAAATTTAACTTACTACAATAAAACATACAAAAGAAGCAAAACATACAAATTCATCTTAAATGTACTAGTCATGACATTAATCTTGAAGCTAACTCACATGTGCAACTTACTCTAATGGTAAGAGCAATCACCCTTGACCCATTTGGTCTTGGGTGAACTTACACAAAAATCATGATCATCCTTGACTTTAATGTTGAACCCATAGTGGAGACTTTCAATAATTTGATCCATAAGAATATCATTAATACTCATCTCCTCAATATTACTAGCAACACATGCATTGTCAAGATTCTCATACCCATTAAACTTCTTCATCCAATTCTTTTTAACATGCATCTTAGAAACATCATACTTATCAACAACTAAAGCCCTAGCATGCTTCAATTTAAGTTCAATCTCTTTATCTCTAGATGCATTTCCTATTTTGTAAAATTCAATGTACTTATAACACCTTGGTTTGATATGACCAACGGTATTATAAAAATGACAAATAGGAATAAAATTTGAGATTGTACCTTTTGGATTTGAAGAAGTGATAAGAGTTTGTGAAGATACATTGTCTTTCTTTTTACCTTTAGCTTTGAGAAGATTATTTTTAGGAGATTTCTTAATTTCTTGTTCTTGGCCTTCTTTGAGGAAGGTGATGCTATCACAAGCTTCTCCTCACCTTTCAAGATGCTAGGTTCTCCTTGAGGTTGAACAAGATCCATGATATTCATGTTGATCGAACCATTGACTAAGTCTTTGATAGCTTGCTTAGCAATGTTGATCTCCTCAATATATTCTTGCTCTCTAACCTTCATCGTAGAAATAATCTCTTTATTTTCAAAGGCAAGTCTCTCAACCTCATTTAGTCTTTTCATAATGTCAATATTTTTCGCTCATAAGTCTATGTGAGGTCTCAACAAACTCATCCACTTGAGTTTTGATCAAATCATCTTTCTCTTTAACCTCTCTTAATGCTTCATCTCTTTTCTCCTCAAGACTCCTAATCTTGGCCATTAGATCGAGATTGGTTATATTGGAACTTGTATCTTCTAGATGACTTTGATCAATCTCCTTATACACGGAAGCTATACAATCATCTTCTAGCTTTGTAAAAGAAACCGTAAGAGCAACAAAGTTGCTAACATGTTCTTCTTCACTTGAGGACTCATCACTAGAGATCTCCTCATCAATGAGTTGCAAAGACAAGTGATCATGTCTAGCTTGATTGTCCATCTGGAAATCCCCTTCTTCTTTAATTTCTTCTTGATGCGAAGTCGTGTCACATAGGTAGTTACCTACATAAACATTATCTTGCAAGGAATTTAGTTCCTCCTCATCTTCGATTTTGTCACTAATATTCTCTTTAAGCTTATCAGTAAAATTGTTAGTAGCAAATACCAAGAAGAAAATAAATGACCACATTCACGGATATCTTGAAGAGTATCCCATGCTTTTTTAGTTTCATCAACAAGAAGTGGACAAAAAACACAAACAATACAAGACTCAAGGTTGCTATCCATAGCTAGTAAATCACCGTGAATGTATCTCGGGATCTCAATAAGTGCAATCTAGTAACCAGCTCTGATACCAAATGAAAAAAATACAAGCACGGTTAATTTGCCTTAAGCTAACCTAAAGGGGGGGTGAATAGGTCAGTACACCTTTTTCATTCCCTTGAAACAAACCAAATGTTTGTCCCTCTAAGTAGCTTGTATCACACTTTAAAAAGCAAGGACAAGCAATGTCAATATAATTAAAGATATGCTTGTTCAAACAAAATCAATGTAAGCTATAACTTGCATGTGATACAAACTCAATTTATAACTTGGCTTTTATTCATAAAGCCTCAACATGTACAAAGTTGATATTATATGATAGTCAATTACAAAGATATCATTCAAGATATATATCAACACATACACAAATATCAAGAGTTAGGGATAGAGAAAATCAACACAAGGTTTTCAAGTGGTAAAACCTCCGAATAGGAAACATCCACAGATTGATTCCACAACCATCGGAAAACAACTTTCACCAGTAAGATAAAAAGATACAATGTCTCAAGTGACCACTTCACCTAGAAATCTACCATTCAACCCTACACAATGAAAGAGATGCAACCTTGCACAAATTGAAGAATCACTCTCCAAATGTGACTTCCATGCTCAAATGAAAGAATCACTCTAAGAAATGAGACTTCCATGCTTAGCTATCCAGATCACCTCAATCCTAGTCAAGACTTTCCAATGCACAAATCAAATAATCACTCTAAGAAATGTGACTTCCAATGCACAACTTGAAGAATCACTCTAAGGAATGAGACTTCCAACCTTTTTTCAATGCATGTGATCTAAGTGAATGCAAATGATGTAAACACACACAACATAGTATATATGATCAATATATCCTATGAAAACTAGAATTGAATCAATATGCACATGTCACATGTATTCTAGTTTACAATCCTAAAAAACAATGCAATCACACTTAATGATGCATGTACATATGAAATGTGTGGATTAGGCACATAACATGAAGAACTAGATTTTTATCAACAAAAGCTCAAAAACAAATTTATCTAGAACTTGTAACATGAACAATAAATCTAGTACATGTATGTGAAACACCTAACACACACAAAAACCTAGATTATGTTCAATCACATAAAAATGATAGAATCAACTTGATAAATTCAAAAATGAATTTCTAGCGAAATATTAGAGCTTAGATTCACAAGATGATCATATAGATTCAATCAAGCCCTAAATCATCAATCAAATATGCCATTTTAACAAATCATCAATTAAAGTAACCTAGCATACGAAAAGACTATCAATCATTAAAATCAAGTCAATAAACACACAAGATAGTCCTAGATTTGAAGCTAGCACAATACAACTCTACAAACATGTGAAAACATAGATTTGAAAAAATCTAACTCAACATGTAAGTCAATTAAAGCTCAAACTAGCTCTATTAGAGTTCAATACTCTAATAAATGTTTACAAATCAAACATACATATATATAAGAAGAAAACCCAAGGTGATTGAAGACTTGAAGATCAAAATCAAAAGAGAAATCAATACATTGAATGAAAACTGTGCTGTCTCGTTTTTGTGAGTGTATCTACCAGAAAATTCAATCTATTGACTCCAAACTCTTGGGAAATGATAGAGGACTGATAGAAAAAGATTCTCCAATTCGAATCACTCGATTCGGACTCTGAATGAGAAAGTTATGGTGTTTGGAAGTTAGGAAATTTGGAGAGAAAATTTCTGCACATTGTTTTCAAGTTTTCCTTCTTTGAATGAAATGGGAGGGAAGATGAAATTTAAAGGAGAGGGAAACAAGAGCAATTTGAAGAACCAATAGGGGGCTGCCATCTCTGCTTCCCGTGGAGGCCACGTGCCTTCATGGGGAGTTGCAAGGCACCCCTCTTGCCTTCTTCAACTCCCCTCGCGTATGTAAATGTTCTTTAACCGTTCTCCGGCCACCGAACTCCTAATTCGAATCTGTTTTTTGGATTACGAACCGGGACTCCCTCAAGCACATGGACGTCACAAAAACTTTCACAAAAAATATGGAATATGATGAAAACCAAGTACAATTAAGATACGGAAAGTTTTGTAACTTCCTATTTTGAACTCGAAACATAATGAATGAGTAACCGAAACAATTAGAACTCAATGAGGTATTATAAAAGCTCAAATTCAAGTTCAATAACATAGAAATACAAACAAATAAACACCAGAACGCATAAGTATGCTATTTCCTAGAGATGGTCCTAGAACATGCAATTTTATAACAATTGTCAAATTAAGTCTAATGCATGTGCATACATGAACAAGTGTGTGAATTGTGTTATACCAAATTTTGCACAACCATGCAGGGACACATATGAATGCAATGTATGTGTGTGCCTGGGCCTTACAAGAGGAAGGAGGTCTCGATATACCTTTTGCTAAGTAAATTGACTTTGTTCCTCTTGTAGCCACCACTTTGCTTGAATGTTGTTCAATCTTCCTTGAAGCTTGATTATCCATAAATCCTAGACGACTAATCAAATACAAAACAAATGTCGTTTTGATATAGAATTATGCCAACACAAATCTCAAGAACCTAACAGTCTCAACCGCTATGTGTACCTTTTAACTAAGGTAACTGCTAGGTTAATTCAAAATTCAACTTGCTAAGAGAAATGTGCCAAAAACAAAACTGACACGTCATCCTTGGGAAACTGAACCAACTCAATCCTATCAGTTGACATTCCCACTCCCTAAAGCATGTGAGCGCTCGACGTCCCATCATTCTTGCTAATATTAGGGTTCAATGAGTAGAGTTCTAGCATGCAACTCGTTATATGCGCTTGGCTCGAACAATCACACTATTCAACCAGAATAATTCATGCTTGGAGAGTGGGGGACAAACTGTTGTAGCAAAAAACAAGCTCTATGCCCAACCTTCAAGCCCACAACGGGTCCAGCAATTGATATGGGTCAAGCCATGTGTTACGGGTCGATCCAACAACTTGTCAGATAAAATAACAGCCTTTTGACTCAGTCTGGCTTCAGTTGTTATCAGATTACAACAGAACCAGGAGTTTGACTGGGATTCAAACTATGTATCCCTAAAATCTAAAAAAGATTAACCGGATTTGATCCCCCACGAACCACATGACTAAGTGGAAGGAAGCCTATAAATAAGACCCTCTCTTCACAGACAGGGGATTATGATTTTCTCTGAATTAGAAAGCTTATTTGCGTGCCAAAACTCTGCCAAAATACTCTCTAGTCACCAGAAAATCATTACTAGACCGTTATAACTCGTTCATCTAAGAACCAATTTCAACTTGGAAGCCTTTTGTTCTCAATCTACGTTCAGCCCAAGTAAAATAAGCCTTTTTTCTTTTGTAGGTTTTCAAAGCGATCGACAGGTTCGATAGAAACTCAAGCTACAAGTTGCAAGAGCCCAGTCTTCGACAACTGTAGGGCGACCCCCTACAATAATTATTGTATATTTAGGTGACCGACTTTATTAATTTATGGATGTTAGCTGTTATAATAAGAAATAAATAATAAAAACAAAACAAAACAAAAATTCAAATGATAAAATTTATTTATGGCTTTAGGTTATATATATGCTATGATGAAACACCCTATATGCAGAAAGGGGTGGTGGCGCAGTTGGGTAGTTCTTAAGTCAGCTATTGAGTGTTTGAGCCTCTCTCACCACAATTTTTCTTTTCCCATAAGTTTATTAATATCATTTTAAAAGTGAGATTATATTGATTGAAATTGGAACTTCAAATCTTCAATAACAATTATTTTTTTTCACATGTCGGAGAGATGTTTTTTTCATTAAGATTCTGTACCAACAGCAACAGGTCCAAGTAGAGAGAAAATCTTCTATGTGCATGTTTCATCAGTCATCACCATCAACTGTCGGACAACCCAATTAAAGTGTGCCATGTGGCACAAACAATAAGACAATTGGATTTCCATTTTCATTCCAAAAGTTTAAAATATCTTAAGTATACAATCGTTTATCAGCTTTTTCACAACTCACAATGCCACACCCGGTTTCTTCTCAACTCATGCTATTTCTAATCCCCGGTTTCAGAAATATCTTCAAAATCTTGAGGAACAAACATGCTCTGGAAAGTGGGTCAAACAGGAGGGAAAAATAAGATCAAAATTGAAAATTCAATTATTTTATTGTTTATACTGCATGACACACTTTAATTGGACCGTTCCACAGCTAATGGTAGTGACTAGTGAGACGGATCCAAGATTTTCTCTTAAATAAAAAACAAAAAGTTTGGAGACGTCAGTTACGAGTTCCAAACAGCAGGGCCCCACCTTATCATTTCAAAACTGTTGCCTGTAGGGTTTAGAGATCTCCAGCAACCTAACAAGATTTCTAGTTGTACATTTCAGTTATCAACTTTAATTCATCCCGATCCAATATTTAATATTATTCATTATTAATCAAATTATTATTATATCATAAAATCTCTATTTCCATAATCTTCGCTCTGTGTTTGAACTTTCAACTTTGAAGGCAATATATCTCTATATAACTATATTATGAAATTCTTACGTCCATTGATGAACAATTTTGCTAGGGATGAATTTACATCCACGAGACTCATATTAGAAATAATAAGACTCCTCAATGAATATAGATACAAAAAATGTCATGCAATTAACTTCAAAAGTAAGTACGACGCTTTAAATGAACGTTTTGTCTTTTAAGGCCATCTCCAATGCATATGTCAATACCAATACAAAATTTGGTACAAAAAATAGTAACATACTATATTTGACACATCATTTCAGTATTGTACTCCAATACATATTTCTATTTGAAATGTTATTTTTTTTAGTTTTACTATTTAAAACTATAAAATTTAACAAATACAACTAATGTATTTAATTTAAAAAATATATTTTATTATTTAAAATTATAAATGTCAATAATTAATGCATTCAATACAATTATAAAATGACATTTTTGTAATTAGAAAAACAACATTTATCGTTGTGCCAAGTTTGGCATATGCAAATACTTTGTACCAATAAATTGGCACAATATTTAGCATTGCATTGAAGTATTTTTTTTTACTCTGTGCTAAATTATAGCATTAACACAACAAAATAGCATTGCATTGGAAATGCTCTAATAATATGCTAATACTGCAAATATGCAATTGTATCAAAATCATCATATTTCCTATCTACATTGATATGGATGGTGGAGATTCATCTTCTATTTAGTTTTTAATTAATTTGTTTTGAAAATACACAATTATTTTAAACTGGGTAAAATTGTACTTTCACAACATATATTATGTTTGACCGTTACTTTTTTGGTCAAATTGACCATTTTGATGTATTTTTTAAAAGATGAAGACCAAATACCTCTAATATGCATAAGTCGAGTAAAGAAGGTTTAATTAAAATATAAGGGCCAAAATTTAATTCCCCTATCCAAATATGTGTTTTTTTTTTTCATATCCAAATATGATTTTTGATCACGTGCCATTCTCATTATTTTCTTTCATTAATATAATCCACACTATATTCCTTTTGCACAATAATAAATAATAAAGATGGAATGAATTTAAGTTGCTTTTTATATAAGAGCAATCGTGGGATTCATAAATTATGAAATTAAGAAATTTCGAGTCATGTTTAGGGATGGAAAAAATCCCCAACCGACCGACCCACCCCAAATCGGTGGGGATTCAATCCGTTTAGGACGGGTTTGTAGCACTTGAAAGTTAAAACAGAACTCAAGTCGAATATGAGTCAAACATAGTTGACTTGGTTTTATAACCGAGTCTGGTATATATAGGTCAAACCATTATATCCCGACATCCCTACTTATCCCGGCTGACCCATTATAAATAAATTATTTTTTTTAATTTCATTGATTTCTCGTAATGTGATGAAAAACTTCTTTTTTTTCTCTCTGTTTCTACTTTTGCTTTAATTGTAAGAGTTAGGAAAAGTGGGAGAGAGCAGGCTGTTTGGGCCGAAACTTTAAACTACAGGAATGCCTCACTTTACCCTTACTTACTTAGGCCTCCCTTTGGGTGCAAGGCCGTGTTCCAAGTCCTTTTGGGATCCAATTGTGAAGAAAATTAAGGATCGGCTAGCTCCATGGACGAGAAAGTTTCTTTCTAAAGGAGGTAGATTGGTGTTGATCAAGTCGACTCCATACACGAAGACGAAGACAATGCATGGTAAGTGACCGGAAAGTTTCATAACTTTTTACTCGGAACTTGAAAACTAATGAATGAGTAACCGAAACGCTAGAAACTCAATAAGGAATAATATAAGATCAAATTCAAGTCCGAAGTCCATAAAACATAAACAAATATAAACATGAACACACAAGAATGTCATTTCTTAAATATAGTCCTAGAACATGCAATTTACAAAACTTGTCAATTTAAAGCTAATACATGAGCATTCAATATCAAGTGTGTGAATGTGTTATACAAATTGAGCACAACAATACAGGGACATATATGGATGCAATGTGTGTGTGTGTGTGTGTGTGTGTGTGTGTGTGTGTGTGTGTGTGTGTGTGTGTGTGCCTAAGCCTTGTAAAAGAAATGAGGTCTAAATATACATTGGTTGAACAATGAAACATATTTCTCTTTGAAGACTCAATATTGCTTGATAAGTTGTCAAATCCTCTTTGAAGCTCGAATCATCATCAATCTAAGACAACTAATCAATACAAGTGAAACATTGTTTTGTTATGGAATTAATACTAACATGACTTCAAAATCCTAATACCAGCTAAAATTTGTTAAAGGTGAGAAGAAAAAAAAATATATTAATATGGTTGGGGGGTTAAAAGAAGACAAAATTGAAAATAAGTTAGATTTGTGAGAATAGTTTTGAAAGTAAAAAAATGATATAAATTTAAGTGGTTTTTTGTTTGTTGAAATTTGAAATTTTTTTCACTTTTATAAATAAGTGATTTTAGGGGTTGGTTAAGTAGTTTTATGACTTAAAAAATCAAATCAAATAACTTAATGGAATAAATTAAGTGCCATAATAGTTGAGTGGACAAATCTAACAGGGCAAAGTTGGGAATCGGAATTGGAATTGACTTTTTTGTTTTTTGAAAATATTACTTAAATCCGTTCTTTTTTTATTGGAGGGGGTGTACTCAAACCCACGATCTGTTGGTGTAGATGTGAGAGGTATATCATTGGACCAACCCCATCTTATGGGAATTGGAATTGACTTAGTGATAAGCTTTTTACTTAACACATTAATAAAATTGCAAGTTATAACCCCCTAAAATCCTTAATATTTAAAAGTTTAAGGGGAAAAAATCAATCATAAGATTCATAACATTAATCTTCGATGAAGAAGATAATCTTTGTCTTGTTACTTATATATATTCTCCAAAAAAGAGGATCATATTCAAGTGCTAAAAATAACACCAGAGGCCTTACCTGTAGCTAGTTCCTAAGTGAAGCCAAGATCTTCCAACAGAAGCTTCTACAGCTATCCATGCATGACCGTTAACATATCATCAACACCACCCATTGAAGATTGAACAAATAATTAATGGCCTTTAATTTCTCTGTTAACGCCATTAAATTAGGTATACACAACTACACAAGGACTATTTAACTTAAGGGATAATTACCCCGGTGGCCATCGAGTTGATGACTGTTGAAAATTAAACTTGACCACCTCCATTCTAGAAGCCAACAAATACTGACTTCTAGCTGCCACCTCCTGCCAACCCCCAACTACCACCACCAAACAATTGAAGATTATCTTTGACTTTGTTTCATTGTTTGAATTTATTTTATTTGTGTTTTTCTCATCTCATTTCCCTATATAAAGGAATGAAGATTGTATTGTAAATGTGTGGAGTGGTGTAAGAAAATATAGAGAGATATAAAAAGATTTTGAAGTTTCTCCTTCTGTTGAGTGCTCGAAATCTCTCTCACAAGTGCACCACAAGTGATCTCAACCACACCATCCCACCAAAAGTGTTATCAGAGCCAGGAGAGCCAGAAATTCAGAAAACAGAGGCCAAAACCGAATTGGTCCAGAAATCAAAGTGCTCAAAATTTATTTTTGATTGCACCAGAGTGTTCTACTCATTGATAGGAGTGCAACGGTGAAATATTCACCCAAATCGGATCACAGACGAAGCCGCACGCGCCCCCTGAAGTTGGAGCTAGAGTCCACGCGCAGCTGCAGCCTCGGGGGCGTCACCGCCACACACCAATCGTCTTCTCCGCCAGACCTGCAAGATCCGACCCGCTACCCGACCCAACACCCGGTCAACTGATCTGACCCGAGTTCCGACCCATTACCGACCCGGATCTGTGCCTGCTGACATGTGCTGACGTTACTAACGGCGTTAATCGCCCAGAATATTCCGTCCACCAAAACAGAATATTCCGTTATCTCGGTTGACTTTTTGCCAAAAATTTGACCTCCTCTTCCGGACGCTTTCGAACTCGGTTATATGACAAACTCAGGATGGTTTCCAACGTTTTGGACCATTCCGGATGTAACTGTGCACTCAGTTTCTACAAATTTAGACTCCAGAATAGTGTTCTAAGCATTTGAAGTCTCGATGGACAACGGAAACGCGCATATTGTCATCCCAAAACTTACCAAAGACAACTATGACAATTGGTGCATACAAATGAGAGCTCTACTAAGTTCTCAAGATGTCATGGATATTGTGGAGGATGGATACACAGAACCCGCCTCCAAAGAAGCTGAAGAGAGAGACTGTAAAGCAAAGTCCATAATTTATCAAGGACTAGACGAGGCCACATTCGAGATCATAGCATCCTCTGAGTCGTCGAAAGAAATCTGGGACACTCTTCACAAGACCTACAAAGGTGCTGACAAAGTGAAAAGAATCTGTCTTCAAACTCTACTAGGTGAGTTCGAATCCCTATGAATGAAATCTAATGAATCTATTGTTGAGTTCTATACACGAGTTATGGTCGTTACGAATCAGCTAAGAAGAAATGGAGAAACTTTCATCGACATGAGAATTTCAGAGAAAATTTTACGATCATTGGATCCAAAGTTTGACTTTATAGTTGTGGCCCTAGAAGAAACAAAAGATCAGGAAATGATGCCTGTTGAAGAACTAGTGGGTTCATTGCAATGCCCATGAGCAGAAAGTAACAAGAAGAAATGACGACAAAGTATTGGAGCAAGCTCTCCAGTCAAAGTTCTCCCTCAATGAAAAAAGATACGAGCAAGGGGGAACCTCACAACAAGGAAGAGAACGAGGTAGAGGATCTCGTGGAAGAGGTTCTAGAAATGCCGAAACCAATGGTAGAGGCAGAGGAGGAAGAGACACAAATAGAGTAGGACGTGGACAACAGAACTATGTCCCACGAGGAAGAGGACGTGGAAGAAGAGACGGCTACAACAACCGTCCAAATATTGACAAAAGAAATGTTCAATGCTATAACTGCCACAAATATGGCCACTATAGCAACGAGTGCAGAGGTAATCCAAATGAGGTAAATGAAAATTCTAACTTTGCAGAGAAAGAGCAAGTTGAAGGAGAATCGTTGATGTTGATGGCACACAACTCAACATATCAAAACCAAAATGTTTGGTTTCTTGATTCTGTAGCCAGCAATCATATGACTGGCAGAAAAGACTTATTCACAGAACTTGATGAGAAAGTTCGTGGAGAAATCTCATTTGGCGACCTCTCAAAAATCCATGTCTAAAGAAGAGGAGATGTCATGATCAAGCAAAAGAATAGAGATCATGCATTCATCTCCCATGTTTACTATATTCCAGACATGAGGACAAACATCCTAAGTCGAGGACAACTCCTAGAAAAAGGTTATCATATTAGCTTTCAAAATATGCAACTCACCATTGCAGATGCTCTAGGAAAACTGGTTACTCGAGTCCAAATAACGAAGAACAGAATGTTTCCTCTCGCAATTCATCATGATACGCCAAGGTGTTTGACAGCCATCATCAATGACAAAGATTGGTTGTGGCATCTAAGGTATGGACATCTCAACTTTGAAAGTTTAAAGCAATTGGGAAGTAAGAAGATGGTAAAAGGATTGCCTAATATCCATCACCCAAATAAGATGTGTGAAAGCTGTGTTCTCAGTAAATAACACAGAAATAGCTTCGGAAAGGAGGCAAATTGGAAAGCAACCATGCCACTTGAGCTCGTTCACACAGATGTGTGTGGTCCATTGACGCCAGTATCAAATGGACAGAATCAATACTTTCTTACCTTCATTGACGACTACAGCAAAAAGACTTGGGTCTATTTCCTAAGAAAGAAGTCTGAAGTATTTGATCACTTCAAAGAGTTCAAAACTCTTGTGGAGAAGCAAAGTGGCTATTACATCAAAACATTGAGATCAGATCAAGGTGGAGAATACACTGCAGGTGCTTTCCAGGAATTCCTTAAGCAACAAGGAATCAAACATCAGTTTACACCAGCCTATACTCCCCAGTTAAATGATGTAGCTGAAAGGAAGAATAGAACAATCCTTAACATGGTCAGAAGCATGTTAAAGGATAAAAATATGCCCAAAAGCTTTTGGGCTGAAGCAGTTTTGTGTGCGGTATATCTACTAAACATATGTCCTACAAAGAGTCTAGATACAAAGACACTGCAAGAAGCATAGAGCACTCACAAACCAAGTGTGAGTCACCTCAGAGTTTTTGGCTCAATTGCCTACATCAAGGTTCCAAAAGCGAGAAGAACCAAGCTTGAAGATAAATGTGAAAAGTGTATCCTTATTGGATACGGTGACAGAACAATGGGTTACCGGCTATACAACTCTGTCACAAAGAAAGTGATCTTCAGCAGAGATGTCATTTTTGAAGAAAATGAATCCTGGAATTGGGATCAGACCAAAGCTTCCAGAAGTACAGAGTTGATACCTGCAGAAGAGACAAGAGAAGTGGCTAGAGAGCCACAAATACCCAGAGATCAGCAGACTCATCAACGTGGGTCCCCTTCACCACAAAGGTATGATACTCCATTACAAATTGATCGTGACTTTTCAGATATGAGGCCTAGAGCAACACGTAGCCTAGAAGATCTGTATGAAAATACATAACAGGTGGAAGAATATATTACTCTGTATTGTCTGCTGATGACAAGTGATCCAGTTAGCTTTGAAGAGGCTAACCAAAAGGAAAATTGGAGAAGTTCAATGGATGAAGAGATTCGATCCATTGAAAAAAACAAGACATAGGGAGTTTACTACTCTCCCAGAAGGCCGAAAAATTATCATAGTGAAATTGGTCTACAAGACCAAAAAAGATGCAAAAGGAGAAGTCCAGAGATACAATGCAAGACTTATAGTAAAAGGCTATAAGCAAAAGGAGGGAGTTGATTACGGAGAAGTCTTTGCCCCAGTTGCTAGACTAGAAACCATCAAATTGCTGATATCATTGGCAGCTCAGAAAAGTTGAAAAATTTACCAATTTGTCGTAAAGTCAGCATTCCTGAATGGCTTTCTTAAAGAAGAAATCTATGTGGAACAACCACCTGGATATATGAAGAAAGGCAGAGAAGATAAAGTGTGCAGACTGTAGAAAGCTCTATATGGTTTGAAGCAAGCACCTCGCGCATTGAACATGAGGATTAATGATTACTTCCAAGAAAGCGGATTTGAGAAATGTCCATATGAGCATGCACTATACATGAAGAAGGAGACTGACGGAAGCTTGTTATATGCATGCCTATATGTTGATGACTTGATCTTCACCGGTAACAATCCAACCATGTTTGATGATTTCAAGCTGAGAATGGTGAAAGAATTTGAGATGACTAACATTGGTCTAATGGCTCATTTTCTCGGCATTGAAGTTGTGCAAAACGAAAAAGGTATCTTCATCTCTCAGAGTATCTATGCAAAAGAAATTCTGAAAAGATTTGGTATAGAAAAATGTAATCCTGTCACAACTCCAGTAGAAACAGGAATAGAGTTTAGAAAGAATGAAATATGAGATATTGATCCAACCTATTTCAAGAGCTTGGTTGGAATCCTGAGATACTTGACGTGTACCAGGCCAGATATACTCTATGGAGTTGGACTAGTCAGCAGATACATGGAGACTCCTGACCAGTCTCACCTGAATGCAGCAAAGAGGATACTCCGGTACATAAAAGGTACTGTTGATGATGGTATATTGTATACCTATAGTAAAGATTGCAGGTTGATTGGCTATTCAAATAGTGATTGAGGAAGAGATCTGGAGGAACGTAAAAGCACGACAGGTTTTACGATTTTTATGGGAGATGCATCGTTCACATGGTCATCCAAAAAGCAAGCCATTGTGACAATGTCATCATGTGAAGCTGAGTACATTGCTGCCTGCTCAGCTGTTTGTCATGGTATCTGAATCAGGAATGTGTTACAGTACTTGGGATTTCCACAAGTAAATCCCACAGAGGTCTACATCGACAATCGGTCAGCGATTGCGCTAGCAAAGAATCCAATATTCCATGAAAGAAGCAAACATATTGATACGAGGTATCATTTCATCAGAGAGCATGTGAAGAATAAATATGTGGAACTAGTCTCTTGCAGAACATATGATCAAGTTGCTGATATTTTCACCAAGCCTCTCAAACACGATGTGTTTTCAAGACTAAAGACAATGCTTAGTATGAAAAAAAAATTGAGAGTCGAGTTTAAGGGGGGATGTTGAAAATTAAACTTGACCACCTTCATTCTAGAAGCCAACAAATACTGACTTCCAGCTGCCACCATCCAGCTGCCACCTACTGCCAACCCCTAACTACCACTACCAAACAATTGAAGCTTATCTTTGATTTTGTTTTATTGTTTATGTTTTTCTCATCTCATTTCCCTATATAAAGGAATGAAGATTGTATTGTAAAAGTGTGGAGTGGTGTAAGAAAATATAGAGAGATATAAAAAGAGTTTGAAGTTTCTCCTTCTGTTAAGTGCTCAAAATCTCTCTCAGAGGTGCACCACAAGTGATCCCAACCACACCATCCCACCAACAATGACACACTATCAAAATGGCTACTAGAATGTAAAGTTGTTCTAAAATGACTATTTTTTGGCGAAATGTGTGACACCAATGGTCATTCCATCCGATTCCATCCAATGAGTGGCATTTTGGTAAATAAGGTGATGATATTAATTTATTTAAAATGTTTTTTTGGAAATCAATTTTTTCAATGAGTGGCATTTTGGTAAATACGGGGATGAAATTAATTTATTTTAAATGTTTTTTGGAAATCAGTTTTTTCTTTTGTTTTTTGAAATGAATAATTATATTTAGTGTGTGTAAATATAAATATATATATATATATATATATATATGTGTGTGTGTGTGTGTGTGTGTGTGTGTTTGAGATATGCTATACGTATAAACACACAGTAAATTTAATTATTGATTTTAAAATACAAAAGAAATGGTTTAGATTAATACACGTATCTCTTTTTGTTTTTTAGATTTTTTAGATTTTATAACTTTAATCTTCTCACAAAAGAAAAAAATATAATATATATATACACACACGTTATATATATATATATATATATATATATATATATATATATATATATTTGAGATATGATATACATATATAAACACACTAAATATAATTATTCATTTCAAAAAATAAAATAAAAAATTGATTTCCAAAAAAAACATCTTAAATAAATTAATATCATCACCTTATTTACCAAAATGTTACTCATTGGATGGAATTGGATAGAATTAGATGGAATAAGATGGAATTAGATGGAATAATCATTAGTGTCATACTTTTCGTCAAAAATGGTCATTTTGGAACAACTTTCCAATCTAATGGCCATTTTGATAGTATATCATTAATTCAATAGCTACCGAGATAATTATCCCTTAACTTAATTAACTATATGTATGTATAAAATAATATTAATTTGAGCAACGTACGTACAAAACAATAGAAGTGTTAGGTTATTACAAACTCTATTTGGCCGGACTGATGGGAACTTTTGAAAATGGGGACAAAAAAAATGGAGATTATAAAAATGCTGTGTTACGTTGGACTGTTTGAGCCTAATTAAAGATTGCCAAACCATGGAATTTTCAGACTAATTCAAAAAAAAAATCATAATTTCTGACACAATATATTGACGTTTACATTGAGTTGGTTTGACAGGTTGAGATGAAGTTATAATTTTAAATACAATAACTTTCATACATTATTTATAGCTAATTCTCTCCTCTGTCTTTTTTAGATATATTCTCTCTCCGAGCTCTCCCCAATTGCCTCATACTCCTGCGGTCCTTAATAAATAAATAAAATAAAATAAAAACCTGCATTTTTTCTCTTTCTAGCTTTTTTTAACTCTCCCGCAGTTTGGAGCATGTTTCATTCTTAGTATTTTAGATATATTTTTTTAGTTTAATAGAAAATATTTGTATGGTTTTTTTTTTCCATAATTGCTATAAATCGCCCATCTACATATTGCAAATTGATGCTGCTAATTAGATCATAAATTAAATCCTTATTTTCATTTTTTTTATCTAATCATGATGCTTCTTTGATTATTTAGTCAATAATATTATGGAAGAAAATTACATCAATTTCAAATAAATTTTTTAAAGGAGTAAATAATATTATCAAAGATCAGACTTGTTTTGTTTATATTTAGAAGATTGTCGCTTGAGAACATATATTTTATATAGTTCTTCAAGATCAACAGAATGAAAGGTCAGGTTAGGGAGGGCACCAATTTATATATATAAATATATATATATATATATATATATATGAGTATTTTCTCCTCCTCAAAACTATATATAATGCCAAATTGAGGTATTCTTACATATGCAAATTACCCTTGTTATGGAATATACTTTCTTAATTTTTTTAAAAAATATTTATCCACCTATTTAGACCGGCTAGTATTGAATATACTTTCTTAATTAATTTATGGAATATACAATCAAGTATTTCGTAAATGTGTATCATAAAAGTATAAGTATGTCAAGGAGAAATCTTTAACTACATTTACTCTTAAAATTAAACAATTTTTTTTTATTAACTTCTTTATTTGTAAGATCTCGCTATAAATTATAGAAACCTAGCTGGTATTTAATTTACAAACCAAATCAAACTTATTTTTTGATTACTTTACCAGTCAAACTTTTTTATTAACAAGTCTTCTTAGAGCTAGTTTGGTATTACTGTAACTTTTATAATAATCACTGTTAGCTGTGCTAAATGAATACTCAGTTGTGAAGTTAATCAACAGATATTTGGTTAATTGTATTTTTAAAACTACTGTATAACTTAAAAACAGTATACATATGTTTGGTAATTTTATTGTAAAAGTACTGAAATTAGTTACAATAACTAAAATATTTATGAGTTTAGGACCCTATTTCCTTCTTCTTTTTTCATTAATTATATATATATATATATATATATATATATATTAAATCAATGGGTTAGGCTAAAACAACTTAAATTTGCGGTTTAAAATTTTGAATTCAACATCTCAACTACTCATGTGTTTTTAATCCAAGAGCTATAAATGTATTTAAATCTCAACTATTGGATTAATATCACATAAATGAATGAGATATTAAAGTCAAAATTTTAAGTCACAAATTTAAGTTAATTTAGTTTTAAATCAATATTTAAGTAGAATTTTTAAATTGGAAAAAAATCCGTAAAAACAATTAAAATATTTTATAAATCAAATCAATATTTAAATAGAATATTTAATTTTGAGATGAAATAAGGTATATAAATGATTTTAACTTAATTTCATAAGGATAATAATGATATTTTAAAAGATTCATTAAATGCCGAAATAGATTATTCTATAATCACTCTCAAAAAGTAACCTCACATTCTTCTCAAAGTCACCGTCAAAACTTGACAAATTATCAACTAATCACTTTTGAAAGTTTTACAAAACATCATTTTATATCAAAACTATGAAATAATACGATTTTAACTTTTTAAAAACAATACCAAACTTGTCCTTAATTATTAAGAAGACTTCCTTAGGACCCATATAACGTTAAATCACAAGATAAAGCTGAAATGATATGAGAGGGTTGCCCATCATGATGCTCACTCACACACAATAATGCCAAATATTGCATTCTTGATCATCATTTCCATTTGAGAAATCTTATCACAAACGAACATCAATCAATGCAGAATCACATATGTTTCCATTAGACCAAGCTATACACACACATTTATATATATATATATATATATATATATATATATATATTCATTTCCAGACTCACTACATGCACTTTCCTTTCAGTGGACCACCCCTCCAACATTCACCCCCACAAACACACACACCCCACAAGGCCACAATAATAATACCAAACAATTTGTTTCAAAATAAATAACCCCAAAAAATTAAAACTCTTTCTTTCTTCCACCTTTTTATCCTCACCTTTAATTTCCCACATCAACCAATGGTTGATGTGGGAGACAACCAATCCAACCCCAAAACCTCACTTCAACGTCTCTCTCTCTCTCTCTCAAACCACATCTCTAAGATCCCCCACTTAATTAGCTAGCTATATAGAGCTGTGATTTGAGGAATAATGGAATTGAAATTCAGTCCATATAATCTTCACTAATTAGCTTCTTCTAACATGAAGAGAGATAGCAAGGCAAACAAACAGGCGCAGGCGCCCGGAGACAGCACAGAAGCTCCACACCAACACCACCAACAACATGAAGATGAAGATGAAAGCAATTCTTTAAACCTACGTAACTTGTCAAAGCTTATTCTTCCCCCTCTTGGTGTTTCAAGCTTTAATCAGAATCAAACTAAGTCCAAATGGATCATCTCACCTATGGATTCCAGATACAGGTAATATATAATTATATATTGCTATCTAGCTTGTATTCATGTTATTAGAGTATTATTTTCCTATGAACATATGTAGTGTATAACGGCTCTTCTATAGTAATGTTTTACGTATGTAGAATTTAAATAACAGTTGTTATATATTTTGCAACTCATCTCTCGATTTTTTTTTATCAAGACAATTGACACAAGATAAAAGTTACAATTATAATTACTGTTTTAAGATTAAAAAAGCAAAAAAAAAAAAAAAAAAAAAAAAACTAAACTAAATCTTAGGAATTAAAGATATCATTTTCTAGATTGCTTGTTGTACTGTTATCCACTTAAGGATTCTTTTCATCATGTGATACATGCATACAGTCTTAAATCTTAACCATTCTTTCTTTCTCTACATACATGTATGCATGTATGAGTGAATTTCATGTATATGTATGTATGCATGTTCAATTTGTTGGTTGTTATATTATTATTTAGAATTGGGTGCTCTTAATGTCACTTAAATATGGAAAAGATGAGTTAGGTTAAAAGGTTAAGCCCTGACAACCACACTATGAGACTGTGGGTTTAAGTCTCTTTCCCATTAAAAAAACACATTATTATAATATTTAAAAAAAATATTAATTAAAGCCACCTAAATATAAAGGTTAATAAAGGCTCTTACCGACAAAGGTACATATGATATTATTCTAGTTAGATTTAATTAGAACTAGTACTTTTTTAACTTTAATTTTATCATAAAACTGTTTTTCTTAATATATATATATATATATATATATATATATATTTTTCTGTTAGTAAAAGTCTAGCTCTTAAAGGCTACTACTTGAATTGTGGAAGCAGTTGAATGTGGTAAAAGAAGAATAGACGTACAAGAGTTGTAACCAAATTTTAGTTCATTAATTTGATTAATTCCGACACTGGTTGACTCAGTGCAGTCACGGGTTAACCTAAAGACCAAATTATACTTTAAATTAAATCATTTAAAATATATATTTATATATATATAATTTTTCTAATGTCAATTCGCTTCTGATATAAAATATATCAGAAAAAAAAACGTGTACTATTAGATTTACTTACTTTGACTCAAAGTGTATGAACTTATCAAAATTTCTCCATAATTCGTGATTCACATTTTTCATCCTAATATATTTGATATATTTTATATCAGGAGGAACTGACAAAATATATATATATATATATATATATATATTAAATTAACTCAAGTCCCGTTACATTTTCAGTCATGCCCATCATTATCAATCATCATGAACCACTGAACCCCAATAGTGGTTTTCTTTCTTAAATTGGCCTGGCATGCCACAAGCCAAGCCATAAAGTGGAATTTCTAGCCATATTTTTGACAAAATTGCGAATTTTTATCTAATTTAATATTAGAATGTAATTGGTGGAGTTCAGCTAGCTTTTTCCAACTTTTTAATCGCAAAGGATTACCCAAAAGTTTACTAGTTTTTGAACATATCTGTTTTGATTATTATAAATGTTTGATATAGTTTATGTACTTATATATTAATAAAAATATTCTGATAACAACAAATTTACTCAACGGGATTTAGGAGTCTGGTTATTTAAACTGATTGAAAATAATAATATTTATAGGTAGGGACGTAACCGTTCTAAGGGTAGGGATGGCCGTAGAGATAGGAGTTTTTCCATGAGGACCTCATCCCTCACGGACTTCCATGGGTTTTGGGGACAAATTTTACCTCTAAATGGGGTTTGAGGGTTGGGTTGAGGGCACACTTAGCCCCAATTTTTAAAGTGGGGAAAGTGGTGAGAGACCCTCCCCTAAACTCATTTCCCCATTTCCCTCAATATATATATATATTATTTTTATTTTTATTTATATCTAAAGTTTTAACAATTATAAAAAATTAATATATTATAATATTAACATGAAATAGTAGTTACTAGTTTGTACTTCATACATGAATATTTATCGAATATATAAACTTTAAATTTGATTTGTTGTGTAATACTCTATTAGAATTATTTGTATTTATTTAGAGTTTCTTTAAACTAATTATATATTTTAGAACGAATATTTTGATTACTTTTTTGATTGAATACTTTAACAGGGTCAAAACTAGAGATTGAAATGACCGAATTCTAAATTTCGAATTCCAATTTTCGGATTGAGAATTGAAAATTTAGAATTGAAATGAAAATAAATAGGAGAAACGGAGTTTGGGTTTGGGGGAGGGGAAACCTCCCCCAAAAACGCCCCACCCCCAGTCCCCCTAAATGGGTTTTGGGGGAGGTGGTGGGAGAAGGGTTAGAGAATGGGGGGGGGGGGGGGGGGGGGGGGGGGGCTCCATTGGGCCCCCATGCCCATCCCCTGCCCCATTGGGCCCCCATGCCCATCCGTAGATGGGCGTTTCCACATGGGGGCCCATCCCCCACCGGCCACCCATGAGGTTTTGGGGGTAAATTTTCTCTCAAATGGGTTTTGGGGGTGGGGCTGGGGGCAAACTTGGCCCCCGGGGTAGGTGGTTGGGGGGACCCTCCCCCAAACTTATTCCCCCATTTCCCCCAATATATATATATATAATATTTTAATTTATATCTAAAGTTTTAACGATTAAAAAAAACAAATATATTATAAGATTAACCTGAGTTAGTAGTTACTAAGTTAGTACTTAGCATATGAGTATTGATCGAAGATGTAAACTTCAAATTTGATTTGTTGTGTAATACTAGATTAGAAGTATTTGTATTTGTATTTATTTTGGATTTCTTTAAGCAAATTATATATTTTAGAACGAATATTTTGATTACTTTTGAATTGAATATTTTAACTGGGTCAAACTAGATATTGAAATGACCATATTCTAAATTTTGAATTCTAATTTTCAGATTGAGAATTGAAAATGAAAATAAATTGAGGGAAATAGGGTTTGGGGGTGAGTGAGGGGGAACCTCCCCCCAAAATGCCCCCACCCCAGTCCCCCCCAAATGTGTTTTAGGGAAGATGGTGGGGAAGGATTGAGTAATGGGGTGGAGGGACCCTCCCCTGCCTCATTGGACCCTACGTCTATCCATATTCAAGGGTTGGGGTGGGCTCGGCTAATCTTGATTTTAAAAAAAATAAAATAAAATAAACATATCCTTGTGTTAATATGTATTATTAATATGCCCTTTATATTTGTAATATTTTTTTCTTCCAAATTAATTAATACATGTAATAGACTTGTTAGATTAATCGGAGACGACACTTCAATCTTGAAAACATTCTTATCATAATTTAACTTAATTTCTTGGTCAACATAAAAAATTAGTTTTAAAATTAAGTATATTTTCATAAATTATATGAATTTTAATATATATTATTTTGAAATTTTAGGGTTAATTTAATTGTAAAAGTTATGATCAAAAAATTAAGTAAATCGTTAAGGGAATAAAAAATTAACTATATATTGTTTTAACATCTTTTGGTGTTTTCCATGAATTAATTTTATATATAAGTCTGTATTTAGAAATATGTAATTATTTTTTTTTTCGATTAATATAATTTCATGGGGTGTCGATGTTTAAAGAATTTTACTCTAACTCATCCTGTCATTCAATCCTAGTTACATCCCTCTATGTAGGTGTTGGGAGACATTTATGGTGGTATTGGTGGCATATTCAGCATGGGTTTATCCATTTGAGGTTGCATTTTTAAATTCTACTCCAAATAAGAAACTCTACATTGCAGCCAACATTGTTGATCTCTTTTTCGCCATTGACATCGTCTTGACATTTTTCGTCGCTTACATTGATCCAAGAACACAGCTCCTTATTCGTCACTCCAAAAAAATTGCTGTCAGGTTTGCCTTCAATTTCTTAATTTTAAAAAATATTTATCTATTAATTTAACTATTTCTCAAATGTAATTCAATGTCTTTTCAATTGAATTTATCTATTTTCAAATAAACACCTTTTCTTTCGGAGTAATGTTAGGATTTCTAAATGTTTTTCCAAATTTCTTCCTAAATAGTATTGGCACGTGATGTATCAATATCTTATAAATCATGAGATTATATGGTGAGTGATGTTATATTGACACATCATGTGCCAACACAATTTGAAAAGAAATTTGAAAAAAACTTTGAAAAACCTAGCATTGTTCTTTCAATAAACATAGATGGTTTTTAAATTTAAAAATGCTTTTCATTATATGATATTTAAACACTCCCACATGAATTAACTCCAATTATATATTTGAAATTTTACTTATTTCAATTAAAAACTCCAATTATTGATAATCAATTAAATAATGTTGATAACTCCTAACTTTTTGGCTGATTGGTTGAGTTCTCATTTTTATACATCTAGTTGATACTTATAATAAAAAATTAATAGTAAAAAAGTTCACCATGATAATTCAATCTTTTGTTTAATGGAAGTGTCTTTATCAGACATGATCTTGGAAAGAGAATCTCTCATGTTTAATTTACTTTATGTATGGCTTTTAGTCCCAAATTTCCATCACTTTGTATTAACATGATTGACTCCTCTTTCCATGTGGCCAATATGCATAGAAAGTGATTGGAAAGTAGAAACCCATACTATCTTCCATTTACTGTTTTTTTTTTCTCATAAGAGACCCCAAATAATTGCTTTAGCTTTTCATGGTGTTTAAGGCACCGTTTGGCACACCGGATTGGACCTGAGATTGGACAATTTTAGTCCAAATCCGGTGTTTGGTATCGTTTTGGATATGGGATTAATAGTCCCAGAAGAAAATTTAGTCCCATAATTGTGGGACTAAATAAACCCGACACCTACCCCGTCTTTAGTTGTCCTGGGATTATTTTCAGTTTTACGCCAACTTATTTCTTCACCAGTTTCTCATCACCATTCAACAAACAAACCCAAATCTTCAAGACCATCGCCGTCGCCACCAATTTTTTTAAAAAAACAAAATTACAAAAAAAAAATACAAAATAAAAACGAAAAAAACCCAAATTCTTAATATTATCAATTAAAACAATATCTAACTTCACAAACCCAGATTCTTCATATTCTTTCAATCCGCGACACAAATTGAATTCCAAAACACAAATCAGACACCAAAATAATTCCAAACAAAAAATAGTTTACACATCTGTTCAAAAACGAAAAGAAGAAAGAAATTAAAAAAAACAAAGAACAGAGCATATTGAGCAGATCGTAGAACAGGCCACGAGCAGAGATGCCAATCAGTCCCATGGCGGCCTTCATGTGCTTGGTTACCAAGAAAATGAAAGAAAATGAAAGAAAAGAAGAGAGGAGAGAAAGAGATGAGTGATGATAACAGAGGAGAGAAAGAGAAAGTGAGTTAACAGATGAGAAAAAGAGAGGAGAAAAGTGAGTCTGATGAGAGGAGAGAGGAAAAGAGTTAATAATGGAGGAGAAATTGAGAGAAAAAGAGATGGGATGAGAGAGATTCCAGTTAAAATATCATTATTATATTTTGAAATAATGATTTTTCTTTTAAAAAAATTATTATGTTTAATCCAATCTTATTTTCACCAAACAAAACGTGGTATTAATTCAGTCCAGTCCCATATTTCTCTAAACACAGTATAATATTAATTTAGTCCAGTCCAATCCAATCCAGTCCCATCTAATCCCAATCCCATCTTAATCCAATCCAATCCTATGAAATAGTCCAATCCAATCCCATCATGTGCACCAAACGGGCCTAAATGTTTAATGAAAATATCACGTTTTAAAAGTTTATTTATTTTTACTTGAAAAAATATTCATTTATTATTATTATTATTATTATTATTATGGCTTCAAGTTTAGAATTTATAGGAAATGTTTTTGACAAATTTGCCAAATAAATTCTTAAGGGAATTTCTGATAAATTTTAAGGGTTAATTTCATATATTCCATTAAGATTTTTCTGAAAAATCAGATAGATCCATCTGATTTCAATATTAACTATAAAATTTAGAGGGTATAGATGAAATTATTTCTAAAATTTAAATATTCAAGAAAGGTTTTTAGGAAATGTAAATCTTATATGAATATATAACATTTAGTTTATTTTTATGGCGTGTTTACTAATTAGAGGTGGAATGAAAAAGAATCAAGTTTCATACGAAAATAAATCAGGAAAGAGAAATTGATTCTCTTGATGGGTGGGGGCAAGGCCGGCCTTGAGATTTTCTGATCCCAAGACGAACTATAGAAAAGGAGAACCTTACAACACTTCATGTATGTTTACTTAATTGTTTTTTTTCTCTAGTAAATACTTGTAAAATCAGCATTTAAAAAAAAACCATGAAAGTTGGCATTTTTTTAAGGAACTATAGACAGTCATGATTCCGAATCGCTGGTTCCTGTTCTAGAGGGACCTAGAGCCGGAACCGACTGGAGAGGGTTCTGGTTCCAGTTCCGGTCCGGTTTCCGGTTTCATACGGTTCGGTTCTTGAAAAAAAAAAATTAATCACTTCACTAAGTTCACTTCTCACTTCTCACTTCTCAGTTCTCACAAACCCCACCCAATGACCCAGATCACACAAATAACACATATTCAGTTCTTAAAAAAAAAAAAATTTAATCACCTCACTTCTCACAAATCCACCCAATTACCCAGATCACATATCACAAATCCTAGCCCATATCCCAAATCCCAGATCCCCTTCATCACATATCACACCAATCAACTCCAAATCACCCAAATCGTCTCCAAAATCCAAATCACCCAGTCATCCACCACCACCGCACCACTGCACCACCGGTCACCGACTCACCGGAGATCGAAGAGAAGAAGAAGAAGAGATCGAAGAGAGAGAGAGAGAGAGAGAGAGAGAGAGATCGAAGAGAGAGTGAGTTTTTATGAGGAGATCAAAGAGAGAGAGAGAGAGAGAGAAGAAGAGATCACCGGCGAGTCGGCGACGACGTGGTGAAGAAGAGATCGCCAGTGAGGGACAGTCGGACAGATCGATCATCGATGGAAGTGAGGAAGTCTGGCTTGGTTGAATGAAAGAAATAGAGAGAGTGAGAGAGATCAGAGAGAGATCAAGTAGAAAGAGTGAGAAAAAAAATTTTATATATATATATATTCTGGTGGCCAAATTAAAAAAAAAATATTGGATTGGAACTGGCGGTTCCAGAACAGGAACCGAACCGCCGGTTCCAATCCGATTTTTTTTTTTAAGAACCAAACCGGAACCTTAAACTTGCGGTTCCGATTCCGATTTTGGTTCCGATTTTTTACCACGGTTATGGTTCGGTTCCACGGTTCAAACCGAGCCGCGGTCATGTCTAACTATAGAATATGGGTCTTTTTTAATCAAACATATATGGACATTTTTTATAATTTGTGGGCCGATCCAACTGATTAATATATATATATATATATATCTAATATTTAAGAAAATAATAAAAAATTTAAGGGCTCTTATTTTTTTAGAAGCCTTAGACAGTTGTACACTTGGCTCCTCTAGGTCCGACCCTGACGGGTGGGTGTGGGTGAGATTAATACGGCAGAGGTCGGTGAGATTAATAAAGGAAAATTTAAGAATAAGACAAAACTTCTTAGTTTTGAGGATACACTTGTTATCACAAGTCAATAATGCAGAAGCTCTTGAAAACTTCCAACCTCCTTCAGATTTAGAGAAATTACATCTATTGCACTACGGGGGTGCCAGTCCTTTATCCCTCAATTGGATGTTGTCCTTAACAGGGTCGGCCTTGAAATATTTGGGACATGAGACAAACAGTAGAAAATGAGACATTCACAACACTTTATGTATGTTTACTTAATTATTTTTTTCCTTTAAAAAACAATTGTAAAAATCAGCTTTTAAAAAAAATTGAAAGTAGGCATTTTTTTTAAAGAACGAAGGAATGTGTCTTTTTTAATCCAACATCTGTGGATATTTATTAATCAAACATATTTGGACCTATTTAATCGTATCTGGGCCGGCCCAACTGATAGATATGTATTTAATATTTTAAAAAAATAAAAAATAAAAAATTGCAAGTACCTTTCTTTTCTAGGGGCTCTAGGCGGTTATTTACCGGGCTCCCCCTAGAGCCAGCCCTAGGTGAGGGGGAATTAACTTCCCTTTCAGGCAAGAACTTAAATCCTGATCTGAGTGTGAGATTCACATAATTTGATTCTTAATTGGTTATTGTAACCACATTAATCTTAAATCAAGAATTAAATTCTCTTTCATGTTAAGATTCTTAATTATTAAACCCACTATTAATGTTAATGAATCAAAACAGCACTTTTTGTGTGTGGGGTTTTTGGGTCTATTAAGTTCAGTTTTAATAGCATAAAAGGAATGAAACTTATAAAGATGCCCATACTTAACTTGAAAGAAAAAAAAAAGACTTCATAAGTCTTGATGTGATGAAAGGAAAAATAAGTTTTGACCAAAGGTTTGGAAAAAAAAAAAAAGAGGCCATACTTAATAAGTTTGTACCTAATACTTGAAAAAAAGTTATCAAAAAAAAATATAAGACTTAATTTGTGTTTGTGTCTGAATATTATTTTTGTTCAAAAACACAATTTGACGATATTATAACTCAAGTAACTAAGTTGTTAATTAGACGAAACAAAAATCAAAATGTGCTTGAAATTCTAAGAACTGTCGTTCGGTGTTATTTTTAAAAGGATTCAAATTATCTATCCAAAAATTGTGTTTCAATTTGTGTCTAGCCAAACAAATTGAGACACTGTGTCTATATTTAATTATTTTTTTTCAACTTTTTTTTTGAATATATATACATATTTCTATTTGATTAGTTAGATAAAAATTGAGACACCATTTTTAGACAATTGATTTAAATCTCTCCTAAAACGTATTTTTTGTTTTTCAAAATGCAAAACGGTGGAATCTGTTCGGCGGTCTTTTTATTTTTTAAGCTTTAAAAGTGGTGCCAATTGGAAACAACATTTGTTGTTTTCAAGATTTTGCCTTTCCTTTTTTGTGTGGGGCCCGTAAGTTTAATATTTTTCTTTTAGTTTTCATATTGAATGCTTTTGCTTTTTACGGAATTGAATGGATAATTGATTAATAATTAGTAATTTAATATATAAAAAATAGATGTTTATTTATTTATTAAGAATCGAAACATAATAAAAATATTCGAATTAATCATTATTATTTAACCACATGAAATAATAATAATAATAATAATAATAATGGTGTATAATATTGGTTTAATAGGTATGGACATTACATCTATATATTAAGGTTTTAGGTTTGAGTTATGTCTTCTTATAAAATTCTAAATTATTTTTAATATTTTAATAATAATAATCATAATAATAATGATGATGATGATGATGATGATATGATGATGATGATAATAATAATATTAATAATAATGCTATGCATTTTTTTGTTTATAATATATATATATAATTTAACTATAAATAATATTATTTTTACATTTAAATATATGTTTTTAATTTTTTTTTTCTTTTTAGATGTTTTCAATTATTGCTACCGGACATGTTTTCAATATTCTCAGTTTTTAAAAATATAAAAATCATTTTTTTCGTTTTCAAATGTAAATTTATAAAATAAAAAACAGAAAATAAATACATTAAGGGGCATTTGTATCATTTAAAAAAAATGTAAATTGGGCGAATGGTTCACTGTGTGAGAGATAGGGGCATTGTAGACATAACGCCGGTTCGAACCGAACCGGTACATGGGTTGTTCCGGTTCCGGTTCCGATTCTCTTTTTGGAGGAATCGCCCGGTTCGAACTGGACCGGTACTGGCGGTTCGGTTCCGGGTCGAACCTGGCGGTTCCCACATTATTTTTTTAAAATTTTTAAAAATCAATTGAACCAATAAAATGCATTTACATTATTTTATTTTATTTTACGGGTGACCCAATAATATACATTTACAAATTACAATTTGACATGGCTAATGTTTTTATAAAATAAGATTAAATTATTATCATTTTTTGAAAAAGGAACCGGAACCGCCGAACCGGAACCATGCGTCATGTCTTGGGCATTGGAGTAAAGAATGGGGGGGGGGGGGGGGGGGGGGGGCGCAGGCGTTGAAAGTGGATTCTCTGTAAAGCTTAGCGAAATATATAGAAAATCTGACCAACCAGTTGAGTCCACCAACTGACCCAATACACAAACCATGGTGTTGCCCCCACCGAAAAAACTTATAAGACAGTCTCGTTGCTATTTGGTGAGACAGGCAGTCCAATACAAGTGTGCCATGTTGTAATTTTTAAATTATAGTTTTATTTTTCCAATATAAATAGCACACTTATATTGGACGGTCTCATCAAATAACAATAAGACCGTCTAATACAAGTTTTTCTCGCCCCCACAACACCCCTCTTTTGCTTTGCTTTGGTTTGTTGTACAGCTGTTTCTTTAGTGGGTATTCCCCAAACACCACAATGAATATAGGCCAAAGTCATCGGCCTACACCAAGTTTATTTAGTTAAGTCTAAACTCTAAACAATTGTTTAATGGTAGTGTTAACCTGTGCCTAAACATAGGTTAACAACCATAAAATTACTATAAAAAGAAATAATTATTGTCTCAATCAATGCAATGTAAAAACACTTATTGTTTAAAACATTTATTATTTTTCCTTTTATAGTAATTTTATGGTTGTTAACCTATGCTCAGGGCATATGTTAATACTGTTCGTTGTTTATTTCTCTTTCAATCATTCTTTATGCAAACGTCTCCGAGTTTTGTTATAATCGGACGGTTAAATTTTGACCATTTGATGCAATCAATCAACAAAAAGATTCTTTACTTTTTAGCTCTTCTATGTTAGATGCATCAAATGGTCGACAATCTGTAAAATCAAGGCATTGTGACTCAATAATTTCTACTTTTTACTTTGTGACCTATAGGTTTGTTTGATGGATCGGATAACTTTAGATAAACACCCTACTAATAAGTTCTACTATCAAACATTGGTTATCAAATTAGTCAAGACTGGATTGGATGGAAGGTGTTGGTTCTCTATTGGACATGATAAAACTTTCTAAGTAAATTATATATAATTTTAACTGAAATGATGTCGTATATGAGTTTGACAGATATCTATCGACATGGTTCTTAATGGATGTGGCATCGACTATTCCTTTTGAGGCACTAGGCTACTTGTTTACTGGAAAGCAAAAGGTGGGTTTATCGTACTCCCTTCTGGGGATTCTCCGGTTCTGGCGGCTTCGGCGAGTGAAGCAGCTCTTCACCAGGTTGATGTTCACCCAACATCAAAAGTTGTTTAGGTCAAAATTTTAATGAAGCTCACATTTGGTATATATGTTGCTGAATTAATAATTTGCAGGCTAGAGAAGGACATAAGGTTCAGCTATTTTTGGGTCCGGTGTGCCAGGCTTCTAGCTGTGAGTTCAATATACAACTTGCACAGTTACTATTATGTTATGTTACTCCCATAATGGATACAATGATAAATATTATAAACTATTAGATTGTATTAAATTATAAGAATGATTTTTTTTTTAAAAATAAATAAATTCAATAGCTACTAGCTGCAATGTCAACATTAGTGCGCCTAATATAGGGCAAAGGTAGGGCAAAACCACCTTATACACTAATGTGAAATGGCCAAGTCTACAATTTTGTTTTTTTAAAGTTTATTTAAATTTTGGATTAGGTTATACCAAATTAAATTTTATCTTATTTTGTTATTTATATTTTTCTATTAAAATTTTATCAACTTTTTAATTTGACTCCTAAATCATCCAAATTAAACGATGCTGGCTTCACCCTTGATTGTGGGGATATATAAATTATCATTAGCTAAACTCATTAGAAACCATGAGAAATTACTACGAAAGTGTAAAATTGATGTGTAGGTGACACTATTTACGGTGCATTGCGCTGGGTGCATCTACTACTTGCTAGCAATTATTTACCCATATCAAGGGAAGACATGGATAGGGTCATCAAACCCTAATTTCAAAGAGACAGGTCTCTGGATTCGTTACATTTCAGCTATGTACTGGTCCATCACCACCATGACCACAGTCGGCTACGGCGATCTTCATGCCGTCAACACTGTGGAGATGATCTTCATCATCTTCTACATGCTCTTCAACCTTGGTTTAACTTCTTACTTGATTGGTAACATGACCAATTTAGTTGTTGAAGGAACTCGCCGGACTATGGAATTTGTAAGTAATAAACTAACATGCTTGTTTATAATTTAGAAAAAGACTTACTGTAAATTTCATTTAAAAAAAAAAACAATCATAATTTGATGATGGTGCAGAGGAATAGTATTGAAGCAGCATCAAATTTTGTGTGTAGAAATCGGTTGCCTCCAAGGATGAAAGAGCAGATAGTGGCTTATATGTGTTTAAGATTCAAGGCTGAGAACTTGAATCAGCATCAACTAATTGAACAGCTACCAAAGTCTATTTGCAAAAGCATTTGTCAGCAATTGTTTCTGCCGACTGTCGAGAAGGTTTATCTTTTCCAAAGTGTTTCCAGGGAAATTCTCTTGCTCCTGGTAATATATAGGAGGTTATTCTAATTAGTTCCTGTTTTGATTTCCTTGTATTGTACAGACTAGATTATGTATAGGCCTCTTATTGTACAGGTGGCGACGATGAAAGCAGAGTACATACCACCAAGAGAAGATGTGATAATGCAGAATGAAACAGCAGATGATGTATACATAATTGTATCAGGAGAAGTAGAGATAATTGATTGTGATGAGATGGAGAAAGAAGTGGTTGTTGGGACTCTGCATTCTGGGGACATGTTTGGGGAAGTTGGTGCACTATGCTGCACACAACAAACCTTCACATTTCGAACCAAGACACTTTCACAACTCTTGAGGCTCAAAACCACTTCTTTGATTGAAGCTATGCAGTCCAAACAACAAGACAATCTTGCCATTTTGAAAAACTTTCTTCAGCATCACAAAAAGCTCAAGGATTTGAGTATTGGAGATTTGCTAGTGGAGGATGGTGGAGAAGAAGAAGAAGATGATGATGATCCAAACATGTCATTCAATTTGCTTACAGCTGCTAGCGCAGGCAATGCTGCTTTTCTTGATGAGCTTCTCAAGGCAAGGTTGGATTCTGACATTGGAGACTCCAAAGGACAAACCCCTTTGGTATATATCTGAAACCTAATATTATTAATTTATTGTTCATTTCATTTCCAAACCCAATAACAAATATATATTCAGATTATTTCATTGATTAATAACTTATTATATGACTTTGTACGTGATGCATTAGCACATAGCAGCTTCTAAAGGGCATGAAGATTGTGTAATGGTATTGCTTAAGCATGGTTGCAACATTAACTTGCGAGGTAAATTATATTATATACCATCCTATGTATATGAATCATCTCTTCCGATTTTACAAGAGATTTGTTTTAATAAATTTTGAACCAATGAGATCTATCTATGTTTTATTCAAGATATTTATGGATAGGGGCCGAGTAAACTCTCTTCCCTTTGGTCCCCCAAATTATTATTATTATTATTATTATTATTTTGTAGAATGGCCCCCAAATTCGAATTTCGGACTCCGCCCTTGCTGATGGATGGTGATATTGGCCCTTCTATATGTTGATATATATATATATATATATATATATATATATATATATATATATATTTTTCTAGTTTTTCTCATCATTAATTTAGTTTTTCTACTAATTATATTTCATGCCACTGTAATTGATAGACATGAATGGTAACACTGCCTTGTGGGAAGCAATAGCATCAAAGCACTCTTCAATCTTCCAGATCCTCTACCACTGGGCCGCCATATCTGACCCATACACCGCCGGAGATCTCCTATGCACAGCTGCTAAAAGAAACGATCTGACGGTGATGAAAGAACTGCTTAAATATGGATTGAATGTTGATTCAAAAGACCGTCATGGCCTAACGGCTATACAAATTGCCATGGCCGAGAACCATGTGGACATGGTGAAGTTGCTAGTGATGAACGGTGCAGATGTTGTTGATGCAAACACGTACGAATTTCCATCAACAAGTTTAAATGAGATGCTTCAGAAACGGGAGATTGGACACCGGATTATGATGCACGATACCACAACCAATCATGAAATGATTTTGAAGAAGTTTGAAGGGGATCAATGCGAGGGCATAATGGGAAAATTAGAGGGAGTGAATTGTCAAAGAGTGAGCATATACAGAGGCCATCCTGTAGTTAGAAGAGAGAATTGTTGCATGGAATCTGGGAGATTGATTAGATTGCCAAATTCACTTGAGGAGCTCAAGAATATTGCTGGTACGTATTACACCCTCAAAATATGGGGCAAATTAACTCTCTCTCTCTCTCTCTATATCTAATCAAGTGCGGGATACTGTACGTTTTTACATGTGGGAGCAAATCGGGATAGCGTATGAAAAACGTGTGAGATCACACTTAAAAGTTAGTAAAATATGTAGGGATAATTCTAGTATTATCAAATGCAAATTAAAGCTTATGCTTATATATCTAATAGTTAATTTTAATATCCGAATAAAAATGTTGTGCACATATCCGCACTAAATAATTAAGGGTTTTATATTGCGAAAGAGCAATTTGCTTGAAATTTTGAAAAAAGAAATTGGCTCCATGTTTAAGATATAAATTTATAATAATAATGTGGAAAATTTTGATTGTTTGGGAAATTATTTTGAGTGATGGGATGAGAAAGTTTATAGTTGAACTTGATTATCACAATTGATGTAACTGCAGGTGAAAAGTTGGGGTTTGATGCAAGGAATGCAATGGTGACAGATGAAGGAGGTGCAGAAATTGACTCCATTGATGTGATTAGAGATAACGATAAGCTTTTTATAGTTGAAGATGCAAATTGTTTAAGTGGCTACTAGTGTAGGGTTTTCAAATCCTTTGGAAATGTTTGTCCAGCTCCCATATTTCATTTCCAAGAGAAAATATCTCATATTGTAAAATCTACACTAATCTCAAATCAGAGTTAGCATATATATATATATATATATATATATATATATATATATATATATCACCTAATTGTTCGTATTATCAATTTTTAGAATATAATATTCTTTGCCATCTTTTGAGAAATAGCCATATATATGGAATTTTAAATTTATTAATTTTCAAAAACATTAGGCTCTGTTCTGTAAGCGTTTTTCGTTGACTGTTTTTCGAAAAGAAAAATGAAAATGAAAATGAAAATGAAAACAGTGTTTTTGGTTTTAGTTTTGAAATCCAAAAACACGTAAGGTAGCATATACTGAAAGCTGTATTCTGAAAATGAAAACGGAAAAAACGCGTCTGGTAGGTTCTCCGAAAAATATCAAAAATTGTATAATTTTTCTATTATTTTTTTATATTGTAATTTTTAAATTTGAATAAAAGATAGGTCAATAATTCATTCCAAATAATTATCCAATAACTCATAATAACTAGATAAAATCTCTTTGATAAATTATTATGATTTTAAATTTAAAATAATTTCAAAATCCAAGATTTTATGTTAATATATATATATATATATATATATATATATTTGTTAATAAACTCTTTGTGATATGAAACTGTTAATAGCCAAAATTGGCTAAGGACCAAAGGAAAATTTTCCACCTCCCAGACCTGGTTCCATACCCGAGAGTTACCACCAGGAGACCATTCTATCTAGAGCCAAGCTATGATACCACCCCAGGAACAAGGACGGGCTTCGAAAACATCCGGGATAGAGCCTGGAACGATTAGATCTAGCCCGCATCACCAAAACTAGAAATTCCCCGAAGTCGAGGTCACCTCGCAATTGCTCCAGAGACTCACCTATACCTCGCTGACACATGAGAACGTCCCTAGGAAGCCGCACCTAGCTTCGAAAGGTTAGGGGAAGCCGCACCTAGCTTTGAAAAAGCCAGATCTGGCTCCTGGCGGGATGAAACTTCTCAGATATCGAGGTCGGAACACTGATCGACCTTACTAGTTGATGCACCATATCATGCCATACTCAACGACCTCTATAAAGGATCATGCTGTGAAGATACGAAGATGCACGGGATCATATCCGGAAACGTTACCTATAGACATAACAAGTAATAGAGTCCAAAGAGGAAACAAACTGATCTCCACTAAGATATTCTCAATTCGGCTATTAACTCAAAGTCAATGACATTCTTTGAGGAGAAATCCCGCTCGATAAGGAGGGGAGAGACTGAGAAAATCAAGGGGAGAATCAGTTGATTTAACCTACAAAACTATGTATAAATAGAAAGAAAGAAAAAGAAAAGAGGAGAATACTATTCGACATGCATACGACAAATACTCGACCATACCCTAGAGAGAATTGAGAGCAAAAATAAAGAAATTTGTATTTGTATACTATGCACATTCAATAAAGAAAATATTCTTGCTTTCTTTTGGGTGATGAATTGTATCATTATTCCTTGTCATTTTATAAATCATTGCTACACATACGATCAATCTTGGCCACCACCTACGTGGTAGTGGTCTCGAAGGTGTTAACTGAGATTTCTCATCTCGAGCAAAATTTCCGTTAATACTTTCTGGCGCCGTCTGTGGGAAAAACCTTACACTCAATTAACCAATTATTTGCATTCACATTTTCATTGTTTTACAGGGACTATGAGGCTCCGCTCCTCCTAAGGCCAACATAGAGTTTCGGAGCAACCTCCGGCGAGGCTAACACGAAAGGCCCCAAGAAAGGGGAGAAAGTCAGGATATAGTAGTCAGGCTCCGGTCCAAACAACCAATGAGCGGGCTGCTGGCCACCCTATAGTGAGCCAGGCCGCGCTTGACAAACAAGCGGCGGCTTTCGTAGAGTCCATCCGAGTCCGCCTGCTCGCTGAAGGCATCACAATCCATCCAACCAATCTGAATGATCAGGGAGAGTCGAGCAGGCTCGGAGCTAGGCCACCTGCTTTCGATTGCCTAGGACCTCCTCTTCCAGAGCCGGCTCGAGATAGGCCAGGGCCCCAACGTTCGATCCGGAATAGGCTGGGACCCATGCCCCTAGTTTCGAAAAGACCTTCACAATATCAACCCAGGCGAGTTACGTCTGTCGCAGATGCTTTGACTCGGAAGCCACGAGAGCTATCTCATCCAACTACATCTAGGAGAACCGCCCGGGTGCTAGAGGAGGAAAGTAGACAAACTCCCCGAATGAATCCTATCCAGGAGGAGGATCAGATAGAAATTGCCATTTCATTAGAAAGACTCGACAGTGAAGAATCTGAGGTTAACTCGAAGAGGCCTGGGAACAAGCGACTGAGGGATCAGCTGGCAAAGCTATAAAAAGAGGTCCAGCAGATAAGAAAGGGAAAGAATAAGGAGGACAAAAAGGATCCCCTGAGCGAGATGAACGCTCCCTTCACTAGGAGGATTCGGGAAGCGGAGCTCCCCTCAAAATTCAAAATGCCAGTAGATAATTTCTCTGGAACAGAAGATCCTCTAAGCCACACAGATAGCTTCGTTCAACAGATGGAGGTCCAGAACACTACCAGAGCAGCTATGTGTAGAATGTTTCCAACGACCCTAACCGACTATGCGAAAACCTGGTTCAGGAAACTGCCCGTTGGCAGCGTGGATTCTTTCACGAAATTATCAACAGATTTTTGCTCGCAATTCCAAGGGGTCAAACCTCGTCCTAAAGATCCCATACACCTCCAATATGTGATTCAGGAACGGAACGAGACTCTTCGGTCATACGTGGAATGATTTCACAAGGAGGTCATACAAATGAGAGTTTTCACCGAAAAAGAAACCCTCGCCAACTTCAGGCGGAACCTATGGGCAGGAAAGCTTTTCCGTTCCTTCGCCAAGAGACCTCCCGAGACTTACCAGAAGGCCTACGACCGGGCTCTTGAGCAGGTCGAGATCGATGAACAACTCAAGGTCAAGATGGAACACGACGATATGAGAACGGCAAAGCGTCTGAAGAAAGAAGCCCCCAAATTTGAGCCAGTACAGAAAACTTAGAATAAACCTCCCAATAGGTCGACCTATTGCATCCCTGCTCCTCTGCATAGGCAAGAAAGATATCCAGCAAAACGAACCCCTCCCCGGGCTTCGCCGCCTCCCAGGACCGTGGCTCCAGTAATGCAAGGGGAAAAAGGGTATGACTACTACACCCCTTTGAATGCTTACAGGGAAACAGTCTACCTTGCCATACGAGATAAAGGGTTGCTCCAAAAGCCCGCTCCCATGAAGGCCCCAGCTGACAGGAGAAACCGGTACAAGTACTGCGACTTCCACGAAGACGTGAGCCACAACACCTCAGAGTGCTATAATTTGCGCAACCAGATTGAAGCCCTGATAAGGGGAGGATGCCTGATTGAGTTCTTACAACAGGTCAGAGATAACATTAGGACTGGAAGGGAGGTACAAGCTAAAATCCGTGAAGACGCAGAAAAGAGGAAAGGGGAACAGGATGACTTAATGCAACAGATCCAGGTGATACACACTATTAGCGGAGGTCCTACACTGGCTGGGGTTTCCAATAACTCCCGAAAAAACCACGCAAGAAAGATTCCCCGCATCGGAGAAAGCCGGGGGATCTTCGAAGTCAGCTAGAGCCCGACAGAGCCCTCCCAGTCAGCGCAGATCGTTTTCACCGAAGCAGATGTTTTCAACATTGTGCAACCTCATGATGATCCCATGGTAATCACGATACAGATCGCCAATTTTCTGGTCCATCGCATGCTCGTGGATACAGGTAGCAGTGTAGATATCCTCTTCAAGGATACCCTGGAAAAATTAAACTTGAAGCAACGCTGTTACAACAGCTGTACCACTCCGCTTTACGGGATCACTGGAGATTCGATCATACCTCTGAGGTCGATGATCCTCCCAGTAATCATCGGAATCACCCCTCTCTAACAGAATGTTATGACCGACTTTATTGTGGTGGACACCCCATCGGCCTACAACGCCATCCTAGGGAGACCTTTCCTGTCCTTTTTGAAGGGAGTCTTGTCCATATACCACAACGTCCTAAAATTCCTGGTTAGAACAAAAGTAGGAGAGGTACGCGGGGACCAGCAGGCAGCCAGGAAATGCTACACAGTATCTGCCAATCCTGCAGCCCTAGCGAAACAGTGTGTACTGGTGACATTAATCCAAGAAGACATGGATACATCCCGGATAATCCAGGAGGAGAAGGAGCCCGCGGAACATCCTGGGCATCCGGAGAGCGAACCTATTATGCCCTACGAGGAAGAACGAAGTAAGGAATGGGCCAGCGGGCAGCCCGTAGATAAACTAGAAGAGATACCCATCAGAAATGACGATCCCTCCAAGGTCGTCAAGGTCGGAGCCACCATTGATCCTGAAGTAAAAAGAGGATTAATTGACCTTCTTAGGGAGTTCAGCGACATCTTCGCCTGGAACCATGATAAAATGCCTGGAATCCCGACATCATTGGCCGCCCACCGACTAGCGGTAGATCCTACAGTCAAGCCCGTCAAGCAGAAGAGGCGTCACTTCAGCGCTGATAGGAACGCTGCGGTGCAGGAAGAGGTTGATAAATTGATCAAAGCAGGGTTCATCAGAGAAGTACGTTACCACGAATGGATCGCCAACGTGGTCATGGTTACGATGGCGAATGGGAAGTGGCGTATGTGTGTCGATTACACCGATCTCAACCGCGCTTGTCCGAAAGACAGTTTTCCTTTACCAAAGATCGACCAGCTGGTTGACTCCACCTCCGGAAATAAACTTTTAAGTTTTATGGACGCATTCTCAGGATACAACCAAATTAAAATGCACCCGGTTGACCAAGATAAAACCAGTTTCATTACTGGGCAGGGCTTATACTGCTACAAGGTGATGCCGTTTGGTTTGAAGAATGCGGGGGCCACATACCAGCGGCTGGTTAACAAACTGTTCAAGCCCGAGATAGGAAGGACGATGGAAGTATATATCGACGACATGATCATGAAATCCCTAACCACAAAAGGACATCAGGAAGACCTTCGTAAAACCTTCCTCATACTGAGGGAGAACCAGATGAGCTTGAACCCCTCTAAATGTGCCTTTGGGGTAATAGCGGGGAAGTTTCTGGGCTTCATGGTTCATGAGAGAGGTATAGAAGCCAACCCAGAAAAAATCAAAGCTATCTTGGACCTGGAATCCCCAACCTCGCTCAAGCAAGTACAGATTCTGACTGGACAGGTGGCGGCACTCAACAGGTTTATTTTTCGCTCCACCGATAAATGTCTCCCTTTCTTCAAGGCCATCAAACAAGGGAAAAACATGAAGTGGAGCTAGGAGAGAGAACGGGATTTTCAAGCTTTGAAAGAATACCTAACAAGCCCCCCATTGTTAGTTAAGCCGGTTCTCGGAGATGAGTTACAGATCTACCTGGCCGTATCAGAAATTGCAGTAAGCGGGGCTTTGGCCAAGGATTGTAGCGACGGTTTTCAAAGACCCATATACTATGTGAGTCATGCTTTGACCAAATCAGAAAGGAATTACATTCTCCTGGAAATGCTCGCTTATGCTTTGGTGATCTCAGCGAGGAAACTCCGTCCCTATTTTCAAGCTCACACAATAGCAGTGGTGACGGACCAACCCCTCCGCCAGTTCTTACAAAGACGAGACGTGTCTGGAAGGCTAGTCTTATGGGCCCTAGAACTCACTCAGTTCGACCTAAAGTATAAGCCCCGGACTACGATTAAGGCACAGGCTTTGGCCGACTTCGTGGCAGAATTCTCAGCGATCCCAGATCAAAATGATCCCTCAGTATCAAATGAGGTCCTTGAGAAGATATCCGAGGTCGACAATTGGTCGGAAGGCTACAAGCCATGGACCCTCTTTACAGATGGAGCATCCAGGCAAGCCAGGGGAGGAGCTGGCATAGTTTTAATAGATCTGGAGGAGACTGAATTCTGTCACTGTTTCAGATTCGAGTTTAAAGCTACCACTAACGAAGCGGAATATGAAGCCCTCCTAGCTGGGATGAAGGTAGCCATTGAACTAAAGGCCGATTACCTACAAATCAAGAGCGATTCATTGCTTGTTGAAAACCAAGTGACTGTGGTCTACCAGGCAAAGGGAGATAATATGGTTGCCTACCTAAAGCTAGCTCAGCTGCTAAAAAGAAAATTTAAGAGACTCAAGATCGATCAGGTGCCTCGACACCAAAACCATCGCGCATATGTTCTGGCTAAAATAGCGGCGAACGGAGGCCAGTCCCTACCACGGGGAATTCCCCTCCAAGTAATCACCCAACCAAGCATAGCCACAAATGGAGAAATTTGTTCCCTGGATCGCCTGTCTTGCTGGATGGACCCAATTGTCGCCTACCTCCTTGAATGAGAGCTTCCCAAAGGGCCCGACCAAGCCCGAAGAATCAAGAGACTCTCAGTCCGATACTGTATGGTGGACAAGTACCTCTACAGAAGGGGCAGATCCCTCCCCTTACTTAGGTGCTTGCATCCCAATGATGCTAAGTGGGCATTGAGAGAGGTCCACTCTGGGGACTGTGGGAACCATATAGGTGGGGAAGCTCTAGCCTATCAGGTGCTTCGTATGGGGTACTATTGGCCGACCATCCACCAAGACGCAAAGAGTTTTGTGCAATCTTGTGAACCTTGTCAAAGAACTTCAAACTTGAACCACCAGCCACCCGAGTGACTGTCGTCCCTCGGTTCACCTTACCCCTTTGCCATGTGGGGAATCGACCTAATTGGGCCACTCCCTACCGCTCCCGGACAGATGAAACATGCTATCGTGGCTATCGACTACTTCAAAAGATGGGTCGAGGCAGGACCTCTTTCTCAAATATCAGAAAAGAATACAACCTAGTTTATCAAGACTAACGTGGTATGCAGATTTGGGACTCCTCTCATCATTATAGCTGACCTAGGGAAGTAATTCGACAACGCCCGGTTCAAAGACTTCTGCAAGGGATTAGGGATCGACCTCAGGCTCGCTTCAGTGGCTCATCCCCAGACTAACGGGCTGGTAGAATCCACCAACAAGACTATCAAGAAACTTCTAAAAAAGAAGCTACAGCAGAAGAAAGGTAAATGGGCCAAAGAGCTGCCAGAAGTCCTCTGGGCATACCGGACTACAAAGAGAACAGCTACCTGGGAGACACTTTACTCCCTGGCTTTCGGGGTTGAAGCAGTCCCCTCCATCGAGCATAAATTAACCTCGTTCAGGGTATAGCACTTTGAGCCTGAAAGTAACGAAGTCAAGCTCCGGGCTAATCTAGACCTCTTAGAAGAAAAACAAGACCGGGTAGCAGAGAAAGTAGCGATCTACCCGAGCAAGATCGCTAGATACTTCAACCAAAAGGTCAGAGCCCGGGAATTCAAAGAAGGGGATCTGGTACTTAGGAAAGTGACCCTGAACACTTGGAAAAGGTCGGATGGAGTCTTAAGTCCCAATTGGGAAGGGCCATATTTGATAAAGCTAGTTGTTCGCAATGAAGCTTATAAACTCGAAGACATGGACGGACGATCCATCGACCACACTTGGAATGCAGACCATTTGAGGAAATTCTACCCTTGAAGGGAATTCTCAAGAAGATTACCCCCATTTAGCTTTCATTACAGACCCTAATAAAGATGTACTACATCTCGATCATCAATAAAGTCATTTTCATTTTCTCTTCCATCTCTGTCTCCAACTATGTTCAACATCAGTGACTATACCCTTGTGTGGGAAACTCAACATAAACACTTTGAGACCAGGAAATAGCTCAATAGCCCTCCTGATGCCTTGGTCGGGCTACCACCCCTAAGAAGGGTCAGAGTGTAAGAGCATAATTGCCCTCTAGATCTCGAGACCAGGAAATAGCTCAATAGCCCTCCTGATGCCTTGGTCGGGCTACCACCCCTAAGAAGGGTCTGAGTGTAAGAGCATAGTTGCCCTCCAGATCTCGAGACCAGGAAATAGCTAAGTAGCCCTCCTGATGCCTTGGTCGGGATACCACCCCCAAGAAGGGTCTGAGTGTAAGAGCATAGTTGCCCTCCAGATCTCGAGACCAGGAAATAGCTAAGTAGCCCTCCTCATGCCTTGGTCGGGCTAGCACCCCCAAGAAGGGTCTGAGTGTAAGAGCATAGTTGCCCTCCAGATCTCGAGAGCAGGAAATAGATCAATAGCCCTCCTGATGCCTTGGTCGGGCTACCACCCCTAAGAAGGGTCTGAGTGTAAGAGCATAGTTGCCCTCCAGATCTCGAGACCAGGAAATAGCTAAGTAGCCCTCCTGATGCCTTGGTCGGGCTATCGCCCAAAAAAAATATATATATATATAAACAAAATGTTTGTTTTCGTGTGCAGGATCAAAATCATCATAATCCCCTACACGAGTCTTAATTGTTACTACAGATGCCACTCTGGCTCCTATTCAAAACCAAAAATGAAACAAGAGTTCTCAAAAGCGATTCGATTTCTCATTAAGAACAAGAGGAGCCTGTCCCTCAATAAGGCTACATCCACCAAACGAGGAGCCCAACCCCCGAGCTCGGGCTATAAAAAAAAAGAAGCTAATAAGGGCAAAACGGGGTGCCCACCCCCTTTTTTCGGGAAATCAAAAACAAGTCAAGATGAACTGCTTCAAGCTTTGGGACTCTCTTGGCTTTCCTCCGCTGGCCCTCCTCAATCTTACCGATCTTCGCCATCAACCCCCTCTACGGATAACTGTCCATCTTGGTTATCCTCGCCGACCGCTCCTCCATTTAGAGGCTCCATCGGTTGATCAGCAGGATCTTCCTCTAAAACCTCATTAATCACATCTATAACCTCAGGCAGGATAGCCGCATCAAGAAGGGCAGCCATGGACCCCGTCTGGCTCATGTCGATCTCCATCTCTGTTAAAGGAGGATCCTCAGATGGGCTCCTAACCTCTTCACCAGCTCCCGACTGGTCCTCCTCGGATCGAGAGGATAACACTTTACTGGAAGACTCCCCGGGACCTGAGGTAGTAAAGGTAGGAAGAGAGAATGGAGGATCTGTCTGGGCGGGCTGTTTCCCAGCACATGCTTGGCTCGAAGGGACCACCTTGTCGCCTTCAGGGCGAGATAGCTCGGCAGCCTTGAGCATTATTTCCTATCTATCCCAGCCGGCAATAGATGACAAATCAAAGAGAGGAGGAAGAGCTTATGTGGCCTGAAAGGAAGCATATAAATATCCGTCGTTGAAGGAGGTCTCCGCGTCAGCTTGCAGCTTGGTCACCTGAGTAATCAGAGACTGATTCTCGAGGTCCAACTTTTTAGCCTCAGATCTCCAGGAATCCCGCTGTCTAGCCCGCCGGAGAGATTGTAGACGCTCCTGATCATAAGATTGCTTCATCCTCTCATGATCGCAGCGAAGCTCAGCCATCTCGACCTCGACCTTTCCCTGGCTGGAAGTCATCTCTTCCACTAAAGACTGGGCCTGTTTGAGCAATTCCTTGGCTTTCTCGGCTTCGGCTTTGGCTTTTGCAGCCCTGTCGCGGAGGAGGGCTACCTGCTGGCCCATCGCAACATTAAACTTGAAGGCCTACAAAATACAGAACCCGAGTTAGAAACTGAACGAATTAACAAGAGTAGCACGAAGGAAATACAATTACCTCAGCTAAAATAGCAAACCCCTTGGTAATAAGGACGTCCACAGGCATGGAAGCCATATTGGAGATCCCACCGCCCGGACAAGACGCTATGAATTGCTCCAGGACTTCATCCCGCCCTGTTGAGCTCGACTGAGGCCGGGAGCGGTTGGAAGGAACCCTCGCGACACCTTTCCTAGAAACCTCCGAAGCTTTGGTTGTTGGAAGCGCAGCGGAATCAGGAGGTTGAGTCGAGGGGGTAGCAACTTTAGCGACCACAGCCGAAGGGACAGAAGCAGTCGGACCAACCACCTGGGGAGCTTTACCCAAAGCCCGGAAAGCCCGCGAAGCAAGAGTTGCCATTTTGGACCTAGCCGGAGAGATATATGAAGCAAGAGCAGGTTCGACCTCAGTGGAGGGAAGAGAAACTCTACCTTGAGGAGAGCGTGAGACGTGCCGGGTGGCCGGTTCCACGATGAAAACTATGAATAAACAGATTAAAAAGGAAAATGTTAGAACCAAGCTGAGTAATAAGGCAAAGCAACTCAATGACACTTACAAGGAATAGCGTCTAAGATCCGCAAATATTTGTTCACCCTTCGAGGATCAAAGGCTTCAGTAGTAGGGAACTTTAGGTTCAAATAATTCCGGGCTAGAATAGCCTTCAAGATGGCTTCAGACTCAAAAGGCGAGGAGTCCCGGTCCCATGAGGGCTTGTCACTGAAAGCCGTGGGAACCTCGAATTCATGCCCTCTAATGAAAATCGAGCTCCCCCAGTCATCCCCCGTAAGGATCCATTCTTCTTTCCAAGCGGGGTCCTTCTTCGAAGGACCGGGAATGATGAAGTTGAGCTTGTTCTTGGCCTTGGCATAGAACTGGCCTCGAGGTGTGCCAGACAGGTTCCCAATCTGGAAGAGATAGGCCAGCTCCTCTGCACCCGGCTCCCTCGTCACCTTACTCATCTGACATTGTTCCCTCCATAGTACAAGAAAACCAATCAGATGCCTCTAGAAGCCAGGCGTCAACTGGAGGGGAGCGAGCTGGATGGCGTTAAGAGCCCGCCGGAGAGTCGGATGAAGGGGAAGCCTGACCCCGTTCTCGAGAGTGGCCACATGAATTGGAAGCACACCTTTAGGGGGGTTGAAGAACTCGTAATTTTTGGGAGGCATCGAGATGGATACGCTGTCGGGGATGCCAAACTTTGACCTCAAGCGGTCAATCGAAACCGGGTCGATGATGGAATCTGGGACAACCCGGAAATCACAAGGAGGGAGCCTCTCCAAAAGGGGACCAGGAGCCGAGACCCGTTGCTCTCCCGCGGCGTCACCGCCCACCTCATTGTCAGAATCTTCGTCGACGATATCTAAAGGATGGTCAGGATAGTTAGAGAACCCAGTCCCAATGGATACATTCCTACTTTACCGCCGACGTTGCGAGGTGGGCGGGGAATCGTCGCCGTCAGAACCCCTCCTAGCCCGTTTCCCCAGAGTAAGACTAACGACCTCCTCACCGTCAATTATGGAGTCAACTGAATCGCGACTTGTTTTTGATATAGTAAAAGCCAATAAGGATGAAGAATGAAGAAAAAAGAAAGCTTGGAGGAAAGGCTATGAGAGAAAATATTTCTTAGCAAAAAATTTTAGTTCGAGAGATGTGAGGAAGACGAGGAGAAAAATAGATAGATATATATATATATATATATATAGGCAGGAGGGCAACAACATGAGCTATCGAGATCCTCGTTTGGTAACGGTAAAGAATCTCAGGGACTACCATAACGTAACCGGATTAACTCAGAAGCAGGCTAATCATCTCACGTCACATCACTTACGCAGTTAAGATGGAGATCTCCCTATGATTTTGGTAACGGTAAAAAATCTCGGGGACTACCGTAACGCAATCAGATTAAGTCAGAGATAAATTAGTCGGTTCACATCACGTCACTCTAATGAGGAGATTTCTCCAATATTTCGGTAATGGTAAAAAGAGGAAGATTTCCCAAATAAAATAAAAATCTGACCCAAACCCCAAGCTCGACGTCTGGTGTTCAAGTCAGAGGGGACTTCTGTTAATAGCCAAAATTGGCTAAGGACCGAAAGAAAATTTTCCACCTCCCAGACCTGGCTCCATACCCGAGAGTTACCACCAGGAGACCATTCTATCCAGAGCCAAGCTACGATACCACCCCAGGAACAAGGACGGGCACCGGAAACATCTGGGATAGAGCCCGGAACGATCAGATCTAGCCCGCATCACCAAAACTAGAAATTCCCCGAAGTCGAGGTCACCTCGCAATTGCTCCAGAGACTCACCTATACCTCGCTGACACATGAGAATGTCCCTAGGAAGCCGCACTTAGCTTCGAAAAGGTCAAGGGAAGCCAGATTTGGCTCCTAGCGGGATGAAACTTCTTAGATATCGAGGTCGGAACACTGATCGACGTCACTAGTTGATGCACCACACCATGTCATACTCAACGACCTCTATAAAGGATCATGCTGTGAAGATACGAAGATGCATTGGATCATATCCGGAAACGTTACCTATAGACAGAACAAGTAATAGAGTCTAAAAAGGAAACAAACTGATCTCTACCAAGATATTCTCAATTCGGCTATTAACTCAAAGTCAATGACATTCTTTGAGGAGAAATCCCGCCCGATAAGGAAGGGAGAGACTGAGAAAATCAAGGGAGAATCAGTTGATTTAACCTACAAAACTATGAATAAATAGAAAGAAAGAGAAAGAAAAGAGGAGACTACTATTCGACAGGCATACGACAAATACTCGACCATACCCTAGAGAGAATTGAGAGCAAAAATAAAGAAATTTGTATTTGTATACTATGCACGTTCAATAAAGAAAATATTCTTGCTTTCTTTTGGGTGATGAATTGTATCATTATTCCTTGTAATTTTATAAATCATTGCTACACATACGATCAATCTTGGCCACCACCTACGTGGTAGTGGTCTCAAGGGTGTTAACTGAGATTTCTCGTCCCGAGCAAAATTTCCGTTAACAGAAACAAAAACAAAAACAAAACCTTTCAAAAGAAAAAAAGGAAAAAAATAATAAAAAAATATAAGAGCCGATCTGATCTTGGAGGAGCAGATATGCGACACTAAGAAGAAAAGAAGATGAAGAGAAGCAAATCGGAGAAGATGAAGAAGATAAGATGACGAAGGGAAGAAGATATGAAGAAGATGAGGTGAAGAGAAGAAGAGAAGAAGAGATGACGAAGAGAAGATGAGATGAAGAAAGAGATGACGAAAACGGTCTGGAAAAGAGGAAAAAAAGAAAAACAAAGCAGTAAAAAAATTTTCAAAAAATAATAATATAAAAAACAAAACAAAAAACAAAAACAAGTATTTTGTGTTTTTCAAATATTTCGCTGTTAACACTGGTTTTATTTTTCATTTTGTTTTTTGTTTTTTAAAAATAAAATAAAACACGGTTAACGAACACGACTTCGAAATAATTTTTGAAAAAAAAAACAGACTTAAAAACAACTGCAGGACGGGGCCTTATTGTCATTGCCAATTTTTCAGTTTTTGAAAAAATACCCTTATAAATTTTTAATTTTTGAAAAACAAAATAAAAAGTAAAAAAGTGCCATGCACGCACTCCAATCTAGGTTACTGTTTGTTTTGTTGGATCCTTATTTTACATGTGCTTGGTCTGTTACGTTTTCTGCCGTCAAACTTGTCTTGTCCACGACTATTTTAAATCATATATTAACGTAGGTTTTCAGAGACAAAACAAAAAATAGCCATTGGAAACATTAAACATTCGTTAAAAATCACTTTTGAAACTTTAATCGTTAATAACTATTTTTTTTAAAAATATTTTAGTGTATGTCTATAAATTACAAGATTACCCCTCAAATTAGTTTTTTTTTTATTTTTAAAAAAATTCGAAGCAAACTTGAAATCACGACTAAAATCTGGAGCAAACTTGAAATCACGACTAAAATCTGACCAAACCTGAAATCATGCCTAAAACTTGAAATGTGAAACTTGAAATCATGCCTTATTTCCCCTTTCCCCCAAATTCCCAAATTAGGTTTTTATTTTATTTTTTTTTGTTTTTCTTTTTTCTACAGACCACGACGCCGGTGGAGGGGGAGTCCGACGACATAGCTGGACGGTCGTGAAGCCCAGGCGAAGCACAGCGGCACGCTGGCGTCGTCGCCTGGGAGTGAAGCACGATGGCTGTGCTTGGTTCACAAAGATTTGCAGCGCACGGCGGTGAATCACGACGGCGATGTTGCTGTCGCGAAGCCAAGAAGCACGCTGGCGCTCGGGGGGCACACCTTCGTCGGCGGTGCGCTCAGGCAACGACGCCGGCGATGATTTTTAGGGAGAGAGAGATTAGAGAGAGAAAGAGATCGGGGAGAGAGAAAGAAAAAGAGAAAAAGAGAAAAAGAGAAAAAGAGAAAAAGAGAGAGAGAGAGAGTTTTTGGGATGGTTTTTATACGAGGGCTTTCTAGTAATTTCTCAAAAAAGTGGTTATTAATGATTAAATTTTTGTTTGTGGTTACAAACGAATTTTCCATGTTTAATGTGGTCATTTTTAGCAATTTCCACAGGTTTTAATAGACCACCATAGTTAGCATAAGTATGAGATTCGTTCCACATGGATTGAGAGAATATCAGTCAAAACTAATTTAAAGACTAAACTAAATGTGGAAAATGTAAAATCAAGTTTGTTTTGGGAATATGTTTGTATTGTATTAAATAAACTAAAGCAAGAAAGTAAAAAAATTGACTTAAGTAACAAGAATACAGAGATATGATAAGGAAACACTAAGGAATCGATACAACATTTCTAAGAATACTCAATGTTCTTAATCAGTCTCATTAAACACTTCAATCCAAATTTAGGATTTGTTCTTTAATTTAGTTAAAATTTAAGAGCTAGGTATTTCAATCTATTAACCGCCAAAAATGACCAAGGAAAGAATCAAGGGAACACTTCCCCCGGCGTACCATGGTAGAGTCGGAGCCGAGACATGTTTCCCCGACCCGTCCGACTTTGCCCAGATCCCGATGCGACCGTACCTAGCACAACCCCTTTTCCGTTTCATCTTTTGTCCCCTAAGAACGCTCGGTTCCCGATACAACATGGACCGCCCGTGGTAGCTTAACAACCGGGTCTAGCACGATCCCACTCTTTCCCCCAGGTTTGGCCTCTGAGAAGTATCGTGGTACTCGGCGTAACTAGTGGTAGCCGTTATGACGACATGTCCCTGTGAAGACAAAGGAACCCTAGGTAATCAAGAAGAGTCTAGTACCTCCACTAAAGTCACAACAGATCCTTGAAGGGGATGATGCAAGCCCTAGTAGAAGAACCAGTTCAAACAAGCAAGAAGCTCAACAGAGAATAGGGGATATATGGCATTAATTTCACCCAATTGACAATAGAAAGGAATGATGAAGAATCAACAGTCCTAGTTGCGCTACATCGACTAGTGCCAACGGCCGAATGGAGGTCCAGCTCAGCCCTCTAAAAGGTCAACCCTAATCATCACCAAAGAGGGAACCTGAGTCCAGCAGACAGAAGGGATGCAAAAAGCACCTAGGCAGAAAGGGGAAAAAATGGGAAGAAATGCCTGACAGTGGCAATGTGACAGACACTCATACTGTCCCCCCAACAAGCTCCAATTGTAAAAGTGACTTGTCTGGCTAGCTCAAGCACCACCACCCAACCAGAATTTGGGAAAGCGACACATAGCCGTCTACGAAGCACCTACGTGGACACTAGGGCATATGTGGGACCATCCCAGCCGACCAAGGCGCGTGTGTCGCCCATGCCTAATGCAAATGAACTGTGGAGGTCACCTAATAGTTATCTCGCCTAAAAAAGAGGTCTCCTATATGCCTACCCAACTCCAGGTCAGCTCTAGGGCCCAGCTGAAGCAATCTCGGCCCTCCAGAGCATGTGCCACAGTGGATCCGGAATAAGGGAACGGTAGGGATCATGCCAAGGACTCCCACATGGGAGGAACCTTTTCACTACCATATCCTTGACACCCTATAAATACCCCAACTCAAGAAGAGAAGGGGGCTAGACAATTGAAAGAAAAGAAAGACTACCCTCTTATAGAAAGCTTCATATTGTCCCTTATACTTGTCTACTACCCTCTTAAAGAAAGCTCCATATTGTCCCTCATACTAGGCTACTACCCTCCTAGAGAAAGGTCCTTATTGTTCATATCACCTATCACAACCCCCCATTCAACTATAGAGGAGTCGCACCTCAAAAAATGTAAACATTTGAGGCCAATGTATAATGTATCCCATTCACACAAATTAATAAAGTGGTATTTCACATTCGGACAAGTCTTACCAGATCCACCCCTCTAAAAGCGACCTTAAGGCTCGGTCCCACCACCCCTGGTGCCGGTCCCTGGTAACTGGTCCTAGGGAACCCTAGTACCCACCCCGTTTGAATCGGGCTGCGTAACCTACCAGGTTTGGACTAACCGCGGTGCATCCGTACACAGTGGTCAACTGGTTCCTCAAAAGTCCTTGTCGGATTTTTAGGGTAATAATTTGGCGCCGTCTGTGGGAAACCTACTAGACAAATGTGGTTTCTCTTCAAAACAAATCTCCACACTCTCTACCTGCTGACCTCTGTTAAGAAAACATCTGATGCTGAGATCATCCCAAAATAATCCTGACCCCTTGGGACCCCGTTCCTACGTAGCAGACCATGGAATTGAATCTCCAGAGAGTGCCCTAGCATAGACCAGCCCTCATCAAGTGGAAGGGCCACTAGCTAACCGACATGTCCTAGTGGAGAGCCTCCTTCAGCCTAGGCTGATGTAAAAGGGCGCCTTTGACCAGCACGCAACCGCCTTTCTAGTGGTACTTCGACATGAGCAGCTCGACCCCCGTTCTAGCAAGGCAAGCCCTAGCCATAGGGTTTCGGTTTTCAATAGGTTGGGCCCCACTGGAGCAGTGCCAGTCTTTGATAGATTGGGTCTAACCGGAGCTCGACCTAGGACCGCGATTTTAGAACCAAGGAAAGCCCGGTCAAAAGTAGGAGCCTTGAGGTGCCCCTTGACTCTAGTTGCCCCCGAAAACCCACGACATGCGATAGGCAGAGTCGAGAGATCAAGGACTGGTAGCCGCATCGAAGCCTAAAAGACTCATGAGCCAAGTAGGCACCGGGACAGGACCAGGTGTGACCAGGAAGTTAGCCATTGTCTCTCAAATCTATCCCGAATCGTGGTTTAAGAGGAGGGGCCGGAGGCCCAGTCCCGAGTTGGGGAGACTAAGCACATGGGGGAGCAGATGAAGAAGATGGCAAAGAACCTATCAGAGTTGGAAAAGGATAATGTGAAGTATCAGGGGTGGAACAACCCCATTGGGTAAATTAACGCCCTGCTCTAGAGGGAAGTCTGCAATGCCCCCTGAACGCGTGCTTTTTGCGAAGACGGAAAATCGTGAATTAAAAAGAAATTTATAATAAGTCTTAGCAATGTGCTCTAATGTTTACAAAACAAGTATAATGATGAGCAAGAGTATGGTCCACAAGGATTAGGGGTAGCGATGATTAGATTATGATTAATAATACTAAAATGCATAAAGGTAAAATGTCATGGTTGGTTGGAGAGGTTAAAAATTAAAATGCAATCATGTTAAGCTAGACTAAATGCAATTAGGTTAGACTGATATGAGTGAGAACTAAGGTATTGATGGATCCAACAAGTGAATAATGGGCAAATCACGAACTCTCATGAATGTTCATTAATCTTATGTAATCAACCTAGAGTGTATAATGTTGATTATTTATTCCTCATAAATGACCAACCTAGAGTGTATAGTATTGGCCACTCACTTAGGATTTTCCATGAATGCACATCTATCAAATTAAAGGACCAACCTCTTTATAAAATCACCAATCCTAGTGTGTATAGAATTAGCGCTTAACCTCTCACAAGCAATCAACCTAGAGTGTATAGAATTGATTACCCGATTGAGATTACATAAAGATTGAGATTGTTAAGTCCTGGTCTCACTCGAGGAGTGTACTCTTGTTTGACCCTTCCATTCAAGTGAGCTTAAGAAGACCAAATAGAGTGTATAACTAGTCTACTACTCAATTAATTCACTCATTTAATTAGCAAAGAGAGCAGTGTACAATCAATGACAATCAATTAAGGGAGGCAATTAAAGCAATGATTGAAACATAATTAATAGATTTATAAAAAAATATAGAGTTCATTACAAAGCCCAACATCCACAAGTGTTCACATCAATCCCTTAGTGGGATATTTAACTACTCATGACATATACAAGAAAATAACTAGGAGAAGAGAGATAGAGAAGACTGATCGCTCCAAAAGTATACATGTGTTGAGCGCTTAATCCTTTACCTTTATTGCCATTTTTAGGATGTTTTAAGTGATTGTTTGCTTATAAAAGTGTTTTCAGACATAATTACTCATCCAAGGGCATTTTTGTCCCAAGTTGGAGTTTTCACGTAAAAGAAGGAATTTTTATAAACCATAGAGCATACTTAAAACTCACTCTTTAAAGAGTGCTATTAAATTTTCGAACCCGTTTTAATATTGTTTCTATTTTTTCTTTGAGTACATTTATTTGTATTTTTTCGGCTACCGTAACCACATCAAGGTTTTTACATTAGCATGGTGCATTGGAAATTGACACTAGAAAGTTTGGTAGATACAAATGTTGTAATTTGCTATCTTAAAGCAGATTTTATATCATTTCTTCTATTGCCTTTGTTCTATGTGAATTTTGTGCAACAAGTTTTACAGGGTGTTACAACTTACAACCTTTATAGTCAATAAAAGTTTTATAAGTACTAGTATTATTGCAGTATATCAAAGTGTGGATTATGGATAGATGTTAATGTGGAGTCTACCTCTTTGAAGTTCATTTTTCCCAGAATTTACGCTTTATCCAACAATAAAACTGGTCCTATCAGAGACTTTGGGAGAAGGGAGGGTAGTGTTTGGAAGTGGAAGATTTTTCTAAGAAGGCCTTTGTTCAATTGGGGAGTTCAGCAATGGGATTTTTTCGTGGTTTCTTGGAGAGTATCAAAATTCATGATTCAATTTCAGATACAATAAGCTGGACTCAATATACTAAAGGAGGTTTTCGGTCTGCTCTTTTCGGAGTTGTCTTGAGGATTTGGAAACAGGGGATTTCTTGGATTACAAGAGCATTTGGAAAGGTATTTTCCCACCAAAGATCAAGACATTTGTTTGGAAACTCTTTCACGGAAGAGTTTTGGTTAAAGATGTTCTTAATAAGTTTGGTATGCTGGTGGGTTCTAATACGGACTGCCCTCTTTGGCAAGTTTCCATGGAAACAATTGATCATTTGTTTCTTCTTTGTAATTGGTCTTGGAGGCTATAGATTAAATGTATGAATTGGTGGGGGATATATTGTTGTTCTACTCCTACTTTGATTGATTGGTGGAGAGGGTGGCTCAGTCTTTGTTCCAAGAAATATTTTGAAAGAGCTTGGTGTTCTGAGTTCTTTGTTGTGACATGGAAAATCTAGGAAAATAAACATCACAAGTTGTTGAAAGATAGTCAATCAAGCCGAGGATATGGTGAGACTTAGGGAGGCTTGGTGGTTCAAAAACTTTATGAGAGGCTCTATGGATCTTATTTCTACTATGCTTTTGAACATTAATAGAGCTGCACTAATAATAATAAGATGAAGATCTCAAAGGTGGAGGATTGGATCCCCCCTATTGTTATAGCTTTAAAGTTTAATGTCGATGGTTCGGCTAGGGGCTCTCTAGGTCTCGCGGGTATAGGTGGAGTGCATAGAGACCATAAAAGGAACGTTCTTTGCATTTTCTCAGCCAATGTAGGGTTTCAAGATGCTATTACAATTGAAATTTTAGCAATTGCGAGAGCCTGCAAATTGTATGTGTCTAGACCAGAGCTTATTGGTAGAGATATCGCTGTAGTTAGAGACTCTAAGGTGGCAGTTTCGTGGGTTAATAGTGGTGGAATTGGTAGTATCAAGCATGTGCAAACTATCTATGATTTCAGAAAGCACCTTAACAGTCTCGGTAAAGTTTGTGTTATGTTCAGCTTAAGGGCTTCAAATTCTGTTGCAGATATGTTGGTTAAGAATGGCTTAGGTGGTTCAAGGGATTTGTTAAAATGGAATGCCTTCTGACATTTAGCTACTAGCTCCCTGGTCCAGTGGTTTGCGTCGAGAGCTTTATCCATTGGTGTCTTCAAGTCTTCCAGTTGGTTGTGTTCATAATATTTTTAGTGATATTGTGTTTTTAGGGCCTTTACTATGCTCTGTTTTTTGAGGTGCCTCTGTTTTTGTTTCTTGTTGTAGCTCTTTGGTTGTTTCTTTTCTAAAACGTTAAAGTCTCCCTTTTCACGTGGTAATTAATTAAGAGTTTGAAAAATGGAGATTTTAGTGGCAACAAATTAGTTGATGGGTGGTAGTTGATTCTCTCAACTACATGTATTATTGGTAGGTGTGGATTCTTTTCCTATAAATAGAAGCTCATGTTTCTCCACTCTTATCAACCCAAGAAATAGCTTTCCTCTTCTCCCTAAATGTTCTTTCCTCTTCTTTTGAGAGAAATGTTGTAGTTATCTCCTAAAATATTAGAGAGAGTTTGTAATCTTTTTGGTCTAATAAAATCCTTCTAGTCTTTGTCCGTGGATGTTTCCCTCACACTGAGGGTTTTACCTCATAAATCTTGTGTCCATTATTTTTATCTTTTATTGTTTCTCAAATTTTATTCTCAATTAGAATTTACGTTGGGAATCGAAACTACGTCAGTTTCATAACAGTGGTATCAAAGCCCTGGGTGGTCAAGGTGTTATATGCTCTTGAAAAATCTTAGTATGCTCTATGGTTGCAGTAGTGTCTGATCTTCCACATCAGAAAACATTTGTTCTTGAGTTATCAGAGCTACAGGTTGTAGAGTTACTAGAATTAGGAGTGGTGGTGTGAAAGCACATGTCTAGGAAAGTTCTGTCTAATGAGACTGGTATTTAAGTGTGTCCGGTTTGACCCTCCACTCTTTTCTGGGAACTTTCCTGGTGCACTATTCACAGATCAGCACTATTCCAGTATACAGTAGTGTTCACGGGCACTATTTATCGAATGTCTTGTGTAAATTTCACAAAGATGGGAGCGAAATCCAAATTTGAGAAATTCAACTGGAGTAATTGCATGTTGTGGGAAATGAAGATAAGGGCAATCTTGATGAAGGATAATTGCTTGGCAGCAATTAGTGAAAGGCCAACAAAGATCATCGATGATGGCCAGTGGGATAAGATTGATGGCAATGCAGTTGCCAATCTATATCTAGCACTAGCTAACAGAGTATTATCAAGTGTGGTGAAGAAGAAAACGGCAAAATAGATATGGGATACTCTGACAAAGTTATACGAGGCCAAATCACTACACCACAAGATCTTCTTGAAAATGAGACTTTACACTCTTTGAATGGCAGAATCCTCATCGATTACCGACCATTGCAACATCTTAAATACATTATTTTCTCATGCTCACCTTGTTGGGAGATAAAATAGATGAAAATGAACGTGTAAAACTTCTACTTCAAAGTCTACCCGACTCATATGATCAACTTGTAATAAACTTGAACAACAATATTTTTTCAGACTATCTACCATTTGATGATATTACAGCTGTTGTTTTGGAAGAAGAAAGTAAATGTAAGAACAGGGAAGACAAGTTGGTAAATTCACTGCAAGCAGAGGTTTTATCGATGACAAGAGGGAGATCAGTGGAAAATGGCCCTATTGGGAGTCACAATCATGGTAGATCTAAATCAAGAAGTAAGAAGAACATCAAGTGCTAGTGTTGTGGTAAGACAGGGCATGTCAAAAGTGAGTGTTGGCTAAATAATAAGAGTGGAGGCAACAAAGCTCGTGAGTCATCAAATTCTCAGGGATGTGTAGCAAGTACTTCAGATGACAACAGTTATTGTTGAAGGTAAAAAGTAGTTTGCTGACGTCTTGCTTTTAGACTTAGCGGCAACTTACAACATGACATCTCGAACAGATTGGTTTCACAAATATGAACCTATCTCATGAGGATCTGTATTTATGGGTAATGATCATGCCTTAGAGATCGTTGGTATTGGTACTATCAAGATAAAGATGCATGATGGTAATGTTCGTACTATTTAAGAAATACGGCATGTGAATGGCCTGAAGAAGAATATGTTGTCTTTAGGACAATTAGATGATCTCGGATACAAATACCATATAGAAAATGGGATCATGAAGATTGTTAGAGGTGTGCTTGTAGTTATGAGGGCAGAGAAGATCGATGCAATCTATACATGCTTAAGGGAGAAACACTACAAAAAGCTGATGCATGTGTTGTATCTTCCAACCATGGAGAAGAGTTAACGACGATGTGGCATCACAAACTTGGCCACATATCAAAATGAGGTTTAAAGATTCTTACCGATCGGAACCTGCTTCCCGGGCTCAAATCTGTAAATCTACCATTCTGTAAGCATTCTGATGTTTGGGAATCACCAGATATATCTCTAGGAGGAGCAAAGTACTATGAGGATTTTATTGATGATTACTTCAGGAGATGTTGGGTGTACCCAAACAAGAGAAAGTCAGATGTGTTTCCAATATTTAAAGCCTTTAAAGCACGGGTGGAACTTGAATTTGAGAAGAAGATCAAGTGTTTCGGACAGATAATGTAATATAGTATAAAGATGGTGAGTTTCTTGCACTTTGTAAGCAAGAAGGTATTGATAGACAATTCACAGTTACATACACTGATCGAGCCAAAAATGTCATACATTTTGGCCCGCATATCCTTTTTTTTGTCTTTTTCTTGGGTGTTTGTATGTGTATTTATGGCTCTTTTATTGATATTGCAGGCATTATGTGAAAAATCAAGAAACGGGATCAAAAGAAGACATATGGTACAAAAATGGGGGTACTGAAGGCCATAGTGCACGGGTAGCATACCCGTGCAGCTACCCATGCACCAAAAGATGGATTTTTGGGATGAGCTCAGTGCACGGGTAACTACATGGGTATCACCCGTGCAGTTTGCCCAGACTAGAAGACACAAAAGTGGGATTGGGTGAGAAAAGGGCTGAAATGGTTAAAAAAGTGTGTGCAGATCAAACAACTTCAAAGGATCATATCTCCCTCCTCAGATTGAAACATGTTTCAAATTACATATATTTGGAAAGAAGCCCAGGAAGTCTAGTTTCCAGCGGTTTTTATGGATTACGATTCCGAGTTGTCTAGAAGAAGTTATGGCCATTTTAGTAATTGTTGCGCGGCTAGTTTCCAGGGGTATTACCCATGCACTACTCGTGCAAAACCAGTCTTTTTTTACCCGTGCACTACCCATGCTATACCCGTGCACCGTACCTTCCAGCACCACAAATGACGGGTTTTAAGGAATTTTTAGAGGGGCAATGATGTCCTTTCATGCCCAGATCGTGCCCTAACCTCCCAAGCCTATAAATACACAATTTTATTATTGAAAACTCTCTCTTCCATACTTCAAAATATCCACCCTCTTCCAAAAAGGAATTTTCTCCCCTTTTCTAAACCCTAACCACTAACCTAGATTTAGGAATCATTCCTCACCAAATTTAACCATCATCCTCATCATCTACTCAATGACACTTGGAGATAGGATTCAAGCTTGAAGGAATGAGAATGTCTACATGGGTCTTCTCTATCTCTCTTCTCTTATTTATTTTCATTTATATGTCATGAGTAGCTAAACTTCCCACTAAGGGATTGATGTGAGACACTTGTGGATTTTAGGCTATGTAATGAACTTTATATTTTATATTAAATCTATCATATATGTTTCGTTCATTGCTTTAATTGATTTCTAGGATGATTTGTATTAGATTGTACATGACTCTCTTTGCATGTTGTTTGAGAAATTACTTGAGTAGGGAATTTGGTATACATGATGCTAGGTTCTCTTAAGCTCATTTGAATGGAAGGATTGAGCAAGAGTACATGACTCAAGTGAAATCCGGACATGTTAATCTCGTCTCTAACTAATCTTAAATAGGTAATCAAAATTATACATGATGGGATTGGTTGCTTGTGAGAGGTTAAGCATCAACACTATACATGATAGGTTGGTGAATTTAAACAAAGAGATTAGTCCCTTATTTTGATAGATAATCATTCATTGCACAACCACTTGTGGGTGGCCAATACCATACATGATGGATTGGATACTCATAAGTGGTATACCCTATACACCCTAGGTTGGTTACACAAGAATTAAAGTGCATTCATGTGAGTTCATACATTGCCCATCATTCACTTGTTGATCCATCAATACCTTAGTCCTCACTTTTGCATTCTTATTAACACTAATTTCATATTAGATTAACTAGCCTAATTTTAGTTGCATTGTAGTTATTAACTTTTCGAACCCAACCATCAATCTACCTTATTTATGCTTAGTTTTAGTTTAACACTAGTTAACTAGTTTTAGCCATTTAATTTCCTTTTCCCTGTGGACGATACCCTTATTTGTCATTGTACTTGTTTTGTAAACATTTTAAGGCAGTTGAGCTTTCTATAAATATTTTTGACGAGCATTTTCTAAATACGAAAACGCTCTCATCATATACTCTTCAGCAAAATGGAGTGGCAGAGCGGATGAACAGAACTCTAGTAGAAACAATTAGAGCTATGTTGAGAACTGGAGATCTACCAAAGTCGTTTTGGGCAGAAGCAGCCAAGACCCCCTGTTATATGATAAATCGGTCTCAATTAACTGCAATTGAGTTAAAAACACCAATGTAGATGTGGATCTGTAAGCCGGATGAATACTTTAATCCACATTCATTTAGATATCATGTGTATGTGATGTACAATGCCTAAGAAAGAGCAAAGCTGGATCCGAAATCCAGGAGATGTATAATCTTGGGGTATGCTAACGGAGTGAAGGGGTATCGCCTATGGGATCCCACTACCCATAAGGTTATAGTCAGCAGAGAGGTTATCTTTGTAGAAGATCAATAAAAAGAGAAATAGACAATAGCACTTCAAAAGAAATTTTAGAGACTACAGAAGTTCAGGTGGAAGATAATCCAAAACAAAAAGATTTAGATTCTTCTGAAGCAGTATTGGAGCACGTGGTGCAAGAACCATTTGATCCCGAGTCTATAGAAGTTCGATGGTCAACTCGTGAGAGGAGACCTTCGGCTTGACACTCGGAGTATTTACAGAGAGCAACGTAGCATAATGTCTTCTAACAGAGGATGGAGAGCTTTTGACTTTCCATGAAGCTATAAATAGCTCAGATGCATCTCTGAGGATGACATCAATGCAGGAAGAAATTGAAACTTTACACAAGAATAAGACATGGGAGCTTATTCCACTACCACATGGAAGAAAAGCCATCGAAAACAAATGGGTCTATAAGATCAAACAAGATGGCAATCACCAAGTGGAGCGGTATCTTGCAAGACTGGTGGTGAAAGGATATGCTCAGAAAGAAGGCATTGACTTCAATGAGATATTTTCCCTGGTGGTTCGACTAACATCAGTCAGAGTATTCTTGGCTATGTGTGCTACGCTTGACCTACACCTAGAGCAATTGGATGTGAAAACTACATTTCTTCATGGAGAACTTGAAGAAGAATTTTATATGCTTCAACCAGAAGGTTTTGCTAAAGAATAATTTAAGGAGAACTTGGTTTGCAGGTTAACCAAATCTCTGTACGGTTTAAAATAGGCACCAAGGTGTTGGTACACAAGATTTGATTCTTCATTATAAGCCTTGGGAACAACAGAATTAGTTCATACCATTGTACTTACTACAAAAGGTTTAAAGATGATGACGACTTCATTATCCTGTTGTTGTACATGGATGACATTTTGGTAGCAGGCCCAACAAAGATCGAGTCCAAGAATTAAAGGCACACTTGGCTAGGGACTTTGATATAAAGATTTGAGACCAGCAAACAAGATTCTAGGGATGCAAATTCACTTGGACAGAAAAGACATGAAGTTTCAGCTTTCTCAGAAGAACTACTTGAGGAAAATTTTGCGACACTTCAACATGCAAGATTGTAAGTCAATTTCTACCCCTCTTCCTGTGAATTTAAATTATCCTCTGGTATATGTCCTTACAATGAAGCGGAGATGATGGAAATGTCTCGAGTGCCATGTGCATCTGCAGTGGGAAGTTGGATGTTCGCTATGATATGTACAAGACTAGACATTGCACAAGCAATGGGAGTGGTTAGTCGATATATGGCGAATCCTGGTATAGAGTATTGAAATGCTGGAAAGAGGATTCTGATATACATCATAGGAACCTTAGATGCTGTATTATGTTATGGAGGGTCAAAATTTACAGTCATGGGTTATGCGGATTCAGATTTTGCTGGAGATCTCGACAAAAGAAAATCCACTACTGTCTATGTGTTTACACTTGCAGAAGGTGCTGTGAGCTGGATTTCCAAGTTTCAAACAGTCGTGGCTCTATCTACAACTGAGGCAAAGTACATGGCAACAACACAAGCTTGTAAGGAAGCAATTTGGATTAAAAGGCTAATAGAGGAACTCGGGCACAAACAAGAGAAGATCATTTTGTTTTGTAATAGTCAGAGTGCCTTGCACATCGTAAGGTGAAAATATACAAACACGGTTAAATTGCCTTAAGCTAGCCTAGAGGGGAGATGAATAGGTTTTTACACCTTTTTTCAATCCCTTGAAACAAACAAGAGTTGGTCCCTCTAGCTAGCTTGATTCACAACACTTTAGATAATAAAACATATGTAGACAATCAATATGTGTTCTCAAACAAAGTATTGTCAAACAAGCTTGCAAGTTGCTAGTGAAGGAATTATAATAAAACTAAATACTAGGAATAGTTGTTTTCTCAATAATATTCAATATCAAAAAGTACTAATCAAAGATGATTATATACAAATAAATCTAAGTACAAATATAATAATGTTTACAACTTTGATCAAATGAAGTGCTTGCATCTCACACATTACAACAATCTTGTATACAGGAATATCTAGAAATGAAGTTTGTGAAACAAGATACAAACATACACATACACGTATAAAAGATAGATGGGAAGAATTGACACAATGATTTTTTTTAACGTGGTAAGCCTCCTAAGAGGAAACATCCACGGGTTGAATACAACTATCAGGTACTTTTATTATTGGAAAGTAGACAAGACATTCCTCATAAGTGACCAACAAATGACACACTTTACATTGGACTCAACGACTACCCAATCCCTATTGGTAGAATGGAAATTCCTCAAAGTACGTGATCAACAAATAACACACTTTCTTTTGGACTCAACTTCTACACCACCATTAAGAAATTGAAAATTCCTCAAGAGTGATCAACAAATGACACACTCTCTATTAGACTCCATCACATCTTAATATCTTGGGTCTACCCATAAAAAGTCTTCTTTCTATCCAAGACAATCTTGCCTCTAGAAAGTCTCTCTTGCTTGATTATCCGGACCACATGTCCTAATCAAGACTTCTTGCTTAGCCACATGTCCTAGCCAAGAATTCATGCCTTTTACAAGGACTTCCTAGTGTGATCAATGAATGCAAAATGCAAACAAGCACTCAATATAGAATATGAGATCAATACATTCTACAGGAACTAGACATAAGCATGTGAGTTCATAAATCAAAATTGTCTAGTTACTAAAGATGAATAAATTCTAGAACATGTGAAACACCTAAACACATTAAATTCCTAGAATCATTCATGTAACTAAAACTTGAATCAAACATATACATTAGGCACACATTCAAGGTTTTAGTAACAGACATAAACATGCTAAATTCACAAAAATATGATCAATGAATATTCTAGCAAATATTTAGAGCATCTATTTATGAACAAGTCAATTAAATTCTAATTAGCTCTAAATATGACATCAAATGTTCTAATCCTAAATATGTTCAACTAATGAGTCCTAGCACATGATAAGGCTATCAATCAAGAAAATAAAGTCAATCAAAGAATAAATAGCCCTAGATAATAAGCTAATCACAATACAACTCACAAACATGTAAAAGCCTAGATTTTAAGAAAAACTGGTTCACATTCAAGTCTCTAATTAGACAGGATTAGCCTATAATTGAATCTCTACTTCTCAAATGCATTTTCACAAGCAAAACATACATATAGAAGAAGAAAACCCAAGGTATTTGAAGACATTGAAGATCAAAACACAACGAATAGATCAATACCTTGTAATCTCTTGCAGTTTCGGTTTTGAGTATAAAAGCCTCTACAAAACTTGAACACATGATAGAAAAGTAACTTGAAGAAGGTAGGGGACTTCAAAGCAAAGATTATCCAACTTGAATCACTCAAATCGGATAATAAATGAGAGAGTTATGGTGTTTGGAAGATGAGAAAAATTTGAGAGAAAATTCTGCACTAGTTTTGAAAATTTTCTTCTTAAAGTAAAATGAGAGAGGGAAACTGTTTTTAAATAAGAGGGAGAGAGAGGGAAAGAGAAGGACCAATGGCCACGTGCCACCTCACATCTCTAAGGAGGTGCATGGCCATCTCGGGGGCAGGAGGCCCTCCTCCCCGAGATGGCCACGCGCCTCCTTGGGGTTGGGTGGCAAGTGGCCTTTGGCCACTTGCTTCCTCCCTCGGGCACCTTCGCGTTCTTTGGCCGTTCGCAGGCCTCCGAACTTTTAATTACGTTTTTAGATTATGAACCAGACTCTCTCATGCACATGGATGACTATAAAACTTAGACCAGAAATTATGAATTTGACTCGATACACGAAGACGAAGACAATGCATGGTAAGTAACCGGAAAGTTTAGTAACTTTTTACTCGGAACTTGAAAACTAATGAATGAGTAACCGAAACGACCGGAACTCAATACGGAATAATATAAGATCAAATTCAAGTTTGAAGTCTATAAAACATAAACAAACAAACACATGAACACGCAAGAATGTCATTTCCTAGATATAGTCTTAGAACATGCAATTTACAAAACATGTCAATTTAAAGCTAATGCATGAGCATTCAATATCAAGTGTGTGAATGTATTATACAAGTTGAACACAACGATGCAAGGACACATATGGATGTAATATGTGTGTGTGTGCCTAAGCCTTATAAGAGAAATGAGGTATAAGTATACCTTTGTTGAGCGATGAAGCATATTTCTCTTTAAAGACTCAATCTTGCTTGATAAGTTGCCAAATCCTCTTTGAAGCTTGAATCATCATCAATCTAAGACAACTAATCAATACAAGTGAAACATTGTTTTGATATGAAATTAATGCCAACAAGACTTTAAAAACCTAACAATCTCCTCCTTTGGCAAATTCCATGTCAAAACCCCTACACATAAACTAAAACAATTACAAAAAAGATTGGTCACAATGAGTTACACATTCCTAGACTAATCTTCAAAAAATCTTGAAATTCTTCTTGATCCTCTCTTGTAACCACCTAAAATCATCTTGAAGCACATTGTATATACAAGAGACAACACATATGGCAATATACATTTGGTTAAGAATAATGCATTTAAAGTTCAAATGGATCATGTATACTCCCCCTTAATACATGCCAATCCAAAGTATTCTAACCAAGTTAAATACAAATTATTACATGCCACAAAAGTTCAAGTTTCTAAATGAAACACAAAAACATAAAACATACATAAAAATATTGAGACTAAGTAAGCTAGCACATATTTCTCCCCCTTTTTGACATGATATGAAGCCAAATGGAAAAGAAAATGAAATGTACCTCATGATCATTTTACTAGCCACTTGTGTCACCAAGGAACTTTGTGCGATTGATTGATCTCACATAATGCTTTAGAGTAGTTCTTTTGCTTGAGGAAATGCTTTCTTCCAATTCTTTGATCCTTGCATCTTGTTGAGCTACCTTAGCATTTCGTTCATCAATTTTCCTTTGTTACTCTTCAATCTTCATACTTGACTTCACAACCTCTTCCTTCACTTGTGTAGCCCAATCCGAAAGACAATTTGTGCTAAATACAAGGCATGAATCTTAAGATTCACTAAAGAGCCCAAAAGTATCACAAGACTTTCCCTTGTCTTTGTATGACATAAAAGTCACACGTTTATCACTAAACTTCTTTAAGGGAGGTAGTAGCACATCTTCCTCATGTTTTTTCACACCTAGAGCCAAACACAAATGAGTAATAAACCCCGGAAGTTCCAAATTCTTATCCAACCTAGTTTAACAAGCCGTATTATCAATGTATTTCATAAGAACTTCTCCAAGGTTTTTGGGTTTGTTAGTCACTAAGACATACAAAATCTTGATTTTCTCTTTGTTTAGCTCGGTAGAGTTAGAAGATCCCATAAGATTTGTACAAATAAAAAGATGCCAAAAGGAATTAGCCTTAGTCAACTCACTTTGGCTAATAAAAGCATGATTACCCCACTCAAAATCATTATCATTGCATAGAGTTCTACCCATCACGTTGAGATTCTCACTAATTTCAACATCAAGAAAGTCTGACTCAATATCATTGGATAACCCGAGGAATTTATTGATATTCTCCGAGTTAACTCTAAATACAATACCTTTCACATCCATCAAAGCATCCACATTGGTAGTACTATGCTTGTACTCATGGTAGAATTCTCTAACCAAACCATCATTGACCATTTCAAGCATATTACCCCATGTACCCCAATTTCTATCAACAATAATCTGATGGACATAGGAGCCCCTACACTTACACAAATCTATACCTCTTTCTCGTAAAAATTTCTTGGTTCCCATATTACCCAAAGGATTCAACCTATTGGATTTGAATTTCTTAGAGGTAGATGAAGTAGATTTAGATTTGTCTATGGGTTTAGAAGGATCACTACTCCCGGTAGCCTTGTTTCTTCCCATAACCTTGTGTAGAGAATCACTAAACACATAAAAACAACCATAAGTGGAAACAATCAAAGCAAGTTAGTCATGAAAAATACAAAGGCATATGGTAATATAAAGAATCATCATGCAAATAAAGAAATATGAAATAGCATCTACAAGATTCATCATATCACTAAAGAATATGCCAACAAATATCAACTTGAAACATGTGAACATATCATACAAGAGAACAAAGTTTAGCATACTGTGCTTCCCTTTGATAAGTGCTCTATCTAGGATTAAGATAGCATATTTTCACCATGAAATCCACACAATCACACATTCAAGCAATTTTAAAGAAATCAAACAAAATAAGCTCCACAAACTATGAGAGATACATCAAGATTTTCAATATCTCTCATAATTCTTCTAAAATTGCTAAAATGTCAACATAATTATAAATAAAGTGTGTGTGTGAATTTTGGTTCAAGCATATGTAAAGAAGTAATTTGATAATCAACATGCAAACCATATCAACATCTATTCATCTTAAGCTTTTCCAAAAGAGGTCAAACCAATTATCATCTGGAATTTTTGCTTTTAAGAGAATAGATTTCAACATATGAGTGTGTGTGTGCATGTGGCTCGTCATCCCATTTCTATTTGATAATCCAAGCATTTTTGATTTTCAACTATACTCCTTTAAGCTTTTTTTTATTTAGGCTTTGAATCAAAGATTTTTTTTTATTGATTCTTTTCAACACTTCTTTGATTTTTCTAACATAAACATATACTCTTCATGACGACTTTCACTCATCACAATGGTGTAGCCCTTTCCTACATTGGGCGGCTGCACAACCAAGGTGTGTAGCCCTTTTCATGAAGGTGGTCGTTGAGTCTATGTAGTGTTGGAACCCCGTTCACTAGTAACGCAGCGAAAATAGGTTTTAAAATTTTTATACAGATCATAAACGATCTGGGACCATTGAACTTAGGATAGCAATTCTTTTTCCAGAACTAATACATACAATATGTAAACACAGGAAATTGTAATCAATATATTAAAAAGAAATTTAGAATCCTTACCAACGTTTGGAGGCTCCTTCACTTTACGATATGCTCCTGGTCTGTACCACTGATCTTCCTAGCTATTCCCGGAACTGGTAACTGCGTGTGGGCGCGTCACGTACTCAGGAACTTAGGAGGATGTAGAGAGAATGAAGAAGAAACAATTTCTTCCAAGAGAATATTTCATAGAACAACTCTTGTTCTTAAAAAAAATATTCAATATAATTTTTTTTTTATTATTCTTGTTCTCTCCTAGATTGCCGCACCACTTGTTTGTTTCTCACTTTCTTGAATGTGTTGCGTCAAAATCAAGTTCAAAGACAAAAAAAAAAAACAAAATAGATAACTTATTTCGTTATCTACTTTTTCTATTTTATTGGTTATCTAGTTATATTAAATATATCTCTATATATTTTTCAAAACTAGACCATTATCTCTTTCCAAATATATCTCCATATATTCAAAAGATAATTAGTATTTTAGTGTACTAGATATAGTAGGATTCTAACTCCCACATAACTCTAGTTGACTTAAACTTAAATACTATACCTAACTAAGAATAAAATAATCTAATTATTTTATGTCTCAGTTATGATTTGAACCTGCAACCTCCAATTAATAATTAATTAATAATTCATAATTATTAATTCATTAATTAAATAATCTAATTATTTAATTAATTTAATTATTAATATATTAATTAAATAATCTCATTATTCAATTAATCCCTGAATGAATACGTGTCACTTTCGTAACACAATTAATTGGACAATCCAATTAATTACCGTGACCTTTGTTACCTAAATCGATCGGGCTAGCAAGGGGACCTAATGGACCTACAGTATTTTGAGGTCCAATAATCCTTGGAATTATTAATTAAACTCTTTAATTAATATTCTTTGATTATTAACTCTGGTGTTATTCCACTAAAAACCCGAAGCTGATGCCCTGCCAGCCGCTCTAGGACTTGGTCGATGAAAGGTAAGGGAAAATGGTCCTTCTTGGTGACCGCATTTAACTTTCGGTAGTATACACAAACGCGCCAACCTGTCTGGAGTCTTTGTGCCACTAACTCACTCCTCTCATTCTTCACTACTGTAACTCCGGATTTCTTTGGGACGACATGAATGGGACTAACCCATCTACTATCTGAAATAGGATAGATAATACCTGCATCAAGAGGCTTCAATATCTCTTTTTTTACTACCTCCTGCATGATCGGATTTAGCCTCCTTTATGCCTCCCGTGTCGGTTTGGCATTCTCTTCTAGCAAAATCTTATGCATACAAATGGTAGGACTTATCCCCTTAATGTCATCTATGAACCAACCAATGGCCTCTCTGTACTCTTTCAACACTCCAAGTAGTTCCTCTTCTTGACTTGCCTCCAAATTTGCAGAAATGATCACTGGGTTCAACCTTTCTTTGTCGAGAAACACATACTTCAAGTTCGACGGGAGTGCTTTCAATTCAACTCTTTGAGGAAGTTCTTCTAATGGTACCACGTCATCTGCATTTCCTTCTCTTTCGAATTCCTCCTCAATAGTTGTATCCAACTCCTCCTCTAAGAAATCCACAGTGTTACAGTCATGGGAACCCACTGGGTATGATAAAGAGTCAAAAATGTTGAACTCCACGGTTTCGTCTACTACCTTCATGGTCAGCTTCCCTGAATGCATATCAATCACTACCCTAGCGGTTGCCATGAAAGATCTCCCCAAAAGTAACTTCACATCTCTCTCGTCTCTTCCTTCATCCATGTCAATCACCACAAAGTCGGCAGGTATGATTAACTTTTCAATCTGTATTAACACATCTTCGACAATGCCCTTAGGGCTTCTTGCAGAAGCATCTGCTAAGACAAGTGACATAATGGTTTTTCTGAGGTCATTCAAGCTCAGCTTCTTGTATACCGAGAATGGCATGAGATTAATGCTTGCTCCTGAGTCCAACATCGCTCTTTCAGCGATTCGACCTGCCAATCGTAATGTCAATTATAAAACTCCCTGGGTCCTTCATTTTCTAGGGGCAATGACCGTTGAATTACTGCACTGACATTCTCATTTAGACGCTCCTGTTGTTTCGGTCTGAACCGCTCTTTATCTTTACTCAAGTCTTTGAAAAGTTTACCATAAGCCGGCATTTTCTCAATAGCATCTAACAGTGGTAAGTTGACGGTTACCTTGGAAAGAGATCATAGATTTCCTGATGTGATTTCTCCAACTTAGAGTTTTTTAGCCTCCCTGGGAACGGTATAGGCGGTACATAGGGGTTGGACGACTTATGGAGCTGCGGTCTTGGTTCTGGGTCTGCTACCCGGACATTTTTCTCTTTTTCTAACTCTTTCTCATTTTTCACTTCCATATCAACCACCTCGTCTTCTTCTTCTGTGACGGTATCTTTACCCTTTTCTTCTAAAACCTTTCCGCTTCTGAGGACTGTCCTTGCACTAGCCTGTTCCGGTTGACTTGAAAATTTTCCTTTTTCTCTTTCTTGTAATAATTCAGCCAACTGACCTATCTGAAACTCGATCCTGTGAATAGATGCATCCATCTCGTTTGATTGCCTATCATTCTTCCACATGTATGTCTCCCAACTCTTTAAATGTGCCTGTTGTAGCATATGGACCTCTTGTGTATCCTGGTTGGCTGACTGCATGACCTCTCCTATCCATTCATCAAATGATCCCATATTCAGCTGGCTTGCATTAATTTCCTCTGAAACCTGTGCCGCTTGCACAATTTCTCTCGTTCTCTGCTCTATCAATGTGGTCTCTGCATTCTCTTGTAAATAGTCCGTTAGCAACACTGCTAATCTCTCTTCGGTTGAAAGCTCTTCACCCACATTGTAGCCCTCATGGAAATCTTGATCACATCTCCAGTCTTGGTTATATGGGTCAATACGGAGTTCGTACTCAGATCCTGAATTGTTCCAGGGGGCAGCCATGGACCTAGGATATCAAGAAACAAAAACTACCCAAACGTAAAACTATACAAACACAGAAGTATAAGGATAAATATATATATGTAAAAACAACTAAGTAACTATAAACCTTACTTAAGCAAAACTAATTAAACTAACATGCCGCTCCCCGGCAGCGGCGCCATTTGACAAGAACGCTTTTTGCCTTATGTCGTTTTAAAAGATCAGTCCGTCAATAATATTTTAAGAAACCTCACAAAGCCTAAATCAGTTTACAAACATAAATATAGCGGCAAGTGGGTGTCGTCCACAGGGAGCGGAGTTAGCCAAATTAGTTAAAGCTAAAGCAATGGTATGTATATATATATAATAGCAAAACATGAATTGGTGAAAATGTAGATTGTGAACCAACTCTAAATAATACTAAATTAAATAAGTAATAAAATGAAAGGGGAAAATGGAGTGAAGGATATATAGATGGTGGAAACTAAGGAGCTAATGGATTCGAAAGCAAATACTGGGCAATGTAACAAACTTGTCAATAGCACAGCTCTTCAAGGTAACCGACCTAGGATGTATAGAGTCGGTTATTTATCCCTAGAAGGTGGCCAACCTAGGATGTATAGTGCGGACCACCTATTAGGGATTAATCCTTGTAAACTACCAACCTAGGATGTATAGAGTTGATTGTTTACTGGATTCTAGAAATGAAGCTCGTCTACCTAACATTGACTCAACCGATTACAAATAGTCACCCTAGGATGTATAGTGATGACTTCTAACTCTTTCACGGATTCCGACCTAGGATGTATAGTGCCGGAAACACGATCGAGGTTAGATTAAAACCGCGGTTCAAGAGTCGGAATTCATGACTTTCTGTCTATTCTTTAGAGCATTAAACAACCAAATAGGATGTATATCTAGATGCAATACTCATTCATAATATAAAGACATCTTGCAAAGATCATGTATCTACACAAGAAATCAATGATAAACACTCACAACAAGAATAGATCAATGGAAGATAGACATGAATATCAATATAATATCAAGTTTATATACAAGCCCAATATTAAACTAACTACTCCATCAACCCCTTAGAGGGGATTTAGCTACTCATTACAACTAGGAAATCAGTAGAGAGGAGAAAGAAATAACCCTTGGAGAACATCTCCTTCCTTGAAGTGGCTCCAATCTCCTAACTTCCTTGAAGTTGAGTAGAGAATGTGAGGATGAGAGATAGAGAGAGAAACTAGATCTAAGAATGCCTAATCTGTCTAAAACGGAGTTAAAAAGCTCCTTAAAACGTTTCTATACTTTTCTATTTATACTAAATACAAAAATAGGTCACTTAAGCTTTGAAAATCAGACTGGCGCGCTCGGAGTGCGGGTGGAGTGCGGGTGGTTTACCCGCACTGTATGGGTTGCCTGCAACTTCAGTTCTCGGATCAGGACATTAGTGCGGGTGGAGTGTGGTTGAATTACCCGCACTTGACCAGCACTTAGCCCGCACTTGGCATCGCACTGTGACCGCACTTCCTTCTCAGGTGCAAAATCTACCTTCTGTCTTGAGCAACAATGCGGGTAGAGTGCGGTTGGATGACCCGTACAGTACCCGCACTCTAATGTCAGGTGCAATTATGCTCTTCTGTTCTTGATGCAAGTGCAGGTAGAGTGCGGTTTGATGACCCGCACAGTACCCGCACTCTAGTGTTAGGTGCGATTCTGTTCTTCTGTTCTTGGTGCAAGTGCGGGTGGAGTGCGGTTTGCTGACCCGCACAGAACCCGCACTCTAATGTCAGGTGACTGCGCAGCATCTCTGGTTTGGCAATAGTGCGGGTGGAGTGCGGTTAGCTGACCCGCACTGTACCCGCACTTTATCTCTATACTTGCATTCTGCCCCGGCTATGCACATAAGTGCGGCTGGAGTGCGGCTGGAGTGCGGTTGCGACCCGCACTGGACCCGCACTATAGACCTGTTTGTGCTCATTTTCTGCTGGAATCATCACAATATGCTTCCAAGACTGTCTCTGCATCATTTCCTTCAAATAAGCACAAAACAACCCATAAGAGACACAAAAACGCACGAAAACAGAACATAAGGTAAGGATCTGAGGGCCTAAATATAGTACATATTTGGCCCGATCACTGCACTCTCTCAACTGTAGACTTTTTTACACAGATCGATACAACTCGGTGTCCATCGATATAGCTATTACACATGGTGTGATCCTCTACAGTAGTTCATAATTAGAGCTGGGTCATAATGTCTGTTATACCCCTCTTATTACATATATCCTTTAAGTACCGTTGATTCTCTAATGAACAATAAATCCTATTTCCTCACGAAATTAGGAGAGCGCTCATATTGTCCAAGCCCCGAATCAACCCTTAAGGGAACTACCATCTACTTCTCACAAGAAGGAGTGGATTCCACTATTGTGTACATACCTTCCCAGCCACAAGCCAAACCGCAATCCCAACATACAGAGTATATTGATCAGGAACTGCTTCTGACCTCACCCATGGTATATCAAAGACCACGATCTAACCTGAAGGAGTCGATAAGACACTTAGGATTAAGATCACCCACATATAGCCATCATTAGTTGATATATATGAATCTCATCAGTAAACGGATCTTGGTGAGAGATTCATATAGATCATGGCCCAGTCCTATATGATCACATCATACAAGGTGCCTCCATTCCCATATCTCATATGAATTATTCAGGATAGAATCACCATACATTGCTGAATGGACCGCAGCTATAGATTAACCACAAATAAAGTACCCAGCTTTATTTGCTATCTATGGACTCTTTAGATTGCACGTCTATTACTGTATCCATCCGCATATGACACTCATATACACAGTTCGAGATTACATCCGGCAATCCAGGATGTTAATTTATGCACAAGTTATAAAATAAACAACACAACAAGAATGAATTGAGCTTTTCTTTTTATTTATTTCATAAATCCATTTACAAAATACATCTTTAGGGCATAAACCCCAACAATGTCCCACTTGCACTAAAGCATGTGAGGCATGTCTCGTAACCCTAGACCATCTAGGTGACCCGAAAACACTTTAGCCGGTAAGGTCTTCGTAAATGGATCAGCATGATTGTCTTGTGAGGCTATCTTGGTGATGATCACATCTCCTCTCTGCACTATCTCTCTAATGAGATGATACTTTCTCTCTATATGCTTCCCTCTCTTGTGGCTTCTTGGTTCTTTGGAATTAGCCACAGCACCACTGTTATCACAATAAAGTGTGATGGGCTTATCCAGATCTGGAACAACTTCCAGATCACTCAAGAACTTACGGAGCCAAACAGCCTCTTTAGCAGCTTCACAAGCGGCTACATATTTAGCTTCCATGGTGGAGTCAGCAATGCAAGATTGCTTTATACTTCTCCACACAATGGCTCCAACACCTAGGGAGAATACTGATCCAAACGTGGATTTTCTAGAATCCCTGTCTGACTAAAAATCAGAATCTGTGTATCCTAACGGGATCAAATCCTGTCCGGAATACATTAGCATATAGTTTCTCGTTCTCCGAAGATACTTGAGAATAGTCTTGACAGCAACCCAATGATTTAATCCTGGGTTGGACTGGTACCTGCTGACTACTCCCACTGCATAGCAGATGTCCGGTCTCGTGTATAACATAGCATACATGAGACTACCTACTGCTGATGCATATGGCACACGTCTCATATCCTCAACTTCTTCAGGTGACTTAGGACACTGTTCCTTAGACAAGTGAACCCCATGTCTAGAAGGTAAATTACCTTTCTTGGAGTTTTGCATCGAAAATCGCACAAGAATCTTGTCGATATATGATGCCTGAGACAATGCTATGAGTTTGTTCTTACGATCCCTTATAAGTTGGATCCCCAGAACATAACTCGCCTCTCCCAAATCTTTCATTTGGAATTGGCTAGCCAGCCAGCCCTTTACATCAGATAATACTCCCACATCATTCCCAATGAGTAGGATGTCGTCCACGTATAGGACCAAGAAAACTACTTTTTTGTCAATGATGCACTTGTAGACACAAGGCTCATCGACGTTCTGCTCAAAGCCATAGGTTTTGATCACATCATCAAACCTGATGTTCCAAGATCTAGATGCTTGCTTAAGTCCATAGATGGACCTTTACAACTTGCAAACCTTTTGCTCTTGATCTGGAGACACGAATCCCTCTGGTTGCATCATATAGATGATCTTGTCAAGATTGCCATTCAAGAATGCAGTCTTGACGTCCATTTGCCAAATTTCATAATCGAAATAGGCAGCAATGGATAAGAGAATCCTAATAGACTTAAACATGGCTACTGGCGAGAAGGTCTCTTCATAATCAACCCCCTCTTTCTGGGTATAACCCTTAGCCACTAGCCTTGCTTTGAAGGTCTCTACCTTCCCGTCTACTCATCTCTTTCTCTTGTAGATCCACTTACATCCTATGGGTTTTACCTCATCCGGTAAGTCTACAAGATCCCAGACTGAGTTAGAGTACATGGACTCCATCTCGAGATTCATGGCTTTAAGCCATTCCTCTTTATCAGGATCTTCCATTGCATTCTTAAATGTCAATGGAGCATCCACACTATCAACAGAGACAACACTTTGTCCCTCACCTATACCTAAACAGCGTTCAGGTTGTCTTACAACCCTCCCACTACGTCTAGGTGATAGTGTATCCTGATCAGGAACCATCTGACTCTCAGATATTTGTGGATCAACAACTCTTGTTGATGAAGCACTAGTCTCACTAGGCTCCAACTCATTCAATACAATCTTAGAACGAGGTTTATGGTCACTAATATAATTGTCCTCAAGAAACGTTGCATTTGTTGATACAAATACTTTGTTATCTTCGGGACTATAGAAGTGTCCACCTCTGGTCTCCTTGGAGTATCCTACAAACAGGCAGACCACAGACTTGGAGTCTAACTTTCCACTTCTGTTTTTCAGCACGTGTGCTGGACACCCCCATACGCGGAAATGTCGCAAACTAGCTTTACGACCATTCCACAACTCTAGGGGAGTCTTAGGAACATATTTGGATGTCACTAAATTCAAAATGTATGCCGTTGTTTGTAACACATATCCCCAGAAAGAATTAGGTAATGATGAGAAACTAATCATAGATCTCACCATTTTGCTCCGCTACACCATTTTACTGAGGTGTACCAGGAGCTGTGAGTTGGGAAACTATCCCATGCTCGACCATGAAGTCTTCAAACTCTTGGTCAAGGTACTCACCTCCACGATCTGATCGTAGTGACTTGATAGTCCTACCTAATTGATTCTCAACTTCAGCTCGGAATTCTTTGAACTTTTCAAATGTTTCCGACTTTCGTTGCATTAGGTAGACATATCCGTATCTTGAGTAGTCATCTATAAAGGTGACATACTCATAGCCGCCCCTAGCTCTAACATTCATCGGTCCGCAGACGTCTGTATGTATGAGTTATAGTGGCTCTATAGCTCTAAGCCCTTTTCCAGTAAAAGGTCTCTTAGTCATCTTACTTTCTAAACAGGATTCGCAGACAGGTAAGGTGCCAACCTTTAACTCACTTAAAGGTCCACTTTTTACTAGTTTGTCTATCCGGTCAAGGTTGATATGACCAAGCCTTAGATGCCAAAGATACGTGTCATTATCTGGAGAAATCTTATGTCGTTTAGTTTTAGGTTTTTCAACCTTAAACATTTCGGTGTTAAGCAGTGTAGTATGTATTAACGGTCTTAACACATATAAATTGTTTTCATTAATTCCTGAACAAATATTCAGACCATTCTTTCCAATAATAACAAACTTATTATTAAAAGAAACAGAATATGATTGTTCTAACAATTTAGAAACGGAAATCAAATTCCGAGTAAATCCAGGAATATAAAAAACATTGTTCAATAATAAAAAACTATTATTATTACAAAATTGCAATCTTATTGCTCCCATTGCTTTGGCTGACACGACATCACCCGACCCTACACGCATTGATATTAAGTTTCCACTTAGTGTAGTTATCACCAGTTAATTTGTCGTTTGCGAGAATTTGAAGTAATGCAGAAGACATAATTGCTAAAATAAATAAAACATTCATTCAGTCATTTATTAAAACAAGTGCGAGTGCTTTGGCATAAATTTAAACATAATGCGTGAACATGTTTAACGAACTAGAAATACCCAAAAAACAGTTACTATACCACGACAATCCAACATACCACAAAGAAGTGCCGCCTTAGGGTCGGTCAAGTCCTTGCCATTTGGACCGAGACATTCTCAATCGAATGATATTCTAGAATAACTCTTATTCCATATCATTCAACCATCGTTTATTCAGTCAGGTTTTTAGATAACAAAACTTAATCAAAACCTTCGTGAGTGTAACCCACCATTTCAGATCTCATGAGCTTAACTCGAGAATTGTTGCCTTAGGGTCGGTCAATCCCGAAATACCCTCACAAATCCTATCCGTTAGGAAGTCAACCTTGGTATTGATCTTTGTGGAAACCCTCCTTAGGGAGGATAAAAGCAAAGCCGTCACGAGGCCCCACTCGGATCTCACGGTGTTGAACTAATAATGGAGACTGTGGGATATATATGTAATATATCCCTCTCCCACTCACTGAAAATACACAAAGTGTGTCTAATACAGGGGGGGGGGGGGGGGGTGAATAGGTTTTAGATGATTTATTACCAACTTTTCGACTTAATCAATTTTAATAAACCTACTCCATATTAGCAATCAATCAATCCAATATAAATATACGGAAAACACTAAAAACACAAGGATTGATTTACGTGAGAAACCCTCCAACTGGGCAAAAATCACGGGCTATCCTTCTAGCCACATACGGTCCTCAAATCCACTATTTGAACGAAAGTTTACAACCTAGGTTGACCTCAAGTCACACCTACTTGGTCACTAACCCTTTCACTCTACCCAACGGGCCTTTAATAGTGATTCTTGATCACAAGCTTGTGCACTAACCAACTTAGTCACAAAGCTTAACAACCAATGAAGAGGTTAAACAACCTATGTGAATATGTAAAAGATATTCAAACATGCAATTAATGCTAGGCAACAATAAATGCTTATCTAAGGATTTAAAGATGTCAATGAATGCAAATCCTAGATATCAATATCTAAATGCGAATGCATGAAGATTTAGCTAGAAGGGTAAAATCGTCCTAAATGCTAGATAGTAATGCACAAAGCTCTCAACCAACAAACAACAACCCAATCATGTTATAAATGCCAATAAACATAAAGACATACAATAAAATCACATAAAAGAGCTAACCCTAGGCAAACAAGAACATAAATAAATACAATGAGATTTAGGGCATGTTCAAGTTACCTAGTCAATAAAAGCAAGAAGAATCCATGATGAGATAATGCTTGAAGAGGTTAAATGCACATGGATTTGTGTTTGGTTGAGTAAAGATGAGTTCTTGGGAGTTTCTCTCTCTAAGGGAAGCTTGGCCTATCAAAAATGGCTTCTTCAACTCATAAAAAACGAGCAAGGAATAAGATAGAGTATATATAAGGGAGCCCTAGTTAAAACTGCGTCGTTTTGAACTTAGGGCACAAAATCCCTTCAATACCGCTAGATGGACCGCGTCTCAGGCAAGTGTCCAGACCGCGGTACACACAGCAGTGCATCGTCTGGACAACAACGCGGTGCAGGGCGCTGTGCATGCAGGTGCACAGGCCGCGGTATGGGCAACAGAGGCCTACTGGACAACACCGCGACTTGGGTCGCTTTGCGTGCAAGTGTACAGGAAGCGGTACAGGGAGCATGACCCTGCTGAGGTATACCGCTTTGTATGCCGCGGTGCAAGCATGTTGTGCCAAGCGGTCTAGGCCGCGCTAAGAGAAGAAATTCTCTTTTCTAGGCAAACTCAACATACTAAGTGATGTGCAAAATGTGCAAGTGTGGAGTGTGAAAAGAGGCATACAATACATCATTCAATAACATGAAGATAAGAACAATAATGCATGCAAGTGAGTGTGTGCAACTAGATCTCTCCAAAGAAAGTTAAACTAGTGAGATACCTTTGAAGTGCTCTTTGAGAGAGATGATGTCCTTGAAGCTTGATCACACTCAAGAGGCCTAAATTACCCTTACAAAGAATAATCCCCAATGAGGTTTGTCAACGAAATAAGCCAATCAAAATATGAGGAACTTACAATCTCCCCCTTTGGCTATTTCGTGACAAAACCACCACTCACAAATCATCCTCACAAAAAATTAAAAACTAAAGGTCAACAAAAGGATATTCTACATTACAAAAAGATACCTAGATACTAGGTCTTCAAAACTTCAAGCTCTTGTAGAATAGCCACCTTCCCTACAAAACAATGAGACTACACTTTCCAAGACAAGTGTATGTGAGGTGATCAAGAGAGATAAATAAATAAGAGCAATTTGCATAATAAAAGAAAACTTCAACATGCAACATGCAAATGCTCCCCCTATATAGGTTACTCCCCCTCAACGGGACAATCTCTCCAAATATGCAATCCCCTTAAATAAAAACCACATTACTCCCCCTTTTTGTCATGAGATAGGCAAAGGAGTATTCCCCAACCGGGTCAATTTAGCAAAGAGAGCTATTTGCAAGATAAGTGCATAATCATATACAACAACTTTATGCAACTCAAGTAATTGAGAGAGAATCATTGAGGGTTTTATTGTTTAGAAGAAAATGTGTGACTTAGTTGCTTTGGATGTAAGACATGTAACATCATAGTTCAAGCAAATGGTATTTGGCAAAGCAGACATCAAAAGGGTTTCCAAAAGAATTCAAACCAATTTATACCCTTTTGTTATAAGCAAGCAAGATATAGTTTTTCAAAAATAATTTCAATTTAAAGAGCAACTATATCAAACTTTATAAGCAAAACAAGACATGAGTGACTTTTGCACCCTTTTTGATTTTTCCTGGTGGGATACCCGTATGATGGTTGTCTTGTTCAACTAATAAAGAGAGAGAGAGAAGACTAAATTTGGATGAGACATCCTTGTTTATTGCATGGATACTAGATCCTTATAGGGTTTAGTCTTCTTATTTGCTTTCACATATATTTTGCACTAGAGCAATCAAAAACATTTCATGCATATTATTTTAAGCATGTCATTAAAAGTTCTCATGTCATGGAGTTAAATTATGGGTCATTCAAGTGTACTTTCCCAATCAAAATCTCCTAGTCCAAAAATGCATTTTTGAACATAGAGGTGACATGGATTACAAATCAAGCAAGGCACACTTATTAAATAAAAAGCCATATAAGATTATATATAAGCACAACCAAGAATACTCAAGCAATTAATAAAGAAGCATAAAGATGATCAAGTTTTTGCTTATTCCAACATGCAAGGTTGCTCTCTTTGCTTGAGTTCCCCATAAGGGGTCAATCACCAAAACACATCAAGGCATATGACAAATTCCAATAGACCTACTAAGTGACTTGAACCTAGTTGAGTCTAAGGGCTTTGTAAATAAATCCGCTAGTTGATCATTAGTGCCCACATGCTCAAGTGCAATGCATTTGTTTTCAACTAGTTCCCTAATGAAATGATGCCTAATGTCTATATGCTTTGTCCTAGAGTACTGAACAGGATTCTTTGAAATGTTAATTGCACTCATGTTATCACAATAAAGGGTAAGAATACCTTGATCGAAGCCGTAATCCACAAGCATTTGTTTCATCCAAAGGAGTTGTGTGCAAGCACTCCCGGCGGCTATGTATTCCGCTTCAGCTGTGGATAGAGAGATGGAATTTTGCTTTTTGCAAAACCATGAGACCGAGTTGTTGCCTAGGAAGAAGCAACCGCCCGATGTACTCTTCCTATCATCACAATTTCCTGCCCAATCTGCATCACTAAAGCCAACTAAGCTAGCATTAGTGTCAAAAGAGTACCATATCCCATAGTTGGATGTCCCATTCACATATCGAATGATTCTCTTCACGGAGGAGAGATGGGATTCCTTGGGATCCACTTGGTACCTAGCACACACACCCACACCAAAGGCTATATCGGGCCTACTTGCGGTCAAGTAAAGCAAACTACCAATCATGCCACGATAAAGACTTTGTTCCACACTCTTGCCACTAGCATCCTTGCTTAGTTTCAAGGTGGTACTCATGGGTGTGTCACAATGTTTGGCATTCTCAAGGCCAAACTTCTTCACTAGGTTCTTAGCATACTTAGTTTGGGATATGAAAATCCCATCATGCAATTGCTTGATTTGCAAACCTAGGAAGTAATTGAGCTCCCCAACAAGACTCATCTCAAACTCATGAGACATGACATCAACAAATTTTTGGACTTTGGATTTGTTGGTGGAGCCAAAAACAATATCATCAACATAAATTTGAGCTATGAAAAGCTCATCTTTATTCCTCTTGATGAATAAGGTTTTGTCAACACTACCCCTAGTGTAGTCATTGTCAACAAGAAATTGTGTGAGGTGCTCATACCAAGCCCTATGTGCTTGTTTCAACCCATATAAAGCCTTCTTGAGGCTATAGACATGATTGGGGTGGTGTGGATCCACAAACCCCTTGGGTTGCTCAACAAACACTTCCTCATGCAAGAAACCATTTAGGAAGGCACTCTTAACATCCATTTGATGCAATTTGAACTTGTGCACACATGATATGGACAAAAGAAGCCTTATGGACTCAAGACGGGCAACCGGAGCAAAAGTCTCCTCAAAGTCAATACCCTCAATTTGAGAGTATCCTTGTGCTACAAGTCTAGCCTTGTTGCGCACAATGTTGCCATTTTCATCCGACTTGTTCCTATATACCCATTTGGTGCCTATGACATTAGTATCCTTGGGTCTACGAACAAGAGTCCATGTAAATCTAGAAAAATCATCAACACAAACAAAAATGTATCTCTTGCTGCCGAGACTCTTGGTTTGCATGGGACCCATAAGGTCCATATGTAGAAGCTCTAAAGGCTCCTTGGTGGCGAGATACTTGCCTTTCTTGTGCATACTTTTGGTTTGTTTCCCTTGTTGACAAGGTCCACAAACGCCATCGACTTTCTTCCCAAGCTTAGGGAAGCCACACACAACCTTGAACTTATCTAAGATCCTCAAATCTCGATAGTTCATGTGGCCAAGTCTTTGATGCCATAACTCAATTTCCTCACATTGGACATATTGCAAGAGATAGCACTAGCTTCAAGATAATAGCAATTGTCACTAGATCTCTTTCCTTTTAGCAAGGTTTGTCCATTTTGCATTAAAATAGAGCAATCATTTTTGTTAAACAATACAGAGAGTCCATCATCATTAAGATGAGAAATGCTTATAAGATTGGCTTGCAAGCCATCAACAAGTAAAGCATTGGACAAGGAGGGTAAATCGGGAATGGAAATGGTTCCTTTCCCTATGACTTTCTTTCTAGATCCATCACCAAAGGTGACATATCCTCCATCCTCCAAGACAAGGGATTTAAAGAAGCTCTTGTTCCCCGTCATATGCCTAGAACACCCACTATCCAAATACCAAGTGTTAGAGGCATTTGCCTTCAAGGCAATTTGAGCCACATAGCAAGAATAGTTATCCCTTCAAATCCACCTAGGAGAAATGTTCTCATTCCTAGTGGTATTAGTCACATTGACTCTAGATTTCCTAGGAACATGCATTTTAGCTCTAGCTCTATTTCTTTCAATCATGCTCTTGATTATACACATTTCAATGTATTTGAAGCAATTTGGTCTAATGTGACCATCAACACCACAAAAGTGACACGTGGGAATAAAATAAGAAGACATACCATGCCCCTGTGAGTACAAAGGGGCTTTCCCACGCATTTGAGCTTGTCTTTGGTGTTGGATTGGTTCTCTTCTTCTTTGTTGTTGAGTTGGAATGAATTGCTTCCTTGGTTGACTTTGCATGAATTGCTTTTTGGCTTGATGGTATTTCAGTTGAGGGAAACTTGCTTGATGCACTCTTATTGATTGAGCTTGAGCTTGTTTCCCTTGTGCTACCTTTACTTGAGGATCTTTAGAGCACTCTCCTAGTTCGATCTTCTTCCTAGGATGTTGTGGAGGTGGAGGCTCTTTGTTATCCAAACTCTTGACAAACATAATCTTGCTTGAGGATGAGGTCTCCTTGTCATCTTCATAGCCAAGACCTTTCTTATCACTTGGCCTCTTACCAACTCCCAACATGTGGTCAAGTTTATTCGTGCTTGAAGTCATCGTAGCAATGATCTCTCTAGCTTCTTCAAGCTCCTTTTCCATCAATTCCTCATTCCTTTTGGCTATCTTCACTTCTTTATTTAAGTGAGTAGCTTCGGTGGATAGCTTGAGATTCTCTCCTTTTAGCCTTTGAATCTCTTTCTTCATCTTCAATCTTGAGCTTTGAAAGTGCTCAATGAAGCCTTCAAGATCCATTCCTCCTACATCCATATTTGTTGAATGGGATGAAGAGTCACCATCGCTAGAGTCATCTTCACTTTGTTTCTCTACCTCTTCATCATCTATTGCTTCCTTACTCTTGAGAGAAGATGCGAAGGCAATAAAGTTTGCCACATGATCCTCATCATCTGAGGATTCTCCTTCTTCTTCCAAGTCATCACCATCGCTCCACGTGGCGGCCATGGCCTTTCCTTTCTTCTTATTTTTCAAATTTCCACAATCCGTGGAGATGTGTCCGAAACCTCCACATTCGAAGCATTGAATCCCTTTTCTTGTGGGCTTGTCTTCACTTGACTCAAACTTCTTGAAAGGAGTCTTCTTCTTTATTTCCTTTCCTTTGGATCCAAATCTCCTCTTCTCAAAATTGATGAACTTCTTGAATCTTTTCACCATGAGGGCCATTTCTTCATTTAAGTCTTCTTCCTCCTTCTCAACCTTAGAAGTCTTCAGAGCAATACTCTTTTGCTTCTTTTGAGGTGTAGGTGTTGGAGTCCATCTAGACTCATATGCTAGAAGCCTTCCAATAACTTCACTTGGCTTCATATTCTTGTAGTCACTATTCTCCTCAAGAGCCGTCACTTTTGACTCAAATCTTGCTGGAAGCGACCTCATAATTTTTTGCTTGATCCTCCTATCCGAATAGGGATCACCAAGTTGATGACTCTGATTGACTATGTCCATCAACTTCACTTGAAAGTCATTGAAGCACTCATCCTCCTCCATCCTAATTTGCTCGAATTGTGTTTGGAGGACTTGAAGCTTGGAGTCCTTGACCACCTCGGTTCCCTCATGGGCCGTCTCTAGAATCTCCCATGCTTCTTTTGCAATTCTTGTTGTCTGGATCAATTTGTACTGATTGTCATCCATTGCACAAAGAATAGCATGCATAGCCTTGTTGTTCCACTTAGATGCTTCAAACTCTTGAGTTGACCATTCCGACTTTGGCTTGGGAACTACACTTTCGTCTTCAAGAGTCTTTTCCGGAAGAGTGCAGCCATCTTCAATTGCCATCCATGCTCGGTCATTTATTTGGCAAATGTAAGACTCCATCTTGCCTTTCCAAGAGGCATAGTTTACTCCGGTGAGCAAAGGGGGTCTTGTGCTAGAGGCTCCCTCATTACTACTTCCGTTCCCACTCATGGTGTTTGGGTATGAATGAGATGAATGTTTATGATGCAACACTCATAACCAAAATGCAAGACACACAAGGAGCAAGGATCACCTAAGTATATCTAGGAACCCGCTCTGATACCAATTGAAAATACACAAAGTGTGTCTAATACAACCTAGAGGGGGGGGGGGGGGGGGGGGTGAATAGGTTTTAGATGATTTATTACCAACTTTTCGACTTAATCAATTTTAATAAACCTACTCCATATTAGCAATCAATCAATCCAATATAAATATGCGGAAAACACTAAAAACACAAGGATTGATTTACGTGAGAAACCCTCCAACTGGGCAAAACTCACGGGCTATCCTTCTAGCCACATACGGTCCTCAAATCCACTATTTGAACGAAAGTTTACAACCTAGGTTGACCTCAAGTCACACCTACTTGGTCACTAACCCTTTCACTCTACCCAACGGGCCTTTAATAGTGATTCTTGACCACAAGCTTGTGCACTAACCAACTTAGTCACAAAGCTTAACAACCAATGAGAAGGTTAAACAACCTATGTGAATATGTAAAAGATATTCAAACATGCAATTAATGCTAGGCAACAATAAATGCTTATCTAAGGATTTAAAGATGTCAATGAATGCAAATCCTAGATATCAATATCTAAATGCAAATGCATGAAGATTTAGCTAGAAGGGTAAAATCGTCATAAATGCTAGCTATTAATGCACAAAGCTCTTAACCAACAAACCACAACCCAATCATGTTATAAATGCCAATAAACATAAAGATATGCAATAAAATCACATAAAAGAGCTAACCCTAGGCAAACAAGAACATAAATAAATACAATGAGATTTAGGGCATGTTCAAGTTACCTAGTCAATGAAAGCAAGAAGAATCCATGATGAGATAATGCTTGAAGAGGTTAAATGCACATGGATTTGTGTTTGGTTGAGTAAAGATGAGTTCTTGGGAGTTTCTCTCTCTAAGGGAAGCTTGGCCTATCAAAAATGGCTTCTTCAACTCATAAAAAATGAGCAAGGAAGAAGATAGAGTATATATAAGGGAGCCCTAGTTAAAACTGCGTCGTTTTGAACTTAGGGCACAAAATCCCGTCAATACCGCTAGATGGACCGCGTCTCAGGCAAGTGTCCAGACCGCGGTACACACAGCAGTGCACCGTCTAGACAACAACGCTGTGCAGGGCGTTGTGCATGCAGGTGCACAGGCCGCGGTATGGGCAACAGAGGCCTATTGGACAACACCGCGACTTGGGTCGCTTTGCGTGCAAGTGTACAGGAAGCGGTACAGGGAGCATGACCCTGCTGAGGTATACCGCTCTGTATGCCGCGGTGCAAGCATGTTGTGCCAAGCGGTCTAGGCCGCGCTAAGAGAAGAAATTCTCTTTTCTAGGCAAACTCAACATACTAAGTGATGTGCAAAATGTGCAAGTGTGGAGTGTGAAAAGAGGCATACAATACATCATTCAATAACATGAAGATAAGAACAATAATGCATGCAAGTGAGTGTGTGCAACTAGATCTCTTCAAAGAAAGTTAAACTAGTGAGATACCTTTGAAGTGCTCTTTGAGAGAGATGATGTCCTTGAAGCTTGATCACACTCAAGAGGCCTAAATTACCCTTACAAAGAATAATCCCCAATGAGGTTTGTCAACGAAATAAGCCAATCAAAATATGAGGAACTTACACTCACTATTTAAATATTAAGGTTTTCTATTATCCGTTAATGCACCTAGACTCTATAGGATCAAACAGCTAATTTTAATCAAGTTATCTAGCGCATTAACAAATTCATTATTAGAAATAAATTCTAATTTAACTAATACATTATTAATGATTTTTTACAATTAAAAATCTAATCTATTAGTGAATGATCTAAATCTTTGTAAACTTTTTACTAAGGTCAGATTATTATGTAAGCGTTTACCAAGTTTTAACTATAAAACTCTAACACTTTATGCGGTCCATTTATTATTAGGTTTTTAATCATATTAATCCTAATTACAATAAATGACCCTATTAATCTAACTTATTAAACACTTTAATAACCAGATTAATATTAATGAGAATTAACAAGTTTTCTAACAATTAAAAAACTAATCTCATTTTCATAGCCAATAATGTATTTACTGATTTTAATCATATTAAAAAACAATAATACATAAAAATTAGGCTATGATGCATGTATGACATATCAAATATATTTGTGTAGGCACATCTAATCTAAATGACATACGTATACATGGCAATGCTTTTATCATCACATAATATAAAGCATACATGAATTGACCGAGTACTGTGGATTATTTAACCTAAAAAAAATTGGAATCTAAAATTACAAAAATACGCCCAAGGCATTCCTAGGTCTTCTTGTAATTTCCGAGTCTTCTAATCTCTTCAGGTCACTCCGATTCATCTCATGAATCCGAAATAGGAAATCCGCACGGAACGCACTAGGCAACACTTGCCAACGGAACCGTGCAAGACGACATGAATAGTGCCTGACATGAACAGTACCGTGCATGAACAGTACCCTCATGAATAGTACCTAAATGAACAGTACAACACATGAACAGTACCACTCATGAACAGTATCGTGAACAGTACCCCCGTCACGCGTATTTCCGATTTCGCCCTTCCGACTTCGCGATTTTTCCAGGTCTTCAATATATGTTACATTTTTTTTTACATTACCATAACAGAAATAATAATAATAATAATAATAATAATAATAAAAATATAATACAACCCATAAACCCTAAATCCAAAATACCATATAATTAACGATCAATCATGTTTTTGTAAATTAACAAATTCAATATACATACAAAAACAACATACAATCAATTTAAATAATGCCTACACAATCATACATACAGGAGCATCGAAAACAATTTCCTGTTCCGAAAAAAAAAATTGGCTATGATACCAATTGTTGGAACCCCGTTCACTGGTATCGCAGCGGAAATAGGTTTTAAAATTTTTATACAGATCATAAACGATCTGGGATCAGTGAACTTAGGATTGCAATTCTTTTTCCAGAACTAATACATACAATATGTAAACACATGAAATTGTAATCAATATATTAAAAAGAAATTTAGAACCTTACCAACGTTTGGAGGCTCCTTCACTTTACGATATGCTCCTGGTCTGTACCACTGATCTTCCTAGCTATTCCCGGAACTGGTAACTGCGTGTGGGCGCGTCACGTACTCAGGAACTTAGGAGGATGTAGAGAGAATGAAGAAGAAACAATTTCTTCCAAGAGAATATTTCATAGAACAACTCTTGTTCTTGAAAAAAAATATTCAATATAATTTTTTTTTAATTATTCTTGTTCTCTCCTAGATTGCCGCACCACTTGTTTGTTTCTCACTTTCTTGAATGTGTTGCGTCAAAATCAAGTTCAAAGACAAAAAAAAAACAAAATAGATAACTTATTTCATTATCTACTTTTTCTATTTTATTGGTTATCTAGTTATATTAAATATATCTCTATATATTTTTCAAAACTAGACCATTATCTCTTTCCAAATATATCTCCATATATTCAAAAGATAATTAGTATTTTAGTGTCCTAGATATAGTAGGATTCTAACTCCCACATAACTCTAGTTGGCTTAAACTTAAATACTATACCTAACTAAGAATAAAATAATCTAATTATTTTATGTCTCAGTTATGATTTGAATCTGCAACCTCCAATTCATAATTAATTAATAATTAATAATTATTAATTCATCAATTAAATAATCTAATTATTTAATTAATTTAATTATTAATATATTAATTAAATAATCTCATTATTCAATTAATCCCTGAATGAATACGTGTCACTTTCGTAAGACAATTAATTGGACAATCCAATTAATTAACCGTGACCCTTGTTACCTAAATCGATCGGGCTAGCAAGGGGACCTAATGAACCTACAGTATTTTGAGCTCCAATAATCCTTGTAATTATTAATTAAACTCTTTAATTAATATTCTTTGATTATTAACTCCGGTGTTATTCCACTAAAAACCCGAAGCTGCACTCTCTCAACTGCAGACGTTTTTACACAGACCGATACAACTCGGTGTCCATCGATATAGCTATTACACATGGTGTGATCCTCCACAGTAGTTCATAATTAGAGCTGGGTCATAATGTCCGTTATACCCCTCTTATTACATATATCCTTTAAGTACCGTTGATTCTCTAATGAACAATAAATCCTATTTTCTCACGGAATTAGGAGAGCGCTCATATTGTCCAAGCCCCGAATCAACCCTTAAGGGAACTACCATCTACTTCTCACAAGAAGGAGTGGATTCCACTATTGTGTACATACCTTCCCAGCCACAAGCCAAACCGCAATCCCAACATACAGAGTATATTGATCAAGAACTGCTTCTGACCTCACCCATGGTATATCAAAGACCACGATCTAACCTGAAGGAGTCGATAAGACACTCAGGATTAAGATTACCCACATAAGCTATCATTAGTTTATATATATGAATCTCATCAGTAAATGGATCTTGGTGAGAGATTCATATAGATCATGGCCCAGTCCTATATGATCACATCATACAAGGTGCCTCCATTCCCATATCTCATATGAATTATTCAGGATAGAATCACCATACATTACTGAATGGACCGCAGCTATAGATTAACCACAAATAAAGTACCCAGCTTTATTTGCTATCTATGGACTCTTTAGATTGCACGTCTCTTACTGTATCCATCCGCATATGACACTCATATACACAGTTCGAGATTACATCCGGCAATCCAGGATGTTAATTTATGCACAAGTTATAAAATAAACAACACAACAAGAATGAATTGAACTTTTCTTTTTATTTATTTCATAAATCCATTTACAAAATACATCTTTAGGGCATAAACCCCAACATGTAGTTGTTGAAGCAAAACGGATACTAACCATAGGTCATATTTAATGTACTAGTCATAGAACTTCAAGGTGTATCCACCACTTACATATATTCAAACTCAACTTACTTAACAACACATACAAGAGAAGCAAAGTGCATTTTTGAAAAACCAAGTTTTATGGCTTACAAGCACATGATCTAAAAGCAATATAAAGAGACTTACTTAAGATCATTACTTCTGACGAGAGTAGTTCAATGAATATGAAGCTCATATTTTTCAAAAATATCCCACTCATCATTCAAACATGTAATTCACACACCATGATTAAGATCAATGTGAACAATATCACTAAAAGATCTTAAAAGAGAAAATGTCAATGAGAACCATAAGAACACTGCACTAAGTTCTCTAATATGTTCATGATGTAATACAAATAGTGAGTTGAGAGATGAAAATCCAAGTAAGCAAGCACTAGGATATAGAAATACCTTTGCAAGCCTTTTTCATCAAATGCAACGCCTTTGCCCTTTTTTATGAGCTCTCTTGGCTTGTTTGTCCTTGATGACAACATGTTTTTGGTGTTTCATCCCAAGAGAATAAAAGTATAGGATTTCAACTCAAACTCAAAAATAACTTTCTCTAAAAGTCTTAACAAAATCATCACCATATAGATTTCAACAATGCAACTTCTCTAAAGTTAATCAATGGATTTTGACTATCATAACAAATTTATGAGATAGCTAAGTTCATATCAAGTTATAGAGAAATAAAGCTAGTAAGCTAATTTCTTCACAACCTGACACTAATCTTAAAGCTAACTCACATGTGCAACTTAAACTAATGGTAAGAACACTCACCCTGGACCCACTTGGTCTTGGGTGAACTTACACAAACAATATCAACATCTTTCTTGACAACAATGTTAAATTTAGAGTAAAGGCTTTCAACAACTTGATCCACAAGCATATCATTGATATTCTTTTTTTCAACATTAGCAACATATGCTTTATCAAGATTAACAAGGTTTGCTTTCTTCTTATTCCAAACATTCTTAGCATGCTTTGCAACCACATCATGCTTTTCAATATCTAAAGCCTTAGTATGCTTGAATTGAAGTTCTATCTATTTATCTCTAGATGCATTTCCTATTTTGCAATATTCAATGTATTTATAGCACTTGGGCTTGATATGGCCTATAGTATTGCAAAAATAACAAATATGAATAAAAGGTGACATTGTACCTTCCAAAATTGAAGTAACAATAGTAGGAGTTTGTAGAGATACCTTGTCCTTCAATTTCTTTTTAGTTTTGGATCTTTTCTTCTTAGGAGGTTTTTTGTCAATGATGACACTTTCCTCGCTTGTAGGAAGTGATGCTTCTATGAGCTTCTCCTCAACTACCAAGCCACTTGAAACTCTTTGAGGACTTTGCTTCATATCCTCCAAAGTAGAAATGATCTTCTCTTTTTAAGGACAATCTTTTCAACCTCTCTAAGCTTCTTATAGCTTGAGTAAGTACCACAAACTCATCCACTTATAGCTTGATCAAATCATCCTTCTCCTCAACCTCTCTCAAAGCTTCATCTCTTTGCTTTTCAAGACTCTCTATCTTACCCAATAGTTCAAGATTGGTTGGATTGGAACTAGAGCTCTCTTGATGATTTGAATCAACTTCCTTGTCCAAAGATGCTTGATAATCTTCCTCTAGCATAGTGTGAGAAGCCGTGAAAGCAACAAAGTTGCTAACTAACTCTTCCTCACTTGAGGACTCATCACTTGAGCTTTCCTCATCATTAGAGTTACGATCACTCTATGTGGCCGCCATAGCTTTACCTTTCTTATGCTTACTAGTCTTTTCACTTGGACAATCCGAGGCATAATGACCAAACTTCTTACACATGAAGCATTTAACCTTGTGATTGCTCTTAGCTTGACCACTATTCTCATTCCTTGGAGTAAATGATTTCTTGACTTCTTATTCCTTAGAGAATTTGCCACTTGGTTTGGCACTTCTTCTCATGAACTTTCTAAACTTCCTAACCAAGAATACCATCTCCTCATTATCGTCTTCACTTTCTTCATTGATGACCTTGAGAGCTATACCCTTGCTCTTGACTTTAGGTTTCAAGCTTGACTCATATGTTTGAAGTAATCCAAGCAATTCATCGATGCTTATGCTATCAACATCCTTGCTTTCTTCAATTGTCGTCACCTTAGCCTTGAACCGTTAGGTAAAGATCTTAAGATCTTCCTATTAAGGCACTCTCCGGAGATTGGTACACCAAGTGTTTAACATTGGTTGGCTATGTTTAGAAGTTTGAATTGGAAGTCATCAAACTTATCCTCTTCACTCATTTGCAACATTTCGAATTGTGATGTGAGCATTTAAAGCCTTGACTTCCTAACCGCCTTAGTTCCATCATTGGTAACTTAGAGAGTATCCCATGCTTCCTTGGCGGTCTCTAGATTTTGGATATAGAAAAATTGCCTACTATCCACTCCTCCAAAAATAACATTCACCGCCCGATGATGCCATTTTGCCAACTCAAATTCATTTGCATTCCATTCGCTCCTAGGTTAAGAAACTATAGATCCATCTCCGAGCATCTTATTAATAGGATTGTAACCTTCCTCTATCATCATCCATGCTCTCTCATCAATGGAACATATGTAAGCTTTCATCCAAAGTTTCCAAAAATCGTAGGTTTGCCCTTTGAGTAACTGAGGTCTAGAGTTCGAAACTCCTTCAGACATTGTCTCTTCTTAAAGGACCATGACTTTAAAAACCTTACAATCAACTGTGAGTGTATCCCGGGTCTCGTTAAGTTCCTTCTATCGACTCGCTCTGATACCAATTGAAAATATACAAACACGGTTAAATTGTCTTAAGCTAATCCTAAAGGGGGGGGGGGGGTGAATAGGTTTTTACACCTTTTTTCAATCCTTTGAAACAACTAAGAGTTTGTCCCTCTAGCTCGCTTGAATCACAACACTTTAGATAATAAAGCATATGTAGACAATCAATATGTGTTCTCAAACAAAGTACTGTTAAACAAGCTTACAAGCTGCTAGTGAAGGAATTATAATAAAACTAAAAACAAAGAATACTTGTTTTTTCAATATTGTTCAATATGAACAAGTACTAATCAAAGATGATTATATACAAATAAATCTAAGTACAAATAAAATAATATTTACAACTTTGATCAAATGAAGTGCTTGCATCTCACACGTTACAACTATCTTGTTTACAAGAATATCCAGAAATGAAGTTTGTGAAACAAGATACAAACATACACATACAAGTATAAAAGAGAGATGGGAAGAATTGACACAAGGCTTTTTTTAACGTGGTAAACCTTCTAAGATGAAACATCCATTAGTTGAATACAACCATCAGGTACTTTTATTGTTGGAAAGTAGACAAGACATTCCTCAAAAGTGACCAACAAATGACACACTCTATATTGGACTCGACCTCTACCCAATCCCTATTGGTAGATTGGAAATTCCTCAAAAGTGATCAACAAATGACACACTTTCTATTGGACTCCACTTCTACATAACACCATCAAGAAGTTGGAAATTCATCAAGAGTGATCAAGAAATGACACACTCTCTATTGGACTCCAGCGCATCTTAATATCTCAGATCTACCAATAAAAAGTCTACTTTCTATCCAAGGCACTCTTGCCTCTAGAAAGTCTCCCTTACTTGATTATCCGGACCACATGTCCTAATCAAGACTTCTTGCTTAGCTATCTGGACCACATGTCCTAGCCAAGACTTCATGCCTTTTACAATGACTTCCTAGTGTGATCAATGAATGCAAAAATGCAAACAAATACTCAACATAGAATTTGAGATCAATACATTATGATCGGACTTTTGCAAGTACCAAAAATTCCACACTTGGAATACACAAGTCACAATGAATTGTATAACGGCAAGCGGGATCGTTCCTCAGGGAAATAGAGGATATTTGGCTATAACTAGAATATTTACACTAATCTAGACTTCGTGCGGAAAAATAAAATTCATTCTTGGTGTGGAAGTTTTTCAAAGAACTATATTAAACTAAATCAAGTAAATCTCAAATCAAAGAATTAAAGTTAAATGAATGTGAAGGTATGGGAATGGATATTGGGGAATTGATTTAACAACCAAAAGATTTCTTAATGTAATGAATTAGTCAAATTAAGTGCTTTAATCCAACTCAAGGTTTGTTCTAAAATTGATGTTAATCATTTATAGTCCAAATTCAAACCTTAACTGAAGTGAGCCCTACTATGAATCTTGGTAGGAATATAAATGACTCAAGTGAGCCCCACTATGAGTATTCACCTAAACAAATTCTTAAGAACACATTCAAAGTCTCATTACATGTAAAACATTCAAATCATACATTCCAATTCATAAATGCTCAAGGTTGAAGAATGAGTTGAAAACCCTTCTAACTCTAAACCACAACCTCATATGTGAACCACTTTACAAACAAGCTAAATTAAGCCTCAGTGTTAACTTAGTAGAATAAAATGGCAACTTCAAAGCAATGAAAATGGAATATACCAAGAGAGGATTCATAATAACATATGACTAGTTCAAATACATAGATTTATCACATAGGTTGTCTCATCAATTCCCCAATATAAGGGTTTAGTTACACATATTAGAAATACAAATAAAGGGAGCAAGGTTATATAAAATACCCATGAAAGCTTTCAAGAGATCTTCTTGTTCCTTTGATGCTTGAGATTCCCCTTTTCCTTGGTAGAAATCTTCTACTCCCTTCAATGAATCCTCAAGATGTGGATATGTTAATGGGTTTTTAGAGGGAAAGTTAGGTATTTGGTGTTTTGAAGTGAATGAGAGTGGGAAAGGTGAAGTCTTTGGTGATTGGTGGAGATTTGGTTAATGGTGGTGTTAAGAGAGTGTTTAGGGATTTGTAGAATGGTAGGGATCTGGTTTGAGGAAAATATAAGGGGATATTTATATGGGAAACACAAAATATTAGAGTTAAATCTCGATTATTGTTGTGGCATAAAATGGCGATCTGATTCCGCGGTCAGTGTTTCGTCGAAATTTTGACCGCCGAATGAAGATGAACTCCTAGGAGATGAACGGTGGTCACCACAACCGCTAATTCAATAGCCAATTGTTCTGATACTTTTTGGAGTAATTATGTGGTCACAATAGGGGTCATGGTAATCGCCGAGTTGCTCGCCGATCTGTACCTGGTGATTCTGCCAATTCTGGGGTTGAACGGCAGTTGGAACGACAGTCAACATGACCGCTGAATCAACCGCCGACTGCTTCTTCGTGTGGCTTTTGACATTTTGTCCCCAAGTTCTCCATTTCTCTTATTTAGCCCAAAATCACTTGTTTCTTCAATGGCTACCCTTGTTTCTCAAAAGTACCTGCACAATCCAAAATCGAGCCATAAGATACACAAGTGTACTCGAAAAATCGAACATAAGCATCAGAAATTGGGTTGTTTTTGATGTATGAAATGGCTCGATCAAATACCCCCAAACCTAGCCTTTGCTTGTCCCCGAGCAAATAGAAACAAAACATGGATACCCGGCAACCAAATCAAATAAGGACTTAGTAAACTATACCCCATAAGCATAGATGCACAAAACTAACAAATCAAACTGCTAATGCCAATCGTGATAAGATACCATGAGAGACTTACTATACTTGAAATAACCTAAAATCAATCCAATGAATGCAAAGTTAGTCATGAATCCCAAATTGAAATATCCTTGCTTTGGTGACCACTCAAATAAATGATTCGGCCATATTTCACCTCAACTCTAGGTCCTTACAAGATTCACTCTTATTTTTCCTCTCATAACCTAGTTTATCACTCATAAATGTGTATGCGAATGAGTTTATAAAATGGAAACAAATTAAGATGCATACATGTATTCAAGAATTGAACATTCTTTTTTAAGTGAATGTGTCTCATGAAAGGAACCAAAAACCATGAACGTGGTAAAGCATGACAAGAGCTTGCATTCTCAAGTAGGGAGTCATACAATATCAAATTTATTTTTCCTACCAATTGATAGGGCAGGGGGATGTTTCGTGGTGAAGGGTGGATATGGGAAGATGTAGGCCAGGCCTCCGATCAAGTGAGAATGGTGATTAAGTGAGAAATAATAAAAGGGTGGATATGAGAGATGGAAGATAATGAACACATAAGGGGTAATATGGTCGCCAAACACTAAGGCACATCTATTAGATTGTTAATCAATTAAGCACATCCAATTCAAGTTAAGGGTTCGTTCTTGCCTCAATCCAATTTATACCCATTCATAGAGATAACGGTTGAAGAGTGTGTTAAGAGCCTCTCAAACACGAAACCGCAACCAACATTTGTGAACCGTAAAGCGGCAAGCGAGGGTATCATTCCTCAAGGAGGTGTATTCACTAACCGTTTCGAGTTTTAGTGTTTATTGAAAGTATATAAATAGAATGAGGATGAGGTGAGAATAGTGTGTGTAGGGTGTTGTGTGTATGCAAAGAAAATGAAAATGAAAATAATGCAAATGAAAACAAAATAATATGGAGGGGTGAGAAATGTGATTAAATGGATAAATGATAAAAGGGTGGATTGGAGAGATGCATGAAAGTGGTCACACAAGGGTTTACAAGTTCACCATACATAAGTTCACATAAGTGGGTTGTTAGACATTAATTTCATTCAATTCAAGTTTAGGGTTCGTTCTTGCCTCAATCCGATTTAACCCCATTCATAGAGCTCATGGTTGAAGAGTGTGTCGAGAGACCCTCAAACACAAAATAGTAACCAACATATGTGAACCAATTCTACAAACCACGCTAGATTGAGCCCCAATACTAACTTGATTATGTAAAATGGCAATGTTAAGTCTAATGAATGTGGAAAGAGTAATTGTTCCTCCAACCATAACTTACCTGGTGCCCCTAGCGCAAGAAATAACCAAATTCCCAATTATTGTAACTCCAACCACATCTCACCTAGAGCCCCTAGCTGTGAGAAATAACTAAAGACCAATGTATAACAAAAACAATAAACAAAAAATCTTCTAATATGGTAATTATTAATTTCATTCATTCTTCCTAGCTAATTAGCCAAGACAATGCCCGGAGAGCCCCTCCTAAAGCACAATCCTAACTCTAATTCACTCAAACCCATCCATGAAAATGCAATTTGGACCATCCATCGACATATACACACAAATAGGATATTTGATTACAACTACTCCTAAATTACATTAATTTACTCCTAATCCCATCCATGAACACATATTAATTTCCAATCTCCATACACAAGCATTTCAAGATAAGAGATATAATCAATCATGTCAAGAATGAAACAAAACTCAAATGAACATAAAAATCATCATATGTAAATACCCAAAGTGTAGGATTACAAATATTCCCAAATGGGGATTACACATAAGGAAAATAAAAAATACATGGAGAATGAGTTTAGATACAACCCTTGAAGAAACCCCTCCTAAGAGCTCCATCCTTTGCTTGCCCGAAATTGGTCAAAGACCTCTCCTAACTCTATGAAATCTACTCACAAATGTGGGGAAAGATGGGTTATGGTGGTGGTGAGCTTTCCATGGAGGAAAACCTCCATGGAGGCTTGAAAGCTTCTCTCTCTCCTAGGAAATCAAGAAGATGAAGTAGGGAGGTTTTTGTGCTGCTATCTGATCTGAAGAGAAGAGGAGAAGAGGTGAATTTATAGTGTTAGGAGGTTAAGGCTGGAAATGGTAGTGAAAGGATGAAACTGCCCCTGAAATTCTCCAGAATTTGGCCTTTCGCTGGTCGATCGGCGGTTGGAACGACGGTCAGGGTGACTGCCAAACTGTCGGCCAAATTGCATGTGTTCTTCTGAACTTCAAACGGCGGTTGGAAAGGCTTCAAGGGTGACCGCCGAACTAACCACCAAACTTCTGGGACCTACTGCCATGGAACGGTGGTCAGGATGACCGCCGAACACCTTCTTTTCTGAACTCATCCCGTAAGCTACTGGACGGACTCGGTGTAGCGTACTGGCTCGGTAATGGATCAACAGTGGGACACATATGGGCTTAGATCACACCGCGGTTTGTGTCAACGGTGAGGCACGGCACTCTGAATACTTCCATTTTATTCTCTTTTCGGCTTGTTTTGCCTCCCCAACTAATCTTCAAGCTAAAAACCTTATTGTAGGGAATATGTACCTACACAAGGCTCAACACACACATTATGTACAAAATATGCTGAAAAACGAGAAAAATGAGGACATAAATTAGGCATAAAATAGTCTGATCACATTCTATGGGAACTAGACATAAGCATGTGAGTTCATAAATCAAAATTGTCTAGTTACTAAACATGAATAAATTCTAGAACATGTGAAACACCTAAACACATTAAATTCCTAGAATCATTCATGTAACTAAAACTTGAATCAAATATACACATTAAGCACACATTTAAGATTTTAGTAACAAACATAAACATGCTAAATTCACAAAAATATGATCAATAAATATTCTAGCAAATATTTAGAGCATGTATTTATGAACAACTCAATTAAAATCTAATTAGCTCTAAATACTGAAATCAAATGTGCTAATCCTAAATATGTTCAACTAATGAGTCCTAGCACATGATAAGGCTATCAATCATGAAAATAAAGTAAATAAAAGAACAAATAGCCATAGATAATAAGTTAATCACAATACAACTCAGAAACATGTGAAAACCTAGATTTCAAGAAACACTAGTTCACATTCAAGTCTCTAATTAGACAAGATTAGCCTATAATTGAAGCTCTACTTCTTAAATACATTTTTCAAAGTAACACATACATATAGAAGAAGAAAACCCAAGGTAGTTGAAGACTTTGAAGATCAAAAGACAAAGAATAGATCAATACCTTGTAATCTCGTGCAATTTCGGTTTTAAGTTTAAAACCACCACAAAACTTGAACAAATGATAGCAAAGTAACTTGGAGAAGGTAGGGGACTTTAATACAAATATTCTTCAACTTGAATCACTCAAATTGGATAAGAAATGAGAGAGTTATTGTGTTTGGAAGATGAGAAAAATTGGAGAGAAAATTTTGCACTAGTTTTGAAAATTTTCTTCTTGAAATAAATGAGAGAGGGAAAGTGTTTTTAAATGAGAGGGAGAGAGAGGGAAAGAGGAGGACCAATGGCCACATGCCATCTCACATCCCCAAGGAGGCACATGTCCATCTCAGGGGCAGGAGGCCCTCCTTCCCGAGGTGGCCATGCGCTTCCTCAGGGATGGGTGGCAAGTGGCCTTTTGCCACTTACTTCCTCTCTCTCGTACTTTTGCGTTCTTCGACCGTTCTCCGGCCTCCGAATTCCGAATTCGAATCCGTTTTTGGATTAATAACCGAGACTCTCACACACACATAGATGACTATAAAAATTAGACCAGAAATTTTGAATTAGACTTGATACAGGAAGACAAAGACAATGTATGGTAAGTGACCGGAAAGTTTTGTAACTTTTTACTCAGAACTTAAAACTAATGAACGAGTAACCGAAACTGAATGGAACTCTATAAGGAATAATATAAGATCAAATTCAAGTTCGAATTCCATAAAACATAAACAAACAAATACATGAACACACAAGAATGCCATTTCCTAGATATAGTCCTAGAACATGCAATTTATAAAACTTGTCTATTTAAAGCTAATGCATGAGCATTCAATATCAAGTGTGTGAATGTATTATACAAGTTGAACACAACGATGCAAGGACACATATGGATGTAATGTGTGTGTGTGTGTGCCTAAGCCTTATAAGAGAAATGAGGTCTAAGTATACCTTTGTTGAGCGATGAAGCATATTTCTCTTTAAAGACTCAATCTTCCTTGATAAGTTGCCAAATCCTCTTTGAAGCTTGAATCATCATCAATCTAAGACAACTAATCAATACAAGTGAAACATTGTTTTGATATGAAATTAATGCCAACAAGACTTTAAAAACCTAACAATCTCCTCCTTTGGCAAATTCCATGTCAAAACCCCTACACATAAACTAAAACAATTACAAAAAAGATTGGTCACAATGAGTTACACATTCCTAGACTAATCTTTAAAAAATCTTGAAATTCTTCTTGATCCTCTCTTGTAACCACCTAAAATCATCTTGAAGCACATTGTATATACAAAAGACAACACATATGGCAATATACATTTGGTTAAGCATATTTCTCTTTAAAGACTCAATCTTGCTTGATTAGTTGCCAAATCCTCTTTGAAGCTTGAATCATCATCAATCTAAGACAACTATTCAATACAAGTGAAACATTGTTTTGATATGGAATTAATGCCATAAAGACTTCAAAAACCTAACACAAGGAATCCAGCTTTTCATTCTGGAACCAAGCACATAGGAGTACAATATCATTTTGTTCGAGAAGTAGTGGAAAAGTTTAGTGTGGATATGCAAAAGATACACACCAAGGAGAATCTAGCAAATGTAATGACCAAGCCTATCAATACTGACAAGTTTATATTGTGTAGATCATCTTATGGTCTAGCAAAAACGTTAGCAACATGAATTTGAGCAAAGATCATAAGGATAAACAGACTGTGAAAAGATGACTTCAAATGGGAGAAGCAAAGGTTAAAGTCACCTTTTTCACATGGTAATTAATTAAGAGTTTGAAAAATGGAGATTTTGGTGGCAACAAATTAGTTGATAGGTGGTAGTTGATTCTCTCAACTACATGTATTAGTGGCATGAGTGAGTTCTTTGCCTATAAACAGAAGCCCATGTTTCTTCACTCTTACCATCCCAAACAATATCTTTCCTCTTCTTTCTAAATGTTCTTTCCTTTTCGTTTGAGAGAAAAAGTTGTAGTTCTTTCTTAAAATATTAGAGAGAGGTTGTGATGAGAAGATTTTCGCCGTTAGAAAACCGTCAGTCAAAACAATTTATAAAACCTATGCGATGTGAGTATAAATACGAGTAAAGCGGTAATTAAGCACGGGTGTCGTCCACTGAGATCGGGGTAGCGGTGATAAGATTAAGATTAATATAACTAGTATGCATAAAGTTAAAGTGATGGTGAATGAAAATATAATATAAACTAAACTATGAAAGCAAATAAAATAGAATGAAAATGGAGTGATGAATGTATGATGATGGAACTATGGAATTGATGGACTCGTAAGTGAATATTGGGGCAATTGCAACAAACTCTCAATTAAGTACGTTTTGACAAATGTAACCAACCTAGGGAGTATAGTGTTGGTATATATCTCTAGCAAGCTGTCAACCTAGGGTGTATAGCGAAGACCTCCTACTAGCGATTAATCCCTCCTAAGCAACCAACAATGGCTAGTTACTCAATGGGACTTTTTCCATGAATGCTCATCTATCTAGCTATGGCTCAACCTATTACTAATGTAGCCATCCTAGGGTGTATAGTGATGGCTTCCAATTCCCTTACAAGTGGCCGACCTAGGGTGTATAGTGAAGGCCACCCGTTTGAGATTGGATGAAGCTCGAGGTTATCAACCGAATTCTACTCGAAGGTTAGTTCTCGTAAAATCACTAAAGTAGCCAACCTAGGGTTTATAGTGGAGGCGTCTAATTCTCTCACAAGTGGCTAACCTAGGGTGTATAGTGAAAGCCACTAATTCAAGATTAGATTAAGGGCATGATTGTAGAGCCGGATTTTTGGAAATCCTTCCACTCAATGGAGTATTAGACAACCTAATTGCCTACTCAAGTAATCCAAATCAACATGCAAAGTGGGTGTATCCAAGCAAATCAATAATGGAAATCAATTCAAGCAATGGAATAAAATATAGAGATAGAATAAATATAACACATAGAGTTTATATACAAAGCCCAAATATCCATCAAATAAATAACATCAACCCTATAGTGGGGTATTTTAGCTACTCATATTCTATTACAAACAAATAAACTAAGAGAGAGTGTAGAGAGAAAACCCTTGAAGATTGATCTCCTTCCTTGAAGCTTGAATGCAAGTCTCCTAGTTCCCTTTGATTGAGTAGAGATAGTTTGGATGAGAGGGAGATGTGTTTCTTGCTTTAACTATGTTAAGAAAATAGAAAATACAAGTGTTGGGAGATATGAGAGTCCTTTGGTTCGTTCCCATGCTTTTTTATTTATAGGGGGTGGAAAAATAGGTCACTTAAGCTTGAAAACAGAAACTGTCAGCGCGCAGAGTGCGGGTGGAGTGCGGTTGGATTACCCGCACTTGACCCGCACTTTATCTGTCAGGTACAAATCAGCTTCTCTGGCTTTGGCAACAGTGCGGGTGGAGTGCTGTTGGATGACCCGCATTGTACCCGCACTTTAACGTCAGGTGCAAATCCAACTCTCTGTCTTGAGCAACAATGCGGGTGGAGTGCGGTTGGATGACCCGCACTTGACCCGCACTTTATTTTTCCTTCATGAATCAGGTCCCGACTGTGGGAAGGAGTGCGGTTGGATTGTGACCCTTTGTCTTTCCTTCAACCACCTTTTGCCTCTTTTCGGCCAAAACTCCCGCAAAACGCTTCTAACACCAGAATTACATCTATTGCCTGCAATTAGCACCAACAAGCCTATTAGACATAAAATATACAGAAAATACACACAAGAACGAGACAAAGGAATAGGAAATGAGGGCCGAAATATACAACAATTTAGACACGATCAGGTTGTAATCTTTTTGGTTTAATAAGATCCTTCTAGTGTTTGTCCGTGGATGTTTCCCTCCTGTCAAGTTTCATAACATTTTCTTAGCCTTTAGTCTTTTCATCTGGTTGCTGCGTTGTCAGTTTGCTGTTCTCTGGCTGTGTTTCCTTTGGCCTTCTTGGTTTTCTCGAATAAAATTACCATTAAAAAAAAAAAGCTTGGCAGTACAATGTTCGTCATTATGCTTTCCAATGACTTGAAGTTTCAGATTGTGGACATACTTTACTTCATCAACATGCATTTTAAATTTCTGTTGCTATGATGGAAACAACTCTTATAAAGGACCTCTATGGTGAAATGGAACAACTTAAGGCATGTGAGATGCTTTGTTCTTACATGGTTGGTGGAAAAACTTTATTCAAGCAAGTAACAATACTTTGTCAAGTTGGTTGGTTAATTTAAGGATTTCTAATCTACATTGCTTCAGAGGTTTATGCTGCACGTAAGAAAAATGGTGTTTGTTACAACTTACAACCATAAGATATAGGAATAGAGTGATTCTCTTTCTTTTTTGTTTGTTCTATTTTTCTATTATTGATTTATATATAAATTTTTGAGTATGTACAATGGGAGAATGTTAAAATTTTCATAAGAAGACATTATTCTTTCTTCTCTCTTTTGCCTAGTGTATTTTTTTTTAATAATTCTTTTAGACGAGATGAAGTTGAATTTTAATGAGGTTGTGAATTAGAGTGATGTTTGAAGATTAGCTTCACTGAAAGAATATTGCAAATAATTTCAAATCTTACACAGAACAACAAATGCAATTGATCAACCAAGGGAGAGTCATACTACTGTTTTTCAAAACAATAAAGAATTATAGAAGATCAACTAGTCAAGGATTTTCATTATTAAGAAACTTTATTAACAATATAATATCACTACTGCTTCAAAGCAACCTAAACACAAAGACCTTAACATTATTATAATTACTCTTGAAGGAAACCGAAAACTAAACCTAAACAATACTACTACATGCTTTTATTTCTTTACTGATCCCTTCTTAGTAACTGCTTGAACCAGTATGCAGACAACTTGGGATACCTCTTTTGGTCGTTGTAATCGACATACACTATACCAAATCGAGAAGTATATCCCGATAACCATTCAAAGTTGTCGAGCAATGACCAAGCGAAATAGCCAACCACGTTTGCTCCATCATCAACAGCCCTCTTTAGGTTTGATATATAATCTCTAAAGTAGTTTATTCTTGTGTAATCGCGTAGTCCCTGTGAAAACGTGACATTGCCAGGATCGTCCATACCTATAGTTATTATCATGAGTTAGTCAAATTTTACTGAGGTGGAAGATCAGAAATAGGCACCAAAAACTCATAATTAATTCGTACCATTTTCTGAGAGAATCATTGTTGGATTCCCGTAATTTTCTTTTACATACATTACAGCACCATGAAGACCCCGAGGTACAATGTAAAGCCATCCAGAATTTGCCTGCAAATGTTTTATTAGTACCAAGCATGCATGATTTGGAAACATTTTAAACAGAAAATTGCGATGCCATGTAATTGTAACTTACCCTTGGACCAATTGGTTTCCCATTCTTTGCAACTGCAAAATTTATATCACAAATTAGAAAATAGGGACTCACAAATAATTTGTAAAAGATGCAATTTTGAAAGAGACTTACAAGCAAAACCAACATTCCAGTCAGATTGGTAGCCCAAATCTTTGGATTTAGGCCATGGAGGGTCAAACATGTAGAAAGTAGTGTATTGGTTCACACCCAAAAGATCTAGTGAACCTTTCACCAACAAAACTTCTTCATCTGAAAATTTAGGAAGTCTGTCCCCGACTATTTCTTGCATTGTTTTAGGATACTCACCATATGTGATAGGATGTAAAAACCTACAAATTACAACAAAATTCATTCATTGATCATCTAATTAGTTACAATTTATAACAAATAACATATACAATTTCTGTAAGGATTTAATTACCATCCAATATGAAAATCTCTTGCTCTTTGAGCAGCTAAGTTGTCAGCCTTCGAACGTGTAAGAGGCTCATACCAAACAAAATCCAAGAGAATTCCAATTTGCCCTCCCTGAGTTTTCTGTATTACAAATAAATAAATCAGTGAATCATATATGGATTGAGTTTTATTTGCTACTAATTAATTTACTTCATTATAACAAGTATAAAGATCATACTTGGTATTTTTCACGATATCTCTGGACCGCTGAAGCATGAGCTAGGATCATGTTATGGGCAGCAATATAAGGTTCAGTTCCGGAGTTTCCAGCCGTACAGTTTCCAAATGGTTTCGAACATCTTGAAGGTGGATTTGAGCCACCATCGAAACCAAGAGCAGCAATAACCCTTGGCTCATTAAATGTGAACCATTTCTTAACTCTGTCACCAAAAGTCTTGAAACACAAGTCTGCAAAATCTGCATAATCCTTCCTGTAGTATATTTACAATTAATATTAAGCGTTGCAGATGATTATCAGAAAAATAAATCATCAAACCAAAATGAAAAACAATTTATTTAGTGATATGGATCTACTTACACGAATTGGCAACTTAACATTCCATTATATCTATCCTGAAGAGCCTGTGGAAGGTCATAGTGATACAAATTTGCATATGGAGCGATCCCTGTATATATACAAATTATGCATAAAAGTGATTAATCTAATGACTATAATTAATCAAAATTCAAAATAATATATTTATATTGAAAGCTTAATTACCTTTCTCAACCAAATAGTCAATCATTCTGTTATAATAATCGACTCCCAACTGATTCACTTCTCCTGTTCCATCTGCAAAAAATAAAAATAAAAAAAATCGTAAGTTCAAAATTGAGTCATATATATATATATATATATATATATGTAATAATATGTAATATCATTATTAATATTCATACTTGGAAAGATCCTGGACCACGAAATTGAGAATCGGTATGCATCAAAGTTTAAGTTTTGCATGAGATCAATATCTTCCTGTAACAAGAAGATGAAATATAGAAATAATTGTATCAGCTTTATACAGATCTGAAACTTGCCAATTTGTTTTAACAATACTGTATGAATGTTTTGTTACCTTATAACGGTGATACTGATCCACAGTGACATCAGCAGTAGCGTTCCCAGCAATGTTTCCTTTTTCACCAAAACATAACAATAATCATCACTCGGTACAAACAAAATTTAAATAAAAACCTTGTCTGTATATCATATTCTTACCTGGAACATGAACAAAAGGATCCCAAATGGAAGGCCCGCGCCCATCCTTATCTGTCATGCCTTCGACTTGGTAGGCAGAAGTGGCGGTCCCAAACACGAAGCCGTCCGGAAAGCTTTTCCGGTTCATACCGGCCGTGTCAAAGTTATCACAACATGCAGATGCAAGTGCAGCATACAGCAGAATCATGAAGACAACATAGGAGAATTTTGGAATATTCATGTTGTTACTCTGTATGATATTATGATATGAAATTAGTTATCACCAGAGTGTATTATATACATTCACAAATTACAATGGATTTGATTTGGATAAGACTGAAACCTTCAAATATAGAAATTACAGAAACCGAATGTTCCATCATCTTATTTGGAAAGATTCTCGCTGTAGATAAGGTTGAGAAGATCATGATACTTTATTTTCGAAATCGAATTCAATTATTTAAACTTTAGATAAGTCTATTAATCTCCTATAGTTTGTTTTTGACTTGTACAGTTGGATATAATCATATAAGTTTCCATCAACTTTGTTTTATCGTTCTTTTTTGTTTTCTCATCTTAAGATATTAATAATCACACGCAGACATGAATTTGAGGAAAAAGATCTTTTTAGATGATAATCTTTATTTTATTTTATTTATCTCATGTACCTAATCTAACTTAAAATCAAAAGATAATAATAAAAATCACAAACAATATAATTTGACAAAAGTATTATTTGAATATGTTATACAACAAGATCCAAAACATTGCTTGTTATTACGTAGCTTTTATAAATATGTAATTTTTTGTTTCTTTTATAAATATTATGCCCTAGATTTTGTTCCAATTGTTTGATTACACAATCCAGATTCACTTCATTTCCTTCCCATTTTTAGATTTTAAATAAGAGTGGTGCTATTAGCACACCCCACCGATCTATTTATACCCAACTTTTTAAAATTTTGATTTAATTAAATAAAATTAAATTTTTTTTATTAAATATTTTTGTTTATTTCCAAAACTACCCATTTTACTTATTTTTCAAACCTAATACATACCATATATGATATCTATTTCTTTGATCTCTGTATCTGTATACATCTCTCTTACATCCATTGATTGATTTATTTTTTTCTTCTTATTTCTTTTTTTAGTTTTTTTTCTTCTTATTTTATGATAGAAAGAAAAAAGAAAAAATAACAGGGTACTTCAACACAACGACAACTTGATATCATTTTAAAGAAAAAATAAACTTCAAACTTATTTCTAGAGAATGAATTGTTTCCAGATGCTTACTATCATTCTCAGACAATTCTTACTTTATGTCATTCTCAGACAATTCTTACTTTATGTCATTCTCAGACAATTCTTCAAGATATTTGATATCGTTTTTAGATAATTCTTCCATATTCTTGATATCGTTCTCAAACTCTTTCATAATATTTTATATGTATGTAAGAAACAGATTTTAGGGTTTAAGAATTAATTTTTTTTTTGAAGAAACAGATTACTGAGTTTTGTTTTTCTTTTGGAAAAGGAATGTGAGATTTTAATAGATTTACTTTGTAGAAGATTTCTTTCTTAAATTGTATGTCTCTTTAAGTAATTATGATAAAGGAAAAGAAGAATATTATATAATTAAAAAAGTGGGGCATAAATATATTAGTAGGGGGTGTGCCAATAGCACCACTCTTTAAACAATTCAAACTGTCATTAATAATAATTTTTTCACCCTGTGTAGAATCCAGGTTATGTCCGGGTATACTCAATCCATTCTCAAATCATATAAATATATATATTCCGGATGTCCAGGTATCCAATATCCAGATTTACTTTTGTTTTGTTTAATTGACCTTTGTTTATATCAATTTTTAGCCTTTTTTTTCGAATTTGTTTCTGTGTAATGCTAGACATTCTAATTTGTTATCTCAACTTACATCTTAACCTATGATGAGTAAATATTAATGATGATTTAATTAATTTGTCATATATCATGATGTGAGTTCAATTTTCAAATCATAGGTTTGAAAACAAGGTAGGATACAAACCTAGGGATATCTAACATTACTCGTTTAGTAGTATTATTATTATTTTTATCTTAGTAGGTATTAAATACAAGGTTTTAAATATGCACCAAATCCACTATGATTTTTCCTCAAAATTATTTTTTAAAATTTAATTATTCTTGTAAATTGTAATAAATGAATATTTTCCAAAACAAAAAAAAAACTCAATAATGCTACTTTGTCTTAATTTGGTGCTCATCTAGTGTTCAAATGATGTGGCATCACTATAATCCATTCATTAAATTGTATTAGATTTGCATTATTTAAATGAATGGATTATATTATGACACGTCATTTAGGCACCAACTTTGGACAAAGTAACATTACTCATAAAAAATACATTAATTGTAACATCAAATAAATATTTGAAAACATATTAATATTAGACAAATTTATCAAAATTAACCATCTTTTGAAATTAAAATTCTATGGGTGCAGATATTGCCACCCAAAGAAATGATTTGAAAATCCATTTTTATGGGCAAATTACACAAACTTAGCTGTTTATATACATAATTACACTAAAACCGCTAAGAAATTATAATAACATTAGCTTACCATTGACCTGTTAACTAACGGTTAACTAACCATTGACAACAGTTAGTCTCTAACTAGTGAGTGGTAATTTGGTATTTTTTAGTGTTATTAAATAAATAAAAAATAATAATCCAATAATATATCGCCACATCAGCCAAAACAATTTATTAATTAAATATAATATTAATAAAAAAAAATGTTTCATTCTCTTCTTCAATTTTCTGAGACAAAATCGCAACCCTAAACAAATCAAATCACAACCCAATACAAAGCAAATCGCAACCCAAAATAATTCAGCTTCTTTTTTCTCCACCCTCCATCTTCTTCATCTCTACCATTTACTTCTTTGCCATCACAATCTCATCCAAAAACACAAACAATAAAAATTATTTAAAAAATTTAGAGAAAAAAAATACATAATAGAGATTCTCCATGGAAGAGATGTGGTTCCAAATCTCTTAAAAAAATGTTCATTAATGGAGAATGTGGATCTCCTCCAGTTTTTGAGAGGATTTGGAACCAAAATCTCTATTAATGGAGATATACCATCTCCATTAATAGAGATTTTAGATTTCCTCTAATGGAGATCGAGTTCTCCTTCATTTGATATGTATAGAGATTTGGAAAGATCATTTTATTTTGTAAAAGTTTTCGGATATTCTTTTAATTATTTTATTTTTATATCTTTTTTTTCCAAATTTTTTGATTTCTTTTTTCTAGTTATTTGATTTATATATATATATATATATTTATTTTTATTTTTAATTCATTAATTTATTTAATTTAATATTTTGAAATACTAGAACAAGGGCAAAACATACATTTTCCCTTTCCATGATTGACTAACAACGGCCAACCGTTAGTCAACGGGTTAATGGGAGTTTAGTGTCATTATGATTTTTTTATTGGATTTAGTGTAATTATTCATATAGTTAGGGTTTCCCATGAAAAATTGAGTGTACAAATAATTTCTTTGGGTTGATCTACACACCCAAATTCTGTTTTAAGTTTTAACCTTATCTTGAAAAATATTACTATAATTAACCAGATGTTCCAAAATTATTCTAAAATAACATATATTCCTAAAATATTCTAAAATAACCAAAAATGCCCTTAGGTTATTTTCCATCTCTTTCACTCTTCATCTCTTTGTTCTTCACTTTCACATATAATATTTTAATTTATCATGTGATAGTGGTATGTCATGTAACATTTTGGTTAGTTTACCATTTAATATGTTAAATTTATCATGTATTATTATTTTGACTTATGACATTTTAGTTAGTTCTTCATGTCATATTTTTCTGTCATATAACATATATTTAGTTTGTTTAACAGGTAATTTTTTTTATGTATTGTGATGTATGTACTAATATATTGTCAACTGATTCTTATGAACAATCTACAAACCTCCATCACTACAAATATATTAGTACAGTGTTACTTTATCAATAACTTCAGAATACATACAAAAATTACATGACTAATATGTTTAGTTAGTTTTCATACAGTTTTTCCCATAAAAATCCTTAAAAGTAATTATTCATTAGCCACTAAATATATTTCTATAATATTTAAAAAATATATATTTATAACAATTTTATTGCAATTAAAATTACTAAAGAAAGCACCATCCAATGTAGTTTGTTAGAGGCAATATCCAGGTTGGAGACGCAGCACCACATGTTATATATCAAAAAGGAATTACTAAAGATAATTTATTAATTATATTACACTCTTGCCAAATAAAGACATTATGAAACATATTCAACCATAAGTAATCTTTACATTATAACATTTACAAATTAATAATCGATAAATTAATAATCTCTTTTATATAATAAATTTTACTTGTTTTTTTTTTAAAGAAATTTTGCTAGTTCTGATCTGCCAACGAGAAACTAATAATCTCAATTAAAATTTAAGATAATATATTTACAAAGTTACTTTGTAAGAATATTTAGAGCCACTCATTTTATAAATTAATAATTTACTAAAATGTCATATAAAATTGTCTATGATATTTTTTTTTTGAAATATGAATTGAGCCTTTTATCTAATTTGATTTGCGATTGGGTTCAAAATTTTGGGTCGGGCTTGGCCGACTCGGCCCTTTTGACATCCGAATAAAATTTTGTTGGTGGAGTAGAGTTTTTCATGTCATGACCTTCATTTAATAGTTCAAGAATTTAGGATTTTTTTTGGGACAAATGTCACATTCTTATCCAAAGGAAACCCAATGTGGACCTTAATTAACGAATTTATCATGACCATAAATTTTAAGAATATTTGTATGTAACATGGGTACATGTGAACATTAATTGATGTTATATTTAGATGATAATAGATAGTAATACTATGTTTGGTTTGATGGAATAGGAAAGAAAGTAAATGAAAAGAAATGAGAAGATTTCATATCTTTTGTTTAGATTTTTAAATGAGAAGGAAGGAAAGGAAATGGATGGAAATGGAGAGAAATGGAGAGAATAGTTTCTTTGTGTTTCACCCAATTTGTTTTCTCTCCAAAATTGGACGGAAAATGAGGGAAATGAATTATAAGTTGATGAAAAGTTTCAAAATTCCAAAACTAACACTATTAATACTACATTTGTTTCCTTTCCTTTCCCTTCCACTCATAATCATCCAAACAACCATCACTAAAAACACTGTCCTTTCCTCTTTTTTCCTTTCCTTTCCTTTCCACTTTAACTTCTCATTTCCTTTCCTTTTCTATTCCATCAATACAAACACAGTGTGAGGAACTAAGGTGATGTTCGGTTACCATGGTGGAATAGTTATTTGAAAGGTAATGGGAATGGGAATAGAAAAGAAAGGAAATTGAATTTTTTTTTTCTTTTGTCTAGTTGGGACTTTAGAATTAAACTCTGAATCAATACTATTTTGTTTGATTAACAACTAAATGGAATGGAGTTAACTGTATTTTGACCAAAATACCCCTAGTTACAAAACATTTATAATAACATGATTTATTACGGAAATAATAATAAAATATAAAAGTATAAATAATATTATATATATATATTATAATAATTTTATATATATAATATTATATAGGGTGAATTCATTGTAGTCTTTCTAGTTTGACCTAATACACAAACTGGTCCCCTGGTTTTCAGTATTATCTCGTTTAGTCCTTGTGTTAAAAATTTCGTTGAAAAAGTGATGGTTGATAGGTACAGAGGGTCAAATGACCCTCCATATCTCTTTTTTAATTAAAATTTTTAATTATTTTTAAATAACAAAAATTTAAACAACCCAGATCCAAACCACCCAGATCTTCAAACAACCTAGATTCTAACAACCCTTAACCCAGATCTTCAAACAACCCAGATTCTAATAACCCTGATTCAAACAACAACAACAATAATACGAATGATTGTGGTAGAGAACAGGAAACCACAATCATCATCATTATCACTCCCACACTAACCTAACATCACTAGGAGCCAAACCGGCGACCATCGTCGTCGCCGTCGATGAACCCAAAAATCCCCTCCCACCACTAAAATCGAACCCAAACACTATCCCACCACTAAAATCAACCAACCACCACACCCAATGAATCACAAATCACCCAACCAACATCACCAAACCAAGAACCCATTGAATCGGCCACCACAAAAAAAAACAATAAAAAAAAACCCATTGAATCCTTGATAAGATTAGGATCGAGAGAGAGAAATGAGATCGATCGAGAAAGCGAGAGAGAGGAAGAGAGAGAGATAGAGAGAGAGATGAGATCTCGAGAGAGGGTTTGGTGGTGGTGGCAGCGGTGGTGGTTTGAGTCGTTTGATTTCTGGTAGTGGTGGTGGTGGTGGTTTGGGTCGTTTGGTTTCTGGTGGTGATGTGGTGGCTAGGTATTGGTGGTGGTGGCGGTGGTTTAGGTCGTTTGGTTTCTGGTGGTGGTGTGGTGGTAATGGTGTTGATGTTAGTGGATGATTCTGGAAGTGAGTGAGAGAGAGAGAAAGAGAGAGAGAGAGAGAGAGAGAGAGAGAGAGAGATTGAATGAGTTAGCGAGATAGTCAGAAGAGAGAAATGAATATATTTTTTTAAATATTCTAATCTTAATTATTAATGATTAGAGTGTGATTTTTTTTATATATTTTTAATGATTAGGGTTTGAAATTTTAATTATTGATTATGTAGTTCCTTTTTGTCAATGGTAGTAGGACATATGTTGTAATTTGAATGGCTATAATTAGTTTTTTTTTTTAAAATTGTTTTATTTATAAATCAAATTACCTAATTACCCTTCGTCAAACTAGTTTCTAGAAGCTCGAGAGGCCATTTTACTATTTTACCCTCTAACGTTGGACGAAATCTTTCCAAACCCTAACGGAATTGGACGGTAGAGACCAAAATACAGATTTTTGGAACTTTAGAGATCTGTCAACATAATACTGAAAACCAGGGGACCAGTTTGTGTAATAGGTCAAACTTTAGGTACTAAAATGAATTTCACCCTATTATATATTATATATTACTATATATAATAAATTATTATATATATGATATATATTATATTATATTATATATTATAATATATATATTATATTGTATTATATTATATTATATAATATATATATTATAATATTATATAATATATATAATAATATAATATTAATATATTGTAATATTATATAATATATATATAATTATAATATTATATAATATTATATAATATATATAAAATATATATATATATATATATATGTGTGTTAATGGTAAAATCTGGAAGGATGACAAATCAGCATGATAGATCGGGATTCACGGAGATTAGAGATACCATGTCATCAAAAGTCAACTAGACAAAACCAACCTGAGTTGAGTAAAGATAACTTCACAATACCTGGTTAGGGTTACCTAGATGGTCGGGTAGGAAATAACCCAACTAAGGTAATTAGATTGACCAAGTGAAGATGACCCGGTCGAGATTTTGAGATGGTCGGGACTATTGAGATGGTCGGGATAAGGCCTCCGGTCGGGATCAAGTAACTGGTCGGGGATAATGAGGTTTGGTTGGGTTTGGTAGATGGTCGGATGAGTGACACGTGGATAATGATGAATTCAATACAACCACGACTCAAATACACATAGAAAAAGTCTTACTCAAACAAGATGTCTAGAAGCACACTCGAACAAGGAAACAAACTTCCTCAAAGATGTCAGAGTCCATATTAGGCAAGAGATCTAATGTGTTTAATACGCTAGAAACACAAAATAGGAAAGAAGATAATCACGACTCCAATAAGTTAGAGTTCCATTGAATAACGTCATCTTTCCGTACTTGTACATTAAGCAGCAGCCGATGGACGGGCGATCAACATGATTTTTGGGGGTCCTTACACAGATTGAAGCAACCGGGAGAGGATGACCGAAGTTCGTGAGGCAATAGATGGTCAGAAAATCCAATAAGTGAACTCAGCTGGACCCGACCAGAAGAAAGCCAAACAAGGCTGGTATCTGATCGTGTGTTCTGATGCAGATGCGTATGGGATTGATGTTAGGACCAATGATGCAATCATGGTATCGGTTTGCATCGACCATAAAGAAGTGAGAAGCGTACTGATAGATAACCGTAGTTCAGTTGATATCCTATGCATTGCCATGTTTGATCAATTAGGACTGTAAAAGAAAGACTTACAGCCGCTAATCATCCCACTCGAGGGTTTGGTGGGGTAGAAGTTGTTAGGGTTTTTACCCTAAAGCTTGTATTTTGTAAATGATGATAAATTATTAATAAAAAAAGTAGTCTTTTCATTCTAATTATATGTCTCATACTTTTATATCATATGTATTTAACATCCAAGATTGTTGGATGTAATCTCAAACTGAGTATATAAGGGTCATATACAGAGAAATTCAGTTTGAGACGTGCAATCTAAAGAGTATTTGGAGAGCAAATAAAGTTGGATACTTTATTTGTGGTTAATCTACAGCTGCGGTCCATTCCGTAATGTACGGTGGTCTTATCCTTGATCACTCATATGGTGATATGAGAATGGTGGCACCTTATATGATGTGATCATATAGGACTGGGCCATGATCTATATGAGTCTCTCTACAATATCCGTTACATGGGGAGATTCATATATATCGATAAATGATGGTTGTATATTGGTGATCTTAATCCTGAGGGTCTTACTGACTCTTTCAGGTTAGATTGTGGTTTTTGATTTACCATTGGTGAGATCATAGTAGCATTTTTGATCAATATCTCTATATCTTGGAATTTCGGTTTGGCTTGTGGCTGAGAAGGTCTGTACACAATAGTGGAATCTACTCCTTCTTGCCAGAAGTAGAGAAGTAGTTCCTTTAAGGGTTGATTCGGGCCTTAAACAATTAAGAGCGCTCTCCTTCTTCCGTAAAGGAATGAAGGATATAAATGTTCATTAGAGAATCAATGGTACTTAATGGAAAAGATATAATTAGAGGGGTATAGGAGACTTTATGACCCATCTTTAATTGTGAACTACTTGTGGAAGATCATACCTTATGTAATAACTATATCGATGGACATTGAATTTTGGTTTGTGTGGAAACATCTATAGTTACGAGAATGCAGCCTCGGGTTTTTACTAGAGTAACTCCGAGGTTAATAATCATGAAATATGAAAGAGTTTAATTAATTTTTCTAAGGATTATTGGAGCTCAAGTCTGTAGGTCCATTAGGTCCCCTTGCTAGCACGGAAAGTTGATGGTAAAAATGGTTACGGTTAATTAATTGGATGGTTCAATTCATTATGTTACGAAAGTAACAAAAATTTTATTCAGGCAAGTAATTAAATAATGTGATTATTTAATTAATTAAATTAAATAATGTGATTGTTTAATTATAATGATAATTATGAATTATTAATTGAATTAATTATTTTATGGAGGTCAAGGGTTTGAACCAAGACCAAAGCAAAGATATAAAATAATATTGATTATTTAATCTTTAGCAAGTCATGGGTTCAAGTCACACTGACAACAGTGAATAAAATGAGATTTATAGTCCTATTTAATCTAGGTCACTTGTAACCCTATCTTGATTTCATGAACAGATATAATATATCAAGATATTTGTTTTTAATATTTGATACTTAAAAACAAGATAATTGATATTTGTTTTTGCAGATATTTGATATCTAAAACAATTCTATCATATCAAGTAATTGGTATCTTTAAAACTCTTTTAATTAACGTAATTGAGAGTTAGAGTTACAACATACAACAAAAGAAAAAATTAAAAAAAAAAAGAAGTCTACGCCCTAAAAAGAAAATTGGTTTTCTATCTAGTTTTTTGTTAGGGTGGTTGAATTCTATATACACAAAAGAAATATTTGTTTTGTGTGGTTTTTTTCTACGTCCATACAACCTCCTGAAGCCCATGACGTGCCCACACATAGTTGCTGGAACCAGGGAGATAGCGAGGAAGATCCGGTGGTACAAATAAAAAAGGAACATCAAGAAGTGAAAGAACGAAGGAGTTAGCCTTGAGGTATGATTTCGAATACTACCTATTTTATTCTTGTATATCGTATAGCTTCATTGAGATGCTTTAATAGTTTTTAAAAGTTTTAAAATTCCTTCCGCTGCGCGACTCTAAGGCTTACAATTGGTATCAGAGCCCTAGTACGATATTTTCGAATAAATAGTTTTTTCTTCTTGATTAATTGCATGTATATATGTGTATGCACAATCTATTGAATGTATGATGTTTTAAATTTTTAAAGCATGATTGATCGTTAATTGTATGGTGCGGTGGGTTTTAGGGTTTTGGATATTAAATGTAATATTTTTTCTGCTGTAATATTAATTTCGGGTTGTATATATATTTTTGATTTGTTGTTTTGCTGTTATTTTTCTATTGATGTAATTCAATGAAGAACAACGATCCGGAACGCAAAGCACAGCAGCCGCACGAACCTGTTGTGCGATGGCGCAGCAACGCGTGCTTGATTGTCACGCAAAAAGCAATATTGCTGCACGCAATAGTTGCTTGCATGCGCAACAGATGTGCAAACCGCACTCACATGCGCAAGTGTTGCGCTATGCACTGCTGCAAATGCAATGCAATGATGCAACATTCAATTGTTATATTGTTATGCATTTGTGCATGTGTCATACACTCCCATGCGCAAGTGTTGCACAACATGGTCATGCACATGTACTGCTGAACGGTCATGCACCAAACATTCTGTGCTTATTCAGCGTGTAGACTGCGCATTTCTTGTGTGCACAATAGCTGTTTTGCGCGGTTTCATGCAAACAACGGCAGCAGTGTGCGCTAAATACGCAAGCACTGTAACGCGGCCCATGACCACGAAAGCGGCCACGCGCGGGATACGCTAGGGCTGCACATTCGCAAGCTCTAGGGTTGCGTATACGCGAGCAGTGTTTCGGCTGTTTTTGGGAAATCCCGGGCCTCCGAAAAGTGTTAGAGTAACACTTGGGCTTTAATAGATTTGATCCATGAGATGGATCCATTAAAAATAAATCAAGTTGGACTTGATTTTTGGGCCCGAAAGATGCATAAGATATAGAAGACAAGACTTGAAGATTTTGGAATTACAAGAAGACCAAGGAATGCCTTGGATACTTTTGTAATTAGAATTTTTTTTTCGTAAGTTAGATAAACCCATCGTACTCGATCAGTTCATGTATGCTTTTATTATGTGATAACTAAAGCATTGCCATGCATACAAATGCATTTTATTAAATGTCATACATGCATAATAGCCTATCATATTATTTGTTTTATTTTTGTAATGAGATTAATAAAATTAGTAATTCATATAATTGGCTATTAGTTGGGTCCTCTTATAATTATTAGGATTAATTTGATGAAAGACCTAATAATAATTGGACTAATAAATGTGTTTTAGTTTTAATAGTTAAAACTTGATAAATTTAAAATTCCCTTTAATCAATTATAATGTCAAATATACCGGGGGAATTCTTGCAATTTCTTTTTCTTCACAAAATATACAATTGCACAACGAAGCTTTAACAAGTATCTTGAATCAATAAGATAATATAAGATCAATCAATCAAGAGTTGAAACAATACAAGTCAAAGTAAGTAAAGAAATTAAAATGCTAAAATCAGCACAAAGGAATTTTACATGGTAAAACCTCAAAATAAGGAAACATCCACGGGGTTGATACCACAACCACCAACAAAAAGCAAATCACTATGACAAATAGGAGATACACACTCAAGAGGCAATCAACACAAGATTCACTCTCCAAGCTATCTACACCTACTTTACCCTCGGGTTTAGTGAACTTACTATGCTGACTTCCTATCCAAGACCTCACGTCTCTAGAAAGATTTCTTGCTTGTCTATCCAATTCCTCCCGACTCTAGACAAGACTTCCACCCTTAGCTATCCAGATCACCCCGATTCTAGCCAAGACTTCCAATGCTTAGCTATCCAAGTCCTCCCGACTCTAGCCAAGACTTCTAATGCTCAAATCAAAGAATCACTCCAGAAATGAGACTTCCAACCTCTTCTCAAGGCATAAGATCAAAGTGGATGCAAATGATGCAAACATAAGCAAATAGAGCAAGTTGATCAAACACACTTTATGAAGAATTAGATTTGCACAAATCAATCTCACAAGAAAATGTAACTAATTCTTATGAACATGTAATTAGAGATCTAGATTAGGCATTCAAAATCATTCACAAAAATATCTAGAAACCTAAACATGTCAATCAAAGTTAGTATAACAAGTTTTCAATGAAAATCATGCAACTAACTTTAAAATCAAGTGAACAAGTTAACACTTGAAGTTTTCAACATATTCAACAAACAAAAACAAAATAAGAACTAGGTTTAGAAGATAGAGATTACAATCAAGAAGTTCTAGTTCTAGAACATGTAATTAAATCTAAAAATCAACAATTAAGATGACTCTAAAAATGAAAGAAAAAATGATTCACTTACAAACAATGACTCACGAGTAGAAATTAGATTATCACGAAACATATGTGCATTGTTTGACTCTAAAAATGCTTAGGCCTTGTTCCTCTCTTCAAGACCAACAATTTCTGCTTTTGAAAATCTAAAATCGGAGTTGCGTGGAGAGAGTTATGGTGTTTGGAAGTTGAGAAAGTTAGAGATAAAATTTCTGCAAAAGTTTCTTCCACTTCAACTTTTACCATTGAAAAAGAAGGGAAACAAGAATATTTAAATGAGGGAACAAAGACCAATTTGAATGGCCAATAGGGAGCAGAAACCTCTGCATCCCATGGAGGCTTGTGGCATCAACGAGGGCAGAAGGCAGCTCTTCCAGTGGAGGCCACGTGCCTCCACGGGGAGAGGTGCAAGGCTTCCCCTTTTGACTTCTTCAACTCCCCTCGCGCACCTATATGTTCTTCGATTGTTCTCCAGCCTTCGAACTCCGAATTTAAATCCATTTTTGAATTACGAACCAGGGCTCCCTCATGGACATGGATGTCAATAAAACTTTCATAAAATATATGGAATTCAACTTCAAATTCAATGGTGAAAATCAAGTAAGATCAAGACACGGAAAGTTTCGTAACTTCCTATTTTGAACTTGAAACTTAATGAATGAGTAACCGAACCGACTGGAACTCAATGAAGAATAATGTAAGCTCAAATTCAAGTTCAACAACATATAAATACAACAAATAAATACAAGAACACACAAGTATGCCATTTCCTAGAAATAGTCCTAGAACATACAATTTTACAAAAATCGTCAAATTAAGTCTAATGCATGTGCATACAACAATATGTGTGTGAATGTGTTATACAAATTTAGCACAACGATGCAGGCACACAAATGTATGAAATGTGTGTGTGTGCACTTATGCCTTGCAAGAGGAAGAAGAATCTCAATACCTTAGTATCCAAGTAAGCATTTTTCCTCTTGATGACGAGCTTTGCATGAGAAGTTACTTTTCTTCTTTGAAGCTCATATAAACCACGAACCACCTAAGCAACTAGACATTACAAAGAAAGAGAGTTTTGTTATGGAATCAAGCCAACATAAATCTAAAACCTAACAGTCTTCCCCTTGGCTATGTAAGGAAAAACACACGGTGGAAGCGAAAAATTGGGTTTGTATATTTCAAAAATTTTCCTTTTAAAAGAAAGAACCTTAACCCATGATTAATTAACATATAATAAAAGTATCATACATTTTTATCAGTGACGATTGATGTTGCATCGATTTGAATCCGCTTGCGTCGAATTTGAATCCGCAAGATCTTCCAATCTAATCACGAACATGAATCACATAGGAGTGTGAGCTCCCTTTTCTTTGAATTGTAAACCTGAGGATGGAAAAACAAACTTTTTTTTGTTAGTCACAATAATCCTCTTAGAGAAAATAAAGAACGTTTGGTCACTTGTGAATTCTTAATCTTTTTAATCAAGAACTCGTGTGAACTCTATTTCGATCTTGTGCATAAAACCTTTTGATGTAAAAGCTTCTAGTGCACTATCGAAAATAAAAAGCTCCTTATTCTTCTTCTCTTTGGATGAATTCTACACCCCTTTCTTGAGTTGGAAGTTTTTTTTATTCAGAAGCAAGAGAATAAAAATTTTCTCATAAAAAAAACTTCTTCTTTGAACTACTATATCAAAAACGAAATTCTTGATATATGTATAGTGGCGAAATTTTCCTAAACTTTGAAGGATTTAATTTCACCAAAACCTTATCAACTTAGTAGTTCAAACCTATTCCAACTCATGAGTATATTTATCCAATAATAAATTATTAAATATCAATTTAAAATTGAGACTTTATCAATAACTTCCTAATTGATTATCAATTAGAGTTTTGATAGATATCAAATACTTCCTAATTTGACTAGATAAATAAAAACTCTTTTTAATTTATATACTTATCAAATAAAGTATTTGATACTTAACATATTACTAACAATAGTATGACACTAAGAGTCCTTCTCATAGTATACTACTATCAATAGTATGACACTAAGAGTCCTACTCCTAGTTAACTACTTATAATAGTATGACACTAGGAATTATTCTCCTAGTTAGAAAACGATTTTGACTTTTAATCAAACAATTAATTAATTAATTTTCATTTGATTAATTAATAAAATAAAACAATAAATTAGACTAATAAACTTAGCCTTGCCGCCCAAGTATATATATGGGTAATATATTGTTTTTCCATTTTATTTAATCCATTGGACTTTAATAAAAAGTTCACATGTGAACTAGACCCATTCTTACTATAAAAGAAAATAGTCCACATGCCTTAAATTAATACATTAATATAATTTTACAGCTCATTTAATTAAAATGTGCAAATTATATTCTTAATGTATTAATGGAATGCAAAACGCACCCCATTAGGGCCACCCTAGGATTCTTACATCCCTGGCCGCCCATTCCAGGCCTTTTGAAGAGTTACCGCATGTATTGATCACACATGACCACATCTCTCCAAAACTTTTGGATTCCAAAATCCAAAAACAATTCTAGATGGACCAAGAAATTGGTCCGGTAGAATATATCAAGTGATCCATGCAAGTTCGTGCGGATTGGGGATCTTGGCGGACTATCTAAATTTAAGCTTCAATAGACATAACCTAATCACAATCAACAAATGATTCACTTATGTTCGATCTATTAATTTTAGCTCATTCCACTAAAGAGCTAAAATTGAACTCTTAAATAAAGATAGAATAAATTAATATTTCTCATTAGTGTATCCTCGTGAAAAATATCAGTAATCGCCAAGAGCTCATAGACCGCCTATAGCTCTCCTACTTACCATATTTACTCATATGGCCATATTTTAAACTTGGATATTTTGACTTGTCCAGAAGCCATGTTTCAATAGACACTATTGAAAACTTAACGTTAATATTTAATATCCAATACCTCAAAATATACATATGATGATATTCTACTCACATTTAATAAATGAAGTCACGATGTCCATATCTATAAATGAAGTCCTCTATCGATTAACAAATGAATACCACCAAACTATTGAGGATAGACTATGCTATATAATTGTACTCATTGATAGCTCAAATGATAACACTTGTAACCATAAGTCCATCATTTATCTCAAGACTGAGATAGACTCTCCGATTGTCCTCAAGTGAAAACTTTTATCCACTGACGGTTCTGGATAAAGTATTTCACAGTGATCCTATTCAATGCACCTAGTGCGTTATATTCTTTTGGTTAATGACACTACACTTTGATGATTTCAGACTCATCATAACACAATGGATCCTACTCAAATGCTAGCAAAAGAATCTACAACTTTAAGAAGGTAAAGGCGCCCAACCTTTATCTTAAGTTGTGAACATTGTTAAAGACTAACTAAAGAATTGTGTCTACCTCATACATATCCAGATGTACGAACAATTCTTCATCTCCCATAGTATTTTGACCTTATACTTATTTACTTTTGACAATTATAACAATTAAACTATAAATGCTATAAGATTTGTTAAACTAGAAATCACTTTATTAATATGAAAAGATTGTCAAATACATCATTACACTCTTGCTATTGAGCATAATCTTAACAGGCTATTCCATGACAAAACCTCAACCTCACCATACAATGATCACTCAAATACTCATAGTTGATTGCATTCTCACATCCTCACATTAAAAAGAGATCCCTGGACTAAAATGTCTTCATGTCTTCATGTCTTCATGAGTCTTCAAGAATCTTCTCATTAAACATCAAAGCACCTGTGAGACAAGCACAACCAAACAGACAAGAAATCTTCTACAAAGAAAATTGGTGAGATATATCCACAAAATAAGCAATATAAGCAAGAAACAAGACTCCCCCTATCTCATATACACAAGAATTCTTTTCAGTATCCAAGATGTTGGAACAATTTTATTATATTTCTTTGAATGATAAATCAGTTCTTGTTTCTATAAATGGATTAAATATATGTTCAGGTTTAATTGAAAATAACTTGTATGTGTTAATGCCGTTAATACATATAACACTACTCAATGCTGAAATGTTTAAAGTTTAAAAACCTAAAAAAATGATAAGAAGTTTCTCCAGATAATGAAACGTATCTATAGATCTAAGACTTGGCCATATCAACCTTGACAGAATAAATATACTAGTAAAAAGCGGACCCTTAAATCAGTTAAAGGTTGGCAACTTACTTGTATGCGAATCCTGTTTAGAAAGTAAAATGACCAAGAGACCTTTTACTGGAAATGGGCTTAGAGCTACAGAACCACTAGAGCTTATACATTCAGACGTCTATGGACCAATGAATGGTAAAGCAAGGGATGGTTATATGTATTATGTCACTTTTATTGATGATTACCCAAGATACGGATATGTTTACCTAATGCAACGAAAGTTGAAAACTTTTGAAAAGTTCAAAGAATTCCGAGCTGAAGTTGAGAACCAGTTGGGCAAGACAATCAAGGATCTACGATCAGATCAGTGGAGGTGAGTATCTCGACTAAGAGTTTGAAGACTACTTGGTTGAGCATGGGATTGTATCCCAACTTACAGCTCCTAGAACACCACAGCAAAATGGTGTTGGAGAGAGGAGAAACAGAATCCTGATGGAAATGGTGGGATCTATGATTGGTTTCTCAGCATTACCAAACTCCTTTTGGGGATATGCACTACAAATAGCGGCCTACATTTTGAATGTAGTCCTATCCAAATCTGTTCCTAAGACTCCTCTAGAGTTGTGGAATGGTTGTAAAGTGAGTTTGCGACATTTTCGTATATGGGGGTGTCCATTACATGTATTAAAGAACATAACTGGATACCTAGACTCTAAATCTATGGTTTGCTCATTTGTAGGTTATTCCGAAAAGACTAGAGGTGATTAGTTCTATAGTCCTGAAGAGAAAAAAGTGTTTGTATCGACAAATGCAACGTTCCTTAAGGAGAACTATATAAATGATCATAAACCTCGAAGTAAGATCGTGGTAAATGAGTTAGAGCCTAGTACGACTAGTGTGTAATCAACAAGAGTTGTTGTTCCACCTACGTTTGAAAATCAGACGGTTTCTACTCAGACCACACTATGACCTAAGCGTAGTGGGAGGGTTGTACGATAACCTGATCGCTATTTAGGTATCGGTGAGGCACAGACTGTCATCTCTAATGATAGTGTGGATGATCCATTGTCATTTAAACATGGAATGGAAGATTCTGACAAAGAGAAACGGCTTAAAGCCATGAATCTAGAGATGGAGTCCATGTACTCTAACTCAGCCTTAGAACTTATAAACTTACCAGATGGGATAAAACCCATTGGATGTAAGTGGATCTACAAGAGAAAGAGAGGAGTATATGAGAAGGTAGAGACCTGCTAAGCAAGGCTAGTGGCAAAAGGTTATACCCAAAAGAAGGGGGTCAATTATGAAGATATCTTCTAGCCAGTAGCTATGTTTAAGTCTATTCGGATTCTCATATCCATTAGTGCCTATTTCAATTATGAAATTTGGCAAATGGTCGTTAAGACTGCATTTTTGAATGGCGATATTGATGAAAGCATTTATATGACGCAACCAGAGGGATTCGTGTCCCAGGATCAAGAGCAAAAGGTTTGCAAGCTACAAAGGTCCATTTATGGACTTAAGCAGATAGCTAGATCTTGGAACATAAGGTTTGATAATTCTCTCAAAACCTGTGGTTTCGAGCAAAACTTCGATGAGCCTTGTCTTTAAAAATAGATCATTGACAAGAAGATAGTTTTCTTAGTCCTATACGTAGATGATATACTACTCATTGGGAATGATGTAGGGGTACTATCGGAAGTAAAGGGCTGGCTGGCAAGCCAATTCCAAATGAAAGATTTGGGAGAGGCGAGTTATGTTATAGGGATCCAATTGACAAGGGATCACAAGAACAAACTCTTGGCATTGTCTTAAGCATCGTACATCGATAAGATTCTTGTGCAATTCGCGATGCCGAACTTCAAGAAAGGTTATTTACCTTCCAGGCATGGAGTTCACTTGTCTAAGCAACGAGAAACTACATGCTAGTATATTCAGGATAGGATATAATCCCATTAGGATATATATATTCTACCTTTCAATCAAATAGAGATTCTAGGAAATCCACGTCTATGTCATTATTCAACCTTGGCAGTCAAGCCATAGTGTGGAGGAGTGTTAAGCAATCATGTATTTGTTAGGATTATGCTCAATATCAAGAGTGTAATAATGTATTTGACAATCTTTTCATTTTAATAAAGTGATTTCTAGTTTAACAAATCTTATAGCATTTATAGTTTAATTATTATAATTGTCAAAAGTAAATAATCATAAGGTCAAAAGACTATGAGAAAAGAAGAATTATTCGTACATCTGGATATGTATGAGGTAGACACAATTCTTTAGTTAGTCTTGAATAATATTCACAACTTAAGATAAGAGTTGGGCCCCTTTATCTTGTTAAAGTTGTAGATTATTTTGCTAGCATTTGAGTGGGATCAAATGTGTTATGATGAGTCTAGAATCATCAAAGTGTGGTATCTTTGGGCAAACGAATCTAGTGCACTGGGGTGCATTGAATAGGATCATAGTGAAATACTTTATCCAGAACCGTCAATGGATAAAAGTTTTCACTTGATGACAATCAGAGAGTCTATCTCAATCTTGAGATAAATAATGAACTTATGGTTGCAAGTGTTATCATTTGAGCTATCAATGAGTACGATTATTTAGCATAGTCTATTCTCGATAGTTTGGTGGTATTCACTTGTTAATCGATAGAGGACTTCATTTATAGATATGGACATCGTGGCTCTATTTATTAAATGAGAGTAGAATATCATCATATGGATGTTTTGAGGTATTGGATATTAAATCTTAATGTTAAGTTTCAATAGTGTCTATTGAAATATGGCTTCTAGACAAGTCAAAATATCCAAGTTCAAAATGTGGTCATATGGGTAAATATGGTAACTTGGAGAGCCATAGGCGGTCTTTGAGCTCTTGGCGATTACTGGTATTCTTCACGAGGATACATTATCTCTATGAAGATTGTCTAGGGTATGAATGAGCAATATTAACTTATTCTATCGTTATTTAAGAGTTCGATTTTAGTTCTTTAGTTGAATGAACTAAAATTAATAGGTCGAACCTAAGTGAATCATTTGTTGATTGTGATTAGGTTATTGATCGGGCCAAATATGTACTATATTTAGGCCCTCAGATCCTTACCTTATGTTCTGTTTTCGTGCGTTTTTGTGTCTCTTATGGGTTATTTTGTGCTTATTTGAAGGAAATGATGCAGAGACAGGCTTGGAAGCACATTGTGATGATTCCAGCAGAAAAGGAGCACAAAGAGGTCTATAGTGCGGGTCCAGTGCGGGTCCAGTGCGGGTCGCAACCGCACTCCAGCCGCACTCATGTGCATAGCCGGGGCAGAATGCAAGTACAGAGATAAAGTGCGGGTACAGTGAGGGTCAACTAACCAAACTCTACCCGCACTATTGCCAAACCAGAGAAGCTGCGCAGTCACCTGACATTAGAGTGCGGGTACTGTACGGGTCATCGAACCGCACTCTACCCGCACTTGCATCAAGAACAGAATAGCAGAATTGCACCTGACAATAGAGTGCGGGTACTGTGCTGGTCATCCAACCGCACTCTACCCGCACTGTTGCTCAAGACAGTAGGTAGATTTTGCACCTGAGAAGGAAGTGCGGTCACAGTGCGATGCCAAGAGCGGGCTAAGTACGGGTCAAGTGCGGGTAATTCAACCGCACTCCACTCGCACTAATGTCCTAATCCGAGAACTGAAGTTGCAGGCAACCCATACAGTGCGGGTACAGTGCGGGTAAACCACCTGCACTCCGAGCGCACCAGTCTGATTTTCAAAGCTTAAGTGACCTATTTTTGTATTTAGTATAAATATAAAAGTATAGAAACATTTTAAGGAGCTTTTAACTCCGTTTTAGGCAGATTAGGCATTCTATAGATCTAGTTTCTCTCTCTACCTCTCATCCACACATTCTCTACTCAACTTCAAGGAAGTTAGGAGATTTGAGCCATTTCAAGGAAGGAGATGTTCTCCAAGGGTTATTTCTTTCTCCTCTCTACTGATTTCCTAGTTGTAATGAGTAGCTAAATCCCCTCTAAGGGGTTGATGGAGTAGTTAGTTTAATATTGGGCTTGTACATAAACTTGATATTATATTGATATTCATGTCTATCTTCCATTGATCTATTCTTGTTGTGAGTGTTTATCATTGATTTCTTGTGTAGATACATGATCTTTGCAAGATGTCTTTATATTATGAATGGGTATTGCATCTAGATATACATCCTATTTAGTTGTTTAATGTTCTAAAGAATAGACGGAAAGTCATGAATTCTGACTCTTGAACCGCGGTTTTAATCTAACCTCGATCGTATTTCCGGCACTATACATCCTAGGTTGGAATCCGTGAAAGAGTTAGAAGTCATCACTATACATCCTAGGGTGACTATTTGTAATCGGTTGAGTCAATGTTAGGTAGACGAGCTTCATTTCTAGAATCCGGTAAACAATCAACTCTATACATCCTAGGTTGGTAATTTACAAGGATTAATCCCTAATAGGTGGTCCGCACTATACATCCTAGGTTGGCCACCTTCTAGGGATAAATAACCGACTCTATACATCCTAGGTCGGTTACCTTGAAGAGCCGTGCTATTGACAAGTTTGTTACATTGCCCAGTATTTGCTTTCGAATCCATTAACTCCTTAGTTTCCATCATCTATATATCCTTCACTCCATATTCCCCTTTCATTTTATTTACTTATTTAATTTGGTGTTATTTATAATTGGTTCACAATCTACATTTTCACCAATTCATGTTTTGCTATTTATATATACATACCATTGCTTTAGCTTTAACTAATTTGGCTAACTCCGCTCCCTGTTGACGACACCCACTTGCCACTATATTTATGTTTGTAAACTGATTTAGGCTTGTGTGGCTTCTTTAAATATTATTGAAGGACTGATCTTTAAAAACGACATAAGGGAAAAACGTACATGTTAAAATGGTGCCGCTGCCGGGGAGTGGCATGTTAGTTTAATTAGTTATGCATGAGTAAGGCTAGTCTAGTAATATTCCTACTCTGCCCTATCTGTTCCTCATTTACGTTGTGCTTTATTTGTTTTGAAATTTCAGGATTTTAGGTATATGCATGGACGAAGATCGTTGAGAGGAACAGTGTTGCCAGTTAGCGATAACATCAATCGGTTGGGTAGAAGAATAGAGGAGTAAGAGAGAAATATGGACGAGCATAATCAGCATGAGCAGCATTCTAGAGAGAATGAGCAACAGGCTCGAGAGAATGAGGGAAGTGTACATGGGGATGAAGAGCTAGGCCTCACCATGGGTGAGTACACTCTCCCGTTTATAGGGAATGTGCCCACTGCTATAGTACTGGATGATGTAACAAGGCAGTACGAGTTGAAAACTATGCACATTAGCCTCCTACCGTCGTTTAGTGGGCGAAGTACCGAAGATTGCCTCCAATTTATGAAACAATATGGAGCCACCCTAGAAACCTTCCCTGTAATGGCTCGCCAAGCAGTATTGACAAGGGAGCAGCTTCATCTGAGGTGTTTCCAATATTGTCTGAAAGATGCAGCCATGACTTGGTACATGAACTTGAGGCCGAGATCACTGGTGACATGGAGCCAAGTCTGCAAGGTTTTCTTCAACAAGTATTTTCCGTCACAAAAGGCTAAAGACCTAAGGTTGAAGATAGCTTCTTTTGTCGAAGAGGACAGTGAACCATTCCATGAGGCATGGGAGAGGTTCAACTTATTGTTAGCACTAAATGCCACCGCATACATACCATCCAGAACTGAAGGTTAACTCCTTCTATAGTGGACTTTCATCAATAACCCAAATGATGGTGGATAATGCATGCGGAGGTACTATTGCAGATAAGAGGGCGGTTGAAGCTTATGACATTCTGGAGAAGATTGCCCAGAACTCACAACAGAGGACATCACATGTGAGGAGGGGTGGAAGAATAGAAGTGGGTCAGGATACCCAAGTGCAAATCCAGATGTCTAGAATGAACAAGGAGCTGATAACCGGAAAATCAGGGCCCCCCAAGGAGTTAGTCAAGTCATGGGGGAGATTGAAGGGGGAGAAGGGCATTTCAGTCAGGAAGAGCAAGCCCAAGCCCTTGGAGAATTCCCAAGGCAGCCTAGGAATGATCCATATTCGAATACATACAATCCAGGGTTGAGAAATCACCCAAACTTGTCTTGGTCCAACAACAACCACCTAGGAGCAACCACTCACCAAGGTGGCAACAACAATTACCAAGGTGGAAACAACAACAAAGGGTACCAAAACCGGGGGTACAATAGATACAATCAAGGGGGAAACAACAACAATCAATGGGGAGGTTCAAGTAGTAACCCACCATCCAACTTCAATTCCCACGCTTCCGCTAGCCAACCAAAGGACAAGTCTCTAGAGGAGATAGTGAGTACAGTTATCAAAACTGTTGGTATCGGGTCGGAAGCCCTCAAGAACACCTTGCATGCCTCTGAGCAACGAATGTCAGCTTACATGCAGTCCAATGATCAGAGAGCCAACAGTCATGGAGCGTCACTGAAGAAGATGGAAACTCAGTTGGCACAGATTTTTGATGCATTGATGAAGAACAAGGAGAAGGCATCAAGCTCCAATGAACATGTTAACATGTTAGAGGTTGTTCAGTTAGGAGGTGAGGAAACTGAAGCAAGTATGGTAGAGGTCGCGGATAAAGAAGATAGGGGAAGTAACATAGGCTCCCCATTAAACTTGAAGACCCGGGGAGTTTCGTCATAGATGTGCAACTTGAGGATTCACCAAGGATGGGAGCGGTCCTTGATATGGGGGCTAGCATCAATATAATGCCATTAGTGATCTACGAACAGCTGTCGATTCAGTCAATCAAGCCCACCTCCCAGACTCTCCTCATGGCTGACAATTCTCCCATCACCCCAGTAGGTATTGTGGAGGAAATTTATGTGAATGTGCACGGTTTGATGGTGCCGGCAGAATTTGTTGTGTTGGATTGCAAAAGAGGAGAATCCAGCGGTAGAGACTGGAAACTACTGTTGGAGAGGCCTTTCATGGCCACAGCAAGTATGGTGATCGATATTTGTTCTAGGGACATTTCCTTCAGCTGTGGAGGGCAGAGTGTGAACTTTAAGGTAACATCCCCCAGAACAAGCCAAGTTAGAGATTGTTTAGTCTTGGAGGCATAAAATTCCAGAAAGAAAAGGAGCCGGGTGCTCACCCTTGTGCAAGCCTTTGAAGGTGTCAAGGAGATGGAATTGGGAAACCAAGACTGCATCAAGGAGAGGCAAGAATCAGAATTCAAAGAGGAGGAAGCAAATACTGAACTCTTCAATCAATTGGGTGAGCTTGAACAAGACAACACAAAGCTCAAACTGAAGGTTTATTTGCTGAAGACAGAGAATGTACAGTTGAAGACTAAATTGCATGATCTCTCATCAGTCAACAACGGGTTAACTGAACAAGTAGTGGAGCTTGCCACCAAAAAGGAGTTAATCTCCAAGAACTTAGATGCATTGGCAAGACTCTCCGAAGAGTTTGAGGAAGACTATGGGAGAAGGACAAGGAAACTTCAACTAGGTGTGGAGGAGTCCGCAAAAGCGGTAAGGGAATTGCATGAACAGTTGAGCTCAAAAGATGAGGAGTTGAAACGGGCTAAGGTCAAGGAGGGGGATTTGATTGAACAACTCGCCATAATGGAAAACAATGTCAAATCCCTCAGATTCGGACAACAAAAAGTGGCCCACGCCAACGATCGAACAGGGAGTTTCCCTAACCGTCCTATTACTTGCTACTTTTGTGCCAAAAAAGGGCACACTAAAGCTTATTGCTTTAGTTTCCAAAGATTAAAAGCAAGTAGAGTTAGTTCTAGGATAAACCCACCAAAGTTTAAACAAATATGGGTTCGAAAGGACTTAGTGGGACAAATGAGGAGAGTGGGGAGAGATGCAGTGCATAGGCATTTGGCACCGGTTTGGGTGGCCAAGTTGAATATGCTCCCCATTCCGGTCAAACCTCCTTTGGTTGACCGGGGCCCACTTTGAGTGCATTGCACTCATTTTTAAATTTATTTTATGGTTTTTTTTTATTTTTACTTTTCGATGGTTAGTTTTGTTGTTGTAAACTTTTGAGACTGTTTGAGTTTTTTTTTTGGTACAGATACAGTTGCAGGGCAGAATTCAGGAGTCTGTCCAGGGGAACAGTGCGGTTATAATGCAGGTCAGTCACCCGCACTCATCCCGCACTATGAGGGCATCAGGTAATAGAGTGCGGGTAAAGTGCGGGTCAGTCACCCGCACTACACCCGCACTTTTGTAGCGCAGTATATATATGCCTGTCGTTTTCTAGGGCTCCACTTGCCATAAAAGAGCAAAACCAACTGCAAACTTCAAAATTTTTCCCTCTTCCTAGCTAAAGGTATTCCGTGTGTGCCACGTTTTTGATTTTTCGGCAACTAAGATGTCAGGGAGACCCAGGAGAACGCCTGAGCAAAGCAGTCAGGGTTCTGAACGAAGACCGAGGCGAGGCCCCCAAGTTCCTCCACCGTGCATCAGGCACCCGGATTTCGAGGAACGCTTAGAATATTTCAGGGAGCGAGACATAGTGGTAGAGAGGGGAATAGCGGTTGAAGAACTGGAAGGCACCCCAATTCCACCAATGATTGAAGCAAGGGGATGGGAAACCTTTGTTAGCCCCCCCCCCGATGTATTGTCGATGTGTGGTCGAAGAGTTCTTTGCTGGGTTGGTACCTGAAGCTTTTCAACGCTCTTCCTCGGTTCTGGTCCGTGGGATAGAAGTCCGGATGACTATAGCGGACATAAACAGGTATTATAAGACTGAGCTTCCAGTTGATCCCGAAGCAGTCGGACGTCTAAGGCAAGGGGTGACTTGGAGCGAATTCTTTGTGACCCAAAATGTGGACTTTGCAAATCAGTTAATGATCCGTCCGATGGATTTTTGGGTGGCCCCTGATCACCGTATGAAGCACACCAACTTAAGGAGTGAGTTAAGGTTCTGGCATGTCTTCATCTCCCATTCCTTGATTCCTAGAAAGCACAGGACCTCAGTGAACTTCAATGCTGCCATGATTCTGTACTGTATACTGTAGAATCAGTTGGTCGATATCGGTTTTCTGATCAAGAGAGAGATACTTGAGATGGGAGGGGTCAGGGTGGACAAGCAGCCACTCATTTTCCCTAGCCTCATCACCGCATTCTGCAGAACCGCCGGAGTAGATTTCGGATCCGATCCTTTCGAATGCGGTTTAGGGGCCGGTTGGGCGATTCACATGGAACGACAAGATCAGAGAGCGAGACCCCTCTGGTGTCAGGGTCCGAACAGGGAGGAGAAAACCTGCTCGAGGGGGCAGCACGAGCAGACAGCCGGAAGATATCCCAGAACCACTGGATGTGGAGCCGGTTTACATCGATTATGGTGATTATAGGCCCGCAGCTTCCTTACCCCCGCAGGAGACATATTTAGAGGTTTCTTGGCAGACTTTGCTTACTGGATTGGAGAACCTCAGGACCGTGGTGGCCGAAAATAGGAGGCAGATCACTGAGAGCAGGGCGGAAGCAAATGAGTACTTCACTGACATTTGGGGCAACCTCACAGACATGAGGGAGGCACTCAGTCTTCCGAGTTATCCACAGAAAAAGAAGAGGTCCGCTGCTTTCTCACCTCCTTCAGGGGGCCTAGCCATTGACCCATATGGGGACGAGCTCAGAGCTGCTATGGAGAGATCCAGGAGGGAGCAGGAAGAGCGGATCAGATCAGAGATCAACCCCAAAGGCAAAGGGATCGCCAGTGAACCGGAGAGGGAGTTTTCCGACGATGATTGACCATCCTTTCTTTTTCTTCATTATTGATCAGAACTTTTACTGCTTGTATTTATATTTGTATTATCTTTTAAATGGCTTAGACTTATTTTTTCTTTTCTTTTCGCATTTAATTTTCGTTGGTAGAGTGGTTGTGTGGTTTTAAGCTAGGTTGTGCATCTTTTGGGAAGCACACAACAACACGAATGGACATCGATCAATCTTCCTTCTAAAGGGAGTTTTCTACCTTCGGTTTTGTACTTAAATTTTTTATGAATGCGATTTAGTTTTTGTTATGATGAATGAGCTTGGTCGAATGTATGTCTAGATTCGGTTTGGGGGTGTTAATCCCTCATTCCGCCTTTTATTGCGATTATGCTTATTCTTACCAACAATGGGGGCATTGTTGAGTTTTGGTTTGGGGGTGCATCACGCCTCCACCGTGTACAGTTTAGTGTCCAATTTTTCAATTTTGTCGCTTGTCCATTTTTTAAACTGTAATCCAGTATAGGGTATGATGCTTCTAGAATGTGTTTTTGACGAGTCTCTTATATGTGCTCTGACCTTGTGATATTGTTTGGTGCCACTTAAGGCTTAACTTGCACCATCATGGGTTAGTCCCACCCGGTTGTATGAAGTATTGGGGACTCATTGTTCCCATGTCTTGTTCTAATAGTGGAGATTCCTGTGAGATCACAAACACAAGCATGAAAATGCGTTTTCCGAGTGCATTATTGATTATTCTTAAACACGCCTCTCGTCATGTATGTCATGTGCCATAGGACTTGCATTATTTTGTGAATGCGTGATGGATGTTTTCATTCCCTTTTTAGATGGTTTTGGAAGTGATAGTAGGGAATGCATGTTTATTGAAGTACCTCTATAGCCTAAACACCACTTACCATATTGTGTGTTCCAAAGCCGATTTGAGGCCAAACACTTACCTCTTCATTGGTACCACATTCAACCATATACCCAATAGCCTAAACGCATGCCTACCCTTGTACTAATCATGTTAGGATGGGAAATGGTAGTGAGAAAAAGGGTTAAAATGGTCCCACGGTGGGTAAAATGAGATAGATGTTGAAAATATGAAAGAAAAGGGTAAGTTATGCACTCTAAATGCCTAAAAAAAAAGGGAAGATGGTAACAACTCAAATGGAGTACAACATTGTTAGTTGGAAATTGTCAAAAGAAAAATTTAAAGAAAGATTGTACTTCAAGTGCCATAATGAGAGTGTTTTATGCTAGACACGCCCAAATGGAATGCAAATGTTGAGGGAAAAATGTGGGTTAAATGGTTTCCTAGAGGGTTGCATTAAAGCAAGAAAAGAACATGGTGTGGGAGTAGGGATTTTATTCTAGCATGATTGGTGAGTTGAACTCCTAAAAATTCCATATTCTATTTTGTGTAAACTCATTCACCCCCACAGCCACACTATAACCGGTTGAAAAGCCCTGTTTGATCCATGTAAGTCTAGTTTGGGAATGTAGGTTGAAGCACGATCTTTCGCATCCATGGCATGGTGACTCGTTCCTAGGATAGTTCATTGCTTAAATCTTATGCAGAATCATCTTTGCATACTTGTTGTGTGGAACTTAGGACTCTTGAGGAAAGAAAAGTGGGAATCCATATGAGCTTTAGAATTGAAGCGAATTATGTTCAAGGTATGGGAGTAAGTGGTCCTAAATTCATGAATGCCTTTAGGTGTGGGATTTGTGTTCGTACGAGCCTCCCTTGGGTGTCTCCAAATTGCTCTTGATCTTGTGCATATATTTTTCTCCTCTCGATCACATCTATTTGTATCATATCAAACGTGGGACTTGCGACCTTGTTGATGTATTGTGTAGGTTCTAGAAATTACTTTCAGCTGGCGTCTTACTGTTTTAAATAGATTTGCTCGAGGACGAGCAAAGGTTTGGTTTGGGGGTGTTTGATCGGGCCAAATATGTACTATATTTAGGCCCTCAGATCCTTACCTTATGTTCTGTTTTCGTGTGTTTTTGTGTCTCATATGGGTTGTTTTGTGCTTATTTGAACGAAATGATGCAGAGACAGGCTTGGAAGCACATTGTGATGATTCCAGCAGAAAAGGAGCACAAACAGGTCTATAGTGCGGGTCTAGTGCGGGTCACAACCGCACTCCAGCTGCACTCCAGCCGCACTCATGTGCATAGCCGGGGCAGAATGCAAGTACAGAGATAAAGTGCGGGTACAGTGCGGGTCAGCTAACCGCACTCCACCCGCACCATTGCCAAACCAGAGAAGCTGCGCAGTCACCTGACATTAGAGTGCGGGTACCATACGGGTCATCGAACCGCACTCTACCCGCACTTGCATCAAGAACAGAAGAGCATAATTGCACCTGACACTAGAGTGCGGGTACTGTGCGGGTCATCGAACTGCACTCTTCCCGCACTTGCATCAAGAACAGAAGAGCAGAATTGCACCTGACATTAGAGTGCGGGTACTGTGCGGGTCATCCAACCGCACTCTACCCGCACTGTTGCTCAAGACAGTAGGTAGATTTTGCACCTGAGAAGGAAGTGCGGTCACAGTGCGATGCCAAGTGCGAGCTAAGTGCGGGTCAAGTGCGGGTAATTCAACCGCACTCCACCCGCACTAATGTCCTGATCCGAGAACTGAAGTTGCAGGCAACCCATACAGTGCGGGTAAACCACCTGCACTCCACCCGCACTCCGAGCGCGCCAGTCTGATTTTCAAAGCTTAAGTGACCTATTTTTGTATTTAGTATAAATATAAAAGTATAGAAACGTTTTAAGGAGCTTTTAACTCCGTTTTAGGTAGATTAGGCATTCTATAGATCTAGTTTCTCTCTCTACCTCTCATCCACACATTCTCTACTCAACTTCAAGGAAGTTAGGAGATTGGAGCCATTTCAAGGAAGGAGATGTTCTCCAAGGGTTATTTTTTTCTCCTCTCTACTGATTTCTTAGTTGTAATGAGTAGCTAAATCCCCTCTAAGGGGTTGATGGAGTATGTAAGTTCCTCATATTTTGATTGGCTTATTTCGTTGACAAACCACATTGGGGATTATTCTTTGTAAGGGTAATTTAGGCCTCTTGAGTGTGATCAAGCTTCAAGGACATCATCTCTCTCAAAGAGCACTTCAAAGGTATCTCACTAGTTTAACTTTCTTTGAAGAGATCTAGTTGCACACACTCACTTACATGCATTATGTTTCTATCTTCATGTAATTGAATGATGTATTGTATGCCTCTTTTCACACTCCACACTTGCACATTTTGCACATCACTTAGTGTGTTGAGTTTGCCCAGAAAAGACTATTTCTTCTCTTAGCGCGGCCTAGACCGCTTGGCAAGACTTGCTTGCACCGCGGCACACTGAGCGGTATATCTCAGCAGTGTCATGCTTCGTGTACCGCTTCCTGACACTTGCTCGCAATGCGACCCAAGTCGCGGTATTGTCCAGTAAGCCTCTGTTGCCCATACCGCGGCCTGTACACCTGCATGCACAGCGATCTGCACCGCGTTGTTGTCCAGACGGTGCACTGCTGTGTGTACCGCGGTCTGGACACTTGCCTGCGACGCGGTCCATCTAGCGGTATTGACGGGATTTCGTTCCCTAAGTTCAAAACGACGCTGTTTCAACTAGGGCTCCTATATATATGCTCTATCTTCTTCCTTGCTCGTTTTCATGAGTTCAAGAAGCCATTTTTGATAGGCCAAGCTTTCCTTAGAGAGAGAAACTCCCAAGAACTCATCTTTACTCAACCAAACACAAATCCATGTGCATCTAACATCTTCAAGCATCATCACATCATGGATTCTTCTTGTTTTCATTGACTAGGTAACTTGAACATGCCCTAAATCTCTTTGTATTTATTTATGTTCTTGTTTGCCTAGGGTTAGCTCTTTTATGTGATTTTATTGCATATCTTTATGTTTATTGGCATTTATAACATGATTGAGTTGTTGTGTGTTGGTTGAGAGACTTGTTCATTAATAGCTAGCATTTAGGACGATTTTACCCTTCTAGCTAAATCTTCATGCATTTGCATTTAGATATTGATATCTAGGATTTACACTTATTGTCATCTTTAAATCCTTAGATAAGCATTTATTGTTGCCTAGCATTAATTGCATACTTGAATATCTTTTACATATTCACTTAGGTTGTTTAACCTCTTCATTGATTGTTAAGCTTTGTGACTAAGTGAGTTAGTGCACAAGCTTGTGGTCAAGAATCACTATTAAAGGCCCGTTGGGTAGAGTGAAAGGGTTAGTGACCAAGTAGGTGTGACTTGAGGTCAACCTAGGTTATAAACTTTCGTTCAAATAGTTGATTTGAGGACCGTTTGTGGCTAGAAGGATAGCCCGTGAGTTTTGCCCAGTTGGAGGGTTTCTCACGTAAATCAATCCTTGTGTTTTTATTGTTTTCCGTATATTTATATTGGATTGATTGATTGTTAATATGGAGTAGGATTATCGAAATTGATTAAGTCGAAAAGTTGGTAATATATCAACTAAAACCTATTCACCCCCCCCTCTAGGTTGTATTAGACACACTTTGTGTATTTTCAATTGGTATCAGAGCGGGTTCCTAGATACACTTAGGTGATCCTTGCTCGTTGTGTGTCTTGCATTTTGTTTGTGTTTGTTGCATCATAAACATTCATCTCATTCATACCCAAACACTATGAGTGGAAACGGGAGTGGTAATGAGGGAGCCTCCAGCACAAGACCCCCTTTGCTCACCGGAATAAACTATGCCTCTTGGAAAGGTAAGATGGAGTCTTACATTTGCCAAATAAATGACCGAGCATGGATGGCAATTGAAGATGGCTACGCTCTTCCGGAAAAGACTCTTGAAGACGAAAGTGTAGTTCCCAAGCCAAAGTCGGAATGGTCAACTCAAGAGTTTGAAGCATCCAAGTGGAACAACAAGGCTATGCATGCTATTCTTTGTGCAATGGATGACAATCAGTACAAATTGATCCAAACAACAAGAATTGCAAAAGAGGCATGGGAGATTCTAGAGACGGCCCATGAGGGAACCGAGGTGGTCAAGGACTCCAAGCTTCAAGTCCTCCAAACACAATTCGAGCAAATTAGGATGGAGGAGGATGAGTGCTTCAACGACTTTCAAGTGAAGATGATGGACATAGTCAATCAAAGCCATCAACTTGGTGATCCCTATTCGGATAGGAGGATCAAGCAAAAAATTATGAGGTCGCTTCCAGCAAGATTTGAGTCAAAGGTGACGGCTCTTGAGGAGAATAGTGACTACAAGAATATGAAGCCAAGTGAAGTTATTGGAAGGCTTCTAGCATATGAGTCTAGATGGACTCCCACACCTACACCTCAAAAGAAGCAAAAGAGCATTGCTCTGAAGACTTCTAAGGTTGAGAAGGAGGAAGAAGACTCAGATGAAGAAATGGCCCTCATGGTGAAAAGATTCAAGAAGTTCATCAATTTTGAGAAGAGGGGATTTGGATCCAAAGGAAAGGAAATAAAGAAGAAGACTCCTTTCAAGAAGTTTGAGTCAAGTGAAGACAAGCCCACAAGAAAAGGGATTCAATGCTTTGAATGTGGAGGTTTCGGACACATCTCCACGGATTGTGGAAATTTGAAAAATAAGAAGAAAGGAAAGGCCATGGCCGCCACGTGGAGCGATAGTGATGACTTGGAAGAAGAAGGAGAATCCTCAGATGATGAGGATCATGTGGCAAACTTTATTGCCTTCGCATCTTCTCTCAAGAGTAAGGAAGCAATAGATGATGAAGAGGTAGAGAAACAAAGTGAAGATGACTCTAGCTATGGTGACTCTTCATCCCATTCAACAAATATGGATGTAGGAGGAATGGATCTTGAAGGCTTCATTGAGCATTTTCAAAGCTCAAGATTGAAGATGAAGAAGGAGATTCAAAGGCTAAAAGGGGAGAATCTCAAGCTATCCACCGAAGCTACTCACTTAAATAAAGAAGTGAAGATAGCCAAAAGGAATGAGGAATTGATGGAAAAGGAGCTTGAAGAAGCTAGAGAGATCATTGCTAAGATGACTTCAAGCACGAATAAACTTGACCACATGTTGGGAGTTGGCAAGAGGCCAAGTGATAAGAAAGGTCTTGGCTATGAAAATGACAAGAAGACCTCATCCTCAAGCAAAACTGTGTTTATTAAGGGTTTGGATAACAAAGAGCCTCCACCCCCACAATATCCTAGGAAGAAGATCGAACTAGGAGAGTGCTCTAAAGATCCTCAAGTCAAGGTAGCACAAGGGAAACAAGCTCAAGCTCAATCAACAAGGGTGCATCAAGCAAGTTTCCCTCAACCAAAATACCATCAAGCCAAAAAGCAATTCATGCAAGGGCAACTAAGGAAGCAATTCGTTCTAACTCAACAACAAAGAAGGAGAGAACCAATCCAACACAAAAGACAAGCTCAAATGCGTGGGAAAGCCCCTCTGTACTCACAAGGGCATGGTATGTCTTCTTATTTTATTCCCACGTGTCACTTTTGTGGTGTTGATGGTCACATTAGACCAAATTGCTTTAAATACATTGAAAAGTGTAGAATCAAGAGCATGATTGAAAGAAATAGAGCTAGAGCTAGAATGCATGTTCCTAGGAAACCCAGAGCAAATTTGCATGATCCTAGAAAATCTAGAGCCAATGTGACTAATACCACTAGGAATGAGAACATTACACCTAGGTGGATTAGAAGGGATAACTATTCTTGCTATGTGGCTCAAATTGCCTTGAAGGCAAATGCCTCTAACACTTGGTATTTGGATAGTGGGTGTTCTAGGCATATGACAGGGAACAAGAGCTTCTTTAAATCCCTTGTCTTGGAGGATGGAGGATTTGTTACCTTTGGTGATGGATCTAAAAAGAAAGTCATAGGGAAAGGAACCATTTCCATTCCCGATTTACCCTCCTTGTCCAATGCTTTACTTGTTGATGGCTTGCAAGCAAATCTTATAAGCATTTCTCATCTTAATGATGATGGACTCTCTGTATTGTTTAACAAAAATGATTGCTCTATTTTAATGCCAAATGGACAAACCTTGCTAAAAGGAAAGAGATCTAGTGACAATTGCTATTGTCTTGAAGCTAGTGCTATCTCTTGCAATATGTCCAAATGTGAGGAAATTGAGTTATGGCATCAAAGACTTGGCCACATGAACTATCGAGATTTGAGGATCTTAGATAAGTTCAAGGTTGTGCGTGGCCTCCCTAAGCTTGGGAAGAAAGTCGATGGCGTTTGTGGACCTTGTCAACAAGGGAAACAAACCAAAAGTATGCACAAGAAAGGCAAGTATCTCGCCACCAAGGAGCCATTAGAGCTTCTACATATGGACCTTATGGGTCCCATGCAAACCGAGAGTCTCGGTGGCAAGAGATACATTTTTGTTTGTGTTGATGATTTTTCTAGATTTACTTGGACATATTTTCTTAGAGAAAAGTCTGAAACTTTTGAAAAATTTAAAATGCTTTGCACTAAAATTCAAAATGAAAAGAACTCACACATTAAAAGCATTAAAAGAATTAGGAGTGACCATGGGAGGGAATTTGAAAATGCTTGTTTTGAAAGCTATTGCAATAGCTTAGGCATTTCCCATGAGTTTTCGGCTCCTAGAACTCCTCAACAAAATGGGGTTGTTGAGAGGAAGAATAGGGTCCTTCAAGAGATGGGCCGTGTGATGTTGCTTAGCAACAATGTCCCTAGGAACCTTTGGGCCGAGGCCGTCAATACGGCTTGCTACATAGGAAATAGAGTCTTCCTAAGGCCCGGTACTAGGCAAACCTCCTATGAATTATGGAAGGGTAGGAAGCCAAATATTAGCTACTTCCACTCATTTGGGAGCAAATGCTATATTCTAAATGACCGAGATCAACTTGGCAAGTTTGATGCCAAGAGTGATGAGGGGATTTTTATTGGCTATGCCCTTAATAGTAAGGCCTATAGAGTTTTCAATTTAAAAACTCGAAGTGTCATGGAATCATCTAATGTCGTCATAGATGATTATAGGCCTAAGACTCGAGACCATGATGAGGAGGTCATTGTGCTTGATGATCCTTTCTTGGAGAAGAATGTTGAGACTTCAATTGATGTGAAGTCAAGTCTTGATGAAGAGGTCATTCAACCTCTTGATAGAGATCCATCTTTGGACTCTAAAGAACCCGCTCCATGGGTTAGACATCTCCACAATAAAAATGACATTCTTGGGGATATGAATGAGGGTGTTAGGACTAGGCGTCAAATAGCTAATCAAATTAGCTACACTTGCTACACCTCTCAAATTGAACCCAAAAAGGTTGATGAAGCCTTGAATGATGAGTTTTGGGTTCTTGCCATGCAAGAAGAGCTAAACCAATTTGAAAGAAATGAGGTTTGGACTCTTGTTCCTAGACCCAAGGATACTAATGTCATAGGCACCAAATGGGTTTATAGGAATAAGTCAGATGAGAATGGAAACATTGTGCGCAACAAGGCTAGACTTGTAGCACAAGGATACTCTCAAATTGAGGGTATTGACTTTGAGGAGACTTTTGCTCCGGTTGCCCGTCTTGAGTCCATAAGGCTTCTTTTGTCCATATCATGTGTGCACAAGTTCAAATTGCATCAAATGGATGTTAAGAGTGCCTTCCTAAATGGTCTCTTGCATGAGGAAGTGTTTGTTGAGCAACCTAAGGGGTTTGTGGACCCACACCACCCCAATCATGTCTATAGCCTCAAGAAGGCTTTATATGGGTTGAAACAAGCACCTAGGGCTTGGTATGAGCGCCTCACTCAATTTCTTGTTGACAATGACTACACTAGGGGTAGTGTTGACAAAACCTTATTCATCAAGAGGAACAAAGACGAGCTTTTCATAGCTCAAATTTATGTTGATGATATTGTTTTTGGCTCCACCAACAAATCCAAAGTCCAACAATTTGTTGATGTCATGTCTCATGAGTTTGAGATGAGTCTTGTTGGGGAGCTCAATTACTTCCTAGGTTTGCAAATCAAGCAATTGCATGATGGGATTTTCATATCCCAAGCTAAGTATGCTAAGAACCTAGTGAAGAAGTTTGGCCTTGAGAATGCCAAACATTGTGACACACCCATGAGTACCACCTTGAAACTAAGCAAGGATGCTAGTGGCAAGAGTGTGGAACAAAGTCTTTATCGTGGTATGATTGGTAGCTTGCTTTACTTGACCGCAAGTAGACCCGATATAGCCTTTAGTGTGGGTGTGTGTGCTAGGTACCAAGCGGATCCCAAGGAATCCCATCTCTCCTCCAGTGAAGAGAATCATTCGGTATGTGAATGGGACATCCAACTATGGGATATGGTACTCTTTTGACACTAATGCTAGCTTAGTTGGCTTTAGTGATGCAGATTGGGCAGGAAATTGTGATGATAGGAAGAGTACATCGGGCGGTTGCTTCTTCCTAGGCAACAACTTGGTCTCATGGTTCTGCAAGAAGCAAAATTCCATCTCTCTATCCACAGCTGAAGCGGAATACATAGCCGCCGGGAGTGCTTGCACACAACTCCTTTGGATGAAACAAATGCTTGTGGATTACGGCTTTGATCAAGGTATTCTTACCCTTTATTGTGATAACATGAGTGCAATTAACATTTCAAAGAACCCTGTTCAGCACTCTAGAACAAAGCATATAGACATCAGGCATCATTTTATTAGGGAACTAGTTGAAAACAAATGCATTGCACTTGAGCATGTGGGCACTAATGATCAACTAGCGGATTTATTTACAAAGCCCTTAGACTCAACTAGGTTCAAGTCACTTAGTAGGTCTATTGGGATTTGTCATATGCCTTAATGTGTGTTGGTGATTGACCCTAATGGGGAACTCAAGCAAAGAGAGCAACCTTGCAGGTTGGAATAAGCAAAAACTTGATCAACTTTATGCTTCTTTATTAATTGCTTGAGTATTCTTGGTTGTGCTTATATATATTCTTATATGGCTTCTTATTTAATAAATGTGCCTTGCTTGATTTGTAATCCATGTCACCTCTATGTTCAAAAATGCATTTTTGGACTAGGAGATTTTGATTGGGAAAGTACACTTGAATGACCCATAATTTAACTCCATGACATGAGAACCTTTATTGACATGCTTAAAATAATATGCATGAAATGTTTTTTTTTGTTTGCTCTAGTGCAAAATATGTGTTAACGCAAATGAGAAGGCTAAACCAAATAAAGATCTAGTATCCATGCAATCAACAAGGATATCTCATCCAAATCTAGTCTTCTCTCTCTCTTTATCAGTTGAACAAGACTACTATCATACGGGTATCCCACCCGGAAAAATCAAAAAGGGTGCAAAAGTCACTCATGTCTTGTTTTGCTCATAAGGTTTGATATAGTTGCTCTTTAAATTGAAATTCTTTTTGAAAAACTATATCTTGTTTGCTTATAACAAAAGGGTATAAATTGGTTTGAATTCTTTTGGAAACCCTTTTGATGTTTGCTTTGCCAAATACCATTTGCTTGAACCATGAAGTTACATGTCTTACATCCAAAGCAATTAAGTCACACATCTTCTTCTAAACAATAAAACCCTCAATGATTCTCTCTCAATTAATTGAGTTGCATAACGTTGTTGTATATGATTATGCGCTTCTCTGGCCAATAGCTCTCTTTGCGAAAGTGACCAGGGTGGGGAATACTCCTTTGCCTAACTCATGACAAAAAGGGGGAGTAATGGTTTTATTTAAGGGGATTGCATATTTGGAGAGATTGTCCCATTGAGGGGGAGTAACCTATATAGGGGGAGAGCATTTGCATGTTGCATGTTGAAGTTTTCTTTTATTATGCAAATTGCTCTTATTTATCTATCTCTCTTGATCACCTCACATACTCTTGTCTTGGAAAGTGTAGTCTCTGTGTTTTGTAGGGATGGCTATTCTACAAGAGCTTGAAGTTTTGAAGACCTAATATCTAGGTATCTTTTTGTAATGTAGAATATCTATTTGTTGACCTTTAGTTTTTATTTTTTTGTGAGGATGATTTGTGAGTGGTGGTTTTGTCACGAAATAGCCAAAGGGGGAGATTGTAAGTTCCTCATATTTTGATTGGCTTATTTCGTTGACAAACCACATTGGGGATTATTCTTTGTAAGGGTAATTTAGGCCTCTTGAGTGTGATCAAGCTTCAAGGACATCATCTCTCTCAAAGAGCACTTCAAAGGTATCTCACTAGTTTAACTTTCTTTGAAGAGATCTAGTTGCACACACTCACTTGCATGCATTATGTTTCTATCTTCATGTAATTGAATGATGTATTGTATGCCTCTTTTCACACTCCACACTTGCACATTTTGCACATCACTTAGTGTGTTGAGTTTGCCCAGAAAAGACTATTTCTTCTCTTAGCGCGGCCTAGACCGCTTGGCAAGACTTGCTTGCACCGCGGCACACTGAGCGGTATATCTCAGCAGTGTCATGCTTCGTGTACCGCTTCCTGTACACTTGCTCGCAAAGCGACCCAAGTCGCGGTATTGTCCAGTAAGCCTCTGTTGCCCATACCGCGGCCTGTACACCTGCATGCACAGCGATCTGCACCGTGTTGTTGTCCAGACGGTGCACTGCTGTGTGTACCGCGGTCTGGACACTTGCCTGCGCCGCGGTCCATCTAGCGGTATTGACGGGATTTTGTGCCCTAAGTTCAAAACGACGCTGTTTCAACTAGGGCTCCTATATATATGCTCTATCTTCTTCCTTGCTCGTTTTCATGAGTTCAAGAAGCCATTTTTGATAGGCCAAGCTTTCCTTAGAGAGAGAAACTCCCAAGAACTCATCTTTACTCAACCAAACACAAATCCATGTGCATCTAACATCTTCAAGCATCATCTCATAATGGATTCTTCTTGTTTTCATTGACTAGGTAACTTGAACATGCCCTAAATCTCTTTGTATTTATTTATGTTCTTGTTTGCCTAGGGTTAGCTCTTTTATGTGATTTTATTGCATATCTTTATGTTTATTGGCATTTATAACATGATTGAGTTGTTGTGTGTTGGTTGAGAGACTTGTTCATTAATAGCTAGCATTTAGGACGATTTTACCCTTCTAGCTAAATCTTCATGCATTTGCATTTAGATATTGATATCTAGGATTTACACTTATTGTCATCTTTAAATCCTTAGATAAGCATTTATTGTTGCCTAGCATTAATTGCATACTTGAATATCTTTTACATATTCACTTAGGTTGTTTAACCTCTTCATTGATTGTTAAGCTTTGTGACTAAGTGAGTTAGTGCACAAGCTTGTGGTCAAGAATCACTATTAAAGGCCCTTTGGGTAGAGTGAAAGGGTTAGTGACCAAGTAGGTGTGACTTGAGGTCAACCTAGGTTATAAACTTTCGTTCAAATAGTTGATTTGAGGACCGTTTGTGGCTAGAAGGATAGCCCGTGAGTTTTGCCCAGTTGGAGGGTTTCTCACGTAAATCAATCCTTGTGTTTTTATTGTTTTCCGCATATTTATATTGGATTGATTGATTTTTAATATGGAGTAGGATTATCGAAATTGATTAAGTCGAAAAGTTGGTAATATATCAACTAAAACCTATTCACCCCCCCCCCCCCCCCCCCCCCCCCCCCCCTCTAGGTTGTATTAGACACACTTTGTGTATTTTCAAAGTAGTTAGTTTAATATTGGGCTTGTACATAAACTTGATATTATATTGATATTTATGTCTATCTTCCATTGATCTATTCTTGTTGTGAGTGTTTATCATTGATTTCTTGTGTAGATACATGATCTTTGCAAGATGTCTTTATATTATGAATGGGTATTGCATCTAGATATACAACCTATTTAGTTGTTTAATGCTCTAAAGAATAGACTGAAAGTCATGAATTCCGACTCTTGAACCGCGGTTTTAATCTAACCTCGATCGTATTTCCGGCACTATACATCCTAGGTCGGAATCCGTGAAAGAGTTAGAAGTCATCACTATACATCCTAGGGTGACTATTTGTAATCGGTTGAGTCAATGTTAGGTAGACGAGCTTCATTTCTAGAATCCGGTAAACAATCAACTCTATACATCCTAGGTTGGTAGTTTACAAGGATTAATCCCTAATAGGTGGTCCGCACTATACATCCTAGGTTGGCCACCTTCTAGGGATAAATAACCGACTCTATACATCCTAGGTCGGTTACCTTGAAGAGCTGTGCTATTGACGAGTTTGTTACATTGCCCAGTATTTGCTTTCGAATCCATTAACTCCTTAGTTTCCATCATCTATATATCCTTCACTCCATATTCCCCTTTCATTTTATTTACTTATTTAATTTGGTGTTATTTAGAATTGGTTCACAATCTACATTTTCACCAATTCATGTTTTGCTATTTATATATACATTCCATTGCTTTGGCTTTAACTAATTTGGCTAACTCCGCTCCCTGTGGACGACACCCACTTGCCACTATATTTATGTTTGTAAACTGATTTAGGCTTGTGTGGTTTCTTTAAATATTATTGACGGACTGATCTTTTAAACGACATAAGGGAAAAACGTACATGTCAGTTATGTCTATTGAAGCTTAAATTTAGATAGCCCGCCAAGATCCTCAATTCACACGAACTTCCATGGATCACTTGATATATTCTACCGGACCAATTTATAGGTCCATCTAGAATTGTATTAAGGCATGTGGACTTGTTTCTTTTAGTAAGAATGAGTCTAGTTCACATGTGGACTTTTTATTAAGGCCCAATAGATTTAATAAAATAGAAAAAACAATATTGGCCCTTTTATATTGGCTTGGGCGGTAAGGGACTATTTATTAGTCTTATATATTGTTTTTATTTTATTATTTAATTAAATGGAAATTAATTAAATAATTAATTAATTAATTAAAAGTCAAAATCTTTTTCTAACTAGGAGAAAGATTCCTAGTGTCATACTATTGTTGGTAGTATGATAAGTATCAAAGACTATATTTGATAAGTAGATAAATAAAAGTATTTTATTTATATAGTCAAATTAGGAAGTTTTTGATATAGTCACAATTTTTATATTCAATAATTTATTATTGGATAATACACTCATGGGTTGGAATAAGGTTAAAACTCAAAGTTGATAGGAGACTTGGAGAAGAAGTAATCCTACTTGTGTAAGGATTTGACTACAAGGTAGAAATCCTACTTGTGTGAGGATTTGACTACAAGGTAGAAATTCTACTTGAGTGAGGATTAGACCTTCACCTATATATATATATTATTAAATTCATTTTTGAATAGTAGTTGAAAAGAAAAAGTTTTTTTTTTTGAGATAATTTTTTTTTATTCTCTTGCTTTTGAATAATAAAAAAACAAAACTTACAACTCAAGAAAGGGGTGTATTGAATTTGGTCAAAGAGAAGAGAAAAGGGGAACGTTTTTGTTTTTGATAGTACACTAGTATCCTTTACATCAAAAAGGATTTTGTGTACAAAATCGAATCGGGTTCACGCGAGTTTCAATCAAATAGATTGATAATTCACAAGTGACCAGACGTTCTTGGGTTTTCTCTTGGAGGATTATTGTGACTAACAAAGAAGAAGATTTTGTTTGTTTCGTCCTCAGGTATACAATTAAAGAAAGAGAGCCCACACTCCTAGGTGATTCACGTTCGTTATTGGATTGGAAGATCTTGCGGATTCAATTCGACGCTAGTTCAATCGTCACGAGAAAAATGTACGATACTTTTAATTATATGTCAATTAATCTAGGGTTAAGGTTCTTTCTTTTAAAGGAAATTTTTTTTAAATATACAAACCCAATTTTTTCGCTTCCGCAGGGTTTTGAACCGTTTTTCCCTACAATTGGTATCAGAGCCTAGTTGAACCCTTGATTAATTGATATACATATATATATATATATATATATATTTACGTGGATATTTTTCTTTATATTGTATATATGCATGTTTTAGAAAGAGATGGCACTCTAGGTATTCGCATATATATATATATATATATTTACATTGGAATGTGTGGATATATATATATATATATGTTTTATATGTGGATTGTCATTGCTCAATTTTGGTTCTAGAATTTCAATGTATTTTTTTTGTTTTGGGATTGTAACAAGAATGGTGGCCTATCATCGCCATAATTTCCTTCTTGGTAGTCGCTAAGTTTTTTATTTATTTTGCTATTGTAATAAAAATACTGCAGAAAAATATTGTATTAAAAAAAACTACAGTATTTTATTATTTAAAATTCTTCTGTAATATATTCAAGTATCAAAGGCTCGAAGGTTTGAAGAATCGGAAACAATCGGAACAAGTTTGGGACTGTACGAGCCATAGCAACAAACGTGCATGCGAATGAGCACGCGGCCACAATTGTTATGGCATGGGCTGCGCACAGCAGCCCTATGGAAGCCATTGGCTGCGCATGGCAGCCCTTTATGGGGTTGTGGGGTGCGCACGCCCATGGGAGGCAGCCAAAGGGTGCGCAAACGATGGACGCATGAAGACTTGTTCGCCAAGAAAGAAGTTTTTTTTTTTTTTTGTATTCAAAATATTGTAATTTACTTGTTATTCTAGGATGGACCAAAATTGTAGCTATTTATATTTTTCTAAATATTTAAATGTTTGTCATTGTTTGATAACATGTCATATAGAATAGGAGTGCCACTCATATATCTCTTTTGGAATGAACATCCGGTTTAGGTATCTAATTGGCATCTAGATAACTTGGTAAATCATTCTATGGAATTCGATCACACGCCTTAAATAATTGAGTGGGAGAAGGTGTTATGGAACACCTACGGCCTCCAAGTTTAGTTAAGCTTTATGTTTCGTGTAATAACACCCCAAGGGGTATTCATGAATGGAATTTAGCAAGATACTTCCTCACAAGGATAGACTAGACAATTAACCCAAACGATATCTACTCCCAAAGGAGGGATATTCGTGAGGGAATATATTGAAGGTCGAAAACTTGGTAACACATTCAATGTGATTTTATTAATATCCTCCTAAGATTTCTTGTTAATAAAATTGCAAGGCTAAAATTGAAAACGCTGGTTGTTATGTTAACAATTAGGTGGGACCTAGTCTTACTAGTAAATGGTGTGAACTCCCAAAGGAGGAGTGACATTTACGGATGTTGGATCACCGTTGAATTTTATGATTGAATTACTTAATTAACTCAAGATAAATATTCGAAAGTGCTTTATCATGATTGTTTACTTATATAATTTTTGTTTTATTCAAAAATCATGACCCCATCCCTAATCAACATCCTGAAAGATAATACATTAACTGGTGATAATTATATCACATGAAAGACAGAAAATGTAGCACTTCAAGTGAAAATAAAAGAAGTCTCCCAAGAAAAAGATGACATGAGGGAAGGCTAAGAGAAGCTCCAAGAGCTAAACAAAAAGCTCATACTTGAAATGGAATCACTCAGAAGGGATAATAGTACTCTTAAGAAAAGGAATGGCGAAGTCTTTTACAAAAACAGGAATTGAAGGAACAAATTGAGAGACTGGAATTCGCAAAGAGTACAACATTGGAGGAATTCTTGAACTTCACAAGGGTATCAAAGGAGTTTGAAGATAAGGTAGCTCACAAGTTAAAGGAAATGCAAATGGAAAATGAGCTGAAGGTCCCCGCCCTTGATGAAGTCAAGGATGCATTGAACAAAAAAGAAGAAGCTCTCAAAATAGCAGAGGCAAGAGAAGGTGACCACATCATGAAGTTGGGTAGAGTGGAACAAGCAGTCAAAGCAATATCAACAAATCCTCACTCAAAGCTACAGAGTCACCAATCGAAAGGGAGAATTCCTAACTCTTCCCTCTTGTGTTATTTTTATTCTAAGAGAGAGCATTTTAAAAATGAATATTATACAGTGCAAGGAAATAAGAAAATGAAAAGTGCTAGGAGTAGGAAGAATACTCCTAAAGTTAAGAAGATTTGGGTAAGGAAAGACCAAATACATTTAGTGAGAAATATGAGAAAGGAAAAGATAAAAAGTCCACCTAAGTTTATTTGGGTTGCTAAGAAGAAGAAATTCCCAAACTTGGTCAAACCACCCTTAGAGGACCCTAGCTCCTCACCTAGTGCATCCAATTGAAAATTCCTATGCATGTGTGGACTGCACAATTGATTTTCTCTTTTTAATCTCATTGTTGCCCATTTTATTTGATTGGCTTGTGCTTGTCATTGTTTGGGTAAAATTAGGCTTGGGGGAGAAAATGTTTTGTGGAATCTATTTTAATTTTGTGTTTTATTTTTATGTTTTAGTTGCTAATAATTTAATAAGGTAAGTTAAGATGGTATTTTTGTGTGTTTACAGGTCAGGAAGCAGAAAATAAAAGAAGGCATGAAATTGAGGTCTAAAGGACTTGATCAGAAGTGGCACAAGCCTCAGTGCGTGGGTCCATACGCTGGTGCACACCAACGCAATGACTAGCTCACCATTAAGGAAATAAGAGTCAAACAGCACAATTCATGGAATCCTCAACGCAAAAGTTCAGATGTGCGCGACGTTGCGCTAGTTGAGGCCACCAGCACACAAGGAAATGTGTGCGGGTACATATGCACGAGTTCAAACCCGCACACATCAAGAAAATACTCGCGCACATTACATATATTTCAGTTTATTTTCTTTGCATGCCACAATTATTATGTTTAGTAAACTTTGTTTATTTTATTTTCTACAGTTTTAGCTTTATGTCGGTTTAATAACTCTTAGTGGATGATATTTAGTCTAAGTATTTTTAGGATTTTGGAGTTTGTTTAATTTTGGAGGTTATGCATTTGAGATATTTTTGTATGGTTGATATGTTTTGGTTAGATGTTTGTGCTTAAAAGCAAGGTTCTTCATCTCTTGTAATTGAACACACCGGCCACTTGCAAGTCTTGGAGGGACGAGTAAGCCAAGAGTGCTCAGAAAACGGGCTAGAACCTAATCCAATCGTGGATTACATGAAAACAACCACATCAGTTTCATTTCTTAATCTCAGTGTTGAATTAATTTTTCCAATCTTTTTTGATTAATTTGTTTATATTTGTGGAAATGGAATAATTTTGTGTGAGGATGGATATATATATATATGTAGTGATGAGAAATTATCTTGTGGATATCTCTTGTATATTTTCAATGTTGATATGAGATAATTTTTTGTGAATGTTGAAAGAAAATTTTGAGCTCAATGATTTATTCATTTTTGAATACATATGTGAGGATACAGGTTCATTTTTGAGTATATAGCCACGTTTGGATGGGGGTAGTTTTTATTACTCACATTTTGTTTAGGTCTTGCGCATATAGTGATACTCGGTTTGGAGGTTATCATGTCCCCATTCCGTCATTTTTCTTAAAAGAAAATGCTTGATGTGTAGGGCAAAAATTGCTTAAAACCGCAACGGAAGGCGAAAAGTAGATTTTCGTATAGTTTAAAATTTTTCTAAAGATTTGAACCTTAACCCTTTAATTAATTAACTCAAATAAATGGTTAGAGTTAAATACCTTTTGTCACGTGATCCGATTGACTTACGTCGATGGTAATCCGCAAGATCTTCAATCCTAGCACGTACGTGAATCACCTAGGAGCGTGGTCTCCCTTTTTCTTTGAATTGCTTACTTTAGAATGGATGTATGGAATTTCTTATCTTGATCTTCAATAGTAAAACACCAAGAGCCTAAAAAAATAGTTCCAGTCAATTTTGAATTCACAATCAATATGATTGAAACTCGCGTAACCCTAAATCGAAAGTGTGAACAAAACCTTTTGATGTTAAAGGCTTGTAAGTGCACTATCGAATGAGAACTTATTTTCTTTTTCTCTCTTGGCCGAAAATCTATGTGTATAGAGTAGGATTTTTTATTTTCAAAACAAACAAAAATCTCTCTCTATTTTGCTTCTTGGTGGCCGAAAATTCATAACCTTATATTTATAGGTTGGCCGAATTTTCTCCTTCACCAAGTAAGGTTGGCCGAATTCATTGAATAAGAAATCTAGGGTTGGTTAATTTCCTTACTTGAAAAGGAATTGTCATTTTCCTAATTCCTATCAATTCAAGAATCCTAACCCTTGTAGGACTAGTGGTGCCCGAATTCTTTGTATAATAAGGAGTGTATGTGGACTTAATCCTTACCACATTAGGATTCCTATCACTTAAAAGAATTCCAACCCTAATCCAACACATAGTATTTAATTTACTGATCAGGAAAAGATTTTGATTTAAACTATTAATTAATTAAATAATTAATTAATTTCCATTTAATCAAAACAATAAAATAAAATAATATATTGGGCTATTTTATTTAGCCTTGCCGCCCACACCATATATATATGGGCCCAATATTATTTTTCTTATTTTATTTAATCCATTAGACTTTAAATAAAAACCCACATGTGAACCAGACTTATTCTTACTAAAAGAAACAAGCCTACATGTCTCCTTTTAATATATTAATATAATAGTGCAGCCCATTAAATAAATAATAGACATATTATATTCTTAATATATTAAATGCAATTCTAGATGGACCCATAAATTGGTCTGGTAGAATATATCAAGTGATCCATGCAAGTATGTGTGGATTGTGGATCTTGGCGGGCTATCTAAATTTAAGCTTCAATAGACATAACCTAATCACAGTCAACAAATGATTCACTTAGGTCCAATCTATTAATTTTAACTCATTCCACTAAAGGGCTAAAATTGAACTCTTAAATAAAGATAGAATAAGGAGATGTTTCTTATTCATACCCTAGACAATCTTATAGGAGATGGTGTATCCTCGTGAATAATATCAGTAATCGCCAAGAGCTCATAGACCGCATATAGCTCTCCAAGTTACCATATTTCCTCATATGACCACATTTTGAACTTGGATATTTTGACTTGTCCAGAAGCCATGTCTTCAATAATCATTATTGAAAACTCAACGTTGAGATTTAATATCCAATACCTCAAAACATCCATATGATGATATTATACTCTCATTTAATAAATGGAGCCACGATGTCCATATCTATAAATGAAGTCCTCTATCGATTAACAAATGAATACCACCAAACTATCTAGGATAGACTATGCTATATAATCGTACTCATTGATAGCTCAAATGATAACACTTGCAACCATAAGTCCATCATTTATCTCAGGATTTAGATAGACTCTCCGACTGTCATGATAATGAAAAGACTTATATCTAGTGACGGTTCTAGATTAAGTATTTCATTGTGATCCAGTTCAATGCACCCAGTGCACTAGATTCTTTTACTCGAAAACCTTTCGATGATTTTAGACTCATCATAACTCATTTGATCCCACTCAAATGCTAGTAAAAGAATTCTACAACTTTATCAAGATAGAGGTGCCCAACCTTTAACTTAAGTTGTGAACGTTATTCAAGACTAACTAAAGAATTGTGTATACCTCATACATATCCAGATGTACAAACAATTCTTCATATCTCATAGTCTTTTGACCTTATGATTATTTACCTTGACAATTATAATTATAAATGCTATAAGATTTTGTAGAATCAGAAATCACTTTATTTATATGAAAAGATTGTCAATTACAATATTACACTCTTGCTATTGAGCATAATCCTAACAATCTCCCATTTGCGCTATAGCAAATGTGTCATATCTCTCATTCCCATGTTCTCTAGGTGCCCATCAAAACTCTTCTGAGGTAGAGCCTTTGTGAAGGGATCTGCTAGATTTTCTGCCGACGCGATTTTGGTAATCGTCACGTCTCCCCTATGAACAATCTCCCTTAAAAGATGATACTTTCTTTCAATGTGTTTTCCTCTCTTATGACTTCTTGGTTCTTTCGAATTAGCCACTGCTTCACTGTTGTCACAGTAGATAGTGATCTGCTTATTCGCACTAGGAACTACTTTTGGCGAAGCCAAACTGCCTCCTTGGCAGCTTCGCATGCAGCTACATACTGTGCTTCCATGGTGGAGTCAGCAATACAAGATTGCTTGATACTCCTCCAAATGACTGCTCCTCCTTCAAGAGTAAACACAGATCCTGATGTGGATTTTCTAGAGTCAGAATCAGATTGGAAATCAGAATCTGTATACCCAACGGGGATTAAATCCCCTCCAGAGTATACAAGCATATTATCTTTCGTTCTCCTAAGATACTTGAAAATATGCTTGACTGTCGTCCAGTGATCAGGACCAAGTTTCGATTGAAACCTTCTAACTATGCCAACAGCAAAACAAATATCCGGTCTAGTACAGAGCATTGCATACATGAGACTTCCAACTGCCGAGGCATATGGAATTCTACTCATGAATTGCTCTTCATGCTCATTCTTAGGAACTTGTTCCTTAGAAAGTTTGATTCCATGCCTAAAAGGTAACATACCTTTCTTGGAATCTTGCATGGAAAACCAAGACAAGATTTTGTCTATGTATGAAGCTTGGGATAGTGAAATCGTTTTATTCTTTCTATCCCTTATTACTTGGATATCTAGAATAAAACTTGCTTCTCCTAAGTCCTTCATATCAAATTGTTTTGCTAACCATTCTTTTACTGATGTCAATACTCCCACATCGTTTCCAATGAGTAATTTATCATCTACGTAAAGAATAAGGAAAACATACTTGTCACCTTTGATCCTTTTGTTTACACAAGGTTCTTCAAGGTTCTGTAAAAATCCAAGACCTTTTACAGCTTGGTCGAACCTTATGTTCCAGGATCTGGATGCTTGCTTTAATCCATAAATTGATTTCTGCAACTTGCATACCTTTTCCATTTGGCCTTTTCAATGAATCCTTCTGGTTGCATCATATAGATGCTTTCGTCAAGACTTCCATTAAGGAAAGCTGTCTTGACGTCCATTTGCCAAATCTCTAAATCTAAAGATGCTGCAATGGATAAGAGTATCCTAATGGATTTAAGCATGGCAACAAGTGAGAAGGTTTCCTCGTAATCGATACCTTCTTTCTGTGTGTAACCTTTAACTACCAATCTAGCTTTAAAAGTTTCCACCTTTCCATCCATACCTCTTTTCCTCTTGTATACTCACTTGCACCCAATGGGTTTTATCCCTTTAGGCAAGTCTACAAGGGACCAAACTTTGTTATCGAACATTGATTCAATCTCAGATTGCATTGCCTTTTGCCAATGGTGACAATCAACATCCTCCATTGCTTCCTTGTACGTGTAGGGATTATCGTCGTCAGGGAGATTCTCAACAGATTCTCCTAGACCGACGTATCTTTCAGGTTGGGTTCTAACCCTCCCACTACGACGAGGAATGGTAGGTTGTTGATTTTGTGTTGGAGTCGAAATTACCATTGGGTTAGGTTGTGAAACCTCTTGTGGAATTGTATCTCCTGACATATCATTCAGGACAATTCTACTTTTGGGCACAAAATTATTCATATAGTCCTTTTCTAGAAATGAAGCATTTGTTGAAACAAATACTTTTAGATCATTAGGACTATAGAAATAATATCTTTTAGTTCCTTTTGGATACCCCACAAATATGCATGTTTCCGAACGGTACTCCATCTTTTCTGTCTTTCCTTTTAACACATGTGCAGGACAACCAAATATCCTTATGTGTTGTAAACTAGGCTTTCGCCCAGTCCACAACTCATATGGTGTTCCAGGAACCGACTTCGATGGTACCATGTTTAGAATATATATTGCAGTTTGTAGAGCATATCCCCAAAAAGAAATAGGAAGTGTTGAATAACTCAACATAGACCTAACCATGTTCAAAAGAGTTATATTTCTCCTTTCTGCTACCCCATTTTGTTAAGGTGTACCTGGTGCAGAAAACTTAGAAACTAACCCATTATCAATAAGATATTGCAGAAACTTACCAGATAGATATTCTCCACCACGATCAGATCTCAAGATTTTTATGCGTTTCTCAAGCTGATTTTCTACTTCAGCTTTGAATGCTTTGAACATGTCAAAAGCATCCGACTTATGTCTCATGAGATACACATAACCAAATCTTGAGTAATCATCTGTGAAGGTGATGAAGTACTCATATCCACCTTTAGCTTGAATGCTCATAGGACCACATACATCAGTGTGTATTAGTCCTAAACATTCAGTGGCTCTTGCACCTTTGGTATTGAATGGCCTTTTTGTCATTTTACCTTCCAAACAAGATTCACAAGTTGGTAGATCATCAACCTTTAAGTCACTTAAAGGTCCGTCACATACCAATCTTTTAATCCTATTAAGGTTAATGTGACCTAGGCGTAAATGCCAAAGGTAGGTTTCATCTTTTGATAATTTTACTCTTTTATGATTAGGTTCCGTTATTTCTGTGTCTAACGAGTGAGAGATATTTCTATGCAACAAGAATAGACCATTTTCCTAATGTACCTTTGTGAAGAATTTTGTCATTCTTACTAATAATAAAAGCTTTATTAAAAGTAACCGAATACCCAAATTTATTTAAACAAGAAACTGAAATTAAATTCCTCTTGAATTGAGGTACATAATAAACGTCTATTAAATCTGAATGCCTACTAGAATCTATAATAGCTCTAATATCTCCCACTGCACTTGCAGACACTAACGATCCATTACCCAAGCGCAAATTGAGTTCGTTCTTATTCAGCCTTTTCCTTTCTTGGAACCCCTGTAAGGAATAACAAACATGATTAGTGGCTCGAGAGTCTATGATCCAAGAATCTGTAGAATCTGCCAAAAAACATGTTTCAAGATAATTAATATTACCTTCTTCCTTTTTGTTCTGGGACTTTGAGCAATTTCTTTTCCAATATCCCTTTTCACCACAAAAGAAGCATTTCCCTTTGATATTGGTTACTTTCTTGGTCTCCTTCTTGGTAGGCCCAAGTTGCTTTTTCTTCTGTTGTTTCTTGACCTTCTGACGGGTCTTAATAGTAGCAACTTTACCAACCATATGAATCTCTTGACCTTTGCTTTTCACAAGGATCTTTTCAACGCTTTGAACATCTTGCATCATGCCCTGCAAGGTGTATTCCTTTTTGTTCAAGGTGTAGTCCAACTTGAACTGATCAAAGGAATCTGATAGTGAGTTGACAACCATGTCAATTTTGGTCTCACCATCTATCTCATCGCCATTTAATTCTGCAATATTTAGATGTGCTATGACTTTCATCATGTGATCTTTCACAGCCTATCCAGGTTTCATCCTAAGATTCATAAAAGCAGTCACTGCCTCTCTCTTAGTCGTCCTAGACCTCATAGCCAACATCTCTTCCAGAGACATCATAACATCAGCAGCAGACCCCATTCCTTCATGCTGTTGTTGCAACACGTCGGAGATAGTAGCCATAATGTAACATTTGGCCATATCATCTGAGCTCTTCCACTGCTCATACTCATCTCCTTGCAAAATACTTGATTCATTATTAGGAGCAGGTGGTTTAGGAGTAGTTAGAACAAACTTATGTTTTTCACTTTGCAGCAACAACCCAATTTTCCTTTTCCATGTGACATAATTATCTCCAGTTAAAGTGTTATCTTTCAGGATGTTCATAAGTGATGGGGTCATGATTTCTGAATAAAACAAAAAGCATATATAAGTAAATAATCATGATAAAGCACTTTCGAATATTTATCTTGAATTAATTAAATAACTCAATCGTGAAAAATTCAACGGTGATCCAACACCCATAAATGTTACGCCTCCTTCGGGAGTTCGCACCATTTACTAGTTGGACTAGGTCCCACCTAATTGTTAACATAACAACCAGCGTTTTCAATTTTAGCCTTGCAATTTTATTAACAAGAACTCTCGGGAGGATATTAATAAAATTACATTGAGTGTGTTACCAAGATATCGACCCTCAATTTTCTCTCACGAAAATCCCTCCTCTGGAGTAGATCTCGTTTGAGTCAATTGTCTAGTCTATCCTTGTAAGGAAGTATTTTGCTAAATTCCATTTATGGACGCCCCTCGAGGGGATTACCAATAAAAAATAAAGCTCAACTAACCTTGGAGGCCATAGGTGTTCTAACACACCTTCTCCCACTCAATTATTTAAGGCGTGTGATTAAATTCCAAAGAATGATTTTACCAAGTTATCTAGATGCCAATTAGATACCTAAATCATTCAATGCATGTTCATACCAAAAGAGATATATGAGTGGCACTCCTATTCTATATGACATGTTATCATACAATAACAAATATTGTAATATTTATACATAAAAATAAATAGCCACAATTTTGGTCCGTCCTAGAAAAGCATGTAAATTACAATTGTACGGAATACAAAAAACTCCTTTCTTGGCGAACAAGACTTCAAGCGACCATCTCGCGCACGTAACTCGTGCGCCCGAAGATCACCAAGAAGCCCATGCGCACGCCTAGCCCATGCAAGGGAATGAGCTGCCGCATGGCCAGCCCATGCATAGGTTGCGCGCGCTGCTGCACCGCAACAAGCGCAGCTGCACGCTTGGTTGCGTGAGCGCTTGTTGTCTCGGTGCGCGCGGGTGCTAAGCTCGGTTCTGGATGCTCCAATTTCTTCAAATCTTCGAGTCTTCGAATCTTGAATATATTACAACTTATTTTATACAATAAAATACTGCAGAAATATTTTTTTTTAATTTAAACTACTGCAGTATTTTTTTTTTATAAATAAAAAACTGTACTTATTTTTTAGTACAATAAAAAACTGCACTAAATTTTAATACAATAAAAAACTGCAGTATTTTTACAATAAAATTAATAAGAACTTAGCAACTACCAAGAAGGAATTATGGCGATAATAGACCACCCTTCTTGTTACAATTCCGAAACAAAAAATATATTGAAATTCTAGGACCAAAATCGAGCAATAACAATTCACTTTATAACAACATATATAAATCCATACATTCCACATGTAATTATATATGCGAATGTTAGGATTATGCTCAATGGCAAGAGTGTAATATTGTAATTGACAATCTTCTCATATTAATAAAGTGAATTCTGATTCTTACAATAACTTATAGCATTTATTATTATAATTGTCAAGGTAAATAATCATAAGGTCAAAAGACTATGAGACATGAAGAATTGTTCATACATCCGGATATGTATGAGGTAGACACAATTCTTTAGTTAGTCTTGAATAGCGTTCACAACTTAAGTTAAAGGTTGGGCACCTCTATCTTGTTACAGTTGTAGAATTCTTTTACTAGCATTTGAGTGGGATCAAATGAATATGATGAGTCTAAAATCATCGAAAGGTTTTCGAGTAAAAGAATCTAGTGCACTAGGTGCATTGAACTGGATCACAATGAAATACTTTATCTAGAACCGTCACTAGATATAAGTCTTTTCATTAAAGAGGACAATCAGAGTGTCTATCTTAATCCTGAGATAAATGATGGACTTATGGTTGCAATTGTTATCATTAGAGCTATCAATGAGTACGATTATATAGCATAGTCTATCCTCGATAGTTTGGTGGTATACATTTGTTAATCGATAGAAGACTTCATTTATAGATATGGACATCGTGGCTCCATTTATTAAATGAGAGTATAATATCATCATATGGATGTTTTGAGGTATTGGATATTAAATCTCAACGTTGAGTTTTAAATAATGATTATTGAAAACATGGCTTCTGAACAAGTCAAAGTATCCAAGTTAGAAATGTGGTCATATGAGGAAATATGGTAACTTGGAGAGCTATAGGCGGTCTATGAGCTCTTGGCGATTACTGATATTATTCACGAGGATACACCATCTCCTATAAGATTGTCTAGGGTATGAATGCGAAACATCTCCTTATTCTATCTTTATTTAAGAGTTCAATTTTAGCTCTTTAGTGGAATGAGTTAAAATTAATAGATTGGACCTAAGTGAATCATTTGTTGATTGTGATTAGGTTGTGTCTATTGAAGCTTAAATTTAGATAGCCCACCAAGATCCCTAATCCACACGTATTTGCATGGATCACTTGATATATTCTACTGGGCCAATTTAAGGATCCATCTAGAATTGTTTTTAATATATCAAGAATATAATATGTCTATTATTTAATTAATGGGCTGCACTATTATATTAATATATTAAAAGGAGACATGTGGGCTTGTTTCTTTTAGTAAGAATAGGTATGGTTCACATGTGAGCTTTTATTTAAAGTCCAATGGATTAAATGAAATAAGAAAATAATATATGACCCATTTATATAAGTGGGGCGGCAAGATGTATATATTAACCTAATATATTTTTTTGTTTCATTGTTTTAATTAAATAAGAATTAGTTAATTTATTAATTAATTGTTTAATTAAGAAACAAATCTTTTTCTGATCAGGAAATATATTTCCTAAAGTTATACTATTGGAAGTAGTATATTAAAAGTAAAAGACTTGTTTGATAAGAAAATAAATAATTAATTTTATTTATTTAATCAAATAAGAAGTCTTTTTATTTAGTCAATAAAAGAATAAAAATATCTATGAGTTTGATCAGGTTTTGAAGTCTAAAGGTTGATGGAAATTAGGGTGCAACACAAACTCTTTTTGGTATGTGATTTGCGGCAACCCTAGTCCATTTAGAGGAAGATCTCGACAATCCTAAATAGAAGAGGAAGCAAAATTTCGGCCACCTATATAATACCACATATAGAATTCGGCCACAATAGTTGATTGAATGATTCAATTTTTCTTCTTCTTCTCAATTCATAGAAAAGGATAATTTTTATTCTACTAAACATAAAAGAGAGAAGATATTATTCTTTGATAGTACACTGATTGCTTGTTCATCAATAAGCTTGTGTGTACAACATTGAATTAGGTTTACGCAAGTTTCGATCATTAGATTGAGAACTCAAAAGTGACCGGAATAATTTTTGTCTTCTTTTGATTCTTTTGTGACAAACAAAAGAAAAAGAAAACTTTGTTCATCCATTCTCAGGTTTGCAATTCAAAGAAAAAGGGAGACCACACTCCTAGGTGATTCATGTACGTGTTCGGATTGGAAGATCTCGCGGTACTGTTCACGGGGGGGGGGGGGGGGGGGGGGGGGGGGGGGGGGGGGTACTGTTCACAATCACTGTTCACACGGGTACTGTTCACGCGGGTACTGTTCACGGGCATCGGAAAAGATTTTGCGGATTACCAATCGACGTAAGTCAATCGGACCACGCGTCAAGAGGTATTTAACTCTAACAGTATATATTTGAGTTTAATTAATTAAAAGGTTAAGGTTCAATTTTGAGAAAAATTTTAAAACCATACGAAATCTATTTTTCGTTTCTTCCGCTGCGTTTTATAACAATTTTTCCCTACAATTGGTATCAGAGCTTTGGTTGTACCTTTTAATTAAATAACGTATATATACGTGAATCTATTTCTTTTTTATTGTGATTATACATGTTTTAGAAAGAGATGGCACTCTAGGTATTCGCATATATAATTACATGTTGAATGTATGGATTTATATATGTTTTATAAAGTGAATTGTTATTGCTCGATTTTGGTCCTAGAATTTCAATGTAATTTTTGTTTCAGATTTATAACAAGAAGGGTGGTCTATTATCGCCATAATTCCTTCTTGGTAGTTGCTAGGGTTTTATTTTTTTTGTTTTGTATGTAAAATAAGTGCAGTAATTTTATTTTTTTTTGTAATCAGGTGCAGTATTTTTTTTTGTAAATCTTAATGCAGTAAAATAAAAAAATAAAAATTTGCTGCAGTAATTTATTCGTAATATGATGTAATGTATTCGGGTATTGAAAATTCGAAGACACGAAGAAAAACGAAGCAACCGGAACCGAGAACGAGCACCGTGCGCACCCTAGGACTGGATTGGGCTGCGCATGGCAAGCCCAATCCTTGGTGGGCTGCGCACGGCAGCCTTGTGTGGCCTTATGGGCTGCGCAAGGCAGCCCCTTTGTGGGGTTGTGGGCTGTGCACGTCCATGGGAGGAGGCCAAGGGATGAGCGTATGGTTGATGGCCACCTGAAGATCTTGTATTCCTAACAATTGTAATTTACTTGCTTTTCTAGGATGGGCCAAAATTGTTGCTATTTAATTTTTGCTTAAATATTACAATATTTGTTGTTGTATGATAACATGACATTTTAGAATAGGAGTGCCACTCATATATCTCTTTTGGTATGAACATGCATTGAATAATTTAGGCATTGAATGATTTAGGTATCTAATTGGCATCTAGATAACTTGGTAAAAATCATTCTTTGGGATTTAATCACACGCCTTAAATAATTGAGTGGGAGAAGGTGTGCAAGAACGCCTATGGCCTCCAAGATTAGTTGAGTTTTATTATTTTTGGTAATCCCCCCAAGGGGTGTCCATAAATGGAATTTAACAATATACTTCCTTACAAGGATAGACTAGACGATTGACTTAAAAGAAATCTACTCCCCAAGGAGGGATTTTCGTGAGAGAAAATTGAGGGTCGATATCTTGTTAACACACTCAATGTAATTTTATTAATATCCTCCCAAGAGTTCTTGTTAATAAAAATTACAAGGCTAAAATTAAAAACGCTGGTTGTTACGTTAACAATTAGGTGGGACCTAGTCGAACTAGTAAATAGTGCGAACTCCCAAAGGAGGCGTAATATTTATGGGTGTTGGATCACCGTTGAATTTTTATGATTGAATTATTTATTTTAATTTAAGATAAATTTTTAAAAGTGCTATTATCATGATTATTTACTTATATATGTTTTTGTTTTAATCAGAAATCATGACCCCATCACTTATGAACATCCTGAAAGATAACACCTTAACTGGAGATAACTAGGTAACATGGAAAAGGAAAATTAGGTTGTTGCTGCACAGTGAAAAAAATAAGTTTGTTCTGACCACTCATAAACCACCCTTCCTAATAATGAATCTAATGTGATGCAAAGAGATGAGTATGAGCAGTGGAAGACTTCTGATGATATGGCAAAATGTTACATTATGGCCACTATCTCCGACGTGTTGCAACAACAACATGAAGGAATGGAGTCCGCTGCTGATATAATGATGTCTCTAGAGGAAATGTTTGCTATGAGGTCTAGGACGACTAAGAGAGAGGCAGGACTGATTTTATGAATCTTAGGATGAAACCTGGACAATCTGTGAAAGATCACATGATGAAAGTCATAGCACATCTCAATATTGCTGAACTAAATGGTGCTGAGATTGATGGTGAGACCAAAATTGATATGGTAGTTAACTCACTGTCAGATTCCTTTGATCAGTTCAAGTTGGACTACACCTTGAACAAAAAGGAATACACCTTGCAGGGCCTGATGCAAGATGTTCAAAGCGCTGAAAAGATCCTTGTGAAAAACAAAGGTCAAGAGATTCATTTGGTTGGTAAAGTTGCTACTGTTAAGACCCGTAAGAAGGTCAAGAAACAACAGAAGAAAAAGCAACTTGGGCCTACCAAGAAGGAAACCAAGAAAGTAACCAAGATTAAAGGGAAATGCTTCCTTTGTGGTGAAAAGGGACATTGGAAAAGAGATTGCCCAAAGTCCCAGAAAAAGAAGGAAGAAGGTAATGTTAATTATCTAGAAACATGTTTTCTGGCAGATTCTACTGATTCTTGGATCATAGACTCTGGAGCCACTAATCATGTTTGTTATTCCTTGCAGGGGTTTCAGGAAAAGAGAAGGTTGAATGAAGATGAAGTCAATTTGCGCTTGGGCTACGGAACGTTAGTGTCTGCAAGTGCAGTGGGAGATATTAGAGTTATTTTAGATTCTAGTAGGTATTTAGATTAAATAGACGTTTATTATGTACCTCAATTCAAGAGGAATTTAATTTCAGTTTCTTGTTTAAATAAGTTTGGATATTCGGTTACTTTTAATAAAACTTTTATTATTAGTAAGAATGACAAAGTTGTTTGCAAAGGTACATTGGAAAACAGTTTATTCTTTTTGCATAGAAATATCTCTCACTCATTAGACACAGAAATAACGGAACCTAATCATAAAAGAGTAAAATTATCAAAAGATGAAACCTATCTTTGGCATTTACGCCTAGGTCACATTAACCTTAATAGGATTAAAAGATTGGTATGTGGCGGACCTTTAAGTGACTTAAAGGTTGATGATCTACCAACTTGTGAATCTTTTTTGGATGGTAAAATGACCAAAAGGCCGTTCAATACCAAAGGTGCAAGAGCCACTGAATGTTTAGGACTAGTACACACTGATGTATGTGGTCCTATGAGCATTCAAGCTAGAGGTGGATATGAGTACTTCATCACCTTCACAGATGATTACTCAAGATTTGGTTATGTGTATCTCATGAGACATAAGTCGGATGCATTTGATATGTTCAAAGTATTCAAAGCTGAAGTAGAAAATCAGCTTGAGAAACATATAAAAATCTTGAGATCTGATCGTGGTGGAGAATATCTATCTGGAGAGTTTCAGCAATATCTTATTGATAATGGGATAGTTTCTCAGCTTTTTGCATCAGGTACACCTCAACAAAATGGGGTAGCAGAAAGGAGAAATAGGACTCCTTTAGAGATGGTTAGATCAATGTTGAGTTATTCAACACTTCATATTTCTTTTTGGGGATATGCTCTACAAACAACAATATATATTCTAAACGATGTACCATCTAAATTTGTCCCTAAAACCTCACATGAATTGTGGACTGGGTGAAAGCCTAGTTTACAACACATGAGGATATTTGGTTGTCCTGCACATGTGTTGAAAGGAAAGACAGAAAAGATGGAGTCCCGTTCGGAAACATGTATATTTGTGGGGTATCCAAAAGGAACTAAAGGATATTATTTCTATAGTCCTTCTGATCTAAAAGTATTTGTTTCAACAAATGCTTCATTTCTAGAAAAGGACTATATGAATAATTTTGTGCCCAAAAGTAGAATTGTCTTGAATGAGATGTCAGGAGATACAATACCACAAGAGGTTTCACAACCCAGCCCAATTGTAAGTTCCACTCCAACATAAGATCAACAACCTACCATTCCTCGTCATAGTGGGAGGGTTAGAACACAACCTGAAAGATACATCGGTCTAGGAGAATCTGTTAAGAATCTCCCGGACGACAATGATCCCTACACGTACAAGGAATCTATGGAGGATGTTGATTGTCGTCATTGGCAAAAGGCAATGCAATCCGAGATTGAATCGATGTTCAATAACAAAGTCTGGTCCCTTGTAGACTTGCCTAAAGGGATAAAACCCATTGGGTGCAAGTGGGTATACAAGAGGAAAAGAGGTATGGATGGTAAGGTGGAAACCTTTACAGCTAGACTAGTAGCTAAAGGTTATACACAGAAAGAAGGTATCGATTACGAGGAAACCTTCTCACTTGTGGCCATGCTTAAATCCATTAGGATACTCTTATCCATTGCAGCATCTCTAGACCTAGAGATTTGGCAAATGGACGTCAAGACAGCTTTCCTTAATGGAAGTCTTGACGAGAGCATCTACATGATGCAACCAGAGGGATTCATTGAAAAATGCCAAGAAGAAAGAGTATGCAAGTTGCAAAAGTCCATATATGGGCTAAAGCAAGCATCCAGGTCCTGGAACATAAGGTTCGATCAAGCTGTAAAGGGTTTTGGATTTATTCAAAACCCTGACGAACCTTGTGTATACAAGAGGATCAAAGGCGATAAGTTGGTTTTCCTCATTCTTTATGTTGATGATATACTACTCATTGGAAACGATGTAGGTGTATTGACATCAGTGAAAGAATGGTTAGCAAAACAATTTGATATGAAGGACTTAGGAGAAGCAAGTTATATTCTTGGTATCCAAGTAATAAGGGATAGAAAGAATAGAACGATTGCATTATCCCAAGCTTCATACATTGATAAAATCTTGTCTAGATTCACCATGCAAGATTCCAAGAAAGGTATGTTATCTTTTAGACATGGAATCAAACTTTCTAAGGGTCAAGCACCTAAGAATGTGCATGAAGAGCAATTCATGAGTAGAGTTCCATATGCCTCGGCAATTGGAAGTCTCATGTATGCAATGCTCTGTACTAGACCAGATATTTGTTTTGCTGTTGGCATAGTTAGTAGGTTTTAATCGAAACTTGGTCCTGATCATTGGACGGCAGTCAAGCATGTTTTCAAGTATCTCAAGAGAACTAGAGATTATATGCTTGTATACTCCGGAAGGGATTTAATTCCCGTTAGGTATACAGATTCTGATTTCCAGTCGGATTCTGACTCCAGAAAATCCACATCAGGATCTGTGTTTACCATTGGAGGAGGAGCAGTCATATGGAGGAGTATCAAGCAATCTTGTATTGCTGATTCCACCATGGAAGCTGAGTATGTTGCTGCATGCGAAGCTGCCAAAGAGGCTGTTTGGCTCCGCCAATTCTTGATTGACTTAGAAGTGGTTCCTAGTGCGAATAAGCAGATCACTATACACTGTGACAATAGTGGTGCAGTGGCTAATTCGAAAGAACCAAGAAGTCATAAGAGAGGTAAACACATTGAAAGGAAGTATCACATTTTGAGGGAAATTGTTCATAGGGGAGACGTGACGATCACAAAAATCGCGTCAGCAGAAAATCTAGCGGATCCTTTCACAAAGGCTCTACCTCAGAAGAGCTTTGATGGACATCTAGAGAACATGGGAATGAGAGATATGACATACTTGCTATAGAGCAAGTGGGAGATTGTTAGGATTATGCTCAATGGCAAGAGTGTAATATTGTAATTGACAATCTTCTCATATTAATAAAGTGAATTCTGATTCTTACAATTACTTATAGCATTTATTATTATAATTGTCAAGGTAAATAATAATAAGGTCAAAAGACTATGAGACATGAAGAATTGTTCATACATCCGGATATGTATGAGGTAGACACAATTCTTTAGTTAGTCTTGAATAACGTTCACAACTTAAGTTAAAGGTTGGACACCTCTATCTTGTTAAAGTTGTAGAATTCTTTTACTAGCATTTGAGTGGGATCAAATGAATATGATGAGTCTAAAATCATCGAAAGGTTTTCAAGTAAAAGAATCTAGTGCACTAGGTGCATTGAACTGGATCACAATGAAATACTTTATCTAGAACCGTCACTAGATATAAGTCTTTTCATTAAAGAGGACAATCGGAGAGTCTATCTTAATCCTGAGATAAATGATGGACTTATGGTTGCAAGTGTTATCATTAGAGCTATCAATGAGTACGATTATATAGCATAGTCTATCCTCGATAGTTTGGTGGTATACATTTGTTAATCGATAGAGGACTTCATTTATAGATATGGACATCGTGGCTCCATTTATTAAATGAGAGTATAATATCATCATATGGATGTTTTGAGGTATTGGATATTAAATCTCAACGTTGAGTTTTCAATAATGATTATTGAAAACATGGCTTCTGAACAAGTCAAAGTATCCAAGTTCGAAATGTGGTCATATGAGGAAATATGGTAACTTGGAGAGCTATAGGCGGTCTATGAGCTCTTGGCGATTACTGATATTATTCACGAGGATACACCATCTCCTATAAGATTGTCTAGGGTATGAATGAGAAACATCTCCTTATTCTATCTTTATTTAAGAGTTCAATTTTAGCTCTTTAGTGGAATGAGTTAAAATTAATAGATTGGACATAAGTGAATCATTTGTTGATTGTGATTAGGTTGTGTCTATTGAAGCTTAAATTTAGATAGCCCGCCAAGATCCCCAATCCACACGTATTTGCATGGATCACTTGATATATTCTACCGGGCCGATTTAAGGGTCCATCTAGAATTGTTTTTAATATATCAAGAATATAATATGTCTATTATTTAATTAGTGGGCTGCACTATTATATTAATATATTAAAAGGAGACATGTGGGCTTGTTTCTTTTAGTAAGAATGAGTCTGGTTCATATGTGGGCTTTTATTTAAAGTCCAATGGATTAAATGAAATAAGAAAATAATATATGGCCCATTTATATAAGTGGGGCGGCAAGGTGTATATATTAACCTAATATATTATTTTGTTTCATTGTTTTAATTAAATAAGAATTAGTTAATTTATTAATTAATTGTTTAATTAAGAAACAAATCTTTTTCTGATCAGGAAATATATTTCCTAAAGTTATACTATTGGTAGTAGTATATTAAAAGTAAAAGACTTGTTTGATAAGAAAATAAATAATTAATTTTATTTATTTAATCAAATAAGAAGTCTTTTTATTTAGTCAATAAAAGAATAAAAATATCTCTGAGTTGGATTAGGTTTTGAAGTCTAAAGGTTGATGGAAATTAGGGTGCAACACTAACTCTTTTTGGTATGTGATTTGCGGCAACCCTAGTCCATTTAGAGGAAGATCTCGGCAATCCTAAATCGAAGAGGAAGCAAAATTTCGGCCACCAATATAATACCACATATAGAATTCGGCCACAATAGTTGATTGAATGATTCCATTTTTCTTCTTCTTCTCAATTCATAAAAAAAGGATAATTTTTATTCTACTAAACATAAAAGAGAGAAGAGATTATTCTTTGATAGTACACTGATTGCTTGTTCATCAATAAGCTTGTGTGTACAACATTGAATTAGGTTCACGCGAGTTTCGATCATTAGATTGAGAACTCAAAAGTGACCGGAATAATTTTTGTCTTCTTTTGATTGTTTTGTGACTAACAAAAGAAAAAGAAAACTTTGTTCATCCATTCTCAGGTTTGCAATTCAAAGAAAAAAGGGAGACCACGCTCCTAGGTGATTCACGTATGTGTTCGGATTGGAAGATCTCGCGGTACTGTTCATGATCACTGTTCACGGCGGGGGTATTGTTCACAATCACTGTTCATGCGGGTACTGTTCACGGGGGGGGGGGGGGGGGGGTATTGTTCACAATCATTGTTCACGCGGGTACTGTTCACGGGCATCGGAAAATATTTTGCGGATTACCAATCGACGTAAGTCAATCGGATCACGCATCAAGAGGTATTTAACTCTAACCATATATATTTGAGTTTAATTAATTAAAAGGTTAAGGTTCAACTTTGAGAAAAATTTTAAAACCATACGAAATCTATTTTTCGTTTCTTCCGCTGCGTTTTATATCGATTTTTCCCTACATCGAATGCCTAGAGTGCCATCTCTTTCTAAAACATGCGTAATCACAATAAAAATAAATAGATTCACGTATATATACGTTAATTAATTAAAGGGTACAACAAAGGCTCTGATACCAATTGTAGGGAAAGATTGCTTAAAACCTCAGCGGAAGGAGAAAAGTAGATTTTCGTATAGTTTAAAATTTTTCTAAAGATTTGAACCTTAACCCTTTAATTAATTAAACTCAAATATACGGTTAGAGTTAAATACCTCTTGTCGCGTGATCCAATTGACTTACGTCGATGGTAATCCGCAAGATCTTCAATCCTAGCACGTACGTGAATCACCTAGGAGCGTGGTCTCCCTTTTTCTTTGAATTGCTTACCTTAGAATGGATGTATGGAATTTCTGATCTTGATCTTCAATAGTAAAACATCAAGAGCCTAAAAAAATAGTTCCGGTCACTTTTGAATTAACAATCAATATGATTGAAACTCGCGTAACCCTAAATCAAAAGTGTGCACAAAACCTTTTGATGTTAAAGGCTTGTAAGTGCACTATCGAATGATAACTTATTTTCTTTTTCTCTCTTGGCCGAAAATCTATGTGTATAGAGTAGGATTTTTTATTTTCAAAACAAACAAAAATCTCTCTCTATTTTGCTTCTTGGTGGCCAAAAATTCATAACCTTATATTTATAGGTTGGCCGAATTTTCTCCTTCACCAAGTAGGGTTGGCCGAATTCATTGAATAGGAAATCTAGGGTTGGTTAACTTCCTTACTTAAAAAGGAATTGTCCTTTTCCCTAATTCCTATCAATTCAAGAATCCTAACCCTTGTAGGACTAGTGGTGGCCGAATTCTTTGTATAATAAGGAGTGTATGTGGACTTAATCCTTACCACATTAGGACTCCTATCACTTAAAAGAATTCCAACCCTAATCCAACACATAGTATTTAATTTACTGATCAGGAAAAGATTTTGATTTAAACTATTAATAAATTAAATAATTAATTAATTCCCATTTAATCAAAACAATAAAATAAAATAATATCTTGGGCTATTTTATTTAGCCTTGCCGCCCACACCATATATATATGGGCCCAATATTATTTTTCTTATTTTATTTAATCCATTAGACTTTAAATAAAAGCCCACATGTGAACCAGACTTATTCTTACTAAAAGAAACAAGCATACATGTCTCCTTTTAATATATTAATATAATAGTGCAGCCCATTAAATAAATAATAGACATATTATATTCTTAATATATTAAATGCAATTCTAGATGGACCCATAAATTGGTCCGGTAGAATATATCAAGTGATCCATGCAAGTATGTGTGGATTGTGGATCTTGGCGGGCTATCTAAATTTAAGCTTCAATAGACATAACCTAATCACAGTCAACAAATGATTCACTTAGGTCCGATCTATTAATTTTAACTCATTCCACTAAAGGGCTAAAATTGAACTCTTAAATAAAGATAGAATAAGGAGATGTTTCTTATTCATACCCTAGACAATCTTATAGGAGATGGTGTATCCTCGTGAATAATATCAGTAATCGCCAAGAGCTCATAGACCGCCTATAGCTCTCCAAGTTAACATATTTCCTCATATGACCACATTTTGAACTTGGATATTTTGACTTGTCCAGAAGCCATGTCTTCAATAATCATTATTGAAAACTCAACGTTGAGATTTAATATCCAATACCTCAAAACATCCATATGATGATATTATACTCTCATTTAATAAATGGAGCCACGATGTCCATATCTATAAATGAAGTCCTCTATCGATTAACAAATGAATACCACCAAACTATCGAGGATAGACTATGCTATATAATCGTACTCATTGATAGCTCAAATTTTAAATTTTTGCAACCATAAGTCCATCATTTATCTCAGGATTTAGATAGACTCTCTGATTGTCCTGATAATGAAAAGACTTATATCTAGTGACGATTCTAGATAAAGTATTTCATTGTGATCCAGTTCAATGCACCCAGTGCACTAGATTCTTTTACTCAAAAACCTTTCGATGATTTTAGACTCATCATAACTCATTTGATCCCACTCAATGCTAGTAAAAGAATTCTACAACTTTATCAAGATAGAGGTGCCAAACCTTTAACTTAAGTTGTGAACGTTGTTCAAGACTAACTAAAGAATTGTGTCTACCTCATACATATCCGGATGTACAAACAATTCTTCATATCTCATAGTCTTTTGACCTTATGATGATTTACCTTGACAATTATAATTATAAATGCTATAAGATTTTGCAGAATCAGAAATCACTTTATTTATATGAAAAGATTGTTAATTACAATATTACACTCTTGCTATTGAGCATAATCCTAACATGATGTTGGTTTGTGATTATTGTCAAAATTGCATGATTGCCTTGCTTTATATGATTAAGCCATATTTATGTCTTTTTATTTTTGTTGGGCATTGATTGCACATGATTAGTGCCTAGGTTGTTGTGTTTCGTGTAAGTTAGGTCTGCGCCGCTAGGCCGGGCTCTCTTGTCTTCAACATTGAGGACAATGTTGGGTTTTAGTTTGGGGGTGTAGACGCTTTGTTGAGTTGTCTTTTGTTGTTGAGTCGTTTTTGTTATCTTTTTGGTCTAAAATTTTCAAATTTGTCGCATTGGCCAAAAAATTTTGAGCTTTAACTAGCTTTGATGTGATGCTTTGAGCGTGTGCTCTTGGCGAGTGTATGTATGCATGTTAAGCTTGTGTAGTAGCTAGTTGTCACTCTAGGCTCTCACTTGGATGTCATGAGCTAGTCCCATCCTTTTTGTGCTTAAGTTGAGAGGACTCGGTGCTCTTGCACCTTGTTCTAATAATGGAGACTACCAGAGAGTTCACAAACACAAGCCGTTTTTTAAAGCACATTGAATGTTAAATTGTTCTATTCTTAAACACTTTTCTCATCATATGTGTCACATGCCATAGAACATACATCTCATACATATCGTGGACTGCATGATGGATGTATTCCTTCCCTTGATAGACTTGTTGTGGAAATAATCTTAGGCAATATGTGTGCATTTAACCGATTAAGAAGCTTAGACACATTCCTAGTCCCTTATGTGTGCTCCAAAGCCAATTTTGCGGCCAAACACTTATCCTTTTTTTTAGAACCACAATAAACCATATAGCCATAAGCCAAACATGAACCAACTCTTTAATTGCCAATCATGTGGGTTATGTGTGTGTGTGTGTGTGTGTGTGTGTGTGTGTGTGTGTATGTGTTGGAACCCCGTTCACTGGTAACGCAGCGGAAATATGTTTTAAAATTTTTAATACAGATCATAAATGATCTGGAACCAATGAATTTGAGACCGTAATTATTTTTCCGAAACTAATAATACATACAATATGTAAACTCAGGAAATTGTAATCAATATAAAAATATATAGAACCTTACCAACGTTTGGAGGCTCCTTCACTTTACGATATGCTTCTGGTCTGTACCACTGATCTTCCTAGTTATATCCCGGAACTGGTAACTGCGTGTGGGCGCGTCACGTATTCAGGAACTTAGGAGGATGTAGAGAGAATATGAAAAAACTATTTCTTCCAAAAAAAAATAACTAAGAACAACTCTTGTTCTTTAAAAAATATAATTTTATTTTATTTTTCAAATAGTGCCTTTTTCTCTCTTTGTTTCTCACGCACAACACTTGTGCTTTCACTTTTTTTTTCTTGTTTCATTCACACCAACCTTTTTTTTGTGCTGTGTGTTTCTCTTGTTTTTTAAATATCATGTGTTGATTTTTTATTTTTTTTAAATTCAAAATCAATTTTAATCAAAAACCAATTAATCTAATCTTTTAAGATATCAAATATCTTTAAAGATATTGATTAATATTTATTTTATTTAATATGATTTGAATTCAAACTATTTAAATTCAAAATATAATTTTAAAAAATAAAATAATCATATTATCTTATTTTATTCAAAAACAAATATCAACAAACATCCTCCATTTAGTGATTAATAACATGATTAAATAATCTTATTATTTAATTTAATTAATCACCATTATTCATTAATCAAATAATCTCATTATTCAATTAATTCCTGAATAAATACGTGTCACTTTCGTAACACAATTAATTGGACAATCCAATTAATTAACCGTGACCCTTGTTACCTAAATCGATCGGGCTAGCAAGGGGACCTAATGGACCCACAGTATTTTGAGCTCCAATAATCATCGGAATCATTAATTAAACTCTTTAATTAATATTCCTTAATTATTAACTCCGGTGTTATTCCACTAAAAACCTGAAGCTGCACTCTCTCAACTGTAGACGCTTTTACACAGACCTATACAACTCGGTGTCCATCGATATAGCTATTACACATGGTGTGATCCTCCACAATAGTTCATAATTAAAGCTGGGTCATAATATCCGTTATACCCCTCTAATTACATATATCCTTTAAGTACCATTGATTCTCTAATGGACAATAAATCCTATTTCCTCACGGAATTAGGAGAGCGCTCATATTGTCCAAGCCCCGAATCAACCCTTAAGGGAACTACCATCTACTACTCACAAGAAGGAGTGGATTCCACTATTGTGTACATACCTTCCTAGCCACAAGCCAAACTGAAATCCCAACATACGAAGTATATTGATCAGGAACTGCATCTGACCTCACCCATGGTATATCAAAGACCACGATCTAACCTAAAGGAGTCGATAAGACACTCAGGATTAAGATCATCCACATATAGCCATCATTAGTTGATATATATGAATCTCATCAGTAAACGGATCTTGGTGAGGGATTCATATAGATCATGGCCCAGTCCTATATGATCAAATCATACAAGGTGCCTCCATTCTCATATCTCATATGAATGATTCAGGATAGAATCACCGTACATTACGGAATGGACCGCAACTATAGATTAACCGCAAATAAAGTACCCAGCTTTATTTGTTATCTATGGACTCTTTAGATTGCACGTATATGACACTCATATACACAGTTCGAGATTACATCCGGCAATCTAGGATGTTAATAAATGCACAAGTTATAAAATAAACAACACAACAAGAATGAATTGAACTTTTCTTTTTATTTATTTCATAAATCCATTTACAAATTACATTTTTATGGCATAAACCTCAACAGTATGTGTAGGTGGTTGAAAGGTGTAAGCTCTTATATGAAATAGCGTGTAATTAGGCAGTTATGTAAAATGTGAATGAAATGGCTCAAATTGTCAAAGTGCTAAAATTGCACCTAGAGCCAAATTGTCAATTGTATATGTGCAAAGGCAAAAGTAAAAAGAAAAAAAGAAGAAGAAAAAGAAAAGAAAAAGAAAATCAAAAGAAGGAAAAAGGCAATGTGAAGGAGAAAAGAAAAGAGCCTTGTAATGAAATGTAAGTACTCATAATTGGAGTACAAATGTGTAGCACAAATGTGTTTAGTTAAATGCCTAGATGCTAGTATGTAAAGGTTAAGCAGAGCTTGGTATGGGGTGTGCGTGAGTATGTGTAAACTGTTGGGGTTTTTGCCCTAAAGCTTGTAATATGTAAATGTAATTTGAACATAAATAAAAGAAGTAGTATATTCATTCATTTTGTGTCATACTTTATATAACATGTGCACTTAACATCAAAAATTGCCGGATGTAATTTCGAACTGAGTATATGAGTATCATATATAGACGGATTCAGTTTGAAACGAGCAATTTAAAGAGTCCGTAGATAGCAAATAAAGCTGGGTACTTTATTTGTGGTTAATCTACAAGCTGCGGTCCATTTCGTAGTGTACGGTGATCCTATCCTGGATCATTCATATGTAGATATGAGAATGGAGGCACCTTGTATGATGTGATCATATAGGACTGGGCCATGATCTATATGAATCTCTCACTAAGATCCGTTTAACGATGAGATTCATATATATCAACTTATGATGGCTATATGTGGGTGATCTTAATCCTGAGTGTCTTATCGACTCCTTCAGGTTAGATCGTGGTCTTTGATATACCATGAGTGAGGTCGGAGTTGCATTCCCAATCAATATACTCCGTATGTTGGGATGGCGGTTTGGCTTGTGGCTGGGAAGGTTTGTACATAATAGTGGAATCCACTCCTTCTTATGAGAAGTAGATGGTAGTTCCCTTAAGGGTTGATTCGGGGCTTGAACAATATGAGCGCTCTCCTAATTCCGTAAGGAATGTAGGATTTATTGTTCATTAGAGAATCAATGGTACTTAATGGAAAGATATGATTAGAGGGGTATAACGGACATTATGACCCAGCTCTAATTATGAACTACTTGTGGAGGATTATACCATATGTAATAGCTATATCGATGGAAACCGAAAGTTATTGGTTTGTGTAAAAACGTCTACAGTTGAGAGAGTGCAGCTTCGGGTTTTAGTGGAATAACACCGAAGTTAATAATCATGAAATATTAATTAAAGAGTTTAATTAATAATTTCTAAGGATTATTGGAGCTCAAAATACTGTGGGTCCATTAGGTCCCCTTGCTAGCCCAATCGATTTAGGTAACAAGGGTCACGGTTAATTAATTGGATTGTCCAATTAATTGTGTTACGAAAGTGACACGTATTTATTCGGGAGTTAATTGAATAATGAGATTATTTAATTAATCAATAATGGTGATTAAATAAATTAAATAATAAGATTATTTAATTATGTAGTTAATCACTAAATGGAGGGTGTTAGTTGATATTTGATTTTGGATAAAATAAGATAATATGATTATTTTATTTTATTAAATTAAATATTTGAATTTGAATTTAAAATGTTTGAATGCAAAAACTAAATATTTAATTAATTTTTTAAAAAAAAGATATGAGATATCTTTGTTTTTTAACAATCAAATAAGATTTTGGTTTGATTTTATTTGATATATATGAGATATATTTAATTAAAATGAGAACCGAATCATAAAAAAAAAACACAGTAAAAGAAAAGCAATTTGATTGCTTGAGAGAAGAAGAAAAACAGGTCCTGCACAGTAAACAAAAGCAAAACAAAAGAAGAAAACAATAGGGTGTGGCATGCTCAAGTGCTGCACTTCTAGCTTTTGTTTGTGTGTGTGTATTCTTCTATTCTTCCTCCATACAGGTCCTGAATATCATGACGCGCCCACACGCTGTTACCAGTTCCGGAAGATAGCAGGAGATCACGTGGTTCAAATCAGGAGCAGTTCGTATCAAAGTTAAGGAGCCTCCTACGTAGGTATAAAAAATAAATTCCTTCACTTTATTATTGTATTTGATTATTACTGTACAAATAGGTTAGTTTAATGATTGCATTAAAAAAAATTTTAAAACCTTCCGCTGCGCAATCTGTAACCCTAGGTTCCAACAAACAAGATTGGTGATCTTTGAACTTATATTTTTCTATTTCTTTGTTTCACCACATTAAAGCCCATGGCCCCATTACAACCAAAGGGAAAGTTCTTTTTGATCCATAATGAGTCTTGATTGGGAATGTTTGCTGAATCTTGATCTTCCATGTTCATGGAATAGTGAATCCTTCATAGGCTAGTTCACCTATATTATCGGTCTTTCAATTACATGTATGCAATGCATTAGATTTCTATGCACAAATTCCATCTTTGCATACCTTGTTTGAATGTGAAATTAGGACTCTGAGAGGAAAGAAAAGAGAGACTCCATGAGAGGCTAGAGTCGAAGTGAATTACGCTCAAGGTGTGAGAGTGAGTAGTTCTTGATATGAAAGCGCTCTTACGTGTGTGATTCATGATTGCACGAGTTTCCCATTAGTGCCTTCGAGTTGCTTTAGAACATATTGCATATGTTTGCTTCTCTCTATCACACATCCTTGCATCTCATCACCGGTTGGACATGCGGCAGTTTGAATTGTTTGTTTTTTAGTCTAGGAAATTTTTTAGATAGAGTCATGTTTGGTGTGTTGTGTGTTTTTGTTTTATTTTTTTTAAGGTTTGCTCAAGGACGAGCAAAGGTTTGGTTTGGGGGTATTTGATCGAGCCAAAATTGTTATATATTTTGGCCCTCTTATCCTTATCCTTTGTCTCATTTTTGGGTGTTTTTAAATATGTCTTATGGCTCTTTTGTTACAATTGCATGCATTAGGTGAAAATAAGGAATCAGTATCGAAGAGGGACAAACAGGTGCAAAAAGAGAACTTTTGAAGGCATTAAAGCACTGGTACCTTACTCGTGCACTGGCCGTGCACAACCCATTCACTGAAGGATGGAATTCATAGAAGACTTTAGTGCACGGGTACTGCACAAGTACTTTACCCGTGCATAACCCGTGCACTTGTCCAACCAGGGAGCATACCAGGCAAAAAGTGAGATTTGGTGACAAAAGGGCCGAAATTGTAAAAAAAAGTGTGTGTAGATCATCCAACTTCAAAGGATCATCTCTCCCTCCTCGGATTGAACCACATTTCAGATTATATATATTCAGAAAGCCCTAGGAGTCTAGTTTTCAACGGTTTTTACGGATTCGATTATGAGTTTCCTAGATGAATTTATGGCCATTTTAGTGACTATTGCACGGCTGTGCACGGGTACTAGCACAAGTAACTTACCAGTGCACCGCACTTTCCAGCATAAAGAATGACGAGTTTTAAGCAATTTTTAGAGGGGCAATGATGTCCTTTTATGCCGAGATCATGCCCTAGCCTCACAAGCCTATAAATACACCATTTTCTTATTGAAAACCCTCTCTTCCACACTTCAAATCTTCCACCTTCTTCCAAGAACGAAATTTCTCCCATTTTTATCTCTAATTACTAACCCTAGATCTAGGAATATCTCCCACCTGTCTACGTACTCAAGGACACTTAAGAGATTGGATTCAAGATTCAAGAAGAATGAGTTCTACATTGGTCTTCTCTACCTTTCTTCTCCTATTTATTTGCTTGTATTTGTCATAAGTAGCTAGTTATCCCACTAAGGGATTGATGTGAACACTTGTGGATATTGGGTTTTTCAATGAACTTTATCTTTTCTATAAATCTATCAATTATGTTTCATTCATTGTTTTAATTGCTTTCCTTAGTTGATTTTCTTTGATTGTGCACTCCTCTCTTCGATAATTGATTGATGGAATTAATTGAGTAGTTGATTAGGTATACACACTTTGTTTGGTCTTCTTAAGCTCACTTGAATGGAAGGGTCAAACAAGAGACACTCCTCGAGTGAGACCCGGACTTAACAATCTCAATCTTTATCTAATCTTAATCGGCTAATCAATTCTATAAACTCATTTGCATACATGTTGTATCAGTTCACACTCGTGCAACATGTATGCAAATGAGTTTATGTAATGGAATCAAATGGTTGCATACATTTCATAGAAAATAAATGCTATTTTTAGTGACTAAGTCTCATGAAAGAATCAAGTGCCACGAACGTGGAAAGAGCATGCATCGACTCATATTCCCAAACTAGACTTCCTAAATGATCAACTAGGTATTTCCCTTAGGTTGTAATGGGGCCATGGGGTGAAATGTGGTGAAACAAGAATAGTGAAATTTTTTGAGTTAAAAGATCACCAATCATGCTTAAACATACTCACACACCTCATACAAAGCTCTATTAAACATTAATTTTAATCTAGCGACTAGGCACCCTTTTCATACACATTTGTGCTTCCACATTTGAGTACTCTAATTTCTTTGAGTACATTTACATTTACACTTCAAGACTCTTTTGTGCTTTGTTTTTCATCTTTTTCTTCTTTATCTTTCCCTTTCTTTTCTTTCATCTTTTTGCTTTTTCTTTTTGCACATTTTTCTTTTTACATTTTTACGCTCATAGTGCTCATTTTCGGCACTTTACATTTTTAAGCCTTTGCTTAGCACATTACACAACATATTGCCTAAGTACACTCTATATTTACATTTTAGACCTTTAGAGCTTAACACCTTTCAACCACGTTACACGCACACACAACCCACATGATTGGCAATTAAAGGGTTGGTTTGTGTTTGGCTTATGGCTATATGGTTTGTTGTGATTCCGAAATAACAGTAAGTGTTTGGCCTCAAAATTGGCAATGGAGCACACATATAGGGACATGGAAATGTGTTTAGGCTATTTTAGTAGTTATGCACACACATTGACTAGGATCATATCCAACATTCCATCTAAAAAAGGAATACAAGCTTTGGTAAGCAGTCCACATATATGTTGCATGTTCTATGACACTGATGATTGTGTGATGTAATGAGACTATGCATGGTGTTTGAATAGTGTTTAAAGATTTGAAAACATTTTCCCTCATATTTGTACTCTTTTGGCTAGTGTTTGTGAACTCACAAGGGTATCTCCACTATTAGAACAAGGCGCTTGAGCACCGAGTCCCCTCAACTTAGACACCAAAAGATGGGACTAACCCATGAAGTGCAAGTGAGACCCTTAAAATGACTAAGAGCTATGAACAAGTACACTAAGCATACACAAATTCACCACAAACGCTATGCTCAAGGTATCTCACCAAGCTAAATTAAGCTCAAAAATTTTGGCAAAGCAGCAAATTCTGAAAATTTTGACACGAAAAATGACTCAAGACACCAAAAGACGACTTAACAAGGCCTCTACACCCCCAAACAAAAACCTAACATAGTCCTCACTGCTGAAGACAAGAGAGCACGGTTTAGCGGCACGCACCTATCACGACTCACACAAGGCTCAACATATAACATAAGGCAAACAATGCATTTAGCAATTAAGCACAAAGACACATAAACTCATGCTCAAAAACTACAACACGCATTTACCAAAATGACGGAATGGGGGATAACAACCCCAAACCGAATCGAACTATAAAGACCCGTACAAAAAAAAAAGCATGCACTCACAACCCTCAAACCGAGTGGGGCTATATATGGCAATTAATTATGTACACTCGGATGCAATCATCCATAAAAGCCTTCGGCCAATTCATCGACAAAAGAATAAATCAATTATATCAAAAAATCAAATATCATCATTTACAAGTGATCTATCAAAAATCCATCATGAAAAATAATCAATAAAATCAAAAACATATCCAACCAAAAATATTCAATTATGCACAAGTTATACCTACGACACCCTATACACAAAAATCTCCACCAATTATTCAATAAAGCAACTAAAAACGAAAACGAGAAAAAGAAAAATTAGAAATGCAAATTCAGGTGGGTTGCCTCCCACAAGCGCTCTATTTATCGTCTGGCCAAGACGTTGTTGTGGCATTTCAGTTCTTTGAACTCTACCTTGCTGCTTTCCTTCATAAAGATGAGGTTCTCGCCTCTTTTATGAGCACTCTTGGCTCGCTTGTCCCTCCAAGACATGCAAGTTGTCGATGTTTCTTCCCAAGAGATAAAGAACCTCACATAAAGCACAAGCTGCAAAAAATGCTTCCTAAAGAAGCTATAGACAATCTACACACTCATAAAACCCGTTAGAAAGTTCAGGCAACTAAGATTCATTCAATACTTGCAATTGCCAACAAGAGTTCGAAATACCACTTTATTAAAGAAAAACAAACTAAAACAAACTAAACAACTCCACAATAGATTTTTCCCCCAAACCTAGCTCGTCCCATACATTCAAGCACATATTAACAAACTGAGGGATAAGAACTAGTTTACAAGAGAAAAATAAATTGTGCAATCATACAATGCTTAAAAGAAAATAAAATGCAAACAAGCATAGCATTTAAATCAATAAGCACAATAAACAACCATTCACCAGCATAATTAATAACATCAAACCCTTCCCAAAGCATTTGAGCACATACATCGGTGTACACTCATCAACTCACTCACACATGCTTTGACAATACACACATTACCCATAAACTTTTAAGCTATACCTCATAAGTAGGGTAATATAAAAAGATAGAAACAGTGAGAGGAGTCAATACCGAAAATCCAATTTTTAGGAAGAAGCTTACAGAGACACTACCTCTAGCCGCGCTCTGACCTCTTTTTCACTTTATGCTCTACGCGGCACTACTCGCGTCCTTGGTTGCATTAACCATATAGGCCATCTTGGCGCTGCCATTTTGCTTGGTGAAGTTGTTCGAGTGCAATTAGTGCACTCATTATTCCTTTGAGTTGTGAGGTCTTGGCTTCCTCGATTGTTGGTCACCATTCCAACCTTGATTTGTAGCTTGCCAACCTGAAAATTTGTCATTCCTAGCACAACACAACTCAAACAACATTACATGAGTATGTTTTAAACAAAAGAAAAATAACAAACAAACAAACAACAAAAGAAAACTAATAAAATATTTACATTACTACATTATTCGCTAAAACTAGAAACAATTAACGGATAGGACACCTCCTAGGCAGCAGTGATCGGTCATTATATATATATATATATATTTTTGATTCCCATTCCTCCAATCAATTTCTTGTTTCTTGAGTTATTTAGGGGTTTTAATTTGTGTTCGTGAGCATTTACAGGTTCTGGATTTACGTGAAGAGTTTTGGAGAATTTCAGCAAAAAGAGGAATTATTGAAAAGATGAGGGGTTAATCTGAAAATTCCCTTGGCCGCTGTGAAGACCGCCATGAATTATAGTAGCAGTGATACAGCACTTCAAAGACAGTAGAGTACCGCTGCAGGACCGTTGTGGTATCGCTTTGAATTATCACAGCGGTCGACGAGAATTTTAAGATCAGTAGAGCACCGCTATAGGATTATCATAGCGGTAGTCACAGCGGTCGAACAATTCTGTGCCCAAGGCAGATTTTCGATTTAAATCAAATTGGTGGTTCCTTTAAATACATCTTATTCTTAGCGTTTAGAGATATAGATCACCTCACTTTCAGGCTACACACAGCAACAACAACACAATTCTCTTAATCATCTTTACACATTGAAGATTTGAAGACGAAGAAGAATTCATCATTGAAGACCGAGATGGGTTTTATCTTTTCTTTCTCTTCTCTTTTTATTTTCAACATGTGTAACTAAGCCCATAACTAGGGAATCAATGTGAACCTTTTGTGAATGCTCATATATGGATTAATTATTATTTCATCAATTCAATTCTTGATTTATTCATTGTTCTTAATTGCTTGATCCTCATTAGTTTTAATAATTATTCACACCTTGACCATAGGGTGAATAATAATTTGGCATGATTTTAGGGTTAAGACTATCTGAGAATTAGGGTTAGTGTTGACCAAACATAATCTTGATTATTGATCATTTGAATGAATGAATTTTATCTTTAGTCTGACCAAGACAAAGTAGTAGAATTTGGTTCTTAAATCTTACACTTAATGGGTTTTTGATTATTATTCACACCTTGACCATAGGGTGAATAATGGTTGGAAACACGTGACTCAGCCCGCGACCGAACGGTAATAGTCACATTAAAGACAAAGAATGAACCCTAGAATTGATTGAATCTTGTTTACAAATTAATTCCATACATTGAGTGTTCATAATTGGGGATCATTGATGACCCAGTGTTTTCTTTCTCTTGATCACAACCATATTCTCTTTAATTGTTTTCTTTAGATTAATTTAATTTAGTTTTAATTTAATCAATCAAACAACAAATCTTTTGGTTACTTTAATTTAACTTTAAGTAGAATTAGTTTTAATTAATAAATTATTTTTCCTCGTGGGAACGATCCTTACTTGGCACTTTACTTATTTTCACGATTCGTGCACTTGTGAGTGAGTATTTTATAACACGATTTTACACATCAAGCAGCGCCATTTTGACATCTTGCCAACCTGCACAAGGCTCAAATACATATTATATACACAAAAACGCTCGAAACCGAGCATAAAAGTTAGGAATATGGAGACTAAAATAGGTACATAAATGTACCGATCAATTAGCACCACCAGAAACCACCCTAAAACACAGATCTTATCATCTCAATCCTAAAATCCTTCATCTCCATATCATCATCCACACCCTCTCTCCCAAATTATAGACCCCATATCTTATTTTTCTCTTTCTTCAATCATTATGAACATTTTTTCACTCAATCATCATCAACCACAACATTATCTTCTTCATTTTCAAACAAAAACACAAAAACCCAGAATCCTCATTAGATCTCCACCCACCAAACTAACAAATAAATATCAAACTAAAACTCAAAACCACATCGCCATCACCAACACAAAAAAGTGCAACAAAATCTTCATTCCACCATCAGATTTCATTACCAAACCCTTCCAAACAATTTCATCACCATCCACATCTCCCAAACCTTAGCCTCTCACAAACACACCACCGCCCACACCATCAACCACCGCCACTGTCAAGATCTGAGTTTGGTCCGAGTCAAAGATCTCGATGTCATCAAAGATCTGAGTCTAAGATGCAGGCCACTCTCTCTCACTCCTCATCTATCTCTCTGACCGTGATAAGCTTGAGACTCGGCAGCGGCGACGGCGTTCCACGTGGTACCAGATTCTTCACTCCCAGCTTCGATTCCTCTTCTTCGTCTTTAATCTCCGCTGATTCAATCTCTAAACCTTCATGGCGGTCTCACTTCCACCATCAAGGTTTCCTATTTTGTTTTTTTTTTTCTGGGTTCATGTTTGGTTTAGATTTGTTTACTTGTTAAATATTTGTGATGTAGATATTTAGGTGATCGAGAGACTCGAATGAGTCCCACTCTTAAAGTTGGTATTGGTGGCTAGTGTATAGGTGTTTGAGTTGATGGTGGAAGATGATGATGATGATGATGCCTGATGAGTGGCGGCAGATTTAATTTTTTTTGAAAGATTTATTTTTTTTAATTTGTATTCATATTTCTTTAAGTTTTTTTTTTCTCAAAAGAAAAATTAAATGTATTTTTTTTAAGAAATTTAATAATCATTGGTAAAGATGGCATTTTGTTTTCTCCGTGACTGTTGACCATCAAAATTCTGGTCAGAGGGACCAAAATGAGTGGTTTTTAAAAACGTAGGGAACAATCCAGTGAAAAATAAATAAATAAGTAAAAAATAGATAGTTCAAAAAAACATAGGGACTCAAATGATAATATCCCGTTTTTTAGGTGCCTTCAGGGAACTTCCTCAGTTTTCAAGTCCACAAAAGGGGAATTGAGGTCAACCCTGAAAAGATAAAGGCACTGAAGGACATGAGGTCTCCTATGATCCTGAAGGAAATTCAGCTGCTGGCCTGGTGCATGGACTCATTGAACCAGTTCATCAACCGATAAACGGATATATGCCTTCCTTTCTTTAAGGCTATAAGGAAAGGCATATGAGTTGAATGGACAGAGGAATGCGAGAAGGCCTTCCAAGAGATCAAGGAATATCTTGGAAAGGCACCAATCATATCGAAACCACAAGATGGTGAGACCTTATACCCGTACCTATCAGTCACGCCAATTGCCATATGATAAATGCTAGTCAGGTTGGACGAAGGGGTGTAAAAGCCGTTATACTATACCAGCAAGGCCTTATTGCCGGCAGAGACAAGATACTCGGCAGCTGAGCAAATGGTACTGGCACTAGTGACAGTGGCAAGGAAGCTAAGACCCTACTTCCAGACACACATGATCGAATTTTACATAGATTGCCCGTTTAAGCCAATTCTGTCAAGACCGGAAGTGTCAAGAAGGTTAACAAAATGGGCAGTTGAGCTGAGTGAATTTGATATCACTTACTTGCCAATGACTTCAATCAATGGTCAAACGGTGGTATATTTCATCGCTGTGTTCACTGAACCAAATATTGAGGTGATCAAGATGTTCGAAGACAAGGAAAGGAAAATTTTCCACTAGCAGCGAGGCAGGTATAGTGGTATCTACCCCTGAAGGCGATTAGGTAGAGTGTGCCCTGCAATTTGACTTTAAGGCTACTAACAACATGGCCGAGTATGAATCACTTCTAGCAAGACTTAGGGTTTGTATGGACTTAGGCGCAGATGAATTAGAGATATTCAGTGATTCCCAGGTTGTAGTCAACCAGGTCTTGGAGGAGTATCAGGCAAAGGACGATAACATGATAGCCTATCTAGAGGTAGCCAATGACCTGCTTGGGAGATTCAAAGATTACAGAATCACTCAAAGTTGGCATCAGCGACCACCAGCATCTGACCCAAGATAATCCCGGTGGCCAATCTTGCGCAGCCCAGCATCGCTGAAATAGAAGAGTTGATGGTTGAAGCAATCAAGGAAGAACAGGTCACATGGATGACCTCGATCAGGGATTACTTGAAAATGAATGTACTCCCCAAAGACTCGGTGGAAGCAAAGCGAATTAGGTATAGGGCTACCCGATATTTAATAATTGGTGGAGAGCTGTACAGAAGGGGGTTCTCAAAGACCCTACAAAGATGTATTGGCTCGATCCAAGCTGAAAAAATTCTGAAAAGCATTCACAGCGGAGTGTGCAGGAATCACACTGGGGTAAACGTTTGGCTCATAAAACTCTTAGGCAAGGTTTCTACTGGTCAACCCTGTTCCAAGATGCATAGTCCGTGGTAGGAAAGTGTGAAGCTTGTCAAAAAATTGCTAATGATATAAGACATCCACTTGAGCTGTTGAAGAATCCGACTTCCCCATGGGCATTCGCAATGTATGGAATAGATCTGATTGATCCAATGCACACCGCAACTAATGCAGGAGGGAATCATGCTACTATGGCAGTAGCTTATTTCATAAAGGGGGCTGATGTAGAGGCATTAGTGCACATAACCGGGGTTAACACCACCAGTTTTGTGAAGAATAATAGCATTTATTGATTTGGGATTCTGGATACATTATCACTGATAATGGAACCTAATTTGATAGTGATAATTTCAGGGAGATGTGCAAGATGTACCACATCAAGAACTACTATGCTACACCTGCCCGTCCACAGACCAACAGGCAAATTGAGGCTGTGAACAATGTAAGGACCTCGATTTTATGATTGGCTTATTTCATGACAAACCACACCATATTGGGGATGATTGTGTAATAGGTAGCTTAGGTCCTTATTGGCAAGCTTCCAAGCATCTCCATGACTTCAAGAGCAAAAGGTATACTCACTTGACTTTGTCTCTTGAAGAGTTTAGGTGCACACACTCACTTCATGCATGTTTTGTTTATCTTGCATTTGTGTTCCTTATTGTTTATATGTGTGTGCATCCTTTTCAATAACACTCACTAGCTTGCATTAGATTTCTCTATCTTGCATTGTATCTCATTTGATAACATGTTTGACATGTTAATTGTGCTTCATTGTGTGCATCTCACTCACTTCACACTTGCACAACATTCATGTAAGATAGACATTTTTCTTGAGTGTTAAAAAGGGATTTTTCCCTTTAGCGCGACCTAGACCGCTCGGTAGGCTCTGCTTGCACCGCGGCGCACGGAGCGGTATTCTCCAGTGCATCATGCTCGACGTGGACCGCGACCTGTGCACTTGCACGCACAGCGGTCCCAACCGCGATGTTGTCCAGATGGTGCACTGCTGTATGTACCGCGGTTTGGACACTTACCTGAGCTGCGGTCTAGCAAGCGGTTTTGACGGGATTCTGGTTCCCAAGTTCAAAACGATGTAGTTTTAACTAGGGTTTCATATATATTCTTCCTCTTCTCTTCTTAGCCGACCAAGAGCTCAAAAGTTCATTTTTAGAGAGAGGTTAGAGCTCCTAGAGAGAAAAAGCTTCAAGAAAGCATCTTTGACTCTCCAAACCCAAAACCCATCTCCATCTTGCATCATTCAACATCATATGAGCATGGGTCTTCATTGTTTCATGACTAGGTAAGCAAGAACTTCTTTGAATATCATTTATTGTTCTTCTTACTCTAGATTAGGTGTTTATTGCATGATTAAATACCTAGACTCTATTATTGCATATTTATGAGTCTTGATAACATGATTGAGTTTGTATTTTGATAGCTAAATTGATTAGGTCATTTTTGCCTAAAAGCTAGGTCATAAACATTTATTTGTGATTCATTGATAACTAGGTTGAAATATTGATTCTTAATCAACTAGTTAAGCTTATTGAATGTTTATGCATATTTTGTGTAACAATTAGTTTGTTGGAAATTCTCTACAAATCTAATTGAGTTTGTTTGTTAATAGACTTTTGTCTAAGACTTGCATTTAGTGAATGATTAAATGTCTTGTCTTAATCACATGAATATATGATAAGTTTATGTTGAATACATTGTGAGCCTATTTGTTGATTCATTGTGATTGTTTGTGATAGCTAGGATTGGTTGTTATTGATAACATCTAGCTAAGTCTTTATGCCTTGCATTTAGACATTTGACAACTTGGATTTGTTTCTACAAACTCCTAGTTGAGCAATTTGTGTTGTCTAGCATAATTTGCATTGAGCATCATTTACATGATCACATAGACACATAATTCTCTTCATTGAGTCAAAGTCTTGTGGCTTCGGGGTGAAGTTGCACAAGCATTGAAGTCTTGCAACCAAGTTGTGGTTGGCAAGCATTGGTCAAGAATCCATTGTAAAAGGCATGCGGGTAGAGTAGGAGGTGCTCACGCCAATAGTAGTGTATCAGTGGATATCACTAGGGATTGAACCAAGAGTGGCAAGTGGTAGTGTCCATAGCCTGAGGTTATCTAGAGTGAGAGTCCGAGTATCACTTGAGGGTGTAACTTTTTACTCATATAGTGGATTTGAGGATCGTGTGTGGCTAGAAGGATAGCCCGTGGTTTTTCCCGTTGTTTAAGGGGTTCCACGTAAAAATCAAGTGTTATTTATTATTCCGCACTTTACACTTGATTTTGTATGGTTGATTTAATTGGTTATTTGTTTAATATTGACTAATCGAAAAATTGGTAATAATCGATTAACAACCCATTCACCCCACCCCCCCCCCCCCCCCCCCCTCTCTAGGTTGTAGACACACGTTAAGAGTGTATTTTCAAACAAGATCATCAAGTGCACCTTGAAGACCAAGCTTGACCCCAAGAAAGGGAAATGGGCAGACAAGTTGCATGAAGTACTCTAGGCCTACCAGACAATTGAAAGAACCACAACTGGTGAAACTCCTTACTCACTAGCATTCAAGACTAAAGCAGTTATTCAGGTTGAGATAATCCATGCTTCCCTGAGAGTTCAGTTATACCAGCTTGATGGAAATGTGAGCATGCTAGAACAAAAGCTAGATGAGCAACAATTCGTATGTCTAGATAAGAATATTTCAGATAGGGGACCTTGTTTTGAGGAGAGTATCCCCAAATACAAAAGCAAAAACAACCGGTTCCTTGGCAGACAAGTGGGAAGGACCCTACCAGATGGTCGGGCTAGCTGGGCATGTGGCAAATCGCTTAATGATTGTGCCTAAATTGTTGTATATTTCGGCCCTCATTCCTATTCCTTTGTCTCGTTCTTGTGTGTATTTTTTGTATATTTTATGTCTAAAAGGCTCGTTGGTGCTAATTGTAGGCAATAGATGTAATTCTGGTGTTAGAAGCGTTTTGCGGTGGTTCCGACAGAAAATGGGCAAAAGGAAAGACAAAGGATCATAAGCAGCTCTACAGTGCGGGTCAAGTGCAGGTCAAGTGCGGGTCACAACCGCACTCCAACCGCACTCATGCTCATAGCCGGGACCTGATACAGGAGAAGATGTTAAAGTGTGGGTACTGTGCGGGTCATCCAACCGCACTTCACCCACACTATTGCCAAACCAGAGAAGCTGATTTGCGCCTAACATTAGAGTGCGGGTACAGTGCGGGTCATCCAACTGCACTCCACCCGCACTATTGCTCAAGACAGAGGAGTGGATTTTGCACCTGACAGTAAAGTGCCAGTGAAGTGCGAATCAAGTACGGGTCAAGTGCGAGTCAAGTGCTGGTAATCCAACCGCACTATTTCCCAGATCTGAGAACTGAAGGTGAAGACAACCATATAGTGCGGGTACAGTGCGGGTAATTCACCCGCACTCCACCTGCACTCTGCGCGCAACAGCTTCTGTTTTCAAGCTTAAGTGACCTATTTTCCATCCTCTATAAATAGAAAAGCAGGGGAACGAACGAAAGAAGCACCATACCTCCCAACACTTGTAGTTTAAGCTAGAAACACATCTCCCTATCATCCAAACCATCTCTACTCAATCAAAGGCAACTAGGAGACTTGGATTCAAGCTTCAAGGAAGGAGATCAATCTTCAAGGGTTATCTCTATACTCTCTCTTAGTTTATTGGTTTGTAATAGAACATGAGTAGCTAAAATACCCCACTATGGGGTTGATGTTATTTGTTTGATGGATATTTGGGCTTTGTAAATAAACTCTATGTGTTATATTTATTCTATCTTTATGTTTTATTCCATTGCTTAAATTGATTTCCATTATTGATTTGCTTGGATTCACCATCTTTGCATGATTGATATGGATTACTTGAGTAGGCAATTAGGTTGTCTAATGCTCAATTGAATGGAAGGATTTCCAGAAATCCGGCTCTACAACCATGCCCTTAATCTAATCTTGAATTAGTGGCATTCACTATACACTCTAGGTTAGCCACTTGTGAGAGAATTAGAAGCCTCCACTATACACCCTAGGTTGGCTACTTTAGTGATTCTATGAGAACTAACCTTCGAGTAGAATTCGGTTGATAACCTAAAGCCTCATCCAATCTCAAACAGGTGGCCTTCACTATACATCCTAGGTCGGCCACTTGTGAGGGAATTGGAAGCCATCACTATACACCCTAGGATGGCTACATTAGTAATAGGTTGAGCCATAGCTAGATAGATGAGCATTCATGGAAAAAGTCCCGATTAAGTAACTAGCCATTGTTGGTTACTTAGGAGGGATTAATCGCTAGTAGGAGGTCTTCGCTATACACCTTAGGTTGACCTCTTGCTAAGGATATATACCAACACTATACACCCTAGGTTGGTTACATTTGTCAAAACGTGCTTAATTGAGAGTTTGTTGCAATTGCCCCAATATTCACTTACGAGTCTATCAACTCCGTAGTTCTATCATCATTCATTCATCACTCCATTGTCATCCCATTTTATTTGCTTTCATCGTTTAATTTATATTGTATTTTCATTCACCATCACTTTTACTTTTATGCATACTAGTTATATTAATCCTAATCTTATCACCGCAACCCCGATCTCAGTGGACGACACCCGTGCTTACCACTTTACTTGTATTTCTACTTGTGAACGCATCGCATAGGTTTTATAAATTGTTTTGACGGACGGTTTTCTGACGGCAAAAACCTTCTCATCACTTAACCCGATCAGAAGGGAGAGAGTTACCTCGATCATGCAACACCTAGTATTTGAAGATGTTTTACCCTTGAAATGGCTTTTCTATTTGTTTAAGAATTAAGCATCAAGATTAGCATGATTTTTGTCTTGTTTTATCTTATAATCAATTGTTATCTTTGTTATTCTAGATCAAAGTTATCAATAAAATTCCCTATTAAGGGAGAAAATTATCCAAAGACCAAGAAAAGTGTTTAAAATTATTTTTTCTGCAGTTTATAAAGACAAGCTTGTAGCACCTAAGATTGCCAAGGCCAAACAAGTGATTGGGTGGGCTAGTGAGAGGGCCAAAAGCAGAAGTCACAAAGAAAATGCATACTCACTAAAACTAACTGGGTGCAAAGAAGCACGGTTAGAGTGCCTTCAGGTGTTAGATACTTGATAGGATGCGCAAAAGTTGAAGGGGGTAGTGTAATACTCAAACTTGAATACCAGTTAATCAGATACTTGGCTAAGATAAGATACAGGACGTCCTCATTACAACGAATATTAAGTAATAGACTACTAAGAGACGTCTCAGTAACTTAGTTGCAGATAAAAGACAAGAGTCTATAAACTAGATACCATGTGAATGTCATAAAAAGAACACTACTTGGCAAGAATCAAGACTAATCAAAAGTATTCCAAGAAAATAGGCCTAGAGATTGATCTCTAGATAAAGTAAATACAGTTGTTTAATAAGATAGCTGATTAGGTTATAGATGATCGGTTAACGAGATAACCAATCAGACCAAACATAGTCAGTTAACATGATGGCTGATTGAATCATAGATGGTCGGTTAACAAAATAGCTGATTGGATCAAAATCCGATCAGTTAATAAGACAACTGGTTGGACTACAAGTAGCTAGTTAATAAGATAACTGACTAGGTCAAAGATGAGCAGTTAATAAGATAACTAATCGGATTAGAAATGATCAATCAACAATATAATTGATCTGATTATGAGGTAAGTTCCATAAGGATAATTTGTTGAACTCAGGTAATGAGATACTCAAAATTGAATCGATTACTTTTTTGTTCAGATCTATTGTATAGACAATATAAGTCAATGAGTAATTTGAGCCTTATACTGATTGGTTAGTTACTCAGTTAGGGTGGCTAGATGAGTTACTCGGCTTAATGCAACAGTAATGATGGAATAGTGCAATTAGAGAAACTTGTAATTATATTCATGAAGATTTACAAGGGATGGTTAACAAAATCAGGAACAATAAGGAGGATGAGAGGTCTAGCGAGATCAAACCTTTGATGTTACGGATGGGCCTCCCAGCCTAGAACCACTAGGGGGATCATCCCTATAACCTTTGGTCAAGTCTATAAAGTCTGGCCAACTGATATCATCCCGATAGTTGATACTCGCTTTTGTGTCATCAGCAAATTGCGAATTCAAAAGAAATTTATAATAATTCCTAGCGGTGTGCTCTAATGTTTTCGAAACAAGTACAGCGACAAGCAAGGGTATCGTCTTGTGAATCAAACCTAAAGCCCAAGTGTTACTCTAACACTTATTGGAGGCCCAAGGTATTAAAAATAAAAAAAATTCCCAAAATCTTTTTCAAATTTGGAAACCCTAGCGTTGCAAATTCGAAACCCTAGCACTTTCACGCGTGGCCGTCATTCGAACGCATGTACAGCCCGCAACCGTACACGCGACAATCGCGCCTCAGCAAGCACGCGCAAATAGCCAGCCATGCACGAAGGCAACACAAGGCTACCTTGTGAGCAACCAGTCCGCTCATAGCGAATGGCGTTGCCAGCAGCCCAGGCACGCAGCCTGGTCGCTATGTACGCAGCACGCACAGGCGCAAGGCCTGACTGCTGTGCACACAGCCTGCCTTGGTACACTGCCTGGCTGCTGTGGGGCAGTCCGCACCGCGCACCTATGCGCGTCTCATGAGCGCACGCATTTCTGATTTCGCTCTTCCTCCTTCTGTTTTCTTCGTCCTATTTCTTCATACATATTTTATAATAAAATACATAGCAGAAAAAATACAACAAAGAAAATATAGAAGGAAAAAAATAAAAAAAATAAAAATATTTCCGGCATTAATATTACATTAAAAAAATTACAACCTTTAATACAAACCCTAAAACCCATGTACCATAAAAATTTACGATCAACCATGTTTAAATTAAACGATTTAATTATAAACATTCATACAATCATAAAGACACTGCTTACACATTCATACATGTAATCAAGAGCAATCGAATTCGATTATACTGTACAAAAATGGCTCTGATACCATTTTGTAGGTTTCAGATTTTGGATTGCACAGCGGAATGGGGTTTTAAAATTTTTAATGCAATCATAAACTAACCCATTTGTACAGTATAAACAAAAACATTAAGAAGGAGATAAAACTATTTCATACCAACATTTGTAGGCTCTTTCTTCTTTTCGATCTGCTTCCTGATTTGAACTACAAGATCTTCCTAGCTATCTCCCGGGATTGGTAACGGGGTGTGAGCACGTCACTGTACTTAGGAACAAGGATGATGAAGAGAAGAAAAGAAAAAACAATTTCTTTTCTTTTGGCCAACAAAACCTAGAACTCTTTCTACGGTTTGTTTTTTTTTTCTTCTTTGATTCTGTACACTCAAAAATTGACTCTTAATTCTGAACGTATGTTGTGTTGTTATTTTTCAAAAACATATATATATATATATATATATATATATTTTGATTAAACTAATTATCAAATCTTTTAAGATATCTAATATCTTTAAAGATATAAATTAATATTAATTTATTTGATTTGATTTGAATTCAAACTCTTTTAAATTCAAATTTAAATATTTAATTTAATGGAAATAAAATAATCAAATTATCTTATCTCCATTCAAAATTAAATATCAACCAACACCCTCCATCTAATGATTAATTACACAATTAAATAATCTAATTATTTAATTAACATAATCATTAAAATTCTTTAATTAAATAATCTCATTATTCAATTAATTCTCGAATAGACACGTGTCACTTTCGTAACATAATTAAATGGACAGTCCAATTAATTAACCATGACCCATGTTACCTTAATCAATCGGGCTAGCTAGGGGACCCAATGGACCCACAATATTTTTAGCTCCAATAATCCTTAGAAATAATTAATTAAAGTCTTTAATTAATATATCAAGATTATTAACTTCAGTGTTATTCCACTAAAAACTCGAAGTTGCATTCTCTCAATTGTAAATGTTTTTACACAAACCAATAACTTTCGGTGTCTATCGATATAGCTATCACATATGGTATAATCCTCCACAAGCAATTCATAATTAGAGCTGGGTCATATTGTCTGTTATACCCCTCTAATTACATCTTTTCCATTAAGTACCATTGATTCTCTAATGAACAATAAATCTTGTATTCCTTACAGAATTAGGAGAGCGCTCATATTGTTCAAGCCCAGAATCAACCCTTAAAGGAACTAATGTCTGCTTCTCGCAAGCCATTATTGTGTACAAACTTTCCCAGCGACAAGCCAAACTGCGATCCCAACATACAGAGCATATTGATCTGGAATGCAACTCCAACCTCATCCATGGTACATCAAAAATCACGGTCTAATCTAAAGGAGTCGATAAGACACTCAGGGTTAAGATCACCCATTTATAGCCATCATTTGTCGATATATATGAATCTCAACGTAAACGGATCTTAGTGAGAGATTCATATTAACCGTGGCCCAGTCCTATATGATCACATCATACAAGGTGCCTCCATTCTCATATCACCATATGAATGATCCAGGATAAGATCACCGTACATTACGGAATGGGCCGCAGCTGTAGATTAACCACAAATAAAGTACCCAACTTTATTTTCTATCTACAAACTCTTTAGATTGTTCATTTCAAACTGAATCCATCTGTATATGACATTCATATACTCAGTTCGAAATTGCATCCGGCAATCTTGCATGTTAAATACACATGTTATATAAAAGTATGAAACAATTTGATTGAATAAACTACTTCTTTTATTTATGTTCAATTCACATTTACAAATTACAAGCTTTAAGGCAAAAACCTAAACAAATGGGCCAAGCAATTGAAAGAAAGGCTTATGACTAAAATTGGAGAGCTTGATGCTAAAGTGGTGGAACTAACTGCTAAGGTGATACAACAAGATGAAAATATCAAGTATTTGGAAGACAAAATTGCCTCTAGCAATTCATCCACTACAAAGCATTATGTGAGATCAATAACAAGAAAAATTTCTTTGTTGATGCTTGATCTTGAGGTAGTATGTTTTCTTAACCTTGTGGCTTCATTTATGTCAAAAGGGGGGGGAGAAAAACAATGATACTACTAAAACCTATGCTTAGCTTTTTTTTTTGAACAACCAAATTTTATTCACGAGCCAGAGAGCTGGCTAAAAGCTAGAACAAGGCAAGCTGCCCACAACGAAGCAAAACAGCAAGAAAACCCGAGCCACCACAAACGAAAAAGCCAAACAAGCCTAAAAGACCCATTGGAAACCAAAAGAAACATAGCAAACCTACAGACCGAAACAACAACTGTGAACACCCCCCAAACACAGAAAAATGAAGCTGTTAAACGCTACTGACAGACGACCTTGAATCACCTCTCGCCCCATTGGATGAAGTCCCCTGACATGCTAGAACCTTGTTTGGCCAAATTGTCCGCAAAGGAGTTCAAAGCTCTTGAGACAAAGGATACGACCGTGCCTCCTAGATAGGCCTAGTAGCTACGGACATCATACACCATATTTACCAGGCTAAGGTTTCCGAAACCCTCCTCATTGATCCACGAGACGACCACCTTAGAGTCACTTACAATGGTAATGTCCCTACCCACCATAGATTGATTGGAAGCGCAAAGCTGAGCGGCCTTCTCAATCGCCATAAGTTCTGCCTCATTGGAATCCTGTATCCCTAAAAAAAAAGAGAATAAGCACAAAACTTTGCCATTGCTATCTCTCAACACCCCTCCAATGCCAGCTGGTTCCGGTTTGCCACGAACCGATCCGTCAACGTTAAATTTCAGGCCACTAATGTTCGGAGGGATCCAATCTTCCGAAATGTACCGCTTGCTTATTTTTGTATCCGTACAACAATCTTTTATATTGATGAGAATGTAAGTTATGGGATCTTTAGATCCTCTTCCATAGTATTTAAACCACCAAGCCACTTTGAGTTTCACCATGTCAGCCGCTAGAAAAACATAACCCTCCCTCTATTAAAAACCTTGCAATTCCTTATCTCCCAAATGGACCATACCACAGCAAAGAACAGGGTCATCCAAGCTCTGATGTGCTGGTTCGAAGGGCTCAGGGCAGTCCAACTCTCTGTCCAATCTGTTACACTCTTGCTGTAACAGCAATTGACGCTCCACCAAGACATGCACAACCTCTACCGCCTCCACGTCCAGCTGCAATGGAGAAAAAGGTGGTTGATCGTTTCAGTATCCTGATTGCACATAAGATAGAGCTGACTGCAAGCCTGTTGCATGCCTATCCTATGCAAAAATTCTCCAACCGGAAGCCTTCCTTTGAGCAGCTGCCAAACAAAGATTTCCACTTTGGGAGGGCATAATCCCTGCCAACTGAAATTGTCCAGCCAAGAACAGTTTGTGCTTGGATCCTCCATTGCCCTGCAGAATGAACTCACTGTAAAGATACCGTTGGGACTGAAATTCTAAGCCAGAGCATCATTCGTAGAGCTTTAAATTTTGATGCAATCGAGAAAGGAACAAAAACAATTCCACTGGCTTAATTCCCATCAGAAAAGATTTCTTCTGAGAGGGATGTTCCAAGACCATGTTGAACCTCTCCATGCCCCATAATTGCAAACAGGGCCATTCTTAAGAGTGGATAAAGCATAGATTCGAGGAAAGGAATCTTTAAGTGGGACATTATCGACTCTAATATCTTTCCAAAAGCTCGGTATTTTACCATTTCCAAGGACAATCCTACATCCTTCAGTCATCACCGTTTGAGAGCAAGTCCTTTCATTGAAGAGACTGGCCACAACCTTTAAGAAAGACGAAGATGATGATCTCGGACCTTGCCAATTCCATAGCAGCATGGAGTTCTCTACCCCATACCTTGCGCAGATCACCCTTTTCCACATCGAGTCTTCTTCGCTGCCAAAATGCCATATCCATTTCGCAAGCAACCCCAAGTTTTTGGTCTCAATGCTACCTGTCCCAAGACCCCTCTAGCCTTACTTCTGCTGATCGTCTCCCAATTGACTGTATGAAGTCTCCTCTTGATTGTCCCATCCCCGCAAAAGAAACTACGTTGAAGGTTTTCAATTTTTTGAGCTATTCCCCTCAGCATTTTGAATACGGACATGAAATATGTAGGGATATTTGCGATCACAGCTTTGATCAAAGTCAATCTTCCACTTTTTGACAAAAACTGTCGTTTCCACGGAGCTAATTTTTTCTCCATCTTTTCCAAGATAGACCTCCATAAAATTTAAGACGGACTCGACCCCAGAGGGAAGCCTAAATAGGAGACTGTAAGATTAGACGCCTTACATCTCAATATGGAGGCCCACTGCCGGTCCGAACCTCTCTTATTGCATACTCTAACAACACTTGACTTGTGGAAATTTATTTTGAGTTCGGAAGCCAACTCAAAGCACTGAAGAAGTCTTTTGACATTGATGAGACTCTCAATCTTTGGTTTCAAGAATAACATGGTGTCGTCCGCGAATTGTAGATGTGATATGTTAATTCTATCACCACCGAAGTCCTCACCCTTCAACAACCCAAACTCGGCCGCCTTAATTATTAAACAACTTAGGCCTTCGACCAGGATATTGAAGAGAAAAGGGGCAAAGGGTCGCCTTGTCCAAGACCTTTTTCCACTCCAAACTGTGACGTCGGACTCCCGTTGACCAAAACCGATAGCATCGGAGATGAGATGCAATTTCGGATCCATCCTCTCCACCTATCACCAAATCCCATACATCCCATCATATAACCCAAGAAGCCATGATAAACACTGCCGTAAGCCTTTTCAAAATCTAATTTCACTAAAAGCCCTCCCACTTGATCCTTTTTTCATTTGTTGATAATTTCCTCGGCAATTACGAAACTATCAGTTATCTGACGTCCCTTAACAAAGGTGATCGGGCCAAATATGTACTATATTTAGGCCCTCAGATCCTTACCTTATGTTCTATTTTCGTGCATTTTTGTGTCTCTTATGGGTTGTTTTGTGCTTATTTGAAGGAAATGATGCAGAGACAGGCTTGGAAGCACATTGTGATGATTCCAGCAGAAAAGGAGCACAAACAGGTCTATAGTGCGGGTCCAGTGCGGGTCCAGTACGGGTCACAACCGCACTCCTGCCGCACTCCAGCCGCACTCCAGCCGCACTTATGTTCATAGCCGGGGCAGAATGCAAGTACAGAGATAAAGTGCGGGTACAGTGCGGGTCAGCTAACCGCACTCCACCTGCACTATTGCCAAACCAGAGAAGCTGCGTAGTCACCTGACATTAGAGTGCGGGTACTGTGCGGGTCATCGAACCGCACTCTACCCGCACTTGCATCAAGAACAGAAGAGCAGAATTGCACCTGACATTAGAGTGCGGGTACTGTGCGGGTCATCCAACCGCACTCTACCCGCACTGTTGCTCAAGATAGTAGGTAGATTTTGCACCTGAGAAGGAAGTGCGGTCACAGTGCGATGCCAAGTGCGGGCTAAGTGCGGGTCAAGTACGGGTAATTCAACCGCACTCCACCCGCACTAATGTCCTGATCCAAGAACTGAAGTTGTAGGCAACCCATACAGTGCGGGTAAACCACCCGCACTCCACCCGCACTCCGAGCGCGCCAGTCTGATTTTCAAAGCTTAAGTGACCTATTTTTTTATTTAGTATAAATATAAAAGTATAGAAACATTTTAAGGAGCTTTTAACTCTGTTTTAGGCAGATCAGGCATTCTATAGATCTAGTTTCTCTCTCTACCTCTCATCCACACATTCTCTACTCAACTTCAAGGAAGTTAGGAGATTGGAGCCATTTCAAGGAAGGAGATGTTCTCCGAGGGTTATTTCTTTCTCCTCTCTACTGATTTCCTAGTTGCAATGAGTAGCTAAATCCCCTCTAAGGGGTTGATCGAGTAGTTAGTTTAATATTGGGCTTGTACATAAACTTGATATTATATTGATATTCATGTCTATCTTCCATTGATCTATTCTTGTTGTGAGTGTTTATCATTGATTTCTTGTGTAGATACATGATCTTTGCAAGATGTCTTTATATTATGAATGGGTATTGCATCTAGATATACATCCTATTTAGTTGTTTAATGCTCTAAAGAATAGACGGAAAGTCATGAATTCCGACTCTTGAACCGCGGTTTTAATCTAACCTCGATCGTATTTCCGGCACTATACATCCTAGGTTGGAATCCATGAAAGAGTTAGAAGTCATCACTATACATCCTAGGGTGACTATTTGTAATCGGTTGAGTCAATGTTAAGTAGACGAGCTTCATTTCTAGAATCCGGTAAACAATCAACTCTATACATCCTAGGTTGGTAGTTTACAAGGATTAATCCCTAATAGGTGGTCCGCACTATACATCCTAGGTTGGCCACCTTCTAGGGATAAATAACCGACTCTATACATCCTAGGTCGGTTACCTTGAAGAGCCGTGCTATTGACAAGTTTGTTACATTGCCCAGTATTTGCTTTCGAATCCATTAACTCCTTACTTTCCATCATCTATATATCCTTCACTCCATATTCCCCTTTCATTTTATTTACTTATTTAATTTGGTGTTATTTAGAATTGGTTCACAATCTACATTTTCACCAATTCATGTTTTGCTATTTATATATACATACCATTGCTTTAGCTTTAACTAATTTGGCTAACTCCGCTCCCTGTGGACGATACCCACTTGCCACTATATTTATGTTTGTAAACTGATTTAGGCTTGTGTGGTTTCTTTAAATATTATTGACGGACTGATCTTTTAAAACGACATAAGGGAAAAACGTACTTGTCAAAATGGCGCAGCTGCCGGGGAACGGCATGTTAGTTTAATTAGTTTTGCTTAAGTAAGGTTTATAGTTACTTAGTTGTTTTTACATATATATTTATCCTTATATTTCTGTGTTTGTATAGTTTCACGTTTGGGTAGTTTTTGTTTCTTGATATCCTAGGTTCATGGCTGCCCCCTGGAACAATTCAGGATCTGAGTACGATCTCCATTTCGACCCATATAACCAAGACTGGGGATGTGATCAAGATTTCCAGGAGGGTTACGATGTGGGTGAAGAGCTTTCAACCGAAGAGAGATTAGCAGTGTTGCTAACGGACTACTTACAAGAGAATGAAGAGACCACATTAGTAGAGCAGAGAACGAGAGAAATTGTGCAAGCGGCACAGCTTTCAGAAGAAATTAATGCAAGCCAGCTGAATATGGGAACATTTGATAAATGGATGGGAGAGGTCATGCAGTCAGCCAACCAGGATACACAAGAGGTCCATATGCTACAACAGGCACATTTAGAGAGTTGGGAGACATACATGTGGAAGAATGATAGGCAATCAAAAGAGAATGGATGCATCTATTCATATGATAGAGTTTCAGATAGGTCAGTTGGCTGAATTATTACAGGAAAGAGAAAAAGGAAAATTTCCAAGTCAACTGGAACAGGCTAGTGCAAGGACAGTCCTCAGAAGCGGAAAGGTTTTGGGAGAAAAGGGTAAAGACACCGTCACAGAAGAAGAAGACGAGGTGGTTGACACGGAAGTGAAAAATGAGAAGGAGTTAGAAAAAGAGAAAAATGTCCGGGTAGCAGACCCAGAACCAAGACCTCAGCTCCATAGGTCATCCAACCCCTATGTACCGCCTATACAGTTCCTAGGGAGGCTGAAAAACTCTAAGTTAGGAGAAATCACATCAAGAAATCTATGATCTCCTTTCCAAGGTAACCGTCAACTTCCCAATGTTAGATGCTATTGAGAAAATGCCGGCTTATGGTAAATTTTGCAAAGACTTGAGTAAAGATAAAGAGCGGTTCAGACCGAAACAACATGAGCGTCTAAATGAGAATGTCAGTGCAGTAATTCAACTGTCATTGCCCCAGAAAATGAAGAACCCAGGGAGTTTTATAATTGACATTATGATTGGCGGGTCGAATCGTGAAAGAGCGATGTTGGACTCAGGAGCAAGCATTAATCTCATGCCATTCTCGGTCTACAAGAAGCTGGGTTTGAATGACCTCAGAAAAACCACTATGTCACTTGTCTTAGCAGATGCTTCTGCAAGAAGCCCTAAGGGCATTGTCGAAGATGTGTTAATACAGATTGAAAAGTTAATCATACATGCCGACTTTGTGGTGATTGACATGGATGAAAGAAGAGACGAGAGAGATGTGAAGTTACTTTTGGGGAGACCTTTCATGGCAACCTCTAGGGTAGTGATTGATATGCATTCAGGGAAGCTGACCATGAACGTAGTAGACGAAACCGTGGAGTTCAACATTTTTGACTCTTTATCATACCCAGTGGGTTCCCATGACTGTAACACTATGGGTCTCTTAGAGGAGGAGTTGGATACCACTATTGAGGAGGAATTCGAAAGAGAAGGAAATGCAAATGACCTGGTACCATTAGAAGAACTTCCTCAAAGAGTTGAATTGAAAGCACTCCCATCGAACTTGAAGTATGTGTTTCTCGACAAAGAAAGGTTGAACCGAGTGATCATTTCTGCAAATTTGGAGGCAAGTCAAGAAGAGGAACTATTTGGAGTGTTGAAAGAGTACAGAGAAGCCATTGGTTGGTTCATAGATGACATTAAGGGGATAAGTCCTACCATGTGTATGCATAAGATTTTGCTAGAAGAGAACACCAAACCGACACGGGAGGCACAAATGAGGCTAAATCCGATCATGCAGGAGGTAGTAAAGAAAGAGATATTGAAGCTTCTTGATGCAGGTATTATCTACCCTATTTCAGATAGTAGATGGGTTAGTCCCATTCATGTCGTCCCAAAGAAATCCGGAGTTACAGTAGTGAAGAATGAGAGGAGTGAGTTAGTGGCACAAAGACTCCAGACAGGGTGGCGCATTTGTGTAGACTACCGAAAGTTAAATGCGGTCACCAAGAAGGACCATTTTCCCTTACCTTTCATCGACCAAGTCCTAGAGCGGTTGGCAGGGCATCAGTTCTACTATTTCCTAGATGGGTATTCCGGTACAATCAGATAGTTATCGCTCCAGAAGACCAAGAGAAGACCACTTTTACCTGTCCCTATGGAACCTATGCCTTCCGAAGAATGCCTTTTGGCCTTTGCAATGCACCAGGTACGTTTCAAAGGTGTATGGTTCGTTGTTTTCAGATATGGTGGGGGAGATTATTGAAGTCTTCATGGACGACTTCTCAGTATTCGGGGACTCGTTCAAGTTATGCCTTAATAACTTATCGTTGGTGCTTCAAAGATGCATGAAAAACAACTTGGTTTTGAATTGGGAGAAATGCCATTTCATGGTACAACAAGGGATTGTCTTGGGTCACATAATATCTGAAAAAGGAATTGAAGTAGACAAGGCAAAGATTGAAGTTATCAAGAGTTTACCACCCCCTCGCAATGTCAAAGACATCCGGTCATTTCTTGGTCATGCAGGTTTCTACATGAGATTCATCAAAGATTTTTCAAAGATCTCCAGAACTCTATGCTTGTTGCTACAAAAGGACAAAGAGTTTGTGTTTAGTTCAGATTATACGGGGGCATTTGAAACTTTAAAAGAGGCTTTGACCTCATCTCCAGTAATTGCCCTACCAGTTTGGGATTTACCATTTGAAATAATGTGTGATGCTTCTGACTTCGCTGTAGGTGCAGTTTTGGGTCAAAGGGTTGGCAAAGACCCACATGTCATATATTACTCATCCCGGATTTTGAATGACGCACAGATGAACTATTCGACAACAGAGAAGGAATTATTAGCTGTCATTTTTGCTCTTGAGAAGTTCAGGCAGTACTTGGTAGGCGCCAAGGTTGTGGTATACTCAGACCACTGCAGCTCTGCGATATCTACTCCAAAAGAAAGATGCAAAACCTAGGCTGATTAGGTGGGTGTTGCTGTTACAGAAGTTTGATTTAGAAATCCGGGACAAGAAGGGGTGTAAGAATATGGTTGCAGATCATCTTAGCAGGATAGTACATGAGAGTCATATAGATGGGGATGAGATTCCGTTGAGAGAAAATTTCCCGGACTGAATATCTGTGGGCAGTGCAGGATAGGGAACCATGGTATGCAGATCTGGAAAACTATTTGACACATGGGGTTTTCCCCCCTGAGCTAGATTGGAAGGGCAAGAAAAGGTTTGCTAGGAGATCGAGAGAGTATTTCTGGGACGAGCCTTACCTTTTCAAACATAGGGCAGATCAAGTGATTAGGAGGTGTGTGCCAGAAAATGAACAGTATGATGTGTTACGATTCTGCCATGACTTACAGTGTGGAGGCCATTTCAGCGCAAGGAAGACAACACTAAAGGTGTTGCAGTCAGGTTTCTTCTGGGTATCACTGTTTAAAGATGCTTATCAGTTCTGTGTGGCTTGTGATAGATGCCAGCACACAGGGAACATTGGTAAACGGAATGAGATGCCACAAACTGGAATTTTGGTGGTTGAAGTATTTGACACTTGGGGTCTTGATTTTATGGGACCATTCCCACCTTCTTGTGGGAATAGCTATATTTTAGTGGGGGTCGACTATGTTTCCAAATGGGTTGAGGCAGTCGCCACAAAGACCAATGACAGTAATGTGGTAGTTAAATTTGTAAAGGAACATATCCTGACCCGATTTGGGATCCCAAGGGTGATCATTAGCGATGGAAGGAGTCATTTCTGTAACAAAGTCCTAGGAAATCTATTGAAGAAGTATGGAGTGCGACACAAGGTGGCCACACCATACCACCCTCAGACATCAGGACATGTTGAAGTTAGTAACAGGCACATCAAGCAGATTCTGGAGAAGACAGTCTCCTCCATGTAGGAAGGATTGGGCATTGAAACTATCTGACGCCTTATGGGCGTACCGAACGGCTTTCAAAACTCCTATTGGGATGAGCCCGTATAGGTTGGTTTTTGGTAAAGCTTGTCACCTTCCAGTAAAACTGGAACATAAAGCTTGGTGGGCAATCAAGAAGTTGAATTGGGAGTATGACAAAGACAGGTGAAGAAAGATGCAATCAGTTGAACGAGTTAGATGAGTTCCGATTGGAAGCCTATGAGAGTTCATGACTCTACAAGGAAAAAACAAAAGCTATTCATGACAAACGATTGGTACTGAAGGAGTTCCAACCGGGCATGCTGGTGTTACTTTATGAGTCTCGTTTGAGGTTGTTCCCTGGGAAGTTGAAATCAAGATGGTCAGGCCCACATCGCATTATTAATGTCTCTCCAAATGGAGCTGTAGACATTCAGAATTTGAGGAACGATGGGATATTCAAGGTTAATGGGCATAGGCTAAAACCGTATTTTGGACCGGAAACCTGCTGCAATGGTGTTAGGTCCATGGAACTTGCTGACCCCTAGCAAATCTATCATTTCTGAGCACCGTGAGAGGCAGCATGCTCAGGTCATTTTTAAACTGTTCGCCTTCGGAGTTTTATTTCATTTAGATTTATTTTTCTTTTCTTTTCGCATTTAATTTTCCTTGGTAGAGTGGTTGTGTGGTTTTAAGCTAGGTTGTGCATCTTTTGGGAAGCACACAGCAACACGAATGGACATCGACCGATCTTCCTTCTAAAGGGAGTTTTCTACCTTCGGTTTTGTACTTCAATTTTTTATGATGAATGAGCTTGGTCGAATGTATGTCTAGATTCGGTTTGGGGGTGTTAATCCCTCATTCCGCCTTTTGTTGCAATTATGCTTATTCTTACCGACAATGGGGGCATTGTTGAGTTTTGGTTTGGGGGTGCATCACGCCTCGGCAGTGTACAGTTTAGTGTCCAATTTTTCAATTTTGTCGCTCGTCCATTTTTTAAACTGTAATCCAGTATGTGTATGATGCTTCTATAATGTGTTTTTGACGAGTCTCTTATATGTGCTCTGACCTTGTGATATTGTTTGGTGCCACTTAAGGCTTAGCTTGCACCATCATGGGTTAGTCCCACCCGTTGGTATGAAGTATTGGGGACTTATTGTTCCCATTTCTTGTTCTAAAAGTGGAGATGCCTGTGAGATCACAAACACAAGCATGAAAGTGCATTTTTCGAGTGCATTATTGATTATTCTTAAACACGCCTCTCGTCATGTATGTCATGTGCCATAGGACTTGCATTATTTTGTGAATGCGTGATGGATGTTTTCATTCCCTTTTTAGATGGTTTTGGAAGTGATAGTAGGGAATGCATGTTTATTGAAGTACCTCTATAGCCTAAACACCACTTACCATATTGTGTGTTCCAAAGCCGATTTGAGGCCAAACACTTACCTTTTCATTGGTACCACATTCAACCATATACCCAATAGCCTAAACACATGCCTACCCTTATACTAATCATGTTAGGATGGGAAATGGTAGTGAGAAAAAGGGTTAAAATGGTCCCACAGTGGGTAAAATGAGATAGATGTTGAAAATATGAAAGAAAAGGGTAAGTTATGCACTCTAAATGCCTAAAAAAAAGGGAAGATGGTAACAACTCAAATGGAGTACAACATTGTTAGTTGGAAATTGTCAAAAGAAAAATTTAAAGAAAGATTGTACTTCAAGTGCCATAATGAGAGTGTTTTATGCTAAACACGCCCAAATGGAATGCAAATGTTGAGGGAAAAATGTGGGTTAAATGGTTTCCTAGAGGGTTGCATTAAAGCAAGAAAAGAACATGGTGTGGGAGTAGGGATTTTATTCTAGCATGATTGGTGAGTTGAACTCCTAAAAATTCCATATTCTATTTTGTGTAAACTCATTCACCCCCATCAACCACACTATAACCGGTTGAAAAGCCCTGTTTGATCCATGTAAGTCTGGTTTGGGAATGTAGGTTGAAGCACGATCTTTCGCATCCATGGCATGGTGACTCGTTCCTAGGATAGTTCATTGCTTAAATCTTATGCAGAATCTTCTTTGCATACTTGTTGTGTGGAACTTAGGACTCTTGAGGAAAGAAAAGAGGGAATCCATGTGAGCTTTAGAATTGAAGCGAATTATGTTCAAGGTATGGGAGTAAGTGGTCCTAAATTCATGAATGCCTTCAGGTGTGGGATTCGTGTTCGTACGAGCCTCCCTTGGGTGTCTCCAAATTGCTCTTGATCTTGTGCATATGTTTTTCTCCTCTCGATCACATCTATTTGTATCATATCACACATGGGACTTGCGACCTTGTTGATGTATTGTGTAGGTTTTAGAAATTACTTTCAGCTGGCGTCTTACTATTTTGAATAGATTTGCTCGAGGATGAGCAAAGGTTTGGTTTGGGGGTGTTTGATCGGGCCAAATATGTACTATATTTAGGCCCTCAGATCCTTACCTTATGTTCTGTTTTCTTGCGTTTTTGTGTCTCTTATGGGTTGTTTTGTGCTTATTTGAAGGAAATGATGCAGAGACAGGCTTGGAAGCACATTGTGATGATTCCAGCAGAAAAGGAGCACAAACAGGTCTATAGTGCGGGTCCAGTGCAGGTCCAGTGTGGGTCGTAACCGCACTCCAGCCGCACTCATGTACATAGCCGGGGCAAAATGTAAGTACAGAGATAAAGTGCGGGTACAGTGCGGGTCAGCTAACCGCACTCCACCCGCACTATTGCCAAATAAGAGAAGCTGCGCAGTCACCTGACATTAGAGTGCGGGTATTGTGCGGGTCATCGAACCGCACTCTACCCGCACTTGCATCAAGAACAGAAGAGCAGAATTGCACCTGACATTAGAGTGCGGGTACTGTGCGGGTCATCCAACCGCACTCTACCCGCACTGTTGCTCAAGACAGTAGGTAGATTTTGCACCTGAGAAGGAAGTGCGGTCACAGTGCGATGCCAAGAGCGGGCTAAGTGGGGGTCAAGTGCGGGTAATTAAACCGCACTCCACTGGCACTAATGTCCTGATCCGAGAACTGAAGTTGCAGGCAACCCATACAGTGCGGGTACAGTGCGGGTAAACCACCCGCACTCCACCCGCACTCCGAGCGCGCCAGTCTGATTTTCAAAGCTTAAGTGACCTATTTTTGTATTTAGTATAAATATAAAAGTATAGAAACGTTTTAAGGAGCTTTTAACTCCGTTTTAGGCAGATTAGGCATTCTATAGATCTAGTTTCTCTCTCTACCTCTCATCCACACATTCTCTACTCAACTTCAAGGAAGTTAGGAGATTGGAGCCATTTCAAGGAAGGAGATGTTCTCTAAGGGTTATTTCTTTCTCCTCTCTACTGATTTCCTAGTGGTAATGAGTAGCTAAATCCCCTCTAAGGGGTTGATGGAGTAGTTAGTTTAATATTGGGCTTGTACATAAACTTGATATTATATTGATATTCATGTCTATCTTCCATTGATCTATTCTTGTTGTGAGTGTTTATCATTGATTTCTTGTGTAGATACATGATCTTTGCAAGATGTCTTCATATTATGAATGGGTATTGCATCTAGATATACATCCTATTTAGTTGTTTAATGCTCTAAAGAATAGACGGAAAGTCATGAATTCTGACTCTTGAACCGCGGTTTTAATCTAACCTCGATCGTATTTCCGGCACTATACATCCTAGGTCGGAATCCGTGAAAGAGTTAGAAGTCATCACTATACATCCTAGGGTGACTATTTGTAATCAGTTGAGTCAATGTTAGGTAGACGAGCTTCATTTCTAGAATCCGGTAAACAATCAACTCTATACATCCTAGGTTGGTAGTTTACAAGGATTAATCCCTAATAGGTGGTCCGCACTATACATCCTAGGTTGGCCACCTTCTAGGGATAAATAACCGACTCTATACATCCTAGGTCGGTTACCTTGAAGAGCCGTGCTATTGACAAGTTTGTTACATTGCCCAGTATTTGCTTTCGAATCCATTAACTCCTTAGTTTCCATCATCTATATATCCTTCACTCCATATTCCCCTTTCATTTTATTTACTTATTTAATTTGGTGTTATTTAGAATTGGTTCACAATCTACATTTTCACCAATTCATGTTTTGCTATTTATATATACATACCATTGCTTTAGCTTTAACTAATTTGGCTAACTCCGCTCCCTGTGGACCACACTCACTTGCCACTATATTTATGTTTGTAAACTGATTTAGGCTTGTGTGGTTTATTTAAATATTATTGACGGATTGGTCTTTTAAAACGACATAAGGGAAAAACGTACTTGTCAAAAGGCCATTTGGAACTTGCCAATAATGAAATGCATAACCTTCTTGATGCGGTTGGCTAGCACCTTGGCCAATTTTTTGTACATAGCACCTACCTAACTAATAGGCATGTAATCCCCTATAGAAACCGGATTCGAAGTTTTCAGAATAAGTGCCAAAAAAGTGTGATTTAAATCCTTCACTATGCCCCTCCATATGAAATTCCTTACTGAATCTCATAAAGTCTTCACGAATCACCTCCCAATGAGATTTGAAGAAATTCAAATTTATGCCATCCGGACCCGGAGCTTTGTTACCGTCACAGTTTTTCAAAGCATCTCACACTTCCTCACAAGTGAAGTCTTCTTCTAACATTTCCTTATCTACCAACTGAATTTTCTTGCATCGAACATCTGTTATCACAGGCCTTTTCCATGTCACATTTCTGAATTGTTTTTGGAAATAATCTAAAATACTGTCCTTAACCAGATTAGGATCAGTGAAAGCAGTGCCACCGACTTTTAGATTCCCTATGTAATTGTGTCTCCTCCTCCCATTATGCTTTGCTTTCTTAATCTTAGGATTGTTTAGTTTTTGGTTATTTCTTTGGTATCATTTGGTATCTTGAATTCTAGGTTTGTAATAATTGGATATTGATAATATTTTGTTGATGGATAGTATGCATGTATTTAGGGGGGACATGTGTATCCATTTGAGCTTTAATTGACATATATCTAAATATCTTGCCATATATATGTATGTTTCTCTTGTATATGCTTTGTGTTTCAAGATGATTCTAGGTGATTACAAGTGAAGACAACATGGAAGAATTCAAGACTTGATGAATATTAAGGGGAGATTGTTAGGTTCTTGAGATTTGTGTTGGCATAATTCTATATCAAAACAACATTTTCTTTGTATTGATTAGTTTTCTAGAATTTGTGGATAATCAAGCTTCAAGGAAGATTGGACAAAATTCAAGCAAAGTGGTGGCTACAAGAGGAACAAAGCTAATTTACTTACAAAAGGTATATCGAGACCTCCTTCCTCTTGCAAGGCCTAGGCACACACAGACATTGCATTCATATGTGTCCCTGTATTGTTGTGCAAAATTTGATATAACACAATTCACACACTTGTTCATGTATGCACATGCATTAGATTTAATTTGACAATTGTTGTAAAATTGCATGTTCTAGGACTATCTATAGGAAATAGCATACTTGTGTTTATTTTTTTGTGTTTCTATGTTATTGAACTTGAATTTGAGCTTATATAATTCCTCATTGAGTTCTGGTTGTTTTGGTTACTCATTCATTAAGTTTCGAGTTCAAAATAGAAAGTTACGAAACTTTCTGTGTCTTAATAGTACTTGGTTTTCATCATTGAATTTCAAGTTGAATTCCATATTTTTTTTATGAAATTTTTTTTGACATTCTTGTGTGTGAGGGAGTCCCGGTTCCTAATCCGAAAACAGATTCGAATTTGGAGTTCGGAGGCCGGATAACGGTAGAAGAACATTTACGTGCGCGAGGGGAGTTGAAGAAGGCAAGAGGGGTGCCTTGCAACTCTCCCCGTGGAGGCACGTGGCCTCCATGGGAAGCAGAGATGGCAGCCCCTTCTTGGCTCTTCAAATATCTCTTGTGTCTCTCTTCTTTAAATATCATCTTCCCTCCCATTTCATTCAAAGAAGAAAAACTTGAAAACAATGTGCAGAAATTTTCTCTCAAATTTTCCTAACTTCCAAACACCATAACTTTCTCATTCGGAGTCCGAATCAAGTGATTCGAATTGGAGAATCTTTGTCTATCAGTCCTCTATCATTTACCAAGATTTTGGAGTCAATAGATTGAATATTCTGGTAGATACACTCACAAAAACGAGACAGCACAGTTTTCATTCAAGGTTTTGATTTCTCTTTTGATTTTGATCTTCAAGTCTTCAATCACCTTGGGTTTTCTTCTTATATATATTTATGTTTGACGTGTAAGCATTGATTAGAGTATTAAACTCTAATAGAGCTAGTTAGAACTTTAATTAACTTACATGTTGAGTTAGATTTTTCAATATATATGTTTTCACATGTTTGTGGAGTTGTATTGTGCTAGCTTCAAATCTAGGACTATCTTGTGTGTTTATTGACTTGATTTTAATGATTGATAGTCTTAGGTTACTTTAATTGATGATTTTTTGAAATAGCATATTTGATTGATGATTTAGGGCTTGATTAAATCTATGTGATTATCTTGTGAATCTAAGCTCTAATATTTTGCTAGAAATTCATTTTTGAATTTATCAAGTTGATTCTAGCATTTTTTATATGATTGAACATAATCTAGGTTTTTGTGTGTGTTATGTGTTTCATATACACTAGATTTATTGTTCATGTTACAAGTTCTAGATAAATTTTTTTTGAGCTTTTGTTGATAAAAATCTAGTTCTTCATGGTATGTGCCCAATCCACACATTTCTTATGTACATGCATCATTAAGCGCGATTGCATTGTTTTTTGGATTGTAAACTAGAATACATGTGACATGTGCATATTGATTCAATTCTAGTTTCCATAGGATATATTGATCATAAATACTATGTTGTGTGTGTTTGCATCGTTTGCATTCACTTAGATCACGTGTTTTGTGAAAAGGTTGGAAGTCTCATTCCTCAGAGTGATTCTTTGGATTGAGCACTAGAATTCACATTTAGAGAGTGATTCTTCAAGTTGTGCATTGGAAATCACATTTCTTAGAGTGATTCTTTGATTTGTGCATTGGAAGTCTTGGCTAGGATTGGGGTGATCCGGATAGCTAGGCATGGAAGTCTCATTTCTTAGAGTGATTCTTTGATTTGAGCACGGAAGTCACATTTGGAGAGTGATTCTTCAATTTGTGCAAGGTGACATCTCTTTCATTGTGTAGGGTTGAAAGGTAGATTTCTAGGTGAAGTGGCCACTTGAGAGATTGTATCTTTTTATCTTACTAGTGAAAGGTGTTTGTTAGTTGTTGTGGAATTAACCCGTGGATGTTTCCTCTTGAAGGTTTTACCATATAAAAACCTTGTGTTGATTTTCTCTATCCCTAACTCTTGATATTTGTTTATATGTTGATATATATCTTGAATGATATCTTGGTAATTGACTATCATATAATATCAACTTTGTACATGTTAAGGCTTTATGAATAAAAGCCAAGTTATAAATTTAGTTTGTATCACATGTAAGTTATAGCTTACATTGATTTTGTTTGAACAAGCATATCTTTAATTAAATTGACATTGCTTGTCCTTAAAGTGTGATACAAGCTACTTAGAGGGACAAACATTTGGTTTGTTTCAAGGAATGAAAAAGGTGAACTAACTTATTCACCCCCCCCCCCCTCTCTAGGTTAGCTTAAGGCAAATTAACCGTGCTTGTATTTTTTTTAGTGACATGTGGTGACCATGGTTAAAATGAAAGGTTATTAACCAGTTTCTTCTTCTTCTCCATTGCCATATTTTCTTAGTTTCGAAACAATGAAACAAAATATTTGTCTCTGCAAATCTTCCATTGAACTGGTTCACTTCGTCAAGCAAGTTCATCCCATAATTTTCATAAGGTAAAAGCATCTTTTTCCTTCATTTTCTTTTTTCATTTCTACAAGACTTTCGTTCTCGGCAAGAAACTAGTAATATTGATTTAGGGAAACATTGATCATGCCAAAGTTGTGCTATATTTTGGCCCTCAATTCCATATTCTTTGGCTCAATTTCGGGTGTATTTTGGTATCTAATGGCTCTTTCTAGTTTTTGCAGGCAAACAATGTATTTCGAGCGACAAATTTCAAGGAATAGGGCCCAGTTTGTGGGTCCCATCACTGGTCCACACCCGTGCAAGGCAGCAAGTATCATTGTGCCGGTAACCTTACATGTACACTTCCAACAGGTCACACACGCACTTTGGCTTAGAAGATTTCAAAGTGTCAGTGTGCGGGTACTACGCGGGTAACCTTACCCGCACAATTCCAAGAATTCATTAATGCATTATCGCAGGTCCAACACCAACTATGACCAGAGAGCTGAAACTCCTCCAAAAGACAAAGAGTGCCCGGATCGCGAGTACTGCGCTAGTCCAACACCAGCGCACCACCCTCGGACTGAGAACCAACATTTTGCAAAAAAGTGCCCAATGCACGGGTCCACACCCGTGCACTACCCACACATCACCCATGCACATAAAGTATTAGAAGCCTAAAGGCATTAGCGCGGGTCCCTACAGGCTTATATTGAGCCGCGCACTGCACCTGATTCGCGTACATCAACATTTTTGTTAGGCTTTTTAGTCATGTGTTGGCATAATTCCATATCAAAATGAAATTTTCTTTGCATTGATTAGTTTTCTAGCTTATCATGATTCAAGCTTCAAAGAAGAATGACAACTTATCAAGCAAAGTGAAGTCTTCAAGAGGAGCAAGCCTAATCGCACATCAAAGATATATTTAGACATCATTCCTCTTGCAAGGCTTAGGCACACACACACACATTGTATTCATATGTATCCCTACATCACTATGTTCAATTCGTATAACACATTCACACACATAATATGCACATGTATTAGATTTAAATTGACAATTGTGTAAATTGCATATTCTAAGACTATATCTAGGAAATGGCATACTTGTGTATTCATGTGTTTGTTTGTTTGTGTTTTTGTGATAACAAACTTGAATATATTCTCATATTAATACTTATTGAGTTTCGGTCATTTCGGTTACTTATTCATTAGTTTTCGAGTTCTGAGTTAGAAGTTACGAAACTTTCCATGTCTTTATCGTGCATGGTTTTCGTCTTGATATATTGAGTTGATTTGCATATTTTTTGTGAAATTTTTATTGACATCTATATCCATGAGAGATTTCCGGTTCGTAATCCAAAAACACATTCAAAATCGGAGTTCAAAGGCTGAAATACGGTCGAAGAACGCAAGATGAGCTCATGGGAAGTGAAGAATGGCCAAAGGCCATTGCACACCTTTCCCGTGGAGGAGCGTGAGCCTCATGGGAAGGAGTACCTTTTACCTCCGTAAGGCTCACGCTCCTCCATGAGAGCTGACATAGAGAGGTACATCTTGCCACCCAAGCTCCATGTCACACCACCTCACTTTCCCTCTCTTTCTCTCATTTAAATAGCATCTCCCTCTCTCATTTTCATTTTATGAAGACTTGTGAAAAATTTTCTCTCCAATTTTCTCTCAACTTCCAAACACCATATCTCACTCATTTCTTATCCGATTTGAGTGATTCAAGTTGAAGAAGTTTCTTCTTGAAGTCATCTATCATTTCCAGCAAGTTTGAAGTCTTTTATTCCCGTTTTATGGCGGTTCTACACCTAAATTCGTGACTGCACATTTTTACAAGGTAATTGTTCATCTTTTGTGTTTTGCTATTCAAAGTCTTCAATTACCTTGGGTCTTCTTCTCTTTTACGTGTATGTTACTTGAACATTAACTATTGAGAGATAGAGCTTCAATTTTAAGCTAGTTGAGCTTGATTAGAGACTTGTACGTGGGTTAGGTTTTTAAAAATCTTTGTTTTCACATGCTTGCGTGTTGTATTGTGACTAGCTTTTTATATAGGGCTATTTGTGATTCAAATTGATTGTATTGTGGTGATTTATAGCCTTTACATGTTCTAGGGCTCTTTAGTTAAACATATTTAGGAATAGCACAGTTGATTGTATATTTATAGCCTATTAGGTTTTAGTTGAATATTTTGTGATTATGTGCTCTAAATATTTGCTATAGACCTTTGTTGATAATATCTGATGATTCTAGCATTTTTTATTTTAATTCTAAAGTCTTGAATATGTGCTTCATGAACATGTTTTATTTCAAGCTTTAGTAACATGAATGAAATCTCGGTCTTAAGGCATGTTTTTGATGTTTTGCATGCTCTAGTTTTTTTGTTCATGTTTAAGAGCTAGGCAAACTTTGATTCTTATGTCTAGTTCTTCATGAAGTGTACATAATCTACATATTTCATATGTACATGCATCATTTGTGTATTGACATGATTTTAGGATTGTAAACTAGAAAATCATACATTGTGTGCTCATTGACTATTTCTAGTTTCCATAGGATATATTGATTACATATTCTATGTTGCATATGTTTGCATTGGCATACATTGATCACATTAGGAAGTCCTTGGAAAAAGCATGAAGTCTCGACTGGGACAAATGTCTGGATAGTTGAGCAAGGAAGTCTTGGCTAGGACAAAGGTCCGGATAGTCAAGCAAGAAAGTCTTACTAGGAAAAAGGTCTAGATAGTTAAGCAAGAAATCTTGGCTAGGACAAAGGCCCTGATAGTCAAGCAAGGGAAACTTTCTAGAGACATAGGATGTGTCTTGGATAGAAAGTTGGCTATGTCTCTTTCGTTAGTAGGCCCGAGGGTTAGGTATAAGTTATCTCCAATAGAGTGTGTATATCATGTGTTGATTGGTAGCTTTTAAGGATGTACTTTTATCATCAAGTGAAAGATAGTTGGTCGATGATTGTGGATTCAACCCGTGGTTGTTTCCACTTTGGAGGTTTTACCATGTTAAAAAAAATATCGTGTTAATTCTTTATATCCCTATCTCTTTTATATTTGTATATGTGTTTGATTGTGAAAGATGTAATATGCAAACACTTGATTGGATCAACATTGTAAATTTCTTTTATTATATATATATTTATTGATTCATTTGTATATACTTCCTTGATTGTCAAGTACTTGTAAATACTAGACACACACACAAACACACACACATATGTTTAAATACAAGTGCTTGTGAGTTTGAGTTTTAGTGAAATTCTTTTACTTGCAAATTGTAGACACTAATGGATAATATTGATTGAATAAATACTTCAATTGTCTGCATGTGCTTTTATATGCATAATGCAATGTGCTACAATCTATATAGAGGGACAAACTTTAGTTTGTTTCAAGGGATTGAAAAAGGCGTAAAAACCTGTTCACCTCCCTCTAGCTTAGCTTTAGGCAAATTAACCGTCTTTGTATATTTTCAATTTTCAGATCCACTTTTGAAAACCATATATATACATTCTTTTTTGATTTTACCCACACACCCTCACAACCTTCTTGCACACCATTACCTCATTTAGATCTAGGAATTGTTGGGGTTTTTGCCCTAAAGCTTGTAATTTGTAAATGTGATTTGAACATTAATAAAAGTAGTATATTCATTCATTTTGTGTCATACTTTATATATAACATGTGCACTTAACATCTAAGATTGCTGGATGTAATTTTGAACTGAGTATATGAGTGTCATATACAGATGGATTCAGCTTGAAACGAGAAATCTAAAGAGTCCGTAGATAGCAAATAAAGCTAGGTACTTTATTTGTGGTTAATCTATTGTTGTGATCCATTCTGCAATGTACGGTGATCTTATCCTGGATCCTTCATATGGTGATATGAGAATGGAGGCACCTTGTACGATGTGATCATATAGGACTGGGCCACAATGTATACGCATCTCTCACTAAGATTCGTTTACGCTGTGATTCATATATATCGACAAATGATGGCTATATGTGGGTGATTTTGTAGGGAAAAATCGATATAAAACGCAGCGGAAGAAACGAAAAATAGATTTCGTATGGTTTTAAAATTTTTCTCCAAGCTGAACCTTAACCTTTTAATTAATTAAACTCAGATATATATGGTTAGAGTTAAATACCTCTTGCCTCGTGATCCGTATGACTTACGTCGATTGGTAATCCGCAAAATCTTTTCCGATGCCCGTGAACAGTACCCGCGTGAACTGTACCCGTGTGAATAGTGATCGTGAATAGTACCCGCCTGAACAGTGATCGTGAACACTAACACGAGATCTTTCAATTTGCCATGCGCAGCCCAATCCAGTCCTAGGGTGCGCACGTCGATTGGTAATCCGCAAAATCTTTTCCGATGCCCGTGAACAGTACCCGCCTGAACCGTGATCGTGAACAGTACCCCCCCCCCCCCCCCCCCCCGTGAACAGTGATCGTGAACACTAACGCGAGATCTTTCAATCCACGGTGCGCAGCCCAATCCAGTCCTAGGGTGCGCACGGTGCTCGTTCTCGGTTCCGGTTGCTTCGTTTTTCTTCGTGTCTTCGAATTTTCAATACCCGAATACATTACATCATATTACGAATAAATTACTGCAGCAAATTTTTATATTTTTTATTTGACTGCATTAAGATTTACAAAAAAAAAATACTGCACCTGATTATAAAAAAAAAATACTGCACTTATTTTACATACAAAAAAATAAAATAAAACCCTAGCAACTACCAAGAAGGAATTATGGCAATAATAGACCACCCTTCTTGTTACAAATCCGAAACAAAAATTACATTGAAATTCTAGGACCAAAATCGAGCAATAACAATTCACTTTATAAAACATATATAAATCCATACATTCAACATGTAATTATATATGCGAATACCTAGAGTGCCATCTCTTTCTAAAACATGTATAATCACAATAAAAAGAAATAGATTCACGTATATATACGTTAATTAATTAAAAGGTATAACCAAGGCTCTGATACCAATTGTAGGGAAAAATCGATATAAAACGCAGCAGAAGAAACGAAAAATAGATTTCGTATGGTTTTAAATTTTTCTCAAAGCTGAACCTTAACCTTTTAATTAATTAAACTCAGATATATATGGTTAGAGTTAAATACCTCTTGACGCGTGATCCGATTGACTTACGTCGATTGGTAATCCGCAAAATCTTTTCCGATGCCCGTGAACAGTACCTACGTGAATAGTACCCACGTGAACAGTGATCGTGAACAGTACCCCCACCCCCCCCCCCCCCCCCCCCCCCCCGTGAACAGTGATCGTGAACACTAACGCGAGATCTTCCAATCCGAACACGTACAGTGAATCACCTAGGAGCGTGGTCTCCCTTTTTCTTTGAATTGCAAACCTGAGAATGGATGAACAAAGTTTTCTTTTTCTTTTGTTAGTCACAAAACAATCAAACGAAGACAAAGATTATTCCGGTCACTTTTGAGTTCTCAATCTAATGATCGAAACTCGCGTGAACCTAATTCGATGTTGTACACACAAGCTTATTGATGAACAAGCAATCAGTGTACTATCAAAGAATAATCTCTTCTCTCTTTTATGTTTAGTAGAATAAAAATTATCCTTTTCTATGAATTGAGAAGAAGAAGAAAAATTGAATCATTCAATCAACTCTAGTGGCCGAATTCTATATGTGGTATTATATAGGTGGCCGAAATTTTGCTTCCTCTTCTATTTAGGATTGCCGAAATCTTCCTCTAAATGGACTAGGGTTGCCGCAAATCACATACCAAAAAGAGTTTGTGTTGCACCCTAATTTCCATCAACCTTTAGACTTCAAAACCTAATCCAACTCATAGATATTTTTATTCTTTTATAGACTAAATAAAAAGGCTTCTTATTTGATTAAATAAATAAAATTAATTATTTATTTTCTTATCAAACAAGTCTTTTACTTTTAATATACTACTACCAATAGTATAACTTTAGGAAATATATTTCCTGATCAGAAAAAGATTTGTTTCTTAATTAAACAATTAATTAATAAATTAACTAATTCTTATTTAATTAAAACAATGAAACAAAATAATATATTAGGTTAATATATACACCTTGCCGCCCCACTTATATAAATGGGCCATATATTATTTTCTTATTTCATTTAATCCATTGGACTTTAAATAAAAGCCCACATGTGAACCAGACCCATTCTTACTAAAAGAAACAAGCCCACATGTCTCCTTTTAATATATTAATATAATAGTGCAGCCCATTAATTAAATAATAGACATATTATATTCTTGATATATTAAAAAACAATTCTAGATGGACCCTTAAATCGGCCCGGTAGAATATATCAAGTGATCCACGCAAATACGTGCGGATTGGGGATCTTGGCGGGCTATCTAAATTTAAGCTTCAATAGACACAACCTAACCACAATCAACAAATGATTCACTTAGGTCCAATCTATTAATTTTAACTCATTCCACTAAAGAGCTAAAATTGAACTCTTAAACAAAGATAGAATAAGGAGATGTTTCTCATTCATACCCTAGACAATCTTATAGGAGATGGTGTATCCTCGTGAATAATATCAGTAATCGCCAAGAGCTCATAGACCGCCTATAGCTCTCCAAGTTACCATATTTCCTCATATGACCATATTTCCTCATATGACCACATTTCGAACTTGGATACTTTGACTTGTCCAGAAGCCATGTTTCCAGTAATCATTATTGAAAACTCAACGTTGAGATTTAATATCCAATACCTCAAAACATCCATATGATGATATTATACTCTCATTTAATAAATGGAGCCACGATGTCCATATCTATAAATGAAGTCCTCTATCGATTAACAAATGTATACCACCAAACTATCGAGGATAGACTATGCTATATAATCGTACTCATTGATAGCTCTAATGATAACACTTGCAACCATAAGTCCATCATTTATCTCAGGATTAAGATAGACTCTCTGATTGTCCTCTTTAATGAAAAAACTTATATCTAGTGACGGTTCTAGATAAAGTATTTCATTGTGATCCAGTTCAATTCACCTAGTGCACTAGATTCTTTTACTCGAAAACCTTTCGATGATTTTAGACTCATCATATTCATTTGATCCCACTCAAATGCTAGTAAAAGAATTCTACAACTTTAACAAGATAGAGGTGCCCAACCTTTAACTTAAGTTGTGAACGTTATTCAAGACTAACTAAAGAATTGTGTCTACCTCATACATATCCGGATGTATGAACAATTCTTCATGTCTTATAGTCTTTTGACCTTATGATTATTTACCTTGACAATTATAATAATAAATGCTATAAGTAATTGTAAGAATCAAAATTCACTTTATTAATATGAGAAGATTGTCAATTACAATATTACACTCTTGCCATTGAGCATAATCCTAACAGATTTTAATTCTAAGTGTCTTATCGACTCCTTCGGGTTAGGTCATAGTCTTTGATGTACCATGGGTGAGGTTAGAGTTGCATTCCCTATCTATATGCTCCGTATGTTGGGATTACGGTTTGGCTTGTGGCTGGGAAGGTTTGTACACAATAGTGGAATCCACTCCTTCTTGCGAGAAGTAGATAATAGTTCCCTTAAGGGTTGATTTAGGACTTGAACAATACGAGCGCTCTCCTAATTCCGTGAGGAATGTAGGATTTATTGTTCATTAGAGAATCAATGGTACTTAATGGAAAGATGTAATTAGAGGGTATAACGGACATTATGACCCAGCTCTAATTATGAACTACTTATGGAGGATCATACCATATGTATTAGCTATATCAATGGACACCGATAGTTATTGGTTTGTGTAAAAATGTCTACAGTAGAGAGAGTGTAGCTTTAGGTTTTTAGTGGATTAACACCGAAGTTAATAATCATGAAATATTAATTAAAGACTTTAATTAATTATTTCTAATGATTATTGGAGCTTAAAATACTGTGGGTCTATTAGGTTCCCTTGCTAGTCCGATCGATTTAGGTAACAAGGGTCACGGTTAATTAATTGGATTGTCCAATTAATTGTGTTACAAAAGTGACACGTGCTTAATCGAGAATTAGTTAAATAATGAGATTATTTAATTATGTAATTAATCATTATTGGAGGGTGTTCTTTGATATTTAATTTTGAAAGATAAGATAATGTGATTATTTTATTTTTAATTAAATAATTAATTTGAATTTAAAAGTTTAAATTCAAACTTTATTAATATCTATTAAAAGATATCAGATATCTTTTAAAAGATTTTAATAAAATTTAAATCAGTTTAAATTATATAAATATATAAATATATATATATATATATATATTTATATATATGCGGTAAATGATAAGTGTACAACATAAGAATACGATCAAAAATTGTTTTGAGCGTAAAAAGAACTAAAAAAAAGAAAGTGTTCTTAATTTTTTTTTCATAGGCCAGAAAAAGTTTCTCCCTTCTCTCTTCTACCTCCGGCAGTTCCTGAGTTCCGTGATGCGCCCATATGCCGTTTCTAGTCCTGGGAGATAGCAAGGAAGATCCTATTGGTTCAGATCAGGAGCAGATCGAATTATAGAGAAGGAGCCTCCAACGCAGGTATGATGAAAAGTGTTTTCTTCCTTCTTTCCTTGTTATCGTATTTTACTGAACACAATAGGTTTATGTTTTCGATCGCTTTATAAAATTTTTTAAAAAACTCTTCCGCTGCGCGATTGGTAAAACCAGGCACTAACAAGAATATCCTCCCACCAAATCCAAACCCATTCTACACAAATTCCTAACCAATTTCCCTACCAAATCGTCTCTTCACCACCTGTTTCCCTTTCCCTATCACAATTCCCAAAAACCCACACTCAAGGAGCTCGAATTCTACATTTAGAGGGGTGGAGAGGAGCTTGAAGACAAAGGAGATTTCAGCATACCAATGTGTTTCCTCTCATCTCTTGCTTCTTTTATTCTCTTTTGTGTATTTGCTATGAGTAGCTAAACCCCTTTGTGGGAGTTGACGTAATTGACTTGAATTGTGGGTGATTCACCATTTATCTAGTATTTGATTTCTTAGTTTCATTAATTGATCTTAATGTATTTGATATCTCTTTGGATTAAGTAGGCATATCAACTCTTGAATCATTGTTTGATGTTGAATTTATTGAATGTTTTTAAAATTTGCTTAAAATCTCCTTGGCTTGAGTAGGCATACCAACTCTCAATCCAAGTTGAGATACCCACAAATGGTGATTAAAACTAGCTATCTTGAATGAGAGGGATGTGTTGTGAGCATACCAATCCAACATATCTTGGCTAAAGAGTGGAAGGGTTGGATTGTGAGCATACCAATCCAAGCCATCCCAACTACCGTAAATCTATCTAGGCTTAATTAGAAACCCTCTCTACACTCAACCAGGCATACCAATCGTTGATGTGTAGTGAGAGTTGAGTGAATTCAATATCACACTTAAGGATAGATTTAGCTTTAAGAGATCGAACGGTTCTTAAATTGATAAATGGATTGCCCACTATTTGTGTCTTGATTGCATTAACTCTCACATTTCATCTCATTATCTTGTCTTACCATTTCAGATTTTTGTTAGTTTTAGTTGCATTTTAGATTACTTAGTTAATTGTCATTTGCATTTAGTGTTAATTGTCCAAAACCATTGAATCATTTACTCTTTATTGCATTACTAGTATTGGAGTGTCAATTTAGTCATTGCTATCCTACAATCCCTATGGATGATACCTCACTTGCCATTATACTCATTTTAAAAGCGTTTTGAGCACATTTTAGGTCTTTATAAATTTCTTTTTAACATCACAAACGGTGAGTGATCAAAAACAGCGTTGCTGCCGGGGATCGGCGAGCGTAGTGGTGATTAGATTAGGTTTAGTATTAGTTTCTTTGTTGTTTTAGTTCATTTAGTTTCTTTTATTGCGTGTGTGTTTTGTTGTTTTTGTTGTTTCTTTCTTTTCAGGTCCTTAGGTATATGCACGGTCTATATTCTTTGAGGGGTGCATTGTTTCCAGTAAACGATAACATTCATCATATCAGAAGATTGATTAGGCAATTTGAAGGAACTCAGTTGGAAGACAACATGGAAGAAGAAGTACCACCAGTTATACTAGAGCAAGTGGCTCAAGATCAAGATTAAGAAGATTTGGGCTTGACGATAGAAGAATACACTCTCCCATCCATTAAAAATCAGCCTACTATAATCGTGCTCGATGATGTTGCTAGGCAGTACGAACTCAAGGGAATGCTCATCAACATTCTGCCATCTTTTGTTGGGCTACCTACTAAAGATTGTTTACAATTCATGAAGGAGTACAGTGCAGTCCTTGAGAAGTTTCCTATAGTGGCTTGCAACACAGTTCTAACCAGGGAGCAGTTACACATGGAGTGTTTCCAGTATTGTCTGAAAGAGTGCGCAAAGAAGTGGTGTATGGCTTTGAGAGCCGATTCACTCACCACATGGGCTTAGGTCTGCAAAAATTTCTTCAACAAGTTTTTTCCAGCAGTCAAGGCGGAGGTATTAAGGGTGAAGATTTCTACCTTTGATGAAGAAGATAGTGAACCCTTCCATAAGGCTAGGAGAGGTTCTAGATCCTTTTTGGAAAAATTCCGCCGCACATATATCCCGATGAATTGAAGGTTACCTTGTTCTACGGTGGTCTCATGTCTATTACTTAGATGTTGGTTGATAACACTTGTGGAGGGACTATTGCGGATAAGAGAGTTGCCAGAGCCTATGAGATACTTGAGAAGTTAACTCAGAATTCGCAACAGAGGACTTCAAGCGCTAGAAGAGGAGGTAGATTTGAGGTAGATGGAGGCACTAGAATGGCAATTGAAATGCCAATGAAGGATAAGGAATTGCAGTCCATGAAAGAGTACATGAAGACAATGATAAAGCCAAGCCTGATTGCAAATCAAGTGACTAGAGAGGCAATTAGTGGATGAGATGGATTTGTGTGGCAGCGAGAGAAAGCCCAAGTCCTAGGAGCTTTTTAGAGATAAAGGAATGACCCGTTCTCTAACTCTTACAATCCGAGTGGAGAAATCACCTAAAAATTATTGTGGGCCAACAACTCCAACAACAACCAAGGTTTTGGTAACCAAGGATTCAACAACAACATGAACTACAATCAAGCAAGTGGAAGCAACGACCAGTGGGGAAATTCAAACAACTAACAGCAACAAACAAGGAAGCTTCTACAACACACAAATCAAGCTCATTTCAACCAAGGACCAACAAATTCAAAGAAGAAATGAGAGAGTCTATCCAAACTGCTCAACAAGCTTCTCAAGCCATTATGAATTCTCAAATGTCAATAGAGCAAGTCTTGAATAACTACATTCTGTCAAATGATTAGAGGCCTAATGGGATGGATGTTTCAATCAAAAAGCTCGAGATGCAGTTGAGTCAGATCAATGAGGCTTTTCACAAGCAAGACAAGGGGAAGTCTCCAAGCAACAATGAGCATGCCAAAGTGATTGAAGCTGTCTATGATGAGTGTGAGTGTTTAGAAGAAGAAGAAACCTCATTAGAGTCGGTTGAGTCACTAGGCAAGGTGAAGAAAAAAGACAAGCACAACAAGGAGGAGGTAGTGAAACAAGTAGAAGGACTTAATGATAAGGTGATGGGACGTATTTCCCTTAAGCTAGAAGATCCCAGGCAGTTTCATTATCTCAGTCAAGGTTAGTGATTCAATAGAAATGGGAGTAAGCATCAGCATGATGCCTCTCAATTTGTACAAGCAATTGAGGATAATCTCGATAAAGCCAACGAAGTTGACACTTCGGATGGCGAAAAACTCTCCAAAGGTTCCATATGGCATTGTAGAGAATGTTTATCTCATTATGAATGGCCTTGAAACCCCGGTAGATTTTGTAGTTATGGAGATTGAGGAAGATTTTCCTCATGAAAGGGATTGGAAGCTCCTTCTAAGGAGATACTTAATGGCTATAGCCGGAATAAAGGTTGATGTTGTCAAGATGAGGCTATCATTCAGTTATTATGTCAAGTGTGTGGAATTTTATATCAACAAGCCGGAAGAGAGAGTTGCCAAATGAGGGTGTTTTTGATAGAAGTGCCCAAAGGAAGAAAGAAGAAGAGCCGTGTGTGCGATCTTATACAAACATTTGAAAAGGTTTCAGGGATGGAAAATGGGCAACAAGATTGCTTTAAAGAGCAAGAACCAATGAAGTTTGAAGAGAAAGTTTTTGATTGACAAGCACTTGAGGAAGTTCATAGGGTTAAGAAGGAGAACAAAAGGCTTATTCTTGAAGTGAGGCTTCTCAAGGCGGAGAATGAGATGCTTAGAAAGAAAGTGCAAGAATTCTCGTCTATCAACAAGGAGTTGGGAGAACAAATCAAGAACCTTAAGAATCATAAAAATTTTGCATTTAAGGATTTAGAGGACTTAGCTAGGATATCAGAAGAATTTGAAGAGGAAATAGCTCGCAAGTCAAGGAAGGTGCTAATGGAAGTTGAACGAAAGGCCAATGCCTTGGACAAAGTCAAGGAAGCATTGAGTAGGAAGAAAGAGGTGCTAAAAATAGCAAAGGTCAAGGAGTGCGACTACATTTTTCAATTGGACAAAGTGGAGAAGGTGGTCAAGACACTTCAAGTAAGGCAACACCAAAGGTAAAATCCAAGGCCTCAAGTCCAATCAACAAAAGAGAGTCACTCTGAATTTTCTCCTACTTGTTATTTTTGTTCAAAAAAGGGCACATTCAAGCCTATTGTTACAAATTTGATAGGTATAGGAAGATAAGAGAATAGAGGACAAGGAAGAATTCACCTAGGGTGAAACATATATGGGTGAGAAAGGAATTGGTGAGCCAAGTTAGAACAAACGGGGGGTTAGATTCATTAGCATGCATTTGGGTTGTTAAAAAGAATGAATCTCCCAACTTAGCTAAGCCACCCTTAGTTGATCCTACCCCCTCTATAAGTGCATCATATTGAATATCTTGTTGCATTTTAAATTGCACAATTAATTTTCTCTAATAGACTAGGTTTTTGCCATTTAATTTTGATTATCATGTGCATGTAAAAGTTTGGGTAGAACTAGGTTTGGTGGAGAAAATTTATTGTGGAATCTATTTTGAGTGTTTATTATGATTTTCAATTTTGTCCAATGTTGATAGTGGAATAATTAAGCAAGGTTAGTTGATATTTATATGGATTTGGTGCAGGTCAAGACAAGTCAAAGATAAATTAGCAGCTATTGCACGGGTGATCGTGCCAAAATTGTACTATAATTTGGCACTTATATTCATGTCCTTTGTCTTGTTTTCATGTGTTTTTATGGATTTATGGCTCTTTTATTTGTGATTGCAGACATTCAATGCAAGTCTTGTTCTGGAAACAGGGATCGGGACTTTCATAGCGAAAAAGGGATCAAATGGTGCAAGGATGGATCAAAGGCTCTAATGCGCAGGTACTGCACTGTGCAATACCCTTGCACTGAAGAGGATGTTAAAGATATATCAGTGCACTGGTTTTCACCAGCGCACCAACCGCTCACCTGAAGTTGAAATCTCAGAGTTGCCCAGAACACCGGTACTGTGCAGGTCCCTACTGGCGCCTTATTTGCGCAAATTGCCAAACCAGGGAAGCAGATCAGAAGGCAACAAGTCACTGTGCAGGTCACTACTCGGTTGCCCTACCCACGCACTACGCTCATCAGGTCTCGCCACATCAGCATTTCATACCTATTTTTGGAATCCTATATATAGATTCGTGTGTTAGATCATCTGGACACCCACACTGATATTTTTATCACCTTTTCTCTCTCTAGATATAAGAATCTAACAATCCTAACATCATCCAAAAACCCATTTCATTTCCCTTGATTTCTACTCAATATGAACACTAAAAGCTTGGATTTGAAGCTTCAAGGAAGGATAATCTCTACATGGGTCTATTCTCTATCTCTTCTTTTAGTTTTTGCTTTGTAATGATTATGAGTAGCTAAATCCCCACTAAGGGGTTAATGTGATCCAATTGTTAACTTTGGGCATTGTAATGAACTCTAGGATTACACCAGAGTACACTCGTCAAGTGGAATCCGGACTTTATAATCTCAATTTTTATCTAATCTTAAATAGGTAATCAATTCTATACACTCTAGGTTGATAACTTGTGAAAAAATAAGCACCAATACTATACACTTTTGATTGGTGACATTACAAAGAGATTAGTCCCTTAATTTGATAGATGTGCATTCATGGATAATCACTTGTGAGTGGTCAATACTATACACTCTAGATTGGACACTTATAAGGGATATACAACCAATACTAAACACTCTAGATTGGTTGCAATAGATTGATTTACATTCATGAGAGTTCTCGATTTGACCATTGTTTGCATATTGGATCCATTAACTCCTTAGTCTATTATCATTCGTACACACACTTATCTTCTAACTTAGTTGCATTTAGCTTAGCTTAGTTTAATTAGTTAATTGTGGGTTTTGCTTTTAGTTAATCAATTTCTCCAAACCAACCATCACTTTACTTTTATTGCATTTACTTCTATAGCAAATTTAGCTCTAGAGTTCTATTTGGTCATAACTATTCGATCGATCCCTATGAACGATACCCTACTTGCCACTTTACTTGGTTTTTACACATTTTGAGCGCATGTTTGGATTTTATAAATTCTTTTGACAGACAATTTTAATACACCAAAACGACCACTGTTAAAAATGGTACCGTTGCCGGGGATCGACGTGTTAAGTTGTGATTAGATTTTGCTTTAGTTTAGTTTATTTATCGATTTAGTTTGTTTAGTTTCTTTTATTTCATTTTGGTCGTTTGTTTTTGGATTTTCAGGATCATAGGTACATGCGCGGTAGATGTTCTTTGAGAGGTACTTTATTTCCAGCTCAAGACAATATTCATCGAATTGGTAGATTGATCAGACAGTTCGAGGAGAATCAATTAGAAGAAGAAATAGCTGAAGAAGTGTCACAAGGTGTACCGAACCAAAGAGTCAATGATCAAGAACAAGATGAGGAGTTAGATGACACACATCTATTGTATATGCAATATCAAAACAAAAATTTATGAAACTACAACTATGCACTCAAATGTATTAAACAAGTAGTGTGGCAAGTTAAGGTATCGTCTATAGAGATCGAGATATAGTTATGATCAAATCTTTACTCTAGTAATAAATGCAATTGATTAGAAATTAACTAATATGCAAACTATGTTTAAACTAATAAAAATGCAACTAAGTTAGTGGATGAAAATAGATGATAAATGGATTACGGAGTTGATGGATCCATGGAGCAAACAATTGGCAAAGATGAACTCACAATAATGAACATTTTCCAAATGGAACCAATCTAGAGTTTATAGTATTGCTTGTATATCCCTTATGAGTTTCCCATCTAGAGTGTATAGTGTTAACAGAAATTTTGCTCGGGGCAATAAATCTCAGTTAGCACCTCAAGATCATTACCACGTAGGTGATGACCAAGGTAGAATGTATATGTATATGACAGTGCCTAATGAAATGACAAGGAGACAATGATATTGTTAGCTACTCGAAAGAAATAAAAGTCTTCCTTTATTGATAACATATGGTATACATCTCTCTCTCTCTCTTTCAAACTGCTCTCACTTTTCTCTGGGGGATAGTTAGGTACTTGTTGTGTGCCTGTCGGATAGTAGTCTCCTCTTTTTAGAAGGAGGAAGTCCCTCATTTATACAATGTCTTTATAGGTTTAATCTCATTGATTCCCCCTTGATTTTCTCCTCCCTCCTTATCGGATAGGATTTTTACCTTAAAATGTCATTGACTTTAAGTTAATTGCTCAGTTGAGGATATCTTGGTGGAAATCAATTTGTTTCCTACTTAGACTCTATTACTTGTTCTATACGTATGTAACGTCTTTAGATGTGATCCTATGTATCTTCGGGTCTAGCATGATTCCATAGGGGTCGTTGAATGTATCACGGTGTGGTATATTAGTTTAGTGAGGTCGATCAGTGTTCTGGCCCCGATATTGAGAAGTTTCGTCCAGCTAGGAGCTAGGTCTGACCTCCCTTGACCTTTCGAAGCTAGGTGTGGCCCCCTATGGACACCCCCCCTGTATCAGCGAGGTATAGGCGAGCTTCTGGAGAAATTACGAGGTAACCTTGACTTCGGGGGGGGGGGGGGGGGGGGGGTTTCCTGTTTTCAGGTTCGGTGACGCGGGCTTGATCCGACCATTCCGGACTCTATTCCGGATGTTTCTGGAGCCTGCCCTTATTCCTACGGGGCGGTATCGTAGCTCGGCTTTGGGTAACATGGTCTCCTGGTGGAAAATCTCGGGCATGGAGCTAGGTCTGGAGGGTGGAAAATTTCCCTTTTGTCCTTAGCCAATTTTGGCTATTAACATATAGTATTGGCCACCCATAAGTGATTGTTCATGAATGTACATCTATCAAAATAAGGGATTAATCTCTTTATAAAGTCACCAACCTAGAGTGTATAGAATAGATGCTTAATCTCTCACAAGCAACCAACCTATAGTGTATAGAATTGTTTACCCATTTAAGATTAGATAGAGAATGAGATTAATAAATCCGGATTTCACTTAAGGAGTGTACTCTTGTTCAATCCTTCCATCAATTGAGCTTAAGAGATTCAAATTGAGTGTATACCCGATTCTCTACTCAAGTAATTTCTCAAACAATTTGCCAAAGAGAGGAGTGTACAATCTAAGACAAATTATCCTTAAAATCAATTAGAATATTGAATGAAATATATTTGATAGATTGATAGAAAAGATAGAGTTCATTACAATACCTAAGGTTCACAAATGAATCACATCAACCCCTTAGTGGGGATTTAGCTACTCATGCTAATTACAAAAGATAAACTAAGAGATAAGAGTGAGGATAAACCCATGAAGAGATTCACCTTCCTTCAAGCTTCAATTTCAATCTCTTAGAGAACTTGTTGAATAGAAAATCTAAGAATGGAAGTGTGGGTTTTGGATGTGAAGGGAGAGAATGATTCCTAGATCTAGAGAGAGAAAATGTGATGTAAAATGGTGTGTGGTCGTGTGGCTGACCTAACATAAGATTCTATATATAAGTTCCCCGAAATAGCTCTGATTTTGCTGACGTGGATGCACCTGATGTTAGAAAAAACACGCGGTGGAAGCGAAAAATATGATTGGTAATTTGGTATATTTTAAAATTTTCCTTTAGAAAGAAAGAACCTTAACCCTTGATTAATTAACATATAATTAAAAGTATCATACTTTTTTACGTGACGATTGATATTGCGTCGATTTGAATCCGCAAGATCTTCCAATCCAATCACGAACAGTGAATCTTTTTCTTTGAATTGTATAGCTGAGGATGGAAAACAAAAATCTTTTTCTTTTGTCAGTCACACTAACCCTCCTAGAGAAAATAATGAACGTTTGGTCACTTGTGAATTCTCAATCTTTTCAATCGAAAACTTGCGTGAGCCATAATTTGATGTTGTGCACAAAGTTTTTTGATATAAAAGCTACTAGTACACTATCGGAAACAAAACACTTCTTTATCTTATTTCTCTTGGCCGAATTTCACACTCTTTTTCGGAGTTGGATGATTTTTTTTTATTAAAGCAAAAGAATAAAAAATATTCTTCTTAAAAAGAAAACTCTCTCTTGGCCGAATTCTCTTGATAGGGATATATATATATATATATATATATATATATAGTGGCCAAAAATTCTCCTTCATTGTGGAGGGTTTTTGTTTCACAAAACCTCTTATCAACTTAGTAGTTTAAACCTATTCCAACTCATAAGTGTAACATCCAATAATTGAATATCAATTTAAAATTGTGACTTTATCAATAACTTCTTAATTTGACTAGATAAATAAAACATTTTTATTTATCTACTTATCAAATAAAGTTTGTGATATTTATCATACTACAAACAATAGTATGACACTAAGAGTCCTCCTAGTTAGAATAAGATTTTTGATTTTTAATCAAATAATTAATTAATTAATAAATCAATTAATTTCCATTTGATTAAATAATAAAATAAAACAATATATTAGGCTAATAATTTTAGCCCTTGCTGCCCAAGCCTATACATGGCCAATATATTGTTTTTTTCCATTTTATTGAATCCATTAGACTTTATTAAAAAAAATCCACATGTGAACTAGACCCATTCTAAAAGGAAGTCCACATGCTTTAAATTAATACATTAATATAATTTAATAGCCCATTTATTTAAAATGTGCAAATTATATTCTTAATGTACTAATGGAATACTAGTTGCACCCTATTAGGGCGCCCAAGGATCTCCACATCCTTGGCCGCCCATTCCAGGCTTTTGAAGAGTTACCGCATGTCATGATCACACATGTCCGCACCTCTCCAAAACTTTTGGGTTCTGAAATCCAAAAACAATTCTAGATGGATCCAAAAATTGGTCTGGTAGAATATATCAAGTTATCCATTCAAGTTTGTACAGATTGGGGATCTTGGCGGGCTATCTAAATTTAAGCTTAAGTTGACATAACCTAATTACAATCAACAAATGATTCACTTAGGTTCAATCTACTAATTTTAGCTCATTCTACTAAAGAGCTAAAATAAAACTCTTAAATAAAGATAGAATAAGCTAATGATTCTCATTCGTACCCTAGACAACCTTATTGAAGATAGTGTATCCTCGTGAAAAATATCAGTAATCGCCAAGAGCTCATAGACCGCCTATAGCTCTCTTAGTTACCATATTTACTCATATGACCACATTTTGAACTTCGATATTTTGACTTGTCCAGAAGCCATGTTTCAATAGACACTATTGAAAACTTAACGTTTTGATTTAATATCCAATACCTCAAAATATCTATAAGATAATATTCTACTTACATTTAATAAATGGAGCCACGATGTCCACATCTATAAATAAAGTCCTCTATCGATTAACAAATGAATACCACCAAACCATCGAGAATAGACTATGCTATATAATCGTACTGAGTGAAAGCTCAAATGATAACACTTGTAACCATAAGTCCATCATTTATCTCAAGATTGAGATAGACTATTCGATTGTCTTTAAGTGAAAACTTTTATCCACTGACGGTTCTGGATAAAGTATTTAACTGTGATCCTATTCAATGCACCTAGTGCACTAGATTCTTTTGCCTAAAGACACTACACTTTGATGGTTTTAGACTCATCATAACACATTTGATCCCACTCAAATGCTAGCAAAAAAAATCTACAACTTTAACAAGGTCAAGGCACCCAGCCTTTATCTTAAGTTGTGAATATTGTTCAAGACTAACTAAAGAATTGTGTCTACCTCATACATATCCAGATGTACGAACAATTCTTCATCTCTCATAGTCTTTTGACCTTATGATTATTTACTTTTGACAATTATAATAATTAAACTATAAATGCTATAAGATTTGTTATAATAGAAATCATTTTATTAATATGAAAAGATTGGCAAATACATTATTACACTCTTGCTATTGAGCATAATCCTAACAATCTCCCACTTGCGCTATAGCAAGTGTGTCATATCTCTCATTCCCATGTTCTCTAGGTGCCAATCAAAACTCTTCTGTGGTAGAGCATTTGTGAAGGGATCAGCTCGATTTTCTGCTGACGCGATCTTGGTAATCGTCACGTCACCCGTATGCACAATTTCCCTCAGAAGGTGATACTTCCTTTCAATGTGTTTCTCTTTCTTATGGCTTCTTGGTTCTCTCGAATTAGCCATCGCTCTACTGTTGTCACAGTAGATAGTGATTTGTTTACTTCTAAGTCAATCAAGAATTGGCGGAGTCAGACAGCCTCTTTAGCATCTTCGCATGCGGCAACATACACAATTTCCTTGGTGGAATCAGCAATACAGGATTGCTTGATACTCCTCCATATGACTGTGACTTCTACAAGAGTAAACAGAGATCTTGATGCTGATCTCCTGGAGTCTAAATTTGACTAGAAATCAAAATCTGTATACCTAACAGGAATTAAATCCCCTCAAGAGTATACAAGCATATGATCTCTCGTTCTCTTGAGATACTTGAAAATATGCTTGACTGTCATCCTGTGATCAGAACCAGGTTTCGATTGAAACCTGCTAACTATGTCAACAGCAAAACAAATATCTAGTGTAGTGCAGAGCATCGCATAGATGAGACTTCCAACTGCCGAGGCATATGGAACCCTACTCATGAATTGCTCTTCATGCTCATTCTTATGAACTTGTTCCTTAGAAAGTTTGGTTCCATGTCTAAAAGGTAACATACCTTTCTTGGAATCTTGCATGGAGAACTTAGACAATATTTTATCTATGTATGAAGCTTGGGATAATGTAATCATTCTATTCTTTATATCCCTCATTACTTGGATACCCAGACTATAACTTGCTTCTCCTAAGTCTTTTATATCAAATTGTTTTGCTAACCATTCTTTTACTGATGTCAATACACCTATATCGTTTCCGATGAGTAGTATATCATCAACGTAAAGAACTAGGAAAACTAACTTGTCGCCTTTAATCCTTTTGTATACATAGGCTTTGTCAAGGTTTTGAATAAATCCAAAACTTTTCACAACTTGACTGAACCTTATGTTCCAGGATCTAGATGCTTGTTTTAGTCCACATATGGATCTTTGCAACTTGCATACCCTTTCCTTTTGGCCCTTTCAATGAATCCTTCTGGTTGCATCATATAAATGCTTTCGTCAAGACTTCCGCTAAGGAAAGCTGTCTTGACGTCCATTTGCCAAATCTCTGGGTCTAGAGATGCTGCAATGGATAAGAGTATCCTAATAGATTTGAGCATGGCCACAGAAGATAAGGTTTCCTCGTAATCGATACCTTCCTTCTGTGTGTAACCTTTAGCTACCAATCTAGCTTGAAAGGTTTCCACATTTCCATCCATACCGCTTTTCCTCTTATATATCCACTTGCACCCAATGGGTTTTATCCCTTTTGGCAAGTCTACAAGAGACCAGACTTTGTTTTTGAACATAGACTCAATCTCAAATTGCATTGCCTTTTGCCAATGGCGACAATCAACATCCTTCATAGCTTCCTTGTACATGTAGGATCATCGTCGGCCGGAAGATTCTCTACTAATTCCCCTAGACTGATGTATATCTTTGGTTGTCTATTAACCCTTCCACTACGATATGGAATGGTAGGTTGTTGATCTTGTGATGATGTGGAACTTACAATTAGGCTAGGTTGTGAAACCTTTTGTGGAATTGTATCTCCTAAAAGCTCAGGACAATTCTACTTTTAGGCATAAAATTATTCATATAGTTCTTTTCCAAAAATTTAGCATTTGTCGAAACAAATACTTTAAGATCTAAAGGGCTATAGAAATAATATCCTTTAGTTCCTTTTGGATACCCCACAAATATGCATGTTTCTAAACGGGTGTCCATCTTTTCTGTCTTTCCTTTTAACATGTGCGCAGGACATCCAAATATCCTTAAGTGTTGTAAACTTAACTCATGCGGTGTTTGAGGAACCGACTTGGATGGTACATCATTTAGAATGTACATAGCAATTTGTAAAGCATATCCCCAAAAAGAATTAGAAAGTGTTGAATAACTCAACATAGACCTTACCATGTCCAAAAGAGTCTTATTTCTCCTTTCTACCACCCCATTTTGTTGAGGTGTTCTTGGCGTAGAAAACAGAGAAATTACCCTATTATCAATAAGATATTGTTGAAACTCGCCAGATAGATATTCTCCACCACAATCAGATCTCAAGATTTTTATGTGTTTCTTAAGCTCGTTTTCTATTTCAGCTCTAAATGATTTGAACATGTCAAAAGCATCCGACTTATGTCTCATGAGGTACACATAGCCAAATCTCGAGTAATCATCCGCGAAAGTGATGAAGTACTCATATCCACCTCTAGCTTGAATGGTCATAGGACCACACATATCAGTATGTATTAATCCTAAACATTCAGTGGCTCTTGTGCCTTTGGTGGTGAACGATCTTTTGGTCATCTTACGTTCCAAACAAGATTCACAAGTTGGTAGATCATCGACCTTTAAGTAACTTAAAGGTCCATCACTAACCAATCTTTTAATCCTATCAAGGTTAATATGACCTAGGCGCAAATGCCATAGGTAGGTTTCATCTTTTGATAATTTCACTCTTTTATGATTAGGTTCTGTTGATTCCGTGTCTAACAAGTGAGAGATATTTCTATGCAAATAAAATAAACCGTTTTCCAATATACCTTTGCAAACAAATTTGTCATTCCTACTAATAATAAAACCTTTATTAAAAGTAACCAAATATCCAAATTTATTTAAACAAGAAACTGAAATTAAATTCCCCTTGAATTGAGGTACATAATAAACGTCTATCAAATCCAAATGCCTACTAGAATCTAAATGAACTCTTATATCCCCCACTGCACAGGCAGACACCAACGCTCTGTTGCCTAAACACAATTAAAATTCATTCTCATTCAGTCTTTTCCTTTCCTGGAACCCCTACAAGGAACAACAAACATGATTAGTGGCTCCAGAGTCTATGATCCAAGAATCTGTAGAATCTGTCAGAAAACATTTTTCAAGATCATTAATATTACCTTATTCCTTCTTTTTATTAGACTTTGGGCAATCTCTTTTCCAATGTCCCTTTTTACCACAAAGGAAACACTTTCCTTTGATCTTGGTTACTTTCTTGGTCTTCTTCTTGGTAGGCCCAAGTTTCTTTTTCTTCTGTTGTTTGTTGACCTTCTTACTGGTCTTAATAGCAGCAGCTTTACCAACCATATAAATCTCTTGACCCTTTCCTTTCACAAGGATCATCTCAGTGCTTTAAACATCTTGCATCAGACCCTACAAGGTGTATTCCTTATTGTTCAAGGTTAGTCCAACTTGAATTGATCAAAGGAATTTGATAGTGAGTTGACAATCATGTCAATTTTTGTCTCACCATCTATCTCAGCACCATTGAGTTCAGCAATGTTGAGATGTGCTATGACTTTCATCATGTGATCTTTCACAACCTGTCCAAGTTTCATCCTAAGGTTCATGAAAGTAGTCACTGCCTCTCTTTTAGTCTCCCTGGACCTTATAGCAAACATCTCCTCTAGAGACATCATTATATCAGCAGCAGTACTCATTCTTTCGTGTTGCTGTTGCAACACGTCAGAGATGGTGGCCATAATGTAACATTTGGCCATCTCATCTGAGGTCTCCCACTACTTATACTAGTCTCTTTGAATCTCAGTAGATTCATTAGTAGGAGCAGGTGGTTTAGGAGTAGACGAAACAAACTTAAGCTTTTCAGATTGCAACAACAGCCAAATTTTCCTTTTCCATGTGACATAATTATCACCAGTTAAAGTATTATCTTTCAGGATGTTGATTAGGGATGGGGTCATGATTTCTGAATGAAACAAAAATTATATAAGTAAACAATCATGAAAAGCACTTTTGAATATTTATCTTGAATTAAATAAAATAATTCAATCGTAAAATTCAACGGTGATCCAACTTCCATATATTTCACGCCTCTTTTGGGAGTTCACACCATTTACTAGTTGGACTAGCTCCCACCTAATTGTTAACAAAACAACCAGCGTTTTCATTTTAGCCTTGCGATTTATATTGACAAGAACTCTTGGGAGGATATCAATAAAACCGCATTGAGTGTGTTACCAAGTTATCGACCTTCAATATATTCCTTCACAAAAATCCCTCCTTTGAGAGTATATATTGCTTGAGTCAATTGTCTAGTCTATCCTTGTAATGAAGTATCTTGCTAAATTCCATTCTTGGATACCCATTGGGGGGTTATCACATAAAACATAAAGCTTAACTAACCTTGGAAGCCATAGGTGTTCAAAACACCTTATCCCACTCAATTATTTAAGACGTGTGATAGAATTCCATAGAATGATTTACAAAGTTACCTAGATGCCAATTAGATACCAAAACCATTCAATGCATGTTCATACCAAAAGAGATATATGAGTGGCACTCCTATTGTATACGACATGTTATCAAACAATGATAAACACCGCAATATTTACAAAAAAATAAATAGCCACAATTTTGGTCCATCCTAGAAAAGCAAGTAAATTACATTTGTTTGAAAGAACAAAACCCTAATCCTAACTTGGCGAACAAGTCATCAAGCGGCCGTCCGTCAAAGGTTTTGGGCGCAGCGAAGCCATGTACGACTGCCTCATGTTCAACACCGCGTGCTACCCATGGGCTCGCGTATGCTACCAGCCCTTTTTTTTAAAGGGGGCACACTGCAACACCATAACAAGCGCAGCTGCGCGCTTGGTCGCGCTCGTGCTTCCTGGTTGGTGCGCACGGGATGCCCTGAGCTGCTCCACTGCTTCCAATACTTCAATTCTTCAATTCTTCGAAACTTGAATATATTACAACAGTTTTTTTATTACAACAATAAAAAATAAAATAAGAACTTAACAACTATCAAGAAGGAAATTATGGCAATGATAGATCACCCTTCTTGCTACAACTTCAAACAAAATTACATTGAAATTCTAGGACCAAAATCGAGTAATAACAAATCATATTATAAAAACATATATATATATATATATATCCATACATTCCAATGTAATTATATATGTGAATACCTAGAGTGTCATCTCTTTCTAAAACATGCATATTTACAAAAAAAAGAAATAGATCCACGTATATATACATCAATTAATCAAGGGTACAACTAGGCTCTAATACCAATTGTAAGGAAAAACACACGACGGAAGCAAAAAATATGATTGGTATATTTCAACATTTTCCTTTTAAAAGAAAGAACCTTAACCCTTGATTAATTAACATATAATTAAAAGTATCATACATTTTTCATGTGACGATTGATATTGCATCGATTTGAATCCGCAAGATCTTCCAATCCCATCATGAACGTGAATCACCTAGGAGTGTAGGCTCCCTTTCTTTGAATTGTATACCTGAGGATGGAAAACAAAAATCTTTTTCTTTTGGTAGTCACAATAACCCTTCTAGAGAAAATAATGAACATTTGGTCACTTGTGAATTCTCAATCTTTTAATCGAAAACTCCCATGAACCATAATTCGATGTTGTGCACAAAGTTTTTTGATATAATAGCTACTATTACACTATCGAAAACAAAATGCTCCATTATCTTATTTCTCTTGGCCAAATTTCACACTCTTTTTCTATGAGTTGGATGAATTTTTTTTTTTATTAAAGCAAAAGAATAAAAATTCTTCTTGAAAAAAAACACTCTCTCTTGGCCGAATTCCCTTGATAGGGATATATATATATATATATATATATATATATATATAGTGGCCGAAAATTCTCCTTCTTTGTGGAGGATTTTTGTTTCATCAAAACTCTTATCAACTTAGTAGTTTAAACCTTATCAAAATTGTGACTTTATCAATAACTTCTTAAGTTGACTAGATAAATAAAACATTTTTATTTATCTACTTCTCAAATAAAGTTTTTGATAGATATCAAATACTTCCTAATTGGACTAGATAAATAAATCATTTTTTCTCTTTATCTACTTATCAAATAAAGTTTTTGATATTTATCATACTACTAACAATAGTATGACACTAAGAGTCCTTCTCCTAGTTAGAAAAAGATTTTTGATTTTTAATCAAATAATTAATTAATTAATAAATCAATTAATTTCCATTTGATTAAATAATAAAATAAAACAATATATTAGGCTAATAATTTTAGCCCTTGCCGCCCAAGCCTATACGTGGGCAATATAATGTTTTCTCCATTTTATTAAATTCATTGGACTTTATTAAAAAAAATCCACATGTGAACTAGACCCATTCTAAAAGGAAGTCCACATGCCTTAAATTACTACATTAATATAATTTAACAACCCATTTATTTAAAATGTGCAAATTATATTCTTAATGTATTAATGAAATACTAGTTGCACCCTATTAGGGCCGCCCAAAGATTTCCACATCCTTGGCCGCCCATTCCAAGCTTTTGAAGAGTTACCAAGTGTCTTGATCACACATGACCGCACCTCTCTAAAACTTTTGGATTTTGAAATCCAAAAACAATTCTAGATGGACCCAAAATTTGGTCCGGTAGAATATATCAAGTGATCCATTCAAGTTCGTGCGGATTGGGGATTTTGGCATGATATCTAAATTTAAGCTTCAATAGACATAACCTAATAACAATCAACAAATGATTCACTTAGGTTTGAACTATTAATTCTAGCTCATTCCACTAAAGACCTATAATAAAACTCTTAAATAAAGATAGAATAAGCTAATGTTTCTCATTCTTACCCTAGAAAACCTTATTGGGGACAATATATCCTCGTGAAAAATATCAGTAATCGCCAAGAGCTCATAGACCACCTATAGCTCTCCTAGTTACCATATTTACTCATATGACCACATTTTGAACTTCGATATTTTGACTTGTCCAGAAGCCATGTTTCAATAGACACTATCGAAAACTTAACTTTTAGATATAATATCCAATACATTAAAATATCCATATGATAATATTATACTCACATTTAATAAATGGAGCCATGATGTCCATATCTATAAATGAAGTCCTCTATCGATTAACAAATGAATACCACCAAACCATCGAGGATAGACTATGCTATATAATCGTATTGATTGACAGCTCAAATGATAACACTTGTAACCATAAGTCCATCATTTATCTCAGGATTGAGATAGACTATCTAATTGTCCTTAAGTGAAAACTTTTATCCACTGACAGTTTTGGATAAAGTATTTCACAGCGATCCTATTCAATACACCTAGTGCAATAGATTCCTTTGCCCAAAGACACTTTGATGATTTTAAACTCATCATAACACATTTGATCCCACTCAAATGCTAGCAAAAGAATCTACAACTTTAACAAGGTAAAGGTGCCCAACTTTTATCTTAAGTTGTGAATATTGTTTAAGACTAACTAAAGAATTGTGTTTACCTCATACATATCCAGATGAACCAACAATTCTTCATCTCTCATAGTCTTTTGACCTTATGATTATTTACTTTTGACAATTATAATAATTAAACTATAAATGCTATAAGTTTTGTCAAACTAGAAATCACTTTATTAATATGAAAAGATTGTCAAATACTTTATTACACGCTTACTATTGAGCATAATCCTAACAATCTCATACTTGCGCTATAGCAAGTGTGTCTTATCTCTCATGTTAGATTAACTAGTATAACTGTAGTTGCATCGTAGTTATTAACTTTTCAAACCCAACCATTGATATTTACCTTTTCATGCTTTGCTTTGCTTTGCTTTAGTAGTAGTAAACTAGTTTTAACCATTTAATTTCCCTTTCCCTGTGGACGGTACCCTTACTTGTCGCTATACTTGTTTTGAAATAATTAGAGCACATTGCTAGGACTTATTATAAATTTCTTTTGAATTCACGATTTGCTAACGACTCAAAAAGCGAAGTCGTCAAAATCGCGCTGCTACCGGGGAAATGCGCTAATTAGGTGGCTAATCCTAGTTTTCTATATATTTATCTTAGTTATTTTTAGCTTTATTTTGTTTCTTTTTACTTCTTTTGGTATTTTTGTTTTTCCTTGTTTTAGAAACGATAGGCTTTTATAGGCAATACACTTATTCATATAAAAGAGATGAAAATCATGCTCATGCTTTGGAGTTTGATATTTCAAATCAACAATGGCATCAACAAGAGCAAGAAAGACAAGCCACAATGAAAAGAATTGAAGCGGATGATCAGACAATCTTTGAAGCTATAAGTAAGAGAATGCATGAAGAGACCTCGAGTCTATCGGAGTGTAGAAAAAGGAAAGTAAGGTTGGTGAATTAGTGAAGCATTTGAGTTAGCTTCAGAAATAGAAGAACGCCGTCAAGATGGTGTTAAGGAGAATGAAAAAATGAAGCTCAATGAAATGGTTTTTGATGATCAAATGCTTAAGAAAGTAGCTAATGAATATGAACACGAAGAAGAGAACAAAAAGCTACATCTTGAAGTTAACCTGCTCAAGTCGAAGAATTGTACACTCTGAAAAAAGATGGGGGAAGTTTCTAACAATAACATGGAGTTTGAAGTACATATCAAAACCCTTGAAGCTAAAAAAAGTATACCCATAAAGGATTTTATCGAGATCTAGGAGGACTTTTCCAAGAGGATACGGCTAATGCAAGAAGAAATTGAAACAAGAGACAAGGCCTTAGAGATAATGAAGAAGAAAGTGAAAATACAGCTTAAACGTGTGTCTACAACCTAGAGGGGGGGGGGGGGGGGGGGGGGGTTAATGGGTTGTTAATCGATTATTACCAACTTTTTCAATTAGTCAATATTAAACATATAACCCAATTAAAACAAACATACAAAATCAAGTAAAAGTGCGGAAATATAAAGAACACTTGATTTTGATGTGGAAACCCTTCGACAAGGGAAAAACCACGGGCTAACCTTCTAGCCACATGCGATCACAGAAATCCACTATATGAATAAAAGATTACACCCTCAAGTGATACTCGGACTCTCACTCTAGATAACCTCAGGCTATGGACACTACCACTCGCCACTCTTGGTTCAATCCCTAGTGATATCCCCTGATATACTACTCTTGGCATGAGCACCTCCTACTCTACCCGCAGGCCTTTTACAATGGATTCCCGACACAATGCTTGCCAACCACACCCTTGGTTGCAAGGATTCTCTTGCTTGTGCAACTACCACCCGTAGCCACAAGACTTAACTCAATGAAGAGATCAATGTCTAAATGTGAACATGTGAAAGATGCTCAAATGCAATCAAGTGCTAGACTCACACAAATTGCCCAACTAGAAGTTTGTAGAAACAAATCCAAGTTGAGACTTAGCTAGATGTTATCAATAACAACAATCCTAGCTATCACAAACAATCACAATGAATCAACAAATATGCTCACAATGTATTCAACATATACTTAGCATATATTCATGTGATTGAGACAAAGCATTTAATCATTTACTAAATGCAAGTCTTAGACAAAAGTCTATCACAAACTAATTCAATTAGTTGTGTAGAGATTTTCCAACAACCTAATTGTCATAAACAACCTTGAATATTCAAGAGAGCTCAACTAGATTAATAAACACAAATCTATTAATCTAGTTGTCAATTATCTCTTAAGAATAATCAAGTCTTAGCTATTTAGGTAAAAATACCTAATCATGCAAGCTATCAAAATACAACACATATAAATATTCAAGAACCTTGACTAGATGAATAAACACAATCTTTTAACCTAGTCAACAATGAATCACATGTGAATGTTTATAACCTAGCTTTTTAGGTAGAGAAACAACCTAATCAAATAAGCTATCACAAACAAAACCCAAACATGTCATCATTCAACAGTAATATGCATTCAAAAACGATTTCTACAAATTATATGCAACAAAAATGAACTCTTGGACTTAAAGAACAATAATCAAATATTAAAGGTTTGTTCTTACTTACCAAGTCATGAATGATGAAGACCCATGTATGATTGATGCTTTGGATGCATGGATTTTGGGTTTGGAGAGTTAATGGAGCTTAAAGGAAGCTTTCTCTCTCTAGACTCTCTCTTTCTCTCTCTAGGGTTTCTGTAAATTTAGGAGAGTTGGGGAAGAAGAAGAGAAAGAGGGGTTTTTAAAGGTGGGAAAACGGGCCGACTCGAAAAGACCAAAAAGTCCCGTTTTTGGTGCCAGGCGACATGAGAGGCTATATGAAGTCGCCTATGAGAGGCTACATGAAAGTAGCCTAAGAGAGGCTACATGAAGTCGCCTACCATGTCGCCTAACATTCTGGAGAAGAAAAACATGTCTAAGGTGACATTGGAGGCGACATGCACAAGTGGCCTTGCATGTCACCTAACACACTGGACAGCACACCAGCTCCAAAAACAAGCGACCCAAAACATGACCAAACGACATCAAAACCTTTCGTATAATAGACCGTTGGAAAGGTATGGAAGTCTAATTTCTACTCCAGTTTACAGAATGAGATTTTGATGTCCGTAGAAAGAGTTATAGTCATTTAAGTGACCAAAGGTCAAAACCGGATAACAGCAGAGATGCTCTGTTTCAGTGGTCTTTTTGGAGACTTCAAAACCAAACCAAACGGTCATAAAATAATACAAATAATATACCGTTTGAAAGGTATGGAAGTCTACTTTCTACTCCAATTAACAAAACAAGATTTGGATAAACGTAGAAATATTTATGGTCAAAAGACTGACCAAAGGTCAGAATTGGTCAATAACAAAATTCCCACAATCATGGTATAAAACCATGTAACCAAATAACAATCCAAGAGAGCACAAATGGAGCCTCTCTATGGTCACAAATCGCGGTAAGACTCAAGCACACCAACGTGCAAGTGCGGACACAACACAAGCACACCATCGTGCGAGTGAGGACGTTTCCGAATATAAACGAAAACGTAAAACGAATCAACCACACGTAAAGACAAACAAAGTTGTGCTCGTGTGAGTTGTGTAACGGATGCACACATATACACAATAAATAACACAAATGCGAGATGAACAAGATATGCATGAAGTGTGTGTGTGCACCTAAACTCTTCAGGAGACAAAGTCAAGTGAGTATACCTTTTGCTCTTGAAGTCATGGAGATGTTCGGAAGCTTGCCGACAAGGACCTAAGCTACCCATTACACAATCATCCCCAATGTGGTGTGGTTTGTCATGAAATAAGCCAATCATAAAATCGAGGTCCTTACAATCTCCCCCTTTGGCTATTTCATGACAAAACAACCACTCACAAACTATCCTCACAAAAAAAATAAAGCTATTGTCCATGATCACTTCTACATTACAAAAGAGATACCTAGAATCTAAATCTTCGATTTCTTCAATCTCTTTGTAGAATTATCATTGTACCTACACACAATAGCAAGAAGCACTTTCCAAGAACAAGTGCAAGTGAGGTGAACAAATAATAACAAGCATTGCACTCAAATACAAATAAAGCAATACAAAGAATGCATGTGCAGTGCTCCCCCTAAAAGGTTACTCTCTCTTATGATTTCTCCCCCAAAGCATAAATAATGCTCCCCCTATATCTCTCAAGACTTCTCCCCCTTTTTGTCATGAGATAGGCAAAGGAGCTCCCCCTATCGGGTTGCTTTAGCAAAGAGAGCTATTCACACAAATACATTGCATAATCATATACACAAACTTTATGCAACTTAAATAATTGAGAGAGATTCAAGGAGTTTTATTCAAAAGACAAAAATGTGTGAAATTGTTGCATTGCATGCAAGACATATAGCATTCAAGTTCAAGCAATGGTATTTGGCAAAGCAAACATCAAAAGGGTTTCCAAAGGAATTCAAACCAATTTGTACCCTTTTGTCATAAGTAAACAAGATATAGTTTTTCAAAAGAATTTCAATTTTAAAGAGAGCAACTATATCGAACTTTATAAGCAAAACAAGACATGAGCGACTTTTGCACCCTTTTTGATTTTTTCGGGTAGGATACCCGTATGATAGTAGTCTTGTTCAACTAATAAAGAGAGAGAGAAGACTAAATTTGGATGAGACATCCTTATTTATTGAATGGACAAAAGGTCCTTATTGAGTTTAGTCTTCTCATTTGCTTTCACACATATTTGGCATATTAAGCAATCAAAAGCATTTCATGCATATCATTTTAAAGCATGTCATTAAAAGTTCTCATGTTATGGAGTTAAATTATGGGTCATTCAAATGTACTTTCCCAATCAAAATCTCCTAGTCCAAAAATGCATTGTTGAACTACAATATGACATGGATTGCAAGTAAAGCAATGTTGCACACTTATTATGAAAATAACATATAAGCATACGTGTAACCAAGAATCTCAAGCAATTACAAAAGAGCATAAAATTAATCAATTTTTTTTTTCACATGCAAATCATGCAAGTTCGCTCTCTTTGCTTGAGCTCCTCAAATGGGGTCAAATCCAACCAAGTCAATGGGAGGCATGAGCCCCTATAGACTTACCAAGTCCGATGGACCTAGTTGCATCTACGGGTGTCACATAGGCACTAAGGCAAGCGGGTTCATTCTTTCTAACCCACCTAGGTTCCACTTTAACATTTTTAGTGGTCATAGACATGTTTCTAGGTTCCCTAGGTTTATGCAAACTTGCCCTATTTTTCAACTGTTTTTCTTTTATGCTCTCTAATCTACACCTCTTAATGTAATTCAAGCAATTTGGTCTTAAGTGACCAATCATACCACAAAAATGACAAGTAGGTACAAAGTAAGGATTCATACCATAACATTGTGATCTCATCGAGGCATCGGCATGTTGTTGAGGTTGTCTTTGATGGTGCATCGGTTTGCTTCTCCTTGGAGCTTGAGCCGATTGGTTGCACCTTTGTGGTCTAGCTTGTTGAGGTGGTTGAGCCGGTTGATAATGCCTCTTATGATCACCTCCTTTCTCCGTAATTGGCTTGTTGGAGGAGGTGATAGACTTCTCAAGGACTTGTCCTTTCTTCTTGAATTGCCTAGGCTTTGGTTGGGTTGCCAAGGCTTGTGAGGACTTCCCTTGGGTTGAACGTTGCTTGGATATGGTCTTGCTTTTGCCTTGAGCTTGAGGTTGTTTAATCTTGGCCTTATTTAGTTCTTCAAGACACCTCATCTCTCTTTCCTTGACAATCTTCAAGGAATTATCTTTGATTGCAAGTTCTTCTTTCATGGCCTTCATCTGTTGGTGGCAATCTTCAATCTCCTTCTCATACTTAGACACATCAAACGTGTCCGTCTTCAAAGAGTTATTGATGGAAGTCTTCATTGGATGTTGAGATGGATGAGGCAACTTAGGAATATATTCCTTCACAAAAGTTGTCTTGTCCGAGGGTGGCGTGGACTCATCATCTACAAGGCCAAGCCATCTCTTATCATTTGGCTTCTTTCTAATACTCAACATTTGATCAAGCTTTTCTGAACTTGGAGTAAACTTAGCAAGTGTATTTCTTGTCTCTTCAAGTTCCTTCTCCAACACCACTTCATTCACTTTAACAAGTGACACTTCCTTATCTAGATGAGTCACTTTAGTTCTTAGTTGGAGGTTATCCTTTTCCAATATAAGGATATCATTTTCTCTCTCCTTCAAGGACTTTTGAAGAAATTCAATGAACTCTTGGTTATGCACCATGTTGTCACAAGAGTTCCCGGAGCATGATCCATCATTATCAAAGCTTCTCCCACTTGTGCTTGTGAGAGTCATATCATCAAGGCTTGCAACACTCAAGCATGCTCCTCTTCGGGTTCCAAGTTCAAGGCCACCCATCTTGAAATCTTCAAGTGATAAACATTTGGTTATGGCTTGAGTTTCTTCATGGTAGGAACCCGGAAATGAGAAGTAGTTGATCTCACTAGCAACTGAGCTTGTGGAGCACTCTTCAACTACTTCAACTTCGCTATCACTCCAAGTAGCGATCATAGTTTCTCCTCCCTTCTTGTACTTCAAGTTACCACACATGGAGGCAAGATGGCCAACTCCACCACACTCAAGGCAAGGGTCATCTTTCCTTAACTTTTTCTTTTCCTCCTTCACCTTAGAGGTCATGCCCTTCTTTGAGATTTTGTAAATCTCTTAAATCTCTGAACCATGAGAGTCATCTTCTCATTGGAGTCATATCTCTTCCTCTCAACTTTAGAGGTCAAATCACCCTCTATCATCTCAATGCCACTCATAGTGTTTAGGGAATGAGATGAATGCAAATGAATACAACAAGCAAAATGCACACAAATGCAAGACACACAATCACGAGCAAGGATCACCTAAGTATGTCTAGGAACCCGCTCTGATACCAATTGAAAATACATCTTAAATGTGTGTCTACAACCTAGAAGGGGGGTGAATGGGTTGTTAATCGATTATTACCAACTTTTTCGATTAGTCAATATTAGACATATAACCCAATTAAAACAAACATACAAAATCAAGTAAAAGTGCGGAAATATAAAGAACACTTGATTTTGACGTGGAAACCCTTCGACAAGGGAAAAACCACGGGCTATCCTTCTAGCCACAGACGATCACAGAAATCCACTATATGAATAAAAGATTACACCCTCAAGTGATACTCGGACTCTCAGTCTAGATAACCTCAGGCTATGGACACTACCACTCGCCACTCTTAGTTCAATCCCTAGTGATATCCCCTGATACACTACTCTTGGTGTGAGCACCTCCTACTCTACCCACAGGCCTTTTACAATGGATTCCCGACACAGTGCTTGCCAACCACACCCTTGGTTGCAAGACTTCTCTTACTTGTGCAACTACCACCCGTAGCCACATGACTTAACTTAATGAAGAGATCAATGTCTAAATGTGAACATGTGAAAAATGCTCAAATGCAATCAATTGCTAGACTCACACAAATTGCCCAACTAGAAGTTTGTAGAAACAAATCCAAGTTGTCAAATATCTAAATGCAAATCATAAAGACTTAGCTAGATGTTATCAATAACAACAATCCTAGCTATCACAAACAATCACAATGAATCAACAAATATGCTCACAATGTATTCAACATATACTTAGCATATATTCATGTGATTGAGACAAAGCATTTAATCATTTACTAAATGCAAGTCTTAGACAAAAGTCTATCACAAACTAATTCAATTAGTTGTGTAGAGATTTTCCAACAACCTAATTGTCATAAACAACCTTGAATATTCAAGAGAGCTCAACTAGATTAATAAACACAAATCTATTAATCTATTTGTCAATTAATCTCTTAAGAATAATCAAGTCTTAGCTATTTAGGTAAAAATACCTAATCATGCAAGCTATCAAAAGACAACACATATAAATATTCAAGAACCTTGACTAGACGAATAAACACAATCTTTTAACCTAGTCAACAATGAATCACATGTGAATATTTATAACCTATCTTTTTAGGTAGAGAAACAACCTAATCAAATAAGCTATCACAAACAAAACCCAAACATGTCATCATTCAACAATAATATGCATTCAAAAACGATTTCTACAAATTATATGCAACAAAAACGAACTCTTGGACTTAAAGAACAATAATCAAAGATTAAAGGCTTGTTCTTACTTACCAAGTCATGAATGATGAAGACCCATGTATGATTGATGCTTTGGATGCATGGGTTTCGGGTTTGGAGAGTTAATGAAGCTTAAAGGAAGCTTTCTCTTTCTAGAATCTCTCTTTCTCTCTCTAGGATTTCTGTAAATTTAGGAGTGTTAGGGAAGAAGAAGAGAAAGAGGGGTTTTTAAAGGTGGGAAAAATGGGCTGACTCGAAAAGACCAAAAAGTCCCGTTTTTGGTGTCAGGCGACATGAGAGGCTACATGAAATCGCCTATGAGAGGCTACATGAAAGTAGCCTAAGAGAGGCAACATGAAGTCGCCTACCATGTTTCCTAACGTTCTGGAGAAGAAAAACATGTCTAAGGTGACATTGGAGGCGACATGCACAAGTGGCCTTGCATGTCGCCTAACACACTGGGCAGCACATCAGCTCCAGAAACAAGCGACCCAAAACATGACCAAACGACATCGAAACCTTTTGTATGATATACCTTTGGAAAGGTATAGAAGTCTAATTTCTACTCCAGTTTATAGAATGAGGTTTTGATGTCCGTAGAAAGAGTTAAAGTCATTTAAGTGACCAAAGGTCAAAACCGGATAACAGCAGAGATGCTCTGTTTCAGTGGTCCTTTTGGAGACTTCAAAACCAAACCAAACGGTCATAAAATATTACGAATAATATACCGTTAGAAAGGTATGGAAGTCTACTTTCTACTCCAATTAACAAAACAAGATTTGGATAAACGTAGAAATATTATGGTCAAAAGAGTGACCAAAGGTCATAATTGGTCAATCACAAAATTCCCACAATCATGGTATAAAACCATGTAACCAAATAACAATCCAAGAGAGCACAAATGGAGCCTCTCTATGGTCACAAATCACGATAAGACTCAAGCACACCGAACGTGCAAGGGCAAACTCAACACAAGCACATCATCGTGCAAGTGAGGACGTTTCCGAACATAAACGGAAAACGTAAAACGAATCAACCACACGTAAAGACAAACAAAGATGTGCTCGTGTGAAGTTGTTTAATGGATGCACACATATACACAATAAATAACACAAATGCAAGATGAACAAGATATGCATGAAGTGTGTGTGTGCACCTAAACTCGTCAAGAGACAAAGTCAAGTGAGTATACCTTTTGCTCTTGAAGTCATGGAGATGCTCGGAAGCTTGCCGACAAGGACCTAAGATACCCATTACACAATCATCCCCAATGTGGTGTGGTTTGTCATGAAATAAGCCAATCATAAAATGGAGGTCCTTACAGAAAGAACTTGACCACCTTACGGTTCGGCTTCCAAAAGAAGAGAAGATTGCCATAAGTCAAGGAATTCCAAGTGACAATGTTAAAAAACCATATCCTAGAAAATGAGAGAGGAGGAAAGCCAACAAGAAGAGGAAGCATCCTTCATTCCCACCTCCAACAAAGAACAACCAACAAGGTATCATTTCTAACCCTATTACTGTGTGCCACAATTGCTAAAAGATAGGTCACATTGGACCACTTGGCCAAGAAGATGAAAGGAAGGGCACTCGAGGAGGTTTTAGAAAAAGACAGATGTTTAGGAATGTTAAGAAGATATGGGTTGAAAAGCCTAGGAGTAGGAAGAGTTCACCTAGGGTCAAGAAGATTTAGGTAAGGAAAGACTTGGGCAACCAAGTTAGACCCAAAGTCATGGAAAATGGGAAGTTAACTCAACATGGTTGTGAAAAAGAATCAATTTCTAAACTTAGTAAAGCCTCATTTAGTTGATGACACCCCTAGCACAAGTGCATCATGTATAAACTTCTTTCATGCATGTTAAATTTGTTTAATTGTTTAGTTTGTTTCTTTTCAATAAGATGTGGTGTTGCAAGTTTTGGTTTGGCAATTGCATGTATGGAGAAAATCTAGGTTGCCTGAACTTTTTAATATGTGTTTTAGTGTGGCAGATAATCTACAGCTTCTGGAGGAAGCGAATTTTTACAGCTTATGTTCAATGCGAGGCTCTTAATCTCTTAGTAGGAAACAATGACAACTTGTACATCCGGAAGGGACAAGCAGGCCAAGAGTGCTCATAAAAAGGGCAAGAGCCTCATGTTTATAGGAAAAGCTTGCAAGGAGGCAACCCATTTTAGTTTTATTTTCTTAAACTCACTTTTATATTTCAGCATTATGTTTTATCTTTTAGTTTATATTTGCTTTTATTGAATAATGTTGGGATAGTTGTGTGGAGTGATATTTGGATGATATATTTTTGTGAACATATTGATCATATACTTGAATTTTTGCATTGATTGATTTATTCATTCTTGTTGAGATGAGTCGAAGGCTCTGTTGAATACATATATGAGTGTACACGTTCATATTGCACATATATAGCCCAACTCGTTTTGGGGGTTGTTTTGGTTGCTCACATTTTGACCAAGTCTTGTGCATATAGTGATATTCGGTTTAGAGGTCATCATGTGTCCACTCAGTCATTTTTGCTAAAAGTAATGCTTGATGTTGGTTTGTGCTTGAACACCATCTTTGCATATATTGCCTTACTTTATATGATTGAGCCATATTTGTATTTTTTTTTGTTGGGCATTGATTGCGCGTGATTAGTGCCTAGGTGTCTGTGTTTTGAGTCAGTTAGGTGCGCGCTGCTAGACCAGACTCTCTTGTTTTCAACATTGAGGATAATGTTGGGTTTTGGTTTGGGGGTGTAGATGCCTTATTGAGTCCTCCTTTTGTTTTTGAGTCGTTTATTTTATATTTTTGGTCTAAATTTTTTCAAATCTGTCGCAATGGCCAAATTTTTGAGCTTTAACTAGCTTGGATGTGAAGCTTTGAGCGTGTGCTCTTGACGAGTGTATGTATGCATGTTGAGCTTGTGTAGGGTCTCGCTTGCACCGCATGGGCTAGTCTCATCCTTTTTGTCTTTAAGTTGAGGGGACTCTGTGCTCTTGCACTTTGTTCTAATAGTGGAGACTACCCGAGAGTTCACAAACACAAGCCTATTTAAAAAGCGCATCGAGTGAATAATTGTTTATTCCTAAAAACTTTTCTCGTCATATGTGTCACATGCCATAGAACATACATTACATATCATAAACATAGTGGATTGCTTGATGGATGCATTCATTCCCTCGAGAGACTAATTGAGGAAATGATTTTAGGCAATGTGTGCATTTAAACTACTAAATTAGCCTAAACACATTCCTAATCTCTTCTTGGTTCTTTGGAATTAGCCACAACACCACTATTATCACAATAAAGTGTGATGTGCTTATCTAGATCTGGAACAACTTCCAGATCACTCAAGAATTTACTGAGCCAAACAGCCTCTTTAGCAGCTTCACAAGCGGCTACATATTCGGCTTCCATGGTGGAGTCAGCAATGCAAGATTGCTTTATACTTCTCCACACAATGGCTCCACCACCTAGGGTGAAAACTGATCCAGACGTGGATTTTCTAGAATCCCTATCTGACTGAAAATTAGAATTTGTGTATCCTAACGGGATCAAATCCTGTCCGGAATACACTAGCATATAGTTTCTCGTTCTCCGAAGATACTTGAGAATAATCTTGACAGCAACCCAATGATCCAATCCTGGGTTGGACTGGTACCTGCTGACTACTCCCACTGCATAGCAGATGTCCAGTCTCGTGCATAACATAGCATACATGAGACTACCTACCGCTGATGCATATGGTACACGTCTCATATCCTCAACTTCTTGAGGTGTCTTAGGACACTATTCCTTAGACAAGTGAACCCCATGTCTAGAAGGTAAATTACCTTTCTTGGAGTTCTGCATCGAAAATCGCACAAGAATCTTGTCGATATATGATGCCTGAGAAAATGCTATGAGTTTGTTCTTACGATCCCTTATAAGTTGGATCCCCAGAACATAACTCGCCTCTCCCAAATCTTTCATTTGGAATTGGCTAGCCAGCCAGCCCTTTACATCAGATAATACTCCCACATCATTCCCAATGAGTAGGATGTCGTCCACGTATAGGACCAAGAAAACTACTTTTTTGTCAATGATGCGCTTGTAGACACAAGGCTCATCGACGTTCTGCTCAAAGCCATAGGTTTTGATCACATCATCAAACCTGATGTTCCAAGATCTAGATGCTTGCGTAAGTCCATAGATGGACCTTTGCAACTTGCAAACCTTTTGCTCTTGATCTGGAGACACGAATCCCTCTGGTTGCATCATATAGATGATCTCGTCAAGATTGCCATTCAAGAATGCAGTCTTGACGTCCATTTGCCAAATTTCATAATCGAAATAGGCAGCAATGGACAAGAGAATCCTAATAGACTTAAACATGGCTACTAGCGAGAAGGTCTCTTCATAATCAACCCCCTCTTTTTGGGTATAACCCTTAGCCACTAGCCTTACTTTGAAGGTCTCTACCTTCCCGTCTACTCCTCTCTTTCTCTTGTAGATCCACTTATATCCTATGGGTTTTACCCTATCCAGGTAAGTCTACAAGATCCCAGACTAAGTTAGAGTACATGGACTCCATCTCAAGATTCATGGCTTTAAGCCATTCCTCTTTATCAGGATCTTCCATTGCATTCTTAAATGTCAATGGATCATCCACACTATCAGCAGAGACAACACTTTGTGCCTCACCTATACCTAAATAGCGTTCAGGTTGTCTTACAACCCTCCCACTACGTCTAGGTGATAGTGTATCCTGATTAGGAACCATCTGACTCTCAGATGTTTGTGGATCAACAACTCTTGTTGATGAAGCACTAGTCTCACCAGGCTCCAACTCATTCAATACAATCTTAGAACGAGGTTTATGGTCACTAATATAATTGTCCTTAAGAAACGTTGCATTTGTCGATACAAATACTTTGTTATCTTCGGGACTATAGAAGTGTCCACCTCTGGTCTCCTTGGAGTATCCTGCAATTAGGCAGACCACAGACTTGGAGTCTAGCTTTCCACTTCTGTTTTTCAGCACAGTGTGCTGGACACCCCCATACGTGGAAATGTCGCAAACTAGCTTTACGACCATTCCACAACTCTAGGAGAGTCTTAGGAACAGATTTGGATGGCACTACATTCAAAATGTATGCCTCTGTTTGTAACGCATATCCCCAGAAGGAATTTGGTAATGATGAGAAACTAATCATAGATCTCACCATTTCCATCAGGGTTCTATTTCTCCTCTCCGCTATACCATTTTACAGATGTGTACCAGGAGCTGTGAGTTGGGAAACTATCCCATGCTCGACCATGAAGTCTTCAAACTCTTGGTCAAGGTACTCACCTCCACGATCTGATCGTAGTGACTTGATAGTCCTACCTAATTGATTCTCAACTTCAGCTCAGAATTCTTTGAACTTTTCAAATGTTTCCGACTTTCATTGCATTAGGTAGACATATCCGTATCTTGAGTAGTCATCTATAAAGGTGACATAATACTCATAGCCGCCCCTAGCTCTAACATTCATCGGTCCGCAAACGTCTGTATGTATGAGTTCTAGTGGCTCTATAGCTCTAAGCCCTTTTCCAGTAAAAGGTCTCTTAGTCATCTTACCTTCTAAACAGGATTCGCAGACAGGTAAGGTGCCAACCTTTAACTCACTTAAAGGTCCACTTTTTACTAGTCTGTCTATCCGGTCAAGGTTGATATGACCAAGCCTTAGATGCCAAAGATACGTGTCATTATCTGGAGAAATCTTATGTCATTTAGGTTTTAGGTTTTTCAACCTTAAACATTTCGGTGTTAAGCAGTGTAGTATGTATTAACGGTCTTAACATATACACATTGTTTTCATTAATTCCTGAACAAATATTCAAACCATTCTTTCCAATAATAACAAACTTATTATTAAAAGAAACAGAATACAATTGTTCTAACAACTTAGAAACAGAAATCAAATTCCGTGTAAATCCAGGAATATAAAAAACATTGTTCAATAATAAAAAACTATTATTATTACAAAATTGCAATCTTATTGCTCCCACTGCTTTGGCCGACATGACGTCCCCCGACCCCACACGCATGGAGAAGGCTCCCTCCTCTAGCTGTGTCCAAGAATCAGTCCACTGCAAAGAAGAACAAACATGGTTAGTGGCCCCCGAATCAACAATCCAAGGTGAAGAATCATCTTCCACTAAACAAGATTCAAGAACAAGTAAATCATATTTACATTTCTTCTTCTTCTTGGCTACCTCCTCCAGGTACTGAGGACAGTTCCTCTTCCAGTGCCCGACCTTGTTACAATGGAAACATTTTCCTTTGTCTTGGTCGGTGGAGGTGCCCTTCTTTTTGCTTTGGGCCTTCTTGGGTTTGGGCTTACCCTTCGCCTCTCCAGCAGACCTCTTCCTCTTCTTATTATTGGAGGAAGATGGTTTGGTAACATTTGCCTCACCGGTCTTGCTTTTGCTGTCCTTGGTCAAGGACTCAAAAGTAGCGAGCTCATTGAGCAATTGTGTGAGACTAAACCTTAACTTGTTCATCCCGTAGTTGTTCTTAAACTGATCGAAACTCTTCGGAAGAGTCGTTAGTATGATGCTCACTTGACTGGGTTCATCAATGGCCCCGCCATTGACTTCTGCCGTGTTGAAGTAGGACATCATGCTCAGGACATGTTCCCGAACTGATGTACCTTCCTTCACGCGAGCGAGCATAGCGGAACGAACAGCTTCGTGTCGCTTTTGCTCGGAGGGCTGCCTGAACATAGCTTGTAATGACTCCATAATTTCGAATGCTGTAGTCATTGCTTCGTGCTTTGTAAAAAGCACGTCTGTCATAGAAGCTAACAGATATGTTCGGGCCTTCTCATCAGATGAGACCCATCGCTGGTATGCCTTACGAACAGTTCGTGTGGCATTGGCAGTAGGCACCGGAGGACATTCCTCCGTAAGCACAAACTTGAGGTCTTTGGTGACCAGTATTGCATTAATATTAAGTTTCCACTTAGTGTAGTTATCACCAGTTAATTTGTCGTTTGCAAGAATTTGAAGTAATGCAGAAGACATAATTGCTGAAATAAATAAAACATTCATTCAGTCATTTATTAAAACAAGTGCGACTGCTTTGGCATAAATTTAAACATGATGCGTGAACATGTTTAACGAACTAGAAATACCTAAAAAACAGTTATTATACCACGACAATCCAAGATACCACAAAAAAGTGCCGCCTTAGGGTCGGTCAAGTCCTTGCATGTTGGACCGAGACATTCTCAATCAAATGATATTCTAGAATAACTCTTATTCCATATCATTCAACCATCGTTTATTCAGTCAGGTTTTTAATTAACAAAACTTAATCAGAACCTTCGTGAGTGTAACCCACCATTTCAGATCTCATGAGCTTAACTCGAGAATTGCCGCCTTAGGGTCAGTAAATCCCGAAATACCCTCAGAAATCCTATCCGTTAGGAAGTCAACCTTGGTATTGATCTTTGTGGAAACCCTCCTTAGGGAGGACGAAAGCAAAGCCGTCACGAGGCCCCACTCGGATCTCACGGTGTTGAACTAATAATTGAGACTATGGGATATATATGTAATATATCCCTCTCCCACTCACTATTTTAATATTAAGGTTTTCTATTATCCGTTAATGCACCTAGACTCTATAGGATCAAACGGCTAATTTTAATCAAGTTATCTAGCGCATTAACAAATTCATTTTTAGAAATAAATTCTAATTTAACTAATAAATTATTAATGATTTTTAACAATTAAAAATCTAATCTATTAGTGAATAATCTAAATCTTTGTAAACTTTTTACTAAGGTCAGATTATTATGTAAGCGTTTACCAAGTTTTAACTATAAAAACTCTAACACTTTATGCGGTCCATTTATTATTAGGTTTTTAATCATATTAATCCTAATTATAATAAATGACCATATTAATCTAACTTATTAAACACTTTAATAACCAGATTAATATTAATGAGAATTAACAAGTTTTCTAACAATTAAAAAACTAATCTCATTTTCATAGCCAATAATGTATTTACTGATTTTAATCATATTAAAAAAAATTACATAAAAATTAGGCTATGATGCATGTATGACATATCAAATATATTTGTGTAGGCACATCTAATCTAAATGACATACGTATGTATGGCAATGCTTTTATCATCACATAATATAAAGCATACATAAATTGACCGAGTACTGTGGATTATTTAACCTAAAAAAAATTGGAATCTAAAATTACAAAAATACGCCAAAGGCATTCCTTGGTCTTCTTGTAATTTCCGAGTCTTCTAGTCTCTTCAGGTCACTCCGATTCATCTCATGAATCCGAAATAGGAAATCCGTACGGAACGCACTAGGCAACACTTGCCAACGGAACCATGCAAGAAGACATGAATAGTGCCCGACATGAACAGTACCGCGCATGAACAGTACTCGTATGAATAGTCCCAGAATGAACAGTACCATACATGAACAGTATTGTGAACAGTACATGAACAGTACCCATCACGCGTATTTCCGATTTCGCCCTTCCGACTTCGTGATTTTTCCAGGTCTTCAATATAGGTTACATTTTTTTTTACATTACAATAACAGAAAATAATAATAATAATAATAATAATAATAATAATAATAATAATAATAAATATAATACAACCCATAAACCCTAAATCCACAGTACCATATAATTAAAGATCAATCATGTTTTTGTAAATTAACAAATTCAATATACATACAAAAACAACATACAGTTAATTTAAATAGTGCCTACACAATCATACATACAGGAGCATCGAAAACAATTTCCTATTCCGAAAAAAAAAAATTGGCTCTGATACCAATTGTTGGAACCCCGTTCACTGGTAACGCAGCAGAAATAAGTTTTAAAATTTTTTATACAGATCATAAACCATCTGCAACCAGTGAACTTATGATCGCAATTCTTTTTCCGGAACTAATACATACAATATGTAAACACAGGAAATTGTAATCAATATATTAAAAGAAAATTTAGAACCTTACCAACGTTTGGAGGCTCCTTCACTTTACGATATGCTTCTGGTCTGTACCACTGATCTTCCTAGCTATTCCCGAAACTGGTAACTGCGTGTGGGCGCGTCACGTACTCAAGAACTTAGGAGGATGTAGAGAGAATGAAGAAGAAACAATTTCTTCCGAGAGAAAACCAAACTTAGAACAACTCTTGTTCTTTAAAAAAAAATTATATTATTTTTTATTCTTTTCTTGCAATTGTGATTCGTGCAACACAGTACACACAAAAAAAATTGCTTTTTTCTTTTGTTTTTCCTTTTTGTTATACACGCACAACACACTTGTTGCTTTTGTTTTCAATTTTTGTTGTTACACACAATATGAGTTTGTATCATATATAAACACTTGTGTATATCCTTTGTGTGCTATATTTTTGTTATCAATATATATCATATATATTATTATAACTAAAACTCTTTAATTGATATCTCTTTAGATTTTAAAAGATAATTAAATATTTATTTTGAATTTAAACATTTTAAATTCAATTCAAATATTTAATTTAATAAAATAAAATAATCATATTATCTTATTCGATTTAAAATCGAATATCAACTAACATCCTCCATTTAGTGATTAATAACAAAATTAAATAATGTTATTATTTAATTTATTTAATCACCATTATTCATTAATTAAATAATCTCATTATTCATTAATTAAATAATCTCATTATTCAATTATTTCCCGAATAAATACGTGTCACTTTCGTAACACAATTAATTGGACAATCCAATTAATTAACCGTGACCCTTGTTACCTAAATCGTTCGGGCTAGCAAGGGGACCTAATGGACCTACAGTATTTTGAGCTCCAATAATCCTCGAAATTATTAATTAAACTCTTTAATTAATATTCCTTGATTATTAACTCCAGTGTAATTTCACTAAAAACTCGAAGCTGCACTCTCTCAACTGTAGACTTTTTTATACATACCGATACAACTCGGTGTCCATCGATATAGCTATTACACATGGTGTGATCCTCCACAGTAGTTCATAATTAGAGCTGGGTCATAATGTCCGTTATACCCCTCTAATTACATATATCCTTAAGTACCATTGATTATCTAATGAACAATAAATCCTATTTCCTTACGGAATTAGGAGAGCGCTCATATTGTCCAAGCCTCAAATAACACTTAAGGGAACTACCATCTACTTCTCACAAGAAGGAGTGGATTCCACTATTGTGTACATACCTTCCCAGCCACAAGCCAAACCGCAATCCCAACATACAGAGTATATTGATCAGGAACTGCATCTGACCTCACCCATTGTATATCAAAGACCACGATCTAACCTGAAGGAGTCGATAAGACACTCAGGATTAAGATCACCGACATATAGCCATCATTAGTTGATACATATGAATCTCATCAGTAAACGGATCTTGGTGAGAGATTCATATAGATCATGGCCCAATCCTATATGATCACATCATACAAGGTGCCTCCATTCCCATATCTCATATGAATGATTCAGGATAGAATCACCGTACATTACAGAATGTACCGTAACTATAGATTAACCACAAATAAAGTATCCAGCTTTATTTGTTATCTATGGACTCTTTAGATTGCACGTCTCTTACTGTATCCATCCGTATATGACACTCATATACACAGTTCGAGATTACATCCGGCAATCTAGGATGTTAATATATGCACAAGTTATAAAATAAACAACACAACAAGAATGAATTGAACTTTTATTTTTATTTATTTCATAAATCCATTTACAAATTACATCTTTAGGGCATAAACCCCAACAGAAACAAGAAGTTTTAAGCCATGTTCAATTACCTAGTCAAGAAGAGCATGAAGACCTATGAAGAAAAGATGCTAGGATAAAGCTAGATACATATGGGTATGAGTTTGCTTAAGTAAAAATGGTTTCTTGGATCTTCTCTCTCAAATGAAAACTTTCTCTCACAAAAAAAAATTGGTTTGGATGCTTTGAAAACCTAGTTAGGAGAGAAAGGAATGTATATATAGAAGCCTTAAATGAAACTACGTCATTTTGGAAAAAATAGGGACAAAACAAGCTAACTACACGGGTAATAGACTCGTGCACAACCCGTGCAAATGACAAACCAGAGAGCATCCTACCTCAGTGCATGGGTAACTGTGCGAGTAGAAGACCCGTGCATAACCCGTTCAACAGAGGGTCTAGAGGATACCCATCCTTATTGCATGGGTAACTGTATGGGTAGGTACCCCGTGCACTACCTGTGCAAAAGAGACCTCCTACAGGGAAGGTCACTCATCACGCCAAGAAAAAGCGCACCAACGTGCGGGCATGGACTTTTCAGAACACATATCGAAAAATGAATTACAAAGACCACAACCACACTTATATCTAACACCAAGGTGCATGTGTGAGAAGTATAATGAAGAACACACACAACAAACGATTGAAACACAAATGCAAGATATGTAAGGCATGCATGATAGTGTGGGTGTGCTACTAGTCTCTTCAAAAAGAGTTAGGCAAGAGATATACCTTTGAAGTTCTCTTGAGCTGGAGGATGTCATCAAAGCTTGATCAAAACAATGAGACCTAATCTACCCTTACAAGCAAATCCCCATATGGTTTGTAAAAGAAATAGGCCAATCAAAATATGAGGAACTTACAATAGGCATATTGATTCAATTCTAGTTTCCATAGGATATATTGATCATATATACTATGTGGTGTGTGTTTGCATCATTTGCATTCACTTAGATCACATGCCTTGTGAAAAGGTTGGAAGTCTCATTCCTTAGAGTGATTCTTTGGATTGAGCAATAGAAGTCACATTTGGAGAGTAAATCTTCAAGCTGTGCATAGGAAGTCACATTTCTTAGAGTGATTCTTTGATTTGTGCATTGGAAGTCTTGGCTAGGATTGGGGTGATCCAGATAGCTAAGCATGGAAGTCCCATTTCTTAGAGTGATTCTTTGATTTGAGCGTGGAAGTCACATTTTAGGGAGTGATTCTTCAATTTGTGCAAGGTGGCATCTCTTTCATTGTGTAGGGTTGAAGGATAAATTTCTAGGTTAAGTGGTCACTTGAGAGATTGTATATTTTTATCTTAGTAGTGAAAGGTGTTTGCCGGTGGTTGTGGAATCAATCTGTCGATGTTTCCTCTTCGGAGGTTTTACCACGTAAAAATTATGTGTTGGTTTTCTCTATCCCTATCACTTATATTTGTGTATGTGTTGATATATATATATATCTTGAATGATATCTTTGTAATTAACAATCATATAATATCGACTTTGTACATGTTGAGGTTTTATGAATAAAAGCCACACATGCAAGTTATAGCTTATATTGACTTTGTTTACACAAGCATATCTTTAATTGAATTGATATTGCTTGGGCTTTTTTTTAAAGTGTGATAAAAGCTACTTAGAGAGACAAACTTTTGGTTTGTTTCAAGGGAATGAAAAAGGTGTACTAACCTATTCAACCCCCCCCCCCCCCCCCCCCCTTCTAGGTTAGCTTAAGGCAAATTAACAGTGCTTTTATTTGTTCACGCGCGACACGTCACTGACAAGACGTATTTCTAGTGTCATTTAATAGATCAATCCGTCAACAATAATGTAAAAACCTCACTAAGCCTAAAATGATTTGAAAACACCAATATGGTGGCAAGTGGGGGATCGTCCACAGGGAGTGGAACTAGCTAAAATTAGTTATTGCTAAAGTAATGTTAATGTATATACATAATAAACGAAACATAAATGATGAAGATGTAGATGGTGAATTATCCTATTAATAACACTAAATTAATTATGCAAACTAAATGAAGGGGGAAATGGGATGAAGGATATATATAGATGATGGAAACTAAGGAGTTAATGGATACGAAAGTAAATACTGGCAATGTAACAAACTTGTCAGTAGCACGGCTATTCAAGGCAACCGACCTAGGATGTATAGAGTCGGTTATTTACCCCTAGAAAGTGGCCAACCTAGGATGTATAGTGTGGACCACCTATTAGGGATTAATCCGTCGTAAACCACCAACCTAGGATGTATAGTGTTGGTTATTTATCAGATTATGGAAATGAAGCTCGTCTACCTAACAATGATTCAACTGATTAAACGTAGTCACCCTAGGATGTATAGTGATGACTTCTAACTCTCTCACAGGCTCCGACCTAGGATCTATAGTGCCGGAAACTCGATCGAGGTTAGATTAAGACCGCGGTTTAAGAGTCAGAATTCATGACGTTCCGTCCATTCTTTAGAGCATTAAACAACTAAATAGGATGTATATCTAGATGCAATACTCATACATAATACAAAGAAATCTTGCAAAGAGGATGTATCTACACAAGAAATCAATGGTAAACATTCATAACAAGAATAGATCAATGAAAGATAGACATGAATATCAATATTATATCAAGTTTATGTACAATCCCAATATTCAACTAGCTACTCCATCAACCCCTTAGAGGGGATTTAGCCACTCATTACAACTAGGAAAATAAGAGAAAGGAAAGAGAAAGAACCCTTGGAGAACATCTCCTTCCTAGAAGTGGCTTCAATCTCCTTACTTCCTTGAAGTTGAGTAGAGAATGTAAGGATGAGAGAGAGAGAGAGAGATTCTAGATCTAAGTGTGTAAAACCTCTGAAAAACGGAGTCAAAAGCTCCTCAAAACATTTCCATCATTTTCTATTTATACAACCAACAAAAATAGGTCACTTAAACTTCAAAAATCATTCTGGCGCGCGTGGAGTGCGGGTGGAGTGCGAGTGAATTACCCGCACTGTATGGGTTGTCTTCATCTTCAGTTCTCGACTCTGGGCTATCGTGCGGGTGGAGTGCGGTTGAATTACCCGCACTTGGAACAACACTTTGATCGCTCTTGAGTCGCACTTCACTGTCAGGTGCAAAATCTACCTTCTGTCTTGAGCAACAGTGCGGGTAGAGTGCGGTTGATTGACCCGTACAGTACCCGCACTCTAACGTCAGGTGCAATTCTACTCTTCTGGTCGGTAACAGTGCGGGTAGAGTGCGGTTTGATAACCCGCACAGTACCCGCACTTTAATATCAGGTGCATCTTCAACTTCTCTGGTTTGGCATTAGTGCAGGTAGATTGCGGTTGGATGACCCGCACAGTACCCGCACTTTAACGTCAGGTGCAACTTCAGCTTCTCTGGTTTGGCAATAGTGCGGTTGGATGACCCGCACTATACCCGCACTTTATCTCTTCACTTGCATCATGTCCCGGCTATGAGCATGAGTGCGGCTGGAGTGCGGTTAGAGTGCAGTTGCGACCAGCACTTGACCTGCACTTGACCCGCACTGTAGAGCTGTTTATGCTCCTTTGTCTTTCCTTCTGCCCCTTTTCTGCTGGAATCACCGAAACATGCTTCCAAACCCATCTTTGCTCTATTTCCTACAATTATGCACAAAACAACCCATCAGAGATACAAAAACGCACTGAAAACAGAACACAAGGTAAGGATTTGAAGGCCTAAATATACTACATATTTGGCCCGATCAAACACCCCCAAACCAAACCTTTTCTCGTCCTCGAGCAAACATAGTCTAAAACAATAAGACGCCAACTGATTGTAATTTCTAGACACCTAAACAATACTTCAACAATGCCGCAAGTCCAATGTGTGATATGATACAAATAGGTGTGATAGAGAGGAGAAAAACATATGCACAAGATCAAGAGCAATTTGGAGACACCCAAGGGAGGCTCGTATGAACACGAATCCCACACCTAAAGGCATTCATGAATTAGGGACAACTTACTCCCATACCTTGAGCATAATTCGCTTCAATTCTAAAACTCACATGGATTCTCTCTTTTCTTTCCTCACAGAGTCCTAAGTTCCACACAAACAAGTATGCAAAAAAGATTTTGCACCAAATTTAAGCAATGAACTATCCTCGGAACGAGTCACCATGCCATGGATGTGAAAGATCCTGCTTCAACCGACATTCCCAAACTAGACTTATATTGATCAAATAAGGCTTTTCATTCGGTTATAGTGTGGTTGTGAGGTTGAATGAGGTTACACAAAGAATATGGACATTTGGAGTTCAAACTCACCAATCATGCAAGAATATATCCCTACTCCCACACCATGTTCTTTTATCACTTAAGTGCAAACCTCTAGGAAATCATTTAACCCACATTTGTGCCTTCAATGATGCATTCCGTTTGAGCCTATTTAGCATAATACAATCCCCATTATGGCACTTCAAGTACAATTTCTCTTTTAATTTTATTTTTACAATTTCCCAATCACAATGTTGTACTCCATTTGAGTTGTTACAATTTCCCTTTCTTGGGCATTTATGGCACACAACTACAGTTATCACCCCTTTCCTTGCATATTTTCAACTATTATTTCATTTTACCCGCTGTTGGACCATTTAGAACTTAACTCTTTTCATCACCACCATTTCACATCCTAACATGATTAGTACAAGGGTAGGCATGTGTTTAGGCTATTGGGTATATGGTTGAATGTGGTACCAAATGAAAGAGTAAGTGTTTGGCCTCAAACTTGGCTTTGGAGCACACAATATGGTATGTGGCGTTTAGGCTATAGAGGTAATTCAATACACATACATTCCCTAATATCACTTCCACAACCATCTAAAAAGGGAATGAAAGCATCCATCACGCAATTCACAAAATGATATGCAAGTCCTATGGCACATGACATAAATGACGAGAGGCGTGTTTAAGAATAATCAATAATACACTCAGAAAACGCACTTTAATGCTTGTGTTTGTGATCTCACGGGTACCTCCACTATTAGAACAAGACATGGGAACATTGAGTCCCCAATACTTAACACCAACGGGTGGGACGACCCGATGGTGGTGCAAGCGAACCCTCAAGTAGCACCAAACTATATAACAAGGTCAGAGCACATACAAAGAACTCGCCAAAAGCACACTCTAGAGGCATCATACCCATACTAGTTACAATTTGAAAAATGGAGAAGCGACAAAATTGAAAAATTGGACACTATAAAACTATAATAAAGAAAAGAGAAAGAACCCTTAGAGAACATCTCCTTCCTTGAAGTGGCTTCAATCTCCTAACTTCCTTGAAGTTGGGTAAGAGAATGTAAGGATGAGGGAGAGAGAGAGAGAGATTCTAGATCTAAGTGTGTAAAACCTCTGAAAAACAGAGTCAAAAGCTCATCAAAACATTTCCATCGTTTTCTATTTATACAACAAACAAAAATAGGTCACTTAAACTTCAAAAATAGGTCACTTAAACTTCAAAACTCAATCTAGCGCGCGTGGAATGCGGGTGGAGTGCGGGTTAATTACCCGCACTGTGCCCGCACTGTATGGGTTGTCTTCATCTTAGTTCTCGGCTCTGGGCTATAGTGCGGGTGGAGTGTGGTTGAATCACCCGCACTTGACCTGCACTTGGAACCGCACTTTGATCGCTCTTGAGTTTCACTTCACTGTCAGGTGCAAAATCTACCTTTTGTCTTAAGCAACAGTGCAGGTAGAGTGCAGTTGATTGACCCGCACAGTACCTGCACTCTAACGTCAGGTGCAATTCTGCTCTTCTGGTCGGTAACAGTGCGAGTGGAGTGCGGTTTTATGACCCGCACAATACCCGCACTTTAATGTCAGGTGCATCTTCAACTTCTCTGGTTTGGCATTAGTGCAGGTAGAGTGCGGTTAGATGACCCGTACAGTACCCGCACTTTAACTTTAGGTGCAACTTCAGCTTCTCTAGGTTTGGCAACAGTGCGGGTAGAGTGCAGGTTGGATGACCCTCACTATACCCGCACTTTATCTCTTCACTTGCATCATGTCCCGGCTATGAGCACTAGTGCGGTTAGAGTGCGGTTGGAGTGCGGTTGTGACCCGCACTTGACCTACACTTGACCCGCACTGTAGAGCTGCTTATGCTCCTTTGTCTTTCCTTTTGCCCCTTTTCTGTCGGAATCACCGCAACATGCTTCCAAACCCATCTTTGCTCCATTTCCTACAATTACGCACAAAATAACCCGTCAGAGATACAAAAACGCACGAAAACAGTACACAAGGTAAGGATTTGAGGGCCTAAATATACTACATATTTGGCCCGATCAGTCACTCGAAAGAATTTTATACACAACATTAATAAATCTGAATTTCACTGGAGGTGTGTACTCTTGCTCAATCCTTCCATTCAATTGAGCTTAAGATAATCAAATAGAGTGTATACCCTAATTCTCTACTCAAGTAATGTCTCAAACAATTTGCAAAGAGATGAGTGTACGATCTAAGACAAATTATCTTTGAAATCAATTAGAACAATTAATAAAACATATTTGATAGATTGATAGAAAAGATAAAGTTCATTACAATACTAAAGGTTCACAAATGAATCACATCAACCCCTCAGTGGGGATTTAGCTACTCATGCTAATTACAAAAGATAAACTAAGAGATGAGAGTGAGGATAAACCCATGAAGGGATTCTCCTTCCTTCAAGCTTCAATTCCAATCTCTTAGAGCCCTTGTTGAGTAGAAAATCAAAGAATGGAAGTGTGGGTTTTGGATGTGAAGGGAGAGAGTGATTCCTAGATCTAGAGAGAGAAAATGTGATGTAAAATGGTTTTTGGTCGTGTGGCTGACCTAACATAAGATTCTATATATAGGTTCCCCAAAATAGGTCTGATTTTACTGACATGGCTGTACCTGACGCACGTAGTGCATGGGTAAGGGACCCGTGCTATACCCGTGCAGTCTTGTTAGGTTTTAGATTTGTGTTGGCTTGATTCCATAACAAAATTCCCTTTCTTTATAAAGTTTAGTTGCTTAGGTGGTTCATAACAGGATCAAACTTAAAAGAAGAAAAGCAACTTCACATGCAAAGCTCGTCTTCAAGAGGAAAGGTGCTTTCTTGGATGCTAAGGTATCCGGATTTTTATTCCTCTTGCAAGGCGTTAGGGCACACACACATATTGCATTCATTTGTGTCTCTGCATCATTGTGCAAAATTGGTATAACACATTCACACACTTATTGTTGTATGCACATGCATTAGACTTATTTTGACAATTTTTGTAAAATTGCATGTTCTAGGAATATATCTAGGAAATGGCATACTTGTGTGTTCTTGTGTTTATTTGTTTGTGATTTTATGTTATTGAACTTGAATTTTAGCTTATATTATGCTTCATTAAGTTTCGGTTATTTCGGTTACTCATTCATTTAGTTTCGAGTTCAAACTAGGAAGTTAAGAAAATTTCCTTGCTTTTATCGTACATGGTTTTCATCCTTGTTTTCAAGTTGAATTCCATATTTTTTTGAGAAAGTTTTCTCTATATATTTTGTATATAAGGGATTCCATTTTCATAATCTAAAAAGGGATTCAAATTCGGATTTCGGAGGCCGGAGAACGGTCGAAGAACATTTCAGTGCGCGAGGGGAGTTCAAGGAAGGCAAAAGGGGCAACCTTGCACCTATCCCCGTGGACGCGCGTGGCCTCCATGGGAAGGGCTGCCTTCTGCCCCCTGTGGAGGCCACGGGAAGCAGAGGTGGCTACCTCCTATTGGTTGGTTAAAATTCCTATCTTTCCCGCTCCTTTAAATATCACTTTCCCTCTCATTTTCAAATAGGTGTTGAGTGAAAACTTGTGCAGAATTTTCTCTCAAACTTTTCTCACCTTCCAAACACCATAACTCTCTCAAATCAACTCTGATTTTAGATTTTCAAAAGCCGAAATTGTTAGTCTTGAAGAGAGGAACAAATACAAAGCATTTTTAGAGTCAAACAATACTCATAGTTTTCGTGATGATCTGATTTCAATTCGTGAGTCATTGTTTGTAAGTGAATCAATTCTCTTTCATTTTTCTTTCCTGATCTTCTTAATGATTCTTCTTATATGAGTTGAAAGAAATGTTTAGAATGATTTTGATTTCAATATTAGGATTTGTTTGATTTACTTTCAAGATTAGTTCATGTTTTTTGATTGAATATCATTTTTGCTGATCTTAAAGAACAGGAATTTGAATCTAGAATCTCTTTGTGTATTTGATCTTGATTGTTGGTTTTTTGATTTAATCACATGTTTTGAACTAGAGCTTGTTGATTGTGATTTTGATTTTTCAAAACCTAGTTCTTAATTTTGTTTTTGTTTGCTGAATATGTTGAATACTTCAAGTGTTATCTTGTTCACTTGATTTCAAAGTTAGTTGTGCGATTTTCATTGAAAACTTGTTATACTAGCTTTGATTAACATGTTTAGGTTTCTAGATATCTTTGTGAATGCTTAATCTAGATTTCCTATCACATGTTCATGAGAATTAGTTACATTTGATTGTGAGCACTAATTCTTTATAGAGTGTGTTTGATCAACTTGCTCTATTTGCTTGTGTTTGCATCATTTGCATCCACTTAGATCATTTGCCTTGTAAAGAGGTTAGAAGTCTCATTCCTTAGAGTGATTTGTTGGATTGAGCATTGGAAGCCAAATTTTGAAGAGGGGATCTTCAATTTGTGCATTGGAAGTCTTGGCTAGGATCGGGGTGATCCGGATAGCTAAGCAAGGAAGTCTTGTCTAGAGCCGGGGTGACTTTGATAGACAAGCAAGGGTGCTTCCTAGAGATGTGTGGTCTTGGATAAGAAGTTGGCATAGTAAGCTCACTAGGCCCGAGGGTAAAATAGGTGTTGATAACTTAGAGAGTGAATCTTGTGTTGATTGCCTCTTGAGTGTGTAACTCCTATTTGTCATAGTGTATTGCTTTTACCAGTGCTTGCGGTATCAACTCGTGAATATTTCCTCATTTTGAGGTTTTACCACGTAAAAATCCTTTGTGTTGATTTTTGTTTTTATTAGCTTTAATTTCTTTGAACTTATATTGATCCATTCATTGCTTAATTGTATTCATATTATTGTGTTGAATCAATATACTTGTTAAAGCTTCATTGTAAAATTGTCTATCTTGTGAATAAAAAGTAAGTTGCAAGAATTTTAAGACTATACCTATTCACCTCCCCCCCCCCCCCCCCCCTAGGTATTTGACACTATAATATGAAGGGAATTTCAAGTCTTCTCCTTGCTTTCTGGTCTGGGCAATATGCACGTGTTAGGCACGGGTAAGGTACCCGTGCACTAAGGTCTTTTTGTATGCTCTGCTCCCTGGTTTGGACAAATGCACAGGTTGGTACCCGTGCAGTACCCGTGCACAGAGGTTTTCTCTGATTTCCATCCTTCGGTACACGGGTTGTGCATGGGTAATGCACGGGTAAGGCACATGTGCACTAAGGTCTTCAAGAGTTCTCTTTTTGCATCAATTTGTCCCTCTTTGATTCCGATTCCTGATTTTCACCTAATGCCTGCAATTGTAACAAAAGAGCCATAAAACACACACAAAAAAGCAACCGAAACCGAGACCAAGGATAAGGTTAAGAGAGCCAAAATATGTATCAATTTTGGCTCGATCATTAGACTTGGGACTTTCTGTTAGGGAGTAAACTTTGACGTCCATAAGCAACCATCCCACTGCTATTGTCTTAGACGATGTGGCTCACTAGTATGAGTTGAAGGGGATGCATATCAATCTCCTATCATCATTCTAATGATTGCCTACTTAGGACTATTTACAATTCTTAAAGGAATACAATGCGGTCCTAGAGACCTTCCCCATAGTGACCTGAAAGGCTATGCTTACAGGGAGCAGCTACACCTCCGATGTTTTTAGTACTGCTTGAAGGACTGTGCCAAACAATGGTACATGACATTGAGGCCGGGGTCGCTCACTACTTGGAGCCAAGTTCGCAAAATGTTTTACAACAAGTTCTTCTCTACAACAAAGGCAAGAGACTTGAAGATTAAGATAGCCTTGTTTAGTGAAGATGATAAAGAACCTTTCCTTGAGGCTTAGGAAAGATTTAACATTTTGCTTGCACAAATTCTGCCACGTTCTTATCCGGAAGAGTTGAAGTGAACATCTTTCTACGGGGGTCTCTCTTCTATCACACAAATGTTAGTTGACAATGCATGTGGAAGGACTATTGCAGACAAGAGAGCTTCAAATGCATATGAGATACTAGAGAAATTGGCTCAAAACTAGCAACAAAAAACCTTGAACACGAGGAGAGGTGGAAAACTGGAGATCGATGGAGGAACGAGCATGGCCATAGAGATGTTAAGAATGGCTAAAGAGATGCAGTCAATAAAGAAACTTATGAAGAACATGTTCAAGCCTAGTGCCCAAGTTAGCCAAATTACAGATGACACAACGACTGGAGGAAAGGGATAAATGGAGCAGGAGGAAGCACTAGTTCTAGGAGGTTTCCAAAGGCAACAGAATGACCCCATCTCCAACTCTTACAAGCCAGGTTGGAGGAACCACCCTGACTTTTCCTATAGCAACAACAACAGTTCAAACAACAATCAAAGGTACCAGAATCAAGGTTTCAATAGGTACAACAACTAAGGAGGTTCAAATAACAACAATAGTTCAAACAACAATCAAAGGTACCAGAATCAAGGTTTCAATAGGTAGAACAACCAAGGAGGTTCAAACAACAACAATCAGTGGGGAAGCACAAACAACAACCCATAGAACAATTTTAACTATCAGACAAACCCATACTAGCAGAAGACCAAGTTGTTTGAGGAAGTGATGAGAGATTTCATTCAAACAACTGAGCAGGCTTCTATTGCCATTAGGAACTCACAAAGTTCAACTGAGCAGTTATTGAAAAACTACATACAGACAAATGACCAAAGGTCCAATGGCATGAATGCTTCTATCAGAAAGTTTGAGACTCAGCTAGACCAAAACAAAAATGCCTTCAACAATAATGACAAAATGTTACAGGTTGTTCAGGGAGGGTGTGTGAAGCTAAAGAAGAAAGAAGCAACACAAGACTCAAAGGAAGTTTCTAAAGATGTAAAGTGTGGAAACTTGGAGGAGTTAAAGAAGTCTACAGAAGGAGATGAGCAAAAGTTGAGGGAAAGTATTCCCACTAAGTTAAAACGCCCGAGTATTTTCATCATAGCGGTCACCATAGGGGACTCAACAAAGATGGGAGCGGTGCTTGACATGAGGCCTAGCATCAATATGATGCCCATGAAGATGTACGAGCAATTGAATTTCAAGTCCATCAAGCCTACCACCATGACTCTTAAGATGGAAGACTGATGTGTAAAATTGTGTTATAAAATACTCACTTGCAAGTGCACGAATCGTGAAGATACATACAGCGGCATGTAAGGATCATTCCCACAGGAAAAAGAGATTTATTAATTAAAACTAATTCTAATTAAAGTTAAACTAAAAGTAACCAAAGATTTGTTTGAGATTTGAATTAAACTATGAAAACAGTTGAAAGGAAGTTGGTTTGTGATCAATGTAAAGAAAGAACTAGGTCATCAATGATCCCCAATTATGAACACTCGATGTATGAATTAATTTGTAAACAAGATTCAATCAATTCTAGGGTTCATTCTTTGTCTTTAATGTGACTATTACCATTCAATCGCGGGTTGAGTCACATGTTCCCAATCGTTTTTCACCCTTTGGTCACGGTGTGAACAATAATCGAAAACCCATTAAGTGCAAGAAATAAGAACCAAATTCTACTACTTTGCCTTGGTCAGACTAAATATAAAATTCATTCATGCAAAAGATCATTAATTAAGATTAAGTTTGGCTAACACTAACCCTAATTCTCATATAGTCTTAACCCTAAAATAATGCCAAATAATCATTCATCCTTTGGTCAAGGTGTGAATAAATATTAAGACTAATGAGGATTAAGCAGTTAAACACAATGAATAAATCAAGAATTAAAATGATAAATTAATAATTAACCACACATGAGCATTCACAAAAGGTTCACATTGATTTCCTAGTTATGGGATTAGTTACACATCATGGAAAAAGAAAAGAAAAGAGATTGAGTAGAGAAAACCCGAGATGATCATCAAAGAGCTCCTCCAATTCTTCTTCGTCTTCTTCTACAATGGTTGGATGGGTCTTGAGGTGATGTGTGGTGATGGAGTGATGGGGGACGTCCCCCTTGGTGGCTTGGGACCTCTATTGGCTTGTGTATTTCGAATATAGGGTTCACAAGGGGTTTAAATAGGTGTAGAAGGAGAAATTCCCCGAATAAAATAGGAAATCTGACTCCAACTCGAAACTCAATCACCGGTGTTCAAGTCAGAGGGGACTTCTGTTAATAGCCAAATTTGGCTAGGGATCAAAGGGGAATTTTCCACCCTCCTAGTCGGACCCCAGGCCCGAGGTTATCCACCAAGGGACCATGGTTACCAAGGTCGAGCTGCGGAACCATCCCACAGAAATAAAAGGCGAGCTCCTGAAACACCCGGCATAGAACCTGGCGCGATCAGGTCGAGCCCGCACCACCAAAAAAGGAATCGGGAAGCTCCCTGAGGTCGAGACTACCTCGTAACCTCTCCAGAAGCTCGCCAAAACCCCGCTGTCATAGAGGAGTATCCGCAGGGGGCTGCATCAAGCTCTAAGAAATCAAGGGAGGATAGGCCGAGCTCCTGGCTAGACTAAAGCTCCTAAATACCGAAGCCAAGACACTGATCTACCTCGCTATCTGATCTACCTAGCCATACGAGACAATACATACCATATTCAACAACCTTTATGAGGGATCATGCTCTGAAGATACGAAGATACCCAGGATCATATCTGGAAACATTACGCACGTGCAGAGCAAGTAATGGAGTCCAAAGAGGAAACAAACTAATCTCCACCAAGATATTCTCAACTCAGCTATTAACGCAAAGTCAATGACATTTAAATGAGAAAATCTCGTCCTTTAAGGAGGGAAGGGACTGAGAAAATCAAGGGGAGAATCAGTTGGTTTAACCTACAAAAACTATGCATAAATAGGAAAAATAGAGAAAGAGAAATGGACTACTTTTCGACAGACATACGACAACAGCCCTCCTACACCCTAGAGAAATTGAGAGCAATTGAGAGATATTTGTACACGATACACCATTAATAAAGAAGGCATTTTCATTCTCTTTTGATTATATTAATATTAGTATTTTTTGTCATTCGAATAGGCACTGTTTAGAATACATTCGACCTTGGCCACCACCTCCGTGGTAGTGGTCTTGAGGGTGTTAATTGAGATTTCTCACCCCGAGAAAATTTTCGGTTAACACTTTCTGGCGCTATCCGTGGAAACCCACCCACATCCAGTTAATCATCACAATATCAGCCCAGGCAAGTTGAGTCTGCAGCAGATGCTCTAACCCGGGAGCAATAAGAGCCACCTCGCCCGACGACATCAAGAAGGGAAACCCGGGCCAAAGAGGAAGGAAGTCGACAAACCTCCCGGGTGGATCCCGTCCATAAAGAGGATCGGGTAGAGATCGCCAGTTCATCGGAGGGATCCGACAGTGAAGAATCCGAGGTCAATTCAAAGAAACCCGGGTGTTAGGATTATGCTCAATGGCAAGAGTGTAATATTGTAATTGACAATCTTCTCATATTAATAAAGTGAATTCTGATTCTTACAATTACTTATAGCATTTATTATTATAATTGTCAAGGTAAATAATCATAAGGTCAAAAGACTATGAGACATGAAGAATTGTTCATACATCCAGATATGTATGAGGTAGACACAATTCTTTAGTTAGTCTTGAATAACGTTCACAACTTAAGTTAAAGGTTGGGCACCTCTATCTTGTTAAAGTTGTAGAATTCTTTTACTAGCATTTGAGTGGGATCAAATGAATATGATGAGTCTAAAATCATCGAAAGGTTTTCGAGTAAAAGAATCTAGTGCACTAGGTGCATTGAACTGGATCACAATGAAATACTTTATCTAGAACCGTCACTAGATATAAGTCTTTTCATTAAAGAGGACAATCGGAGAGTCTATCTTAATCCTAAGATAAATGATGGACTTATGGTTGCAAGTGTTATCATTAGAGCTATCAATGAGTACGATTATATAGCATAGTTTATCCTCGATAGTTTGGTGGTATACATTTGTTAATCGATAGAGGATTTCATTTATAGATATGGACATCGTGGCTCCATTTATCAAATGAGAGTATAATATCATCATATGGATGTTTTGAGGTATTGGATATTAAATCTCAACGTTGAGTTTTCAATAATGATTATTGAAAACATGGCTTCTGGACAAGTAAAAGTATCCAAGTTCGAAATGTGGTCATATGAGGAAATATGGTAACTTGGAGAGCTATAGGCGGTCTATGAGCTCTTGGCGATTACTGATATTATTAACGAGGATACACCATCTCCTATAAGATTGTCTAGGGTATGAATGAGAAACATCTCCTTATTCTATCTTTATTTAAGAGTTCAATTTTAGCTCTTTAGTGGAATGAGTTAAAACCAATAGATTGGACCTAAGTGAATCATTTGTTGATTGTGATTAGGTTGTGTCTATTGAAACTTAAATTTAGATAGCCCGCCAAGATCCCCAATCCACACGTATTTGCATGGATCACTTGATATATTCTACCGGGCCGATTTAAGGGTCCATCTAGAATTGTTTTTAATGTATCAAGAATATAATATGTCTATTATTTAATTAATGGGCTGCACTATTATATTAATATATTAAAAGGAGACATGTGAGCTTGTTTCTTTTAGTAAGAATGGGTCTGGTTCACATGTGGGCTTTTATTTAAAGTCCAATGGATTAAACGAAATAAGAAAATAATATATGGCCCATTTATATAAGTGGGGCGGCAAGATGTATATATTAACCTAATATATTATTTTGTTTCATTGTTTTAATTAAATAAGAATTAGTTAATTTATTAATTAATTGTTTAATTAAGAAACAAATCTTTTTCTGATCAGGAAATAAATTTCCTAAAGTTATACTATTGGTAGTAGTATATTAAAAGTAAAAGACTTGTTTGATAAGAAAATAAATAATTAATTTTATTTATTTAATCAAATATGAAGTCTTTTTATTTAGTCAATAAAAGAATAAAAATATCTATGAGTTGGATTAGGTTTTGAAGTCTAAAGGTTGATGGAAATTAGGGTGCAATACAAACTCTTTTTGGTATGTTATTTGCGGCAACCCTAGTCCATTTAGAGGAAGATTTCGGCAATTCTAAATAGAAGAGGAAGCAAAATTTCGGCCACCTATATAATACCACATATAGAATTCGGCCACGTTAGTTGATTGAATTATTCAATTTTTCTTCTTCTTCTCAATTCATAGAAAATGATAATTTTTATTCTACTAAACATAAAAGAGAGAAGAGATTATTCTTTGATAGTACACTGATTGCTTGTTCATCAATAAGCTTGTGTGTACAACATCGAATTAGGTTCACGCGAGTTTCGATCATTAGATTGAGAACTCAAAAGTGACCGGAATAATTTTTGTCTTCTTTTGATTGTTTTGTGACTAACAAAAGAAAAAGAAAACTTGGTTCATCCATTCTCAGGTTTGCAATTCAAAGAAAAAGGGAGACCACTCTCCTAGGTAATTCACGTACGTGTTCGGATTGGAAGATCTCGCGGTATTGTTCACGATCACTGTTCACGACAGAGTACTGTTCACGATTACTGTTCACGCAGGTACTATTCACGGGCATCGAAAAAGATTTTGCGGATTACCAATCGACGTAAGTCAATCGGATCACGCGTCAAGAGGTATTTAACTCTAACCGAATATATTTGAGTTTAATTAATTAAAAGGTTAAGGTTCAACTTTGAGAAAAATTTTAAAACCATACGAAATCTATTTTTCGTTTCTTCCGCTGCGTTTTATATCGATTTTTCCCTACAATTGGTATCAGAGCCTTGGTTGTACCTTTTAATTAATTAACGTATATATACGTGAATCTATTTCTTTTTTATTGTGATTATACATGTTTTAGAAAGAGATGGCACTCTAGGTATTCGCATATATAATTACATGTTGAATGTATGGATTTATATATGTTTTATAAAGTGAATTGTTATTGCTCGATTTTGGTCCTAGAATTTCAGTGTAATTTTTGTTTCGGATTTGTAACAAGAAGGTTGGTCTATTATCGCCATAATTCCTTCTTGGTAGTTGCTAGGGTTTTATTTTTTTTTGTATGTAAAATAAGTGCAGTATTTTTTTTGTAATCAGGTGCAGTATTTTTTTGTAAATCTTACTGCAGTAAAATAAAATTAAAAAAAAAATTTGCTGCAGTAATTTATTTGTAATATGATGTAATGTATTCGGGTATTAAAAATTCGAAGACATGAAGAAAAACGTAGCAAGCGGAACCGAGAACGAGCACCGTGCGCACCCTAGGACTGGATTGGGCTGCGCATGGCAAGCCAATCCTTGGTGGGCTGCGCACGGCAGCCTTGTGTGGCCTTATAGGCTGCGCAAGGCAGCCCCTTTGTGGGGTTGTGGGCTGTGCACGTCCATGGGAGGAGGCCGAGGGATGAGCGTATGGTTGATGGCCACCTGAAGATCTTGTATTCCTAACAATTGTAATTTACTTGCTTTCTAGGATGGGCCAAAATTGTTGCTATTTAATATTTGCTTAAATATTACAATATTTGTTGTTATATGATAACATGACATTTTAGAATAGGAGTGCCACTCATATATCTCTTTTGGTATGAACATGCATTGAATGATTTAGGTATCTAATTGGCATCTAGATAACTTGGTAAAAATCATTCTTTGGGATTTAATCACACGCGTTAAATAATTGAGTGGGAGAAGGTGTGCAAGAACGCCTATGGCCTCCAAGATTAGTTGAGTTTTATTATTTTTGGTAATCCCCCCAAGGGGCGTCCATAAATGGAATTTAACAATATACTTCCTTACAAGGATAGACTAGACAATTGACTTAAGCGAAATCTACTCCCCAAGGAGGGATTTTCGTGAGAGAAAATTGAGGGTCGATATCTTGGTAACACACTCAATGTAATTTTATTAATATCCTCCCAAGAGTTCTTGTTAATAAAAATTACAAGGCTAAAATTAAAAACGCTGGTTGTTATGTTAACAATTAGGTGGGACCTAGTCTAACTAGTAAATAGTGCGAACTCCCAAAGGAGGCGTAATATTTATGGGTGTTGGATCACCCGTTGAATTTTTATTATTGAATTATTTATTTTAATTCAAGATAAATTTTTAAAAGTGCTATTATCATGATTATTTACTTATATATGTTTTTGTTTTAATCAGAAATCATGACCCCATCACTTATGAACATCCTGAAAGATAACACCTTAACTGGAGATAACTACGTAACATGGAAAAGGAAAATTAGGTTGTTGCTGCAAAGTGAAAAACATAAGTTTGTTCTGACCACTCCTAAACCACCCCTTCCTAATAATGAATCTAATGTGATGCAAAGAGATGAGTATGAGCAGTGGAAGACTTCTGATGATATGGCAAAATGTTACATTATGGCCACTATCTCCAACGTGTTGCAACAGCAACATGAAGGAATGGAGTCCACTGCTGATATAATGATGTCTCTAGAGGAAATGTTTGCTATGAGGTCTAGGACGACTAAGAGAGAGGCAGTGACTGCTTTTATGAATCTTAGGATGAAACCTGGACAATCTGTGAAAGATCACATGATGAACGTCATAGCACATCTCAATATTGCTGAACTAAATGGTGCTGAGATTGATGGTGAGACCAAAATTGATATGGTAGTTAACTCACTGTTAGATTCCTTTGATCAGTTCAAGTTGGACTACACCTTGAACAAAAAGGAATACACCTTGCAGGGCCTGATGCAAGATGTTCAAAGCGCTGAAAAGATCATTGTGAAAAACAAAGGTCAAGAGATTCATTTGGTTGGTAAAGTTGCTACTGTTAAGACCCGTAAGAAGGTCAAGAAACAACAGAAGAAAAAGCAACTTGGGCCTACCAAGAAGGAAACCAAGAAAGTAACCAAGATCAAAGGGAAATGCTTCCTTTGTGGTGAAAAGGGACATTGGAAAAGAGATTGCCCAAAGTCCCAGAAAAAGAAGGAAGAAGGTAATGTTAATTATCTAGAAACATGTTTTCTGGCAGATTCTACTGATTCTTGGATCATAGACTCTGGAGCTTCTAATCATGTTTGTTATTCCTTGCAGGGGTTTCAGGAAAAGAGAAGGTTGAATGAAGATGAAGTCAATTTGCGCTTGGGCAACGGAACGTTAGTGTCTGCAAGTGCAGCGGGAGATATTAGAGTTATTTTAGATTCTAGTAGGCATTTAGATTTAATAGACGTTTATTATGTACCTCAATTCAAGAGAAATTTAATTTCAGTTTCTTGTTTAAATAAGTTTGGATATTCGGTTACTTTTAATAAAACTTTTATTATTAGTAAGAATGACAAAGTTGTTTGCAAAGGTACATTGGAAAACGGTTTATTCTTTTTGCATAGAAATATCTCTCACTCGTTAGACACAGAAATAACGGAACCTAATCATAAAAGAGTAAAATTATCAAAAGATGAAACCTATCTTTGGCATTTACGCCTAGGTCACATTAACCTTAATAGGATTAAAAGATTGGTATGTGACGGACCTTTAAGTGACTTAAAGGTTGATGATCTACCAACTTGTGAATCTTGTTTGGAAGGTAAAATGACCAAAAGGCCGTTCAATACCAAAGGTGCAAGAGCCATTGAATGTTTAAGACTAGTACACACTGATGTATGTGGTCCTATGAGCATTCAAGCTAGAGGTGGATATGAGTACTTCATCACCTTCACAGATGATTACTCAAGATTTGGTAATGTGTATCTCATGAGACATAAGTCGGATGCATTTGATATGTTCAAAGCATTCAAAGCTGAAGTAGAAAATCAGCTTGAGAAACATATAAAAATCTTGAGATCTGATCGTGGTGGAGAATATCTATCTGGAGAGTTTCAGCAATATCTTATTGATAATGGGATAGTTTCTCAGCTTTCTGCACCAGGTACACCTCAACAAAATGGGGTAGCAGAAAGGAGAAATAAGACTCTTTTAGAGATGGTTAGATCAATGTTGAGTTATTCAACACTTCCTATTTCTTTTTGGGGATATGCTCTACAAACAGCAATATATATTCTAAACGATATACCATCTAAATATGTCCTTAAAACCCCACATGAATTGTGGACTGGGCGAAAGCCTAGTTTACAACACATGAGGATATTTGGTTGTCCTGCACATGTGTTGAAAGGAAAGACAGAAAAGATGGAGTCTCGTTCGGAAACATGTATATTTGTGGGGTATCCAAAAGGAACTAAAGGATATTATTTCTATAGTCCTTCTGATCTAAAAGTATTTGTTTCAACAAATGCTTCATTTCTAGAAAAGGACTATATGAATAATTTTGTGCCCAAAAGTAGAATTGTCCTGAATGAGATGTCAGGAGATACAATTATACAAGAGGTTTCACAACCCAGCCCAATTGTAAGTTCCACTCAAACACAAGATCAACAACCTACCATTCCTCGTCATAGTGGGAGGGTTAGAACACAACCCGAAAGATATATAGGTCTAGGAGAATCTATTGAGAATCTCCCGGACGACGATGATCCCTACACGTACAAGGAAGCTATGGAGGATGTTGATTGTCGTCATTGGCAAAAGGCAATGCAATTCGAGATTGAATCGATGTTCAATAACAAAGTCTGGTCCCTTGTAGACTTGCCTAAAGGGATAAAACCCATTGGGTGCAAGTGGGCATACAAGAGGAAAAGAGGTATGGATGGTAAGGTGGAAACCTTTAAAGCTAGACTAGTAGCTAAAGGTTATACACAGAAAGAAGGTATCGATTACGAGGAAACCTTCTCACCTGTGGCCATGCTTAAATCCATTAGGATACTCTTATCCATTGCAGCATCTCTAGACCTAGAGATTTGGCAAATGGACGTCAAGACAGCTTTCCTTAATGGAAGTCTTGACGAGAGCATCTACATGATGCAACCAGAGGGATTCATTGAAAAAGGCCAAGAAGAAAGAGTATGCAAGTTGCAAAAGTCCATATATGGACTAAAGCAAGCATCCAGATCCTCGAACATAAGGTTCGATCAAGCTGTAAAGGGTTTTGGATTTATTCAAAACCCTGACGAACCTTATGTATACAAGAGGATCAAAGGTGATAAGTTGGTTTTCCTCAATCTTTATGTTGATGATATACTACTCATTGGAAACGATGTAGGTGTATTGACATCAGTGAAAGAATGGTTAGCAAAACAATTTGATATGAAGAACTTAGGAGAAGCAAGTTATATTCTTGGTATCCAAGTAATAAGGGATAGAAAGAATAAAACGATTGCATTATCCCAAGCTTCATACATTGATAAAATCTTGTCTAGATTCACCATGCAAGATTCCAAGAAAGGTATGTTACCTTTTAGACATGGAATCAAACTTTCTACGGGTCAAGCACCTAAGAATGTGCATGAAGAGCAATTCATGAGTAGAGTTCCATATGCCTCGGCAGTTGGAAGTCTCATGTATGCAATGCTCTGTACTAGACCAGATATTTGTTTTGCTGTTGGCATAGTTAGCAGGTTTCAATCGAAACATGGTCCTGATCATTGGACGACATTCAAGCATATTTTCAAGTATCTCAAGAGAACTAGAGATTATATGCTTGTATACTCTGGAGGGGATTTAATTCCCGTTGGGTATACAGATTCTGATTTCCAATCGGATTCTGACTCCAGAAAATCCACATCAGGATCTGTGTTTACCATTGGAGGAGGAGCAGTCATATGGAGGAGTATCAAGCAATCTTGTATTGCTGATTCCACCATGGAAGCTGAGTATGTTGCTGCATGCGAAGCTGCCAAAGAGGCTGTTTGGCTCCGCCAATTCTTGATTGACTTAGAAGTGGTTCCTAGTGCGAATAAGCAGATGACTATACATTGTGACAACAGTGGTGCAGTGGCTAATTCGAAATAACCAACAAGTCATAAGAGAGGTAAACACATTGAAAGGAAGTATCACCTTTTGAGGGAAATTGTTCATATGGGAGACGTGACGATCACCAAAATCGCGTCAGCAGAAAATCTAGCGGATCCTTTCATAAAGGCTCTACCTCAAAAGAGCTTTGATGGACATCTAGAGAACATGGGAATGAGAGATATGACACACTTGCTATAGAGCAAGTGGGAGATTGTTAGGATTATGCTCAATGGCAAGAGTGTAATATTGTAATTGACAATCTTATCATATTAATAAAGTGAATTCTGATTCTTACAATTACTTATAGCATTTATTATTATAATTGTCAAGGTAAATAATCATAAGGTCAAAAGACTATGAGACATGAAGAATTGTTCATACATCCGGATATGTATGAGGTAGACACAATTCTTTAGTTAGTCTTGAATAACGTTCACAACTTAAGTTAAAGGTTGGGCACCTCTATCTTGTTAAAGTTGTAGAATTCTTTTACTAGCATTTGAGTGGGATCAAATGAATGTGATGAGTCTAAAATCATCGAAAGGTTTTCGAGTAAAAGAATCTAGTGCACTAGGTGCATTGAACTGGATCACAATGAAATACTTTACCTAGAACCGTCACTAGATATAAGTCTTTTCATTAAAGAGGACAATCGGAGAGTCTATCTTAATCCTAAGATAAATGATGGACTTATGGTTGCAAGTGTTATCATTAGAGCTATCAATGAGTACGATTATATAGTATAGTCTATCCTCGATAGTTTGGTGGTATACATTTGTTAATCGGTAGAGGACTTCATTTATAGATATGGACATCGTGGCTCCATTTATCAAATGAGAGTATAATATCATCATATGGATGTTTTGAGGTATTGGATATTAAATCTCAACGTTGAGTTTTCAATAATGATTATTGAAAACATGGCTTCTGGACAAGTAAAAGTATCCAAGTTCGAAATGTGGTCATATGAGGAAATATGGTAACTTGGAGAGCTATAGGCGGTCTATGAGCTCTTGGCGGTTACTGATATTATTCACGAGGTTACACCATCTCCTATAAGATTGTCTAGGGTATGAATGAGAAACATCTCCTTATTCTATCTTTATTTAAGAGTTCAATTTTAGCTCTTTAGTGGAATGAGTTAAAATTAATAGATTGGACCTAAGTGAATCATTTGTTGATTGTGATTAAGTTGTGTCTATTGAAGCTTAAATTTAGATAGCCCGCTAAGATCCTCAATCCACACGTATTTGCATGGATCACTTGATATATTCTACCGGGCCGATTTAAGGGTCCATCTAGAATTGTTTTTAATGTATCAAGAATATAATATGTCTATTATTTAATTAATGGGCTGCACTATTATATTAATATATTAAAAGGAGACATGTGAGCTTGTTTCTTTTAGTAAGAATGGGTCTGGTTCACATGTGGGCTTTTATTTAAAGTCCAATGGATTAAATGAATAAGAAAATAATATATGGCCCATTTATATAAGTGGGGCGGCAAGATGTATATATTAACCTAATATATTATTTTGTTTCATTGTTTTAATTAAATAAGAATTAGTTAATTTATTAATTAATTGTTTAATTAAGAAACAAATCTTTTTCTGATCAGGAAATATATTTCCTAAAGTTAAACTATTGGTAGTAGTATATTAAAAGTAAAAGACTTGTTTGATAAGAAAATAATTAATTAATTTTATTTATTTAATCAAATAAGAAGTCTTTTTATTTATTCAATAAAAGAATAAAAATATCTATGAGTTGGATTAGGTTTTGAAGTCTAAAGGTTGATGGAAATTAGGATTGCAATACAAACTCTTTTTGGTATGTGATTTGCGGCAACCCTAGTCCATTTAGAGGAAGATTTCGGCAATCCTAAATAGAAGAGGAAGCAAAATTTCGGCCACCTATATAATACCACATAAGGAATTCGGCCACGTTAGTTGATTGAATGATTCAATTTTTCTTCTTCTTCTCAATTCATAGAAAAGGATAATTTTTATTCTACTAAACATAAAAGAGAGAAGAGATTATTCTTTGATAGTACACTGATTGCTTGTTCATTAATAAGCTTGTGTGTACAACATCGAATTAGGTTCACGCGAGTTTCGATCATTAGATTGAGAACTCAAAAGTGACCGGAATAATTTTTGTCTTCTTTTGATTGTTTTGTAACTAACAAAAGAAAAAGAAAACTTTGTTCATCCATTCTCGGGTTTGCAATTCAAAGAAAAAGGGAGACCACGCTCCTAGGTGATTCACATACGTGTTCGGATTGGAAGATCTCGCGGTACTGTTCACGATCACTGTTCACGGCGGAGTACTGTTCGCGATCACTGTTCACGCGGGTACTGTTCGCGCGGGTACTGTTCACGGGCATCGGAAAAGATTTTGCGGATTACTAATCGACGTAAGTCAATCGGATCACGCGTCAAGAGGTATTTAACTCTAACCGTATATATTTGAGTTTAATTAATTAAAAGGTTAAGGTTCAACTTTGAGAAAAATTTTAAAACCATACGAAATCTATTTTTCGTTTCTTCCGCTGCGTTTTATATCGATTTTTCCCTACACCGGGAACAAGAGACTGAGGGATCAGCTGGCAAAGCTACAGAAAGAGGTCTAGCAGATAAGAAAGGGAAAGAACAAGGAGGATAAGAAGAATCCATGAAGCGAGATGAATGCTCCCTTCACCAGGAGGATCCGGGAAGCAGAGCTCCCACAAAAATTTAAAATGCCAACAGATAAGTTCTCCGGATGGAAGACCCTTTAAGTCACCTGAAGAGCTTCATCCAACAGATTGAGGTCCAGAATACCACCAGAGGAGCTATGTGTAGGATGTGCCCAATGACCCTAACCGGCTATGTGAAAACTTGGTTCAGGAAGCTGCCTGCTGGTAGCATGGATTCTTTCACAAAGTTATCAATAGATTTTTCCTCGCAGTTCCAAGGGGTCAAACCTCATCCAAAAGATCCCATACACCTCCAATATACGATTCAGGAGCGAGGTGAAACACTTTGATCGTACGTGGAACGTTTTCACAAAGAAGTCATACAAATGGGAGTCTTCACCGAGAAAGAGACTCTCGCCAATTTCAGGCAGAATCTGTGGGCAGGAAAGCTTTTTCGTTCCGTTGCCAAGAGACCTCCAGAGACTTACTAGGAGGCCTACGATCGGGCTCTTGAGTAGGTCGAGATCGACGAACATCTCAAAGTCAAGATGGAACATGACGATATGAGAACGGAAAAGCGTCAGAAAAAGGAAGCCCCCAAATCTGAGCCAGCTCAGAAAAATCAGAATAAACCTCCCAATAGGCCGACCTATCGTTTCCCTGCTTCTCAGCTCAGGCAAGAAAGGTATCCAGCAAGACGGACCCCTCATCGGGCTTCGCCTCCTCCTAGGACTGTAGCTCCCATAATGCGAGAGGAGAAAGGGTATGATTATTACACTCCCCTGAACGTTTCCCGGGAAACAGTCTACCTTGCTATACAGGACAAGGGGCTACTCCAAAAGCCCGCATACATGAAAGCCCTTGTCGACAGGAGGAACCGGTACAAGTACTGCGACTTCCATGAAGATGTGGGCCACAACACTTCAGAGTGTTATAATTTGCGCAACCAGATCGAAGCCCTGATAAGAAGAGGATGTTTGATTGAGTTCTTACAACAGGTCAGAGACAATATTCAGACGGGAAGAGAGGTACAAGCGGAGATCCGTGAACATACAGAAAAGAGAAATGGGGAACAGACTGATTTAATGCAACAGATACAGGTGATACACACCATCAGTAAAGGTCTAACATTGGCCGGTACCTCAAATAATTCCAGGAAAAACCACGCAAGGAAGATTCCCCGTGTAGAAGAAGGTCGGGGTATCTTCAAGGTTAGCCAAAGCCCGGTGGAGCCCTCCCAGTCAGCACAGATTGTTTTCACTGAAGCAGATGTCTTCAACACCGTGCAACCTCATGATGATCCCATGGTGATCATGATACAAATTTCCAACTGTATGGTCTAACGCGTGCTCATAGATACGGGCAGCAGTGTAGATATCCTATTCAAAGATACCTTGGAAAAATTGAACCTGAAGCAATGGTGTTACAATAGCTGTACAACTCCACTTTATGGATTTACCGGGGATTCGATCATACCGGTGGGATCGAAGATCCTCCCAGTGATCGTCGGAACCTCATCTCTCCAACAGAATGTTATGACGGACTTTGTTGTGGTTGACACCCCATCGGCCTACAACGCCATCTTGGGAAGACCATTCCTGTCCTCCTTGAAGGGAGTCTTATCTATATACCACAATGTCCTAAAGTTCCCAGTAGGAACCAAAGTGGGAGAGGTACGCGGAGACCAGCAAGCAGCTAGGAAGTGCTACGCAGTGTCCGTCAATCCTACGGCTTTAGCAAAATAGTTCGTATAGGTTGCAACGATCCAAGACATGGAGGCATCCCAGACAGTCCAAGAAGATATGGAGCCCACGGAGCATCCAGAGAGCGAACCTATTTTGCCTTATGAGGAAGAACAGAGCAAGGAATGGGCAAGCGGGTAACCCATAGATAGACTAAAGGAGATACCCATCAGAAATGACGATCCCTCCAAAGTCGTCCAAGGTCGGGGCTACCCTCGAACCAGAAGTGAAAGAAGGCTTGATTGGGCTTCTCAGAGAATTTAGCGACATCTTCGCTTGGAGCCACGATGAGATGCCCGGGATCCCGGTATCATTGGCTGCCCATCGATTAGCGGTAGATCCAACAGTCAAGCCCGTCAAATAGAAGAGGCATCACTTTAATGCTGAGAGGAATGCTGCGTTACAGGAAGAAGTATACAAATTGATCAAGGCAGGGTTTATCAGAGAAGTGCGCTACCCCGAGTGGATCGCCAAGGTGGTCATGGTTACGAAGGTGAATGGGAAATGGTGTATGTGTGTCGATTACACCGACCTCAACCGGGCATGTCCAAAAGATAGCTTTCCTTTACCAAAGATCGATCAGCTGGTTGACTCCACGTTCGTAAATAAACTTCTTAGTTTCATGGATACGTTCACAGGGTATAACCAGATTATGATGCACCCAGCTGACCAAGATAAGACCAGCTTCATTACTGGGTAAGGCTTGTACTGCTACAAGGTAATATCGTTTCGCTTGAAGAATGCGGGGGCTACATACCAGCGGCTAGTTAACAAGCTGTTCAAGCCCAAGATTGGAAGAACGATGGAGGTATACATCGACGATATGATCACAAAATCACCAACCGCAGAAGGACACCCGGATGACCTTCGCAAGACCTTTCTTATCCTAAGAGAAAATCAGATGCGGTTGAACCCCTCCAAGTGCGCTTTCAGGGTAACAGCGGGGAAGTTTCTAGGTTTCATGGTTTATAAAGAGGCATAGAGGCCAACCCAAAAAAAATCAAAGCTATCTTGGACTTGGAATCTCCCATATCACTCAAACAGGTGCAAATTTTGACTGGGCGTGTAGCAGCGCTTAACAGGTTCATCTCTCACTCCACCGATAAGTGCCTCTGGTTCTTCAAAGCCATCAAGCAATGGAGAAATATGAAATGGAGCCCGGAGAGCGAGCAAGCTTTTCAAGCCTTGAAGAAATACCTAACAAGCCCACCATTGTTAGTCAAGCCGGATCTCGGAGAAGAGCTGCAAATCTACCTGGCCGTCTTAGAAACTGCAGTAAGCGGAGCTTTGGCCAAGGAGTATGGTGACGGGATTCAAAGGCCCATATACTATGTGAGTCATGCTTTAACCAAGTCAGAGAAAAATTATATTCTACTGGAAAAGTTCGTTTATGCTCTGATGACCTCGACGAGAAAGCTCCGTCCCTATTTGCAAGCTCGTTTAATAGCAGTGGTGACGGACCAACCTCTCCGCCAATTCTTACAAAAACTGGATGTGTCCGGAAGGCTAGTCTTATGGGCCCTAGAGCTCACTCAGTTCAACTTAAAATATAAGCCCAGGACCACGATTAAAGCACAGGCTTTGGCAGACTTCGTTGCAGAGTTTTCAGCGCTCCCAGGCTAAGTGAATCCCGCAGCACCGAATGAGATCCCTGAGAAGTCTTCCAAGATAGATAATTGGCCAGAAGGCTGCAAGTCCTGGACCCTCTATACAGATGGAGCATCTGGGCAAGCTGGGGGAGGAGCTGGTGTAGTTTTAATAGATCCGGAGGGGAATGAATTCTATCACTGCTTCAGATTCAAGTTTAAAGCCACAAATAATGAAGCGGAATACGAAGCCCTTCTAGCCGAGATGAAGGCAGCCATCGAACTGGAGGCCGACTACCTGTAAATCAAGAGCAACTCATTACTTGTAGTCAATCAGGTGTCTGAGGTATACCAGGCAAAGGGAGACAACATGGTCGCTTACCTAAAGCTAGCTCAGTCGCTTAAAAATAAATTTAAAGGATTCAAGATCGATCAGGTGCCTCGACACCAAAACCACCGCGCCGATGTTCTAGCCAAAATAGCCACAAATGGAAGCCAATCCTTACCACGGGGAGTTCCCCTCCAAGTGATCTCCCAACCAAGCATAGCCGCAAGTAAGGAGATCTGTTCCCTGGATCGACAGCCTTGCTGGATGGACCGAATCGTCGCCTACCTCCAAGAGGGAAAGCTTCCCGAGGAGCCCGATCAAGCCCGAAGAATGAAAAAGCTCTCTGTCTGATATTGCCTTGTAGACGGGTACCTCTACAGGAGGGGTAGATCCCTCCCTTTACTTCGGTGTTTACATCATGATGACGCTAAATGAGCGTTAAGAGAAGTTCATTCTGGGGACTGCGGGAATCACATCGGTGGAGAAGCTTTAGCGTATCAAGTGCTTCGTATGGGGTACTACTGGCCGACCATCCACCAAGACGCAAGAAGCTTTGTACGATCTTACGAGCCATGTCAAAGGACTTCGAATTTGAACCACTTGCCACCAGAGCGACTGTCATCTCTCAGTTCACCCTACCCCTTTGCCATGTGGGGGATCGACCTAATTTGACCGCTTCCCACTGCTCCTAGATAGGTTAAATATGCTATCATGGCTATCGATTATTTCACAAGATAGGTCGAGGCAGGGCATCTCTCCCGAATATCCGAAAAAAATATGACTAAGGGGTCGTTTGTTTTTTTGTCTGAAAACTGAATAGTCCTGAATTTTTCTGAAGACTGAATAGGGACTGAAATCTTAACTTGAATGATATGTTTGTTTTTTTTTTCCTCACATCTTAATGTATTGTCAACATGTTTGTTTTTTTAAAGTAAAATTGTCTGAAAATAAGTAATTTTACATTTATACCCACGTTAAACAATTATACATATAATATGGAATAAAAACAATCTAAAAATTATAATTATATATGAACACATATGATTATAATCTTCTTCTCCAATTATAAATAAACTTCATTTTTATTAAGAAAAAAAAAGTTTTTTTTTTCAAAAATAAAAGGGGCAGCATGAAAACTCACACAAAACACTCTAAAAAATAATATATAAATACATAACCCTAATATCATAATAAATTATTGATATTAAACACCAATATGAGAAGTGATTAGGGTTCTTTTTTATTTTTAAAACTATTTAAAATAAACAATATATTAAAATAAAGATTTTGTACCATATATAATTAAGATAAAATTGGAAATATGTTATATAAAGGGGATAATATCGGAAGAAAAGATTTTGGATTGTATTTAATGCAATTCAGTGATTTGCAATTAAGTGAAAAGTCATGATTTTTTACTTTTTATTTTAAGTTGTTTTTTGGCATTTTTAAGTTGTTTGACCACTTATAAAAACAAACAAAACAACTTAATGATTATGATTCAGACCCATTAAGTTTTAAGTGGAAAAAACAAACAACCCCTAAGTTCATCAAAACCATCGTGGTCTGTAGATTCGGGACCCCTCTCATCATTGTAGCCGACCTGGGCAAGCAGTTCGACAACGCCCGATTCAAAGACTTCTGCGAAGGATTGGGAATCGACCTCAGGCTCTCTTCAGTAGCCCATTCTCAGACCAACGGGCTGGTGGAGTCCACCAACAAGACTATCAAGAAGCTTTTGAAGAAGAAACCACAGCAGAAAAAAGGCAAATGGGCCGAAGGGCTGCCCGAGGTCCTCTGGGCGTACCAGACGACATAGAGGATAGCCACGGGGGAGACAACTTACTCCCCAACCTTCAGGGTTGAAGTGGTCCTCCCCATCGAGCATAAATTGACCTCATTCAGGGTGCAGCACTTCAAACCTGAAAGCAATGAGGTCAAACTTCGAGCTAACCTAGACCTCCTAGAAGAGAAACAAGACCAGGTAGCTGAGAAAGTGGCAATCTACCAAAGCAAGATCGCTAGATATTTCAACCGAAAGGTCAGAGACCGGAATTTCAAAGAAGGGGATCTGGTGCTTAGGAAAGTGACCTCGAATACTCGGAAAAGGTCAGATGGAGTCCTAGGCCTCAATTGGGAAGTGCCATACTTGATAAAGGTAGTTGCTCGCAATGGAGCCTACAAACTCGAAGACATGGATGGACGACCCATCGACCACACCTGGAACGCAGATCACTTGAGAAAGTTCTACCCTGAGCAGGGAGCTTTCATGCAGTTTACCCTTATTTAGGTTCAATAAAATCCCTAATAACGATGTACTACATCTCGATCATCAATAAAGTCTGCGTTTCTTCTTTATCTCCGATTATGTTCAACATTAGTATCCACATATTCGACTGGGAAGTTCAACGTAGTCACCTCAAGACCAGGGATGAGCCAGGGAAACCCCCTCGCTGCCTCTGATGCCTTGACCGGGCACCACCCCCCGCCAAGAAGGGTCTAAGCGTAAGAGCATAGTTGCCAGCAGGATCTCAAGACCAGGGACTAGCTGAGGAAGCCCCCTCGCTACCCCTGATGCCTTGGTCGGGCTACCACCCCCAAGAAGGGTCTGAGTGTAAGAGCATAGTTGCCATCCAGATCTCGAGACCAGGAAATAGCTAGACAGCCCTCGTGATGCCTTGGTCGGGCTACCACCCCCAAGAAGGGTCTGGGTGTAAGAGCATAGTTGCCATCCAGATCACGAGACAAGAAAATAGCTAGACAGCCCTCATGATGCCTTGGTCGGGCTACCACCCCAAGAAGGGTCTGAGTGTAAAAGCATAGTTGTCATCCAGATCTAGAGACTAGGAAATAGCTAAACAGCCCCTCTGATGCCTCGATCGGGCTACCTCTCCTGATATGGATTTAAATATAAATATTTGTTTCGTTTGCAGGATCAAGATCATCTTGGTAAGAGTTTCCTATGAACCCTGATTAAAGTATGAACAAATTATCATCAAAGAGATAGGATCGTTTCACGGTCGGGATCAGAAATAAAGCAAGGAGTTCTCAATCAAGATGGAAGCTCGTTATCGAGAGTAATCAAAACGAATATGAAGGAAGTAATATCAGTTTCTCATTAATAATGAAGGAGCATATCCCCCAATAAGGATACATCCATCAAACGAGAAGCCCAACCCCCGAATCCAGGCTATAAAAAATAAAGAGACCAACTGAACTAATCATGAGTCAAGCGGGGTGCCCACCCCTTTTTCCGGGCAATCAGGGCCAATCATGAACAGGTAGCGTCAAGCTTCGGAGCCCTCTCGATTTCCCCACGCTGCTCCCCCTCCCTCATGCTGATCCTCGCCATCAACTCCTCCTTCAGGTGGTTGACCATCTTGGTTACCCTTGCCAACCATCTCTCTTTTCAAAGGTTCCTACTGCTGATCAGCAGGATCTTCCTCCAGGACTTCGTTGATCACTACCATGACCTTATGAGGGATAGCCGCATCAAGAAGGGCAGCCATGGACCCCGTCTGGCTCCTGCCGACCTCCATTTCCACTCTAGAGGGTCCCTCAGACGGGCTCTTTACTCCTTCCCCAGCTCCTGGTTGATCTCCTTCAAACCGCCCGGATAGAACCTTACTTGAAGATTCCCCGGGACCTGAAGTAGTAAAGATGAGAGGAAGAAGGGGAGGGTCTACCTGGATAGACTATTTTCCAGCTTCTGCCTGGTTAGAGGGAACCGCTCCGTCATCATCAGGGTGAGACAATTCAGCAGCTTCAGTCATTATCTTCTCTCTATCCCAACCTGCGATGGATGATAGATCAAAGGGAAGGGGGAGAGCCTCCGCAACCTGAAAGGAAGCATAGAAATATCCATCACTAAAGGAGGTCTCTGCATCAGCTTGCAGCTTGGCTACCTGGGCAATCAAATCCTAATTCTCGAGGTCCAACTTCTTAGCCTCGGTTTTCCAAGAATCCCTCTGCTTGGCCCGCCGGGTAGATTAGAGAATTTCTTGATCAAAGGATAGCTTCGTCCTCTCATAATCACAACGAAGCTCGACCAGGTCGGTCTCCATCTTCCCTTGGTTGGAGGTCATCTCTTGTACTAATGTCTTAGCCCGCTTGAGTAATCTCATGGCTCTCTCAGCTTTGGCTTCAGCTTTAGCAGCTCGATCACGAAGGAGGGCTATATGGTGGCCCATAGCCACGTTAAACTTGAAGGCCTATGAGATATAGAGCCAAGGTTAGAAACCGATTCAGTTGGCAGCCTCAGAAGTAGTATAGAGAAAGAACAATTACCTCAGCTAAGACAGCAGACCCATTGGGGAGCAAGACATCAACGTGCATTGAGGCCATCCTAGAGAGCCCATCACCCGGGCAGGATGCGATGAATTGTTCCAAGACCTCGTCCTGAGCGGCTAAGAGGAATCCCTGCGACACCCGCTACAAAGTCCTAAGAAGCTCGGGGGGTTAAAATCGCAGGGGCATCAGCTAGATGAACAGGTGGGGCAATAGTAACAGCAAAGGGAACAGAAGAAGCATGAGTAGTAATGCCAACTACCCAGGAATCGGAAGCCCCTCTGTTTATCGCTTTGGAAGCCCACGACGCAAAGGTAGCCATCTTGGATCTCACCTGGGAAGGCGATGGAGTAAGAGCAGGTGTAATAACGACCGAGACAATCATCCCTTTCTTCTCCGAAGTAGCAGGAGAAGCCCCCCCGTCAGTCTGATGGATGGGGGAGAAGTGCAAGCTTATCGGAGCTGCTGAGCTTCACGAAAAGCTGGCTGAACAACAAAAAACTATAAGTAAATGAAACAAAAGGGGAATGTCAGAATTGAGCTGGTCAACGAAACAAAGCAAGACAATTCAGTGTCACTTACGAGGAATAGCGTAAGAGATCCGCAGCTATTGATTCACCCTACGAGGATCGAAGGCTTCTGTGGTTGAGTACTTCAGGTTCAAGTAGTTCCTGGCCAGAATAGCCTTCAAAATAGCTTCAGACTCAGGTGGTAGGGAATCTCGGTCCCACGATGGTTTGTCACTGAAAACTATGGGGACCTCAAACTCATGCCCCTCCAATAAAAATCAAGCTCCCCCAGTTACCCCCTACCAAGATCAACTCTTCCTTCCAAGAGAGATCTTTCTTCGGAGCCCCAGGAATGATAAAATTGAGCTTGTTCTTGGCTTTTGCATAGAATTGACCCCGGGGAGCGCTGGAGAGCCTCCCGATTTGAAAAAGGTAGGCCACATTCTCTGCTCCGGGCTCTCTAGTCACATTGCTCAGCTGGCATCATTCCCTCCATAGCACGAGGAAGCCGATCAAATGCCTCCAGAACCCAGACGTCAACTGGAGAGGAGCAAGCTGGATGGCGCTGAGAGTGCGTCGAAAGGTAGGATGAAGGGGGAGCCTGACCCCATTCCCAAGAGCTGCCACATGAATTAGAAGCACGCCGTCGGAGGGATCGAAGAATTCGTAACCTTTGGGAGGCACCGAGATAAAAACACAGTCAGGAATGTCGTACTTGGACCTTAAACGATCAATCGAGTTCGGATCAATGGTAGAGTCAGGGACAACCCTAAAGTCATAGGGAGGAAGCCTCTCTGAAGGGGGACCAGTAGCCGGGACTTGACGCTCCCCCGCGGCGTCGCCACCAACCTCTCTATCAGAATCTTCGTCGACTAAATCCAGAGGATGGTCGGGACGATTAGAAAACCCGGTCCCAATGGACACATTTCTGTTCGACCGCCGACGTTACGGATTTGGAAGAGAGTCATCGCTATCTAGGCTCCTTCGTGCCCGTTTTCCATGGGTGAAGCTGATAACCTCCTCGCCATCGACAATGGAGTCAACGGAGTTGTGACTGGCTTTCGACATGATGGAATGAAATCGATGAGGATGAAAAATGAGGAAAGAGATGTGCTTGAGAGAAGGTTTTTCTTGGGAAAATTTGAAATTTGAAAGATATGAGGAAGGCATTGGAGTAACCAAGTATAATTAGGCAATAGAGCAGCAGCATGGGCTGTCGAAATTTTTGTTTAAGATCACCTCGAATAGCGGGAACCGTCATAACGCAGCCGGATTAACTTGGGAATTAACCGATCAACTCTCGCCACGTCACTCTTGCAATTAATGGGAAGATTTCCCTCAAGATTCTTGTAACGGTAAAGAAGGAGAAATTCCCCGAATAAAATAAGAAATCTGACTCCAACTTGAAACTCAATCACCGGTGTTCAAGTCAGAGGGGACTTCTGTAATTAGCCAAATTTGGCTAGGGACCAAAGGGGAATTTTCCACCCTCCTAGTCTTACCCCAGGCCCGAGGTTATCTACCAAGGGACCATGGTTCCCAAGGTCGAGCTGCGGAACCATCCCATAGAAATAAAAGGCGAGCTCCTGAAACACCCGGGATACAACCTAGCGCGATCAGGTCGAGCCAGCACCACCAAACAAGGAATCAGGAAGCTCCCCGAGGTCGAGACTACCTCGTAACCTCTCCAGAAGCTTGCCAAAACCCCGCTGTCATAGAGGAGTATCCGCAAGGGGGCTGCATCAAGCTCCAAGAAATCAAGGGAGGACAGGCCGAGCTCCTGGCTAGACTAAAGCTCCTAAATAAATGAGCCAAGACACTGATCTACATCGCTATCTGATCTACCCAGCCATACGAGACAATACATACCATATTCAACAACCTTTATGAGGGATCATGCTCTGAAGATACGAAGATACACAGGATCATATCTGGAAACATTACACACATGCAGAGCAAGTAATGGAGTCCAAAGAGGAAACAAACTAATCTCCACCTAGATATTCTCAACTCAGCTATTAACGCAAAGTCAATGACATTTAAATGAGAAAATCCCGTCCTTTAAGGAAGGAAGGGACTGAGAAAATCAAGGGGAGAATCAGTTGGTTTAACCTACAAAAACTATGCATAAATAGGAAAAATAGAGAAAGAGAAAGGGACTACTTTTCGACAGACATACGACAACAGCCCTCCTACACCCTAGAGAAATTGAGAGCAATTGAGAGATATTTGTACACGATACACCATTAATAAAGAAGGCATTTTCATTCTCTTTTGATTATATTAATATTAGTATTTTTTGTCATTCGAATAGGCACTGTTTAGAATACATTCGACCTTGGCCACACCTCCGTGGTAGTGGTCTTGAGGGTGTTAATTGAGATTTCTCACCCCGAGCAAATTTTTCGTTAACGAAAGGAGATAAGGATAGAGAAAAATCAACACATGATTTTTACGTGGTAAAACCTCTTAAAAGGAAACATCCACGGGTTGATACCATAACCACCGGTAAACAAATTCACTAGTAAGATAAAAAGAAACAATCTCTCAAGTTACAACTTCACCTATAAATCTACCATTTAATCCTACATAATGAAGGAGATGCCTCCTTGCTCAACTATCCGGATCACCCCAATCCTAGTCAAGACTTCCATGCAAAAGTTGAAGATCCCCTCTCCAAACATGTGACTTCCGCTGCTTAGCTATCCGGATCACCCCGGTCCTAGCCAAATCTTACAATGCTCAACTATCCAAGTCACTCTGACTTTAGTCGAGACTTCCACTTGCACAAGTTGAAGATCCCCTCCCCAAACATATGACTTCCGCTGCTTAACTATCCGGATCACGCCGATCCTAGCCAAGTCTTACAATGCTTAACTATCCAAGTCACTCCGACTCTAGTCGAGACTTCCACTTGCATAAGTTGTAGATCCCCTCTCCAAACATGTGACTTCCGCCGCTTAGCTATCCGAATCACCCCGATCCTAGCTAAGTCTTATAATGCACAATCCAAAGAATCACTTCAAAGGAATATGACTTCCAACCTTTTGCAAGGTGAATGATCTAAATGAATGCAAATGATACAAACACACACAACATAGTATATATGATCAATATATCCTATGGAAATTAGAATTGAATCAATATGCTCAAAAAATATGTATTCTAGTTTATAATCCTAAAAACAATGCAATCACACTCAATGATGCATGTACATATGAAATGTGTGGATTAGACACAAAACATTAAGAACTATATATTTGTCATCAAAAGCACAAATCAATTGTAACATGAACAAAAAACCTAGAGTATGTGAAACACCTAACACACACAAAAGTCTAGATTATGTTCATTCACATAAAAATGCTAGAATCAATTTGATAAAATCAAATATACATCTCTAGCAAAATAATGGAACTTAGATTCTCAAGATAATCAATTAAATCCAATCAAGTCCTAAATCACCAATCATATATGCTATTTCATTTAATCTTCAATTAACAAGACCTAGCATATGAGAAGACTATCAATCAACAAAATCAAGTCAATAAACACACAAGATAGTCCTAGCTTTGAAGCTAGCACAATACAACAACTCAAACATGTGAAAACATAGATTTAGTAAAACCTAACTCAACATGTTGATCAATCGAAGCTCAAACTAGCTCTATTAGAGATCATTTCTCTAATCAATGATAACACATAAAACATACATATATAAGAAGAAAACCCAAGGCAATTAAAGACTTGAAGATCAAGAACAAAATGGAAATCAATACCTTGAACAAAAACTGTGCAGTCCCATTTTTGTGAGTGAAGCTACCAGAAAAACTACTCAAATGACTCCAAACTCTTGTGGATATGGTGGAGAACTGGTAGATGAAGATTCTCCAATTTGAATAACTCAAAACAGACTCCAAATGAGAAAGCTATGGTGTTTGGAAGATGAGAAAATATTGAGAGAAAAAACTGCACAAGTTTTGAATTTGTTTTCTTGAAATGAAAGTGCGAGGGAAGCAAGATATTTAAAAGAGGGAAAACAAGAAGTTAAAATCCAACCAATGGGAGGCTGCCATTCTGGCTTCCCATGGAGGCACATGGGCTCCACGGAACCAGCAGCACTTCCTTCCCATGGAGGCCACGCGCCTCCACGGGGAGGAGGTGCTTGGCACCTCTCATTCCTCATGCGCTCTCCTGTTTTCTACAGCCATATCTTTGGCCTCCAAACTCCGATTTTGAATCTGTTTTCAGATTATAAACTGGAACTCCCTCACGCACAAAATTTGTCAAGATAACTTTCATAAAAAATATGGAATTCAACTTGAAAAACAAGAGCAAAAACCATGTACGATAAAATCATGGAAAGTTTCTTAACCGCCTAATTTGAACTCGAAATTTAATGAATGAGTAACCAAATTAATTGGAACTCAATGTGGAATTATATAAGCTCAAAATAAAGTTCATTATCATATAAACACAAACCAATAAACACAAGAATATACAAGTATGTCATTTCCTAGAACTGATCCTAGAACATACAATTTATGCAAATTGTCAATTTTAAGTCTAATGCATGTGCATACATGTATAAGTGTGTGTATTGTGTTAAACCAAATTATGCATAACTATGCATGGACACATATGAATGTAATGTATGTGTGTGCCTAGGCCTTGCAAGAGGAAAGAGGTCATGATTACCTTTTGCTAAGCAACTCAGCTTTATTCCTTTTATAGCCACCACTTTGCTTGAATATTATCCAATTTTCCTTGAAGCTTGATTATCCACAAATCCTAGACAACTAATCAATTCAAAGAAAATGTCGTTTTGATATAGAATTATGCCAACACAAAACTCAATAACTAACAACTTGCCTGGCTTGCGGTCTCGACCGCGGTACATCATCCATTTTGCTCATTTTCTCTATCTTTTGACTTTTTTTCTCCAAAATAACATCCAACACCTCTTCTATGGAATGTGACCTACACAAGCTCAATAAACATATAAAATATCTTATTTCACCCAAGAATGAAGCACAAATAATCTGAAATAAGGACCTAAAATATGTATAGAAATAGACCGATCAAAGACAACTCCCCAAAAACCCCATATGGTGTAGTGGATAATGTGTATCTGAATGTACATGGGCTAGAGGTCCCTGTATATTTGGTTGGTTAGATGTTAATAAGGATGTATCCCACGAGAGGGATTGGAAATTGCTGTTGGGAAGGTCATTCATGGCCACACCAGGGATGGTAGTAGATGTTGTTTCAATGAAGTTATCCTTTAGCTGTAGAGGGTGATCGGACTATTTTATACCTATTTTAGGTCCCCAATTTCCTATCGTTTGTTCTCGTTTTCGAGCGTATTTTATATATAATGTGTTTCTTGAGCCATGTGTAGGTACATATTCCCTACATTTTGGTTTTGAGCTTAAAGAACAGTTTGGGAGGCAAAAACGTGCCGAAAAGAGAATAAATTGGAAGATTCAGAGTGCCGCGCCTCACCGTTGACACAGACCGCGGCGCGATCTAAGACCAGCTGTGTTCCACGGTTGATCCGTTGCCACAGCTAGAACGTGACACTGAGCCCGTGGCAGAACCCCCTCTGACTTCTAGCAGCTTACGGAACGAGTGTAGAAAAGAAGATATTAGGCGGTCAGTTCGGCAGTCACCACAACCGCCGTTTTAACCGCTGTTTCATGGCAGTAGGTTCCAGAAGTTCGGCGCCCAATTCGGCGGTCACACCATGACCACCTTTTCAACCGCCATTTTAGTCTAGAAGAACACTAGTAATTCGACGGTCAGAAAGGCGGTCACTCCAACCACCTGATCCAACCGCCGATCGACCAGCCAGAGGTAAATTCTGGTGAATTTTCAGGGGCAGTTTCATCCTTTCACCATCATTTACAGCCCTAACCTCCCAATACTATATAAACACCCATTTCTCTCTTCTCTTCAAGACTTCTTCTTCCCCAATCTTCTTCCCCAAACTTCTTCTTCTTCATTTTCTTCATTTCAAAAGAGAGAGAGAAGCTTCCAAGAGCATCCATAGAGGTTTTCCTCCATGGATGTCTCTCCCACACCATTTCTACCCATCACCCACCACATTTGAGAGTAGATTACATAGAGATAGGAGTGGTCTATGACCAATTTCGAGCTAGGCAAGGGAAAAGAGCTCTTGGAGGGATTTCTTCAAGGGTGGTATTTCTATTAACTCATCTCTTTGTATTTCTTGTTTTCTTATTTGTGTAACCCCCACTTGGGAATATTTGTAAACCTAATTTGTGCTCAATATAATGTGTGGTTGTTTTTATATCTAATTTGTATTTTGATTCATTCTTGCTTTTATTGAATATATCTCTATCTTGAAATGCTTGTGTATGGAGATTGGAAATTAATATATGTTCATGAATGGGATTAGGAGTAGATTAATGTAATTATAGGAGTAGTTGTAATCAAATGTCCCATTTGTGTATGTATGTTGATGGAAGGTCGAAATTGCATGTGTATGGATGGGTTTGAGTGAATTAGAGTTAGGATTGTGCTTTAGGAGGGCCATCCAGGCATAGACTTGACTAAGTAGCTAGGAAGAATGAATGAACTTGTTAATTTCCATATTTAAAGAGGTTTGGTTCATTGTTTTTGTTATATATTGGACTTTGGCTACTTCTCACGCTAGGGGCTCTAGGTGAGTTGTGGTTGGAGTTACAATAATTGGGAATTCGGCTATTTCTTGCGCTAGGGGCTCTAGGCAAGTTATGGTTGGAGGAACAATTACTCTTTCCACATTCATTAGACTTAACGTTGCCATTTTACATTACCATGTTAGTATTGAGGCTCAATCTAGCATTGGTTTGTAGGATTGGTTCACATATGTTGGTTGCGGTTTCGTGTTTGAGAGGCTCTCAACACACTCTTCAACTGTTAGCTCTATGAATGGGTATAAATCGGATTGAGGCAAAAACGAACCCTTAACTTAAATTGGATGTGCTTAATGTGTAACAACCCACTTGTGTGCACACATGTATGGTGAACTTGTAAACCCTTGTGTGACCATTTTCATGCATCTCTCCTATCCACCCTTTTATTATTTCTCACTTAATCAACATTCTCACCCCTCCACATTCTCTTGTTTATTTCTACATTTGCATATTTTCATTTCCATTTCCGTTACACACACCATTCTCACCTCTCCACATTCTATTTACATGCTTTCCCTAATCTCTAAAACTTGAAACGGTTAACAACACATCCCTACGGAACGATACCATTGCTTGCACGCTGTACTAGTTTTATTTCTATATATGTCTTTTGACTCGTGCACTATAGCGAGGTTGATTTTATAAATTCTTGACGATGTTTTCAACGACACAAAAATACACTCGTCAGAGGGATAAGTGTCAAATTTTATGTTGACCGGCCCGACGAAAGACAAGATGGATGCTTTGTTTTTGATGTACCAAAAAATAGAAGGACGAGGAGCAAGGTGTGTGACCTTGTGAAAGCATTTGAAATGGCTTCGGAGACGGAAGAAGGCCATAAAGATTGTGTGAAAGAGCAAGAAGAAATGAAAATAGAAGATATGATTTTTGATGAATAAGTGCTTGAAGAGGTAGCTAGAGAGTATGAACTTGAAAACAAGAACAAAAGTTACAACTTGAAATCAAGCTTCCTAAGGCCAGATAGGAATTCTAGAGAAGAAGCTTCATGAATTCTCCACCACCAATAAGGAGTTGGGTGAACAACTTAGGAGCCTTGATGAGGAAAAGAAGTCAACATCAAAAGACCTAGTAGAACTTGCTAAGCTTTCAAAAGAATTCAAAGAGGAATATGCAATGAAGATTAGGAAGTTGTTGATGGAAGTGGAGCAAAAAGCAAATGCCTTGAAGGAGGCTAAGGAACAATTGAGCAAGAAGGAGGAAGCATTAAAGATCACCAAGGTCAAGGAGTGCAATTACTGTTGTTCAATTGGACAAGATGGAGAAGGTGGTTAAGATACTTCAAGTGAGGCAACACCAAGGGCCCAGAGTCCAATTATCAAAAGGGAGTTTCTCTCAATTCTCTCCTACTTGCCATTTTTGCTTTAAAAGAGGATATTAAGGCTCATTGCTTTAAATTTTAAAATCATAGGAGGATGAGTCAAGATAGGTGACGCACTCCGAGCATACCTCTAATCTACTGGTGCTCTTAAAACTAAATGGAATGAAAATGGAGTCTGCGAGTCTAAATAACCCTTCACAAGTGTACGAATCGCTAATGAGTATAGCGGACACAAGTAAGGGTTTCATTCCCACAAGGAACTTGAAACGTATTCTATTGTGATGGATCTAGTATAATTCACCTAAAATTAATCTGATGGGAAATTGTTTGTAATTTGCTTAGTTTAAAGATTCTAAAGATATGCTGAGGAGATAATGATGCAATATGCTAATAACAAAGTTCATAACCTATTTCCTATCACTAGAAATCTATATGCAAGAGTTTCAAGTATAAACAACTCAAGATTGGTCAACCAAGAGATAGATTTACCTATCATGCATAACAAATCATGCTTAGATATTAAGTAAAGTTCATACCCAATAACTAACATGTGAATATATTAAGCATAAGTGCAAACTCGAAATAGATACAAGATAGAATAGATCATTACTAAAAGTGTTCACATATATACAATCACTAAATCCTCAACAAACAGGATTTAGCCACGCATTATCAAATAAATACAAGTAAAGAAAAGAGAAAGATAAAGAAAGCGCATGGTGTTCTTGATGCTCTCCTCTTGCTTGCTCAATAAAACCTTGCTTGAATGTCAAAGAGTAGATTTACTAACCACTAAGTAGAAAACTCTACTTCTGAATTAAGTAAACTAAAAAGTTTAATCTAAAGTACAAGTGAGTGATTCTTGAAAAGGGTGTTCTTAACTCTAGCTACAAAGTTCTTACACTAATACTTTCTCTAACACTTTTCACACACACTTTTCTGGAAGGGAAAAGTTGTTTATATAATGGGAAAAAATTTTGGATGAAACCCACTTGCAGAGTGACGTGTAAAGTCCTCTACGACCTTGAACTGCGACTTGGACCTCGCAGTCTCAACTCGCAGTTAAGTCGGCTCAATATCTGCTATGCCCTACTGCGGGTTGTATCTCGCAGATCTTTTTTATTGCTTTCTTTACGACTTGAATCGGCTCAATATCAGCTATGCCCTACTGTGGGTTGTTTCTTCGGGTGCTATTCTGCGTGATGCTTCTGCGAGGATGAACTCACAGTTTGCTCTGGAAATCTTTTCTGGAATTGAACAGCTAGATGGAACTCGCAGTAGGTTGTCACAAGAAAATATCTAGTTTGGCTGCTACCTCCTTCTGCTAGGTAGATTTCGTAGTCTGCTCTCACAGTACTCTCTGCCTATGCTCTGCCATCTGGATCTGTGAGTTGTAACTGGCATGAGTTAGCTCACAGATCGTTCTGCTAGACCAATCTCGCAGCTCTTCATGGCAGGGTCTTCTGGACATGATCTGTGACTTTGTTCTGCGAGGTGTAACTTGCAGATGTCTCCAAAAAATGCAATTTTACTTTGTTTTCTTCCCTATTCTTCATCAAGTCCTTAATTTCACATGAATAATCAAAAATACCTACAATGGACTCAAAGAGATAATTAAAACATACAAATGTCTGATAAACGAACACAAAAGAGGTGAATTATACGCTCAAAATATATACAAATTTAGAGCGATCAATAGGTTTAGGAAGAACCGCACAAAAGTCAAGAAAATTTAGGTTAGAAAGGATCTTGTGAGTCAAGTTAGGCCAAATGGAACGAAAAGGAAAAAATAGTCATTAGCATCCATTTAGGTTGTTAACAAGTGTGGACCTCCCAATCCGACCAAACCACCTTTGTTTGACCTATGTCTCACATTTAGCGCTTCGCATTGAACATATATATACATGATTGGATTGCACAATTTATTTTCTCTTTTTGACTAAGTGTTGCCCTTTAATTTTGGTTGATTTGTGCTTGTAATTGTTGGGGTAGATCTTGGTTGAGGAGAAAATTCATTATGGAATTCTAGTTTAAGTTGTTTTATGTTATGGTTTTTCATGTTTGTTTTGTTGCTATTAGATGAATAAGGCAAGAATAGTTTATGGTTGTAATGTTTGTGTGCAGGAAAGGCAGTCAAGACCAAGAAACCAAGCAGTTCAGAGCATGGGAGCAAGAACAAAAAGGTGCAACAGGTATGCAGTGCACGGGCCCCTACCAGCGCATGACCCGCACACTGGAAGAGAGCATACGCAGAAGCAACTTTGCTCGGGTACTGCGTAGGTAACCTACCCGTACTATTCCCAAGCACTGGGCACGTGTTATATATATATCATGTCATTTTCAATTAGGGCTCCACCATAATTTTCAAACATAAAACGACCCAAAATCTCTCTTCCCTCTCTCTAAACCCTAGGGTATTACTTGAGCCTCACGTTTTCAATATTCAGACTAAAAGGGATGAAATCTTGCTCTCTAACTAGTGTTGATTTGATTTAATATTGAATTTCATCCCTCTCTCATCTCAAATATCTCTTAAACATGCATGAACTCTAAGCTCTTGATGAACCTACGAAATTTTGCCAAATTTGTGTTTAATTCTTGTACATATATGTTGGGATTGATTATTTGTTACGTGTTGAAGTGATTTGGATTGAGTTTGGATAGTAATTGCTCACATATGTGCCTAATTAGCAATTCTAGGGTTTATGTGAGTTTTTGTCTAGTTTAAGTGCTTTATTCATGATTTTTGACTCTTATGCATGTGCTTATTGAAAATATGTAGAAGTACATGTGCCATGTGCCTATTGGACTATAATTGAGTTATCTTATGCCATGCCCGAATTGAATATTTGTCGTAGCTTTTCTTGGCTACTGTACGGGTAACCTTACCTGCGTAACACCCGTGCACTGACAGCTTCAGGACAATGTTGCCTAATTTGATTTACTTACTTGAAGTGCTTATTCATGATCAGTTTTGGCTGACCTAAACCATGTTGTTTTCTTTGTAGATGACGAACAGAACGAATGTATTAGCAAAGAAACCCAGACTATACTCAAAGAAAAAGAAAACACCTAAGCGTCCTCCAATACTCCCATGTGTGATGAACGATGATTTCGAGAACCGTTTGGAATATTTCAAAAGGTGGGGCATAATTAAGGAAAGGGGGATCGACTTGCAAGAACTAGGAGGCACTTCTATTCCCAAGATGGTGGAAATGAGGGAGTGGCAAACTTATATTAGCACCCCTCCTAGAAATTATCGGAGAGTGGTTGAGGAATTTTATGCAGGAATTGTACCTGATGACTTCCAGAGAGCTGTGCCAGTGATGGTCTGAGGAGTTGAGATTCGAATGAACATCAATGACATCAATAAGTATTACAGGACTGAGCTTCCAGAAGATCTCGCAGTTGTGGGTAGAATCAAACTGAGCTGATTGATGATCCGTATGACCAGAATTAGAGGACTCATAAAGATTCCTCATAAATTCATAATGATGTCAACACCTATGAGCAGTCTCCCTCGTCATACCAACCATTGACCAAATCATTTAAGGATGAGATGAGAGAACTCATGCGAGATTTCCATCAGACAAACAACCAAATTCTAGCAGAGCCTTCTAGACTCCGCAAGTCAACCGATCTGTATTGCTTTAATTTTAGGATGACCAAACTGGTGGGATCAGCAAATAGCTCGCATGATGACTTGGAGAAACTCCGAAGAGATTTTGAAGTAGAGCAAAGCAAGAGAATGGTAGAAATGTGAGAGTTGATTGAGGTGAGCAGGGAGTTTATCAATGCTAATAGAGATTTGAGACTTGCCATGAGTCAAGGAAATTCACGTTAGACCACTAGGCCATGAATATGCAAGGCAGAACACACCAGGTAATTTTAAACATGAAAAGAATTATAGGGATGTTAGGAAGGTATGGGTTAAAAAAACTAGGAATAGGAAGAGTCTGTAAGGTTTTGGATTTGTGTTGGCTTGATTCCATAATAAAACTCTCTTTCTTTGTAATGTATAGTTGCTTAGGTGGTTCGTGATCGATTCAAGCTTCAAAGAGGAAAAGCAACTTCGCATGCAAAGCTCGTCTTCAAGAGGAAAAGTGCTTTCTTGAATACTAAGGTATTGAGATTTTCCTTCCTCTTGCAAGGCGTAGGTGCACACACACATATTTTATAACATTTGTGTCCCTGCATCGTTGTGCAAAAATGATATAACACATTCACACACATAATGGTTTATGCACATGAATTAGACTTAATTTGACAATTTTTATAGAATTGCATGTTCTAAGACTATATATAGGAAATGGCATACTTGTGTGTTCTTGTTTTTATTTGTTTGTGTTTTTATGTTATTGAACTTGATTTTCAGCTTATATCATGCCTCATTGAGTTCCGGTTATTTCGGTTACTCATTCATTAAGTTTCAAGTTCAAACTAAGAAGTTAAGTAACTTTCAGTGTTTTTATCGTACATGGTTTTCAACCTTGTTTTCATATTGAATTCCATACTTTTTATGAAAGTTGTCTTGACATATTTTGTTCATGAGGAGTCATGATCTGTAATCAAAAAACGGATTCAAATTCGGAGTTCGGAGTCCGGAGAACGGTCGAAAATCAAAACAGTACGTGAGAGGAGTTTTAAAGAGCAAAAATGGGGAAGCCTTGCAACCCACCCCGTGGAGGCACGTGGGCCCCACGGGAAGGGCTGCCTTCTGCCCCCGTGGAGGCCACGCGCCTCCATAGGAAGCAAAGGTGGCTGCCCCTTATTGGTGGATCAAATTACTTCTCTTTCCCTCTCCTTTAAATACCATTTTCCCTCTCATTTTTTTCATAAGTGTTGTGGGAAGAAAATTCGAGCAAAAAGTTTTCAAAACTTTCTCAACTTCCAAACACCATAACTCTCTCAAATCAACTCTGATTTTAGATTTTCAAAAGCCAAAATTGTTGGTCTTGAAGAGAGGAACAAATCCCAAGCATTTTCAGAGTCAAAATATTCTCATATTATTCGTGATGATTCGTGAGTCATTGTTTGTAAGTGAATCAATTCTTTTCATTTTTCTTTCAAGATCTTCTTAATGATTCTTCTTATATGAGTTGAAAGAAATGTTTAGAATGATTTTGATTCCATTTTTAGGATTTTTTTGATTTTTTTTTCATGATTAGTTCATTCTTTGATTGAATATCATTTTTACTAATCTTGAAGAACATGAGTTAGAATCTAGAATCTCTTTGTGTTTTTGATCTTGATTGTTGATTTCTAGATTTGATTACATGTTTTTTAGAACTAGAATTTATTAATTGAGATTTTGATTTTTCATGACCTAGTTCTCGATTTTTGGATTTTGTTTGTTGAATATGTTGAATACTTCAAGTGTTAACTTATTCACTTGATTTCAAAGTTAGTTGTGTGATTTTCATTGAAAACTTGTTACACTAGCTTTGATTGACATGTTTAGGTTTCTAGATACTTTTGTGAATGATTTTGAATGCCTAATCTAGATCTCTAATTAAATGTTCATAAGAATTAGTTACAATTGATTGTGAGCTTGGTTTGTGCATAAACTAATTCTTCATAGAGTATGTTTGATCAACTTGCTCCATTTGCTTGTGATTGCATCATGATTGCATGTTTGCATTTCATTTAGATCATTTGCCTTGTTAAGAGGTTGGAAGTCTCTTGTTGAAGTGAGTGAAGCTTTAACTTGAGCATTGGAAGTCGCATTTTGGAGAGGTGTTCTTCAATTTATGCAAGGAAGTCTTGGCTAGAGTCGGGAGGACTTGGATAGCTAAGCATTGGAAGTCTTGGCTAGGATCTGGGTGATCTGGATAGCTAAGCAAGGAAGTCTTGTCTAGAGTCGGGGTGACTTGGATAGACAAGCAAAGGGAGCTTCCTAGAGACGTGTGGTCTTGGATAGAAAATCGGCATAGTAAGTTCACTAGGCCCGAGGATAAAGTAGGTGTTGATATCTTAGAGAGTGAATCTTGTGTTAATTGCCTCTTGAGTGTGTAACTCCTATTTGTCATAGTGAATTGCTTTTGCCGGTGGTTGTGGTATCAACCCGTGGATGTTTCCTCTTTTGAGGTTTTGCCACGTAAAAATCCTTTGTGTTGATTTTTGTTTTTGATTGTGTCCATTTTCTTTAAACTTGTATTGATTCATCCATTGCTTAATTGTATTCATATTGTTTTGTTGAATCAATATACTTGTTAAAGCCTCCTTGTAAAATTGTATATCTTGTGAAGAGAAAGAAATTGCAATAATTTTGAGGCTATACCTATTCACCACCCCCCCCCCCCCCCCCCCATCTCCCCCTCTCCCCCCCTCTAGGTATATTTGACACTATAACATTAAGGGAATTTCAGAGTCCACCTAGGATCAAGAAGATTTGGGTGAGGAAAGATCCAATTAACCAAATGAGAAACAAGGGCAAGGAAAAGATGGGGAAGTTCTCCACATTTGTTTGGGTTGTAAAAAAGAGTGAATTCCCTAACTTGGTTAAACCGCCCTTAATTGATGCTAGACCCACCCTAGATGCATTAAATTGAAAACCTTGTTGCATCTCCACTTTTATGTTTGTTTAATTTGTTTGAGTTTGTTCTTTTTAAATAAGTGGTATTTCAAGCTCTTGTAGGCAATTGCATGTATTGAGTGAAATCTTATTTGCCTGAACTTTCTAATATGTTTTGTGAGTGTCTTTTTATAGCTTATAAAGGAAGTGGATTCTTGTAGGTTTGGCGACAATGCTAGGTTATTGACCTCTTGGGAAAAAAACAATGACAACTTGCGAGTCTTTGAGGGACGAGCAAGCCAAGAGTGCTCAAAAAAGAGCAAGAGCCTTGTCTTCTATAAGGGAGTTTCTACCTCTTGATTTATTTGTTTCATTAATTAATTGTTGATAGTTGTGGATGTGGAACAATTTAGAGTGGATGATCCTATTCATTGATTATTATTTTGTGGATATATTTTGATGATGTGAATGGATATATATTTTTGTGGACATATTGATCACATATTTTATTTTGATTTTGCATTTATTGATTTATTCATTGTTTGATTGATGGACAAGTCGAGTGCTATTTTAAATGAACATGTGAGTGTACATGTTCATTTTACGTATAGCCCGATTCAGTTTGGGGGTTGTTGTCCCTCATTCTGTCAGTTTTGTTGAAAATGCGATTGTGTGCATGAATGTAGGTGCTTGTTCTTAATTGCAACATTGCATCAATTGCCTTATTTTATATTGAGCCTAGTTTGATCTTTTTTTTTATTTTGTTGGGCATTGATTGTGTGTGATTAGTGCCTAGGTTTGTGTGTTTGCGTCAAGTTAGGTACGCGCCGCTAGGTCGGGCTCTCATGTCTTCAACATTGAGGATAATGTTGGGTTTTGGTTTGGGGGTGTAGACGCCTTTGTCAGTAGTCTTTTATGTTTTGAGTCATTTTTGGTTTCCAAAATTTTCAAATTTGTCGCATGGCCAGAAATTTTCGAGCTTTCACTAGCTTGGATGTGATGCCTTGAGCGTGTACCTATGGCAAGTGTTTGTATGCATTATAAGCTTGTGTAGCAGCTAGTTGTCACCTTAGGGGTCTCACTTCCACGTCATGGGCTAGTCTCATCCTTTATGTGCTTGAGTTGAGGTGCCCTTGCACCTTGTTCTAACAGTGGAGACTGCCCGTGAGTTCAGAAACACAAGCCTTTGAAAAAAGCGCATTGACTGTCATAATTTTTTCTATTTTTAAACATCATTCTCGTCACACATATCACATGCCATAGGACTTGCATCTCATATATACATACAGTGGACTGCTTGACGGATGCATTCATTCCCTTGATAGACGAATTGTGAAAATGATTTTAGGCAATGTGTGTGTAACTAACTACCTATGAAAAGCCTAAACACATTCCTATATCCCTATTGTGTGTTCCAAAGCCAAATTTGAGGCCAAATACATATCCTTTCATTTGGAACCACATATAAACCATATAGCCATAGCCAAACACATGCCTACTCTTTATTGCCAATCATGTTAGGATGTGTGTGTTGTGTTGTGTGTGAAGGGTTGTTCAGCTCTCATATGAAAATCGCATGTACTTAGGCGTTGTTGAAATGTGCAAGCATAGGCTCAAAATGTAAAAGTGCCAAATTTGCACTTAGAGCCAAATTGTCAAATGTAAAATGTGCAAAATGAAAAGAAAGAAAAGAAAAGAAAGTGTGTAAAATGCAAAAGAAAGAAAAGGGAAGAAGGAAAAGGCAAAAGAGCCTTGTGATTCAATGTACTCACAAAATAAGAGTACAATTTGTGAAAGCACAATAAGTGTGAAAGCCAAATGCCCAAACGCTAGTGTTAAATCTGCTTGTGAAGTAGAGCTAATCATGGGGTGTGTGTATACTTGAATCTTAGTATGATTGGTGATTTTGAACTCCAAATTTTTCCTATTTCTTTGGTTCACCACATTTAACCCCTTTTGCCCTATTACAACCAAAAGGGAAAGACCTTTTTGATCTATGATGAGTCTAAATTAGGAATATTTGTTGAAGCATGATCTTCCACATCCATTTCATAGTGATTCCTTCATAGGCTAGTTTACCATAAATTAGCGGTCTTTCAATATACATTGTATGCAATGCACTAGACTCCTATGCATAAATTCTATTTTTGCATACCTTGCATGAGTGTGACCTTAGGACTCCGAGCGGAAAAAAAAGAGAGACTCCATGTGAAGCTTAGAGTTAAAGCGAATTACAATCGAGGTGTGAGAGTGAGTAGTTCCCGATATGAGAGCGCTCTTAGGTGTGGGATTAGTGATCGTACGAGTTCCCCTTCAGTGCCTTCGAGTTGCTTTAATCATTGTGCATGTGTCTACTCCTCTCTATCACACTTCATTGCATCTCACCTCTAGTTGGAAATGCGGCATTTTGAATTATTTGTTTGTGCCTAAGAAAATTCTAGATAGTCATGTTTGTTGTGTCTTATTTATTTTTTATTTTTTTGTCTTGAGTTTGCTTGAGGACGAGCAAAGGTCTGGTTTGGGGATATTTGATCGTGCCAAAATTGTGCTATATTTTAGCCCTCATTCCCATGTACTTTGTTTCGGTTCCGAGTGTATTTTTCGTGTTTCATGTTTCATGTGTTCTTTTATTTTGATTTCGGGTGTTTGATGCAATCCAGGTGTTGTTGTTAGAAAGCGGAATGTTCATGCACAAAACGAGACAAATGGAGCAAAGGGAGTAGTCACTGTGCGAGTGGCCCCTACCCGCGCAATGCACCAGCGCACCGAGGCAAACCCATAATTGCCCACTACGCGAGTCCAAACCCGTGCAACCACCAGCGCACTGAAACCCGAGAGCACCAGTTCCAAACTATACGGGTCACTGCACGGGTCCATACCTACACAATTGCCATGACTAGATAAGCAGATCATAGCCAAAAGTGTCACTGCGCGGGTCCCTACTCACACATATCGGGGTTCCAGATTCACCATCTCAACATTTCAGACCCATTTTTAGGAATCCTATATATATGTCCTTATCTTAGGTCGTCCATACATTCTCTTCAACCTTCAGCATCATTTTTACTTTTTAGATCCAAGAATATCCTCCCACAAATCCATACCATTCCTCCACCAAATCCTTCACCAAATCACTTCCATATCATCAATTTTCACCCAATCTTCACTCAAAACCCACAACCCACTCTAGAAGCATGAATTTCTACACTTAGAAGAATAAGAGGAGCTTGAAGGCAAGGAGATCTCATCATACCAATGGGTCTTCTCTCATCTCCTGTCTCTTTTATTTTTCTTTGTGTGATGTCTACGAGTAGCTGATTGGACTATTTTATACATATTTTAGGTCCCCATTTTCCTATCGTTTATTCTCGTTTTCGAGCGTATTTTGTATATAATGTGTTTGTTGAGAATAGTGTAGGTACATATTCCCTATATCAAGGTTTTGAGCTTAAACTTTAGATTGGGAGGCAAAATGAGCAAAACAAGAGAATAATTGGAAGATTCAGAGTTGCCGCGCCTCACCGTTGCTGACCGCGATGTGATCAAAGCCCAATCGTGAACAAGAAAATCAAGATATCTCCACGGTTGATACGTCGTCAAAATACCAGAATGCAACACCGAGACCGCGTGCATGAAGCCCTCTAATTTTTCGACAGCTTATGGACTGAAATTGTGTGGGCCTATGCAGAACATCTGACTTGTGGGTGCCATAACTCCCTCCTCCGATAGAACCACATTAAGATCTTTATATATTCAGAAAGGTACGGAAGTCTAGTTTTCATAACGTTTTACGGATTGCAATTTTGGCATTTTTAGAGGACGTTATTCCCGTTTGAGTAAATTGTGCGCAGAGCAGAAATGGAATTCGGAGGGCAAATTCAGTTGGCAACCAAACCGCCGTCATGACCGCCGAAATAGGACAGTAGGTTTCTTCACCAATTTGGCGGGCAAAATGGTTGGCACCATGGCCGCCATTTTGACCACCGAATGGCACCTGGAGGTCGTGTTTTACCCGAAATTGAGGGGCATTTTCGTCCCTTCACTACCATTTCATACCCTAACCTCCCAATACACATTTTCCTCTCCTCTCTTGAGAATTTTATAGACTTCTTCTTTCCCAAACTTCTTCTTCTTCATATTCTTCATTCCAAAAGAGAGAGAGAGAAGCTTTCAAAGTTTCCATGGAAGGCTTACCACTACCATTTCTATCCATCCTTCCCCACATTTGAGAGTTGATTGCAGAGATTAAGAGTGGTCTTTGGACCAATTTCGTGCTAGGAAAAGGATGAAGCTCTTGGAGGGTTCTTCAAGGGTTGTATCTACTTACTCTTCTCTTGTATTTCATGTTTTCTCTTATGTGTAATCCCCCATTTGGGAATATTTGTAATCCTACATTTGGTTTATTTATATATGATGATTTTATATTTATTTGGGTCTTCTTTCATTCTTGTTATTATTATTATGAATTAATCTCTTATTGTGAATTACATGTGTATGGATGATTTTAAATTAATAAGTATTCAAGATTGGGACTAGGAGTAGATTAGTGTAATTTAGGAGTAGATTAATTAAACATCCCATGATTGTGTGTATGTTGATGGATAATTAGAAATGCTATGTTAAGATCAATATGAGTGTATGAGAATTAGTTGGGGTTATGCTTTTGGAAGGGCCTTTCCTAGTATGATCTTGATTAATAGCTCACAAGAGTGGAAATAACTTGTTTTATGCATGGCTTGCTAGAATAGGTTTTGGTTATTTGTTTTGTGCTAAAATGGGTCATTGGCTATGTCTCACGCTAGGGGCTCTAGGTGAGTTATGGTTGGGGATGAATTTAGTATATCCACTTGTGGGATTTTTATCCAAGTCATTGGACCTAACGTTGCCATTTTACATTACCTAGTTAGTATTGGGGCTCAATCTATCTTTGGTTTATAGAATTGGTTCACAAATGTCGGTTGCGGTTTCGTGCTTGAGAGGATCTTGACACACTCTTCAACCTTTAGCTCAAATGAATGGATACCCTAAGTTGGATTTAGGCTTGAACAAACCCTTGACTTGAGTGAATGTGCTTAAGTGTTCAACCATCTAATAGATATGCCTTTGTGTTTGGTGAACTTATTGCCCCTTGTGTGACCACTTTCATGCATCTCTTCAATCCACCATTTTATTATTTCTCACTTAATCACCACTCTCACCCTTCCACATTCTCATTGTTTGCATTATTTTCCTTTACATTTTCTACACACACACACACACAACACCACTTCACACACCATTCTCACCTCTCCACATTCTATTTACATACTTTCCCTAAACTCTAAAACTTGAAACGGTTAACAAACACATCCCTGCGGAACGATACCCTTGCTTGCACGTTGTACTAGTTTTATTTCTATATATATCTTTTGACTCGTGCCTTATAGCAAGGTTGATTTTATTATAAATATTTGACGATGCTTTCAACGATACAAAATATCACTCGCCAAAATGGCGCCGCTGCCTGGGATGTGTATTTGTTGATTGTTTGTTGTTTTAGCTTAGGTTCTGTAAATATTCGATTTAATTGCTTTGCGGATATTTATGTATGCAGTTAGATTTTTCTTTTTCTTATTTTCTTTTATTTTTGGCATATGCATTTGATTGTTTTGGAGTTGTGCTTGTGCTAGGAAAGAACAATTTCAGGTTTTATGAACCGCACAACTCATAAGAACAAAGTGTGCGCTTATCGCACCGCAACAATTCCATCAAGTGAAAAGGTAGCGCCACAATGGACGCGTTGGTTGCCGACACAAGAGGTAATTCCTCTGCTTAATTTGAGTGCTTGTGGAATAGTTGTTGACTTGGGTGGAAACCGCCCATGTGCTTAATGATAGGAATGCTATGTTTGTAGTGTTCGTGCTTTTTATTTTTGTTTAGATCTAAGAGTGGATTTGTATTGTGCTTAGATCTTAGGATTTGATGTTGTTAATAGCCAAAATTGGCTAAGGACCAAAGGAAAATTTTACACCTCCCAGACCTGGTTCCATACCCGAGAGTTTCCACCAGGAGACCTCTCTATCCAGAGCCGAACTACGATACCACCCTAAGAACAAGGACGGGCTCCAGAAACATCCGAGATAGAGCCCGGAAAGATCAGATCTAGCCCGCATCACCAAAATTAGAAGCTTCCCGAAGTCGAGGTCACCTCGCAAATGCTCCTGAGACTCGCCTGTACCTCGATTGACACAGAAGAATGTCCCTAGAAGGCCGTACCTAGCTTCGAAAGGTCAGGGAAAGCCACACCTAGCTTCGAAAGGTCAAGGGAAGCCACACCTAGCTTCGAAAGGGTCAAGGGAAGCCAGATCTGGCTCCAAGCTGAATGAAACTTCTCAGATATCAAGGTCAGAACACTAATCAACCTCACTGGTTGGTGCACCACACCATGCCATATTCAACGACCTCTATAAAGGATCATGCTGAAAGGATACGAGGGATACACTGAATCACATCTAGAAACGTTACCTATATGCAGAAGAAGTAATAGAATCCAAAAAGGAAACAAACTGATCTCCACCACGATACTCTCAATTCGGCAAAGTCAATGACATTAAAACGAGAAATCCCGCCCGATAAGGAGGGGAGAGACTGAGAAAATCAAAGGGAGAATCAGTTTGTGTGACCTACAAACTATGTATAAATAGAAAAGAAAGGAAATGAAAAAGAGGAGACTACTATTCGACAGGCATACGACAAACAATCAACCACTCCCTAGAGAGAGTTGAGAGCAAAGATAAAAGAATTTCTTTATTTGTATACCATGCACGTTCAATAAAAATATTCTTGCTTTCTTTTGGATGAATGGTATCATCATTCCTTATCATTTTATAAATCATTGCTACACATACAATAAATCTTGGCCACCACCTACGTGGTAGTGGTCTCGAGGGCGTTAACTGAGATTTCTCATCCCGAGCGAAATTTCCGTTAACACTTTCTGGCACCGTCTATGGGAAATCACCCTACACCCAATTAACCAATTATTTGCATTTACATTTTCGTTGTTTTACAGGAACTATGAGGCTCTGCTCCTCCCAAGGCCAACATAGAGTCCCGGAGCAACCTCCGGCGAGGCTAACACGAAAAGCCCCAAGAAAGGGGAGAAAGTCTGGATATAGTAGTCAAGCTCCAATCCAGACAACCAATACGGGGGCTACTGGCCACCCTATAGTGAGCCAGGCAGCGCTCGACCAACAAGCGGCGGCCTTCGTAGAATCCATCCGCGTCCGCCTCCACGCTGAAGGCATCACGATCTAGCCAACCAACCTGAATGATCAGGGAGAGCCGAGCAGGCTCGGAGCTAGGCCATCTGCTTTCGATCGCCTAGGACCTCCTCTTCCAGAGCCAGCTCGAGATAGATCAGGGCCCCAAAGTTCGATCCGGGATAGGCTGGGACCCATGCCCCCAATTCGGAAAAGACTTTCACAATATCAACCCGGCTGGTTAAGTCTGCCGCGGATGCTTTTACCCAGAAGCCACGAGGGCTATCTCATTCAACTACATCTAGGAGAACTACACGGGCCCTAGAGGAGGAAAGTAGACAAACTCCCCGAGTGGATCATGTCCAGGAGGAGGACCGGATAGAAATTGCCAGTTCATCAGAAAGATTCGACAGTGAGGAATCTGAGGTTAACTCGAAGAGACCTGGGAACAAGCGACTAAGGGATCAGCTGGAAAAGCTACAAAATGAGGTCCAACAGATAAGGAAGGGAAAGAATAAGGAGGACAAAAAGGATCCCCTGAGCGAGATGAACGCTCCCTTCACTAGGAGGATCCGGGAAGTAGAGCTCCCCCTAAAATTCAAAATGCCAGCAGATAAGTTCTCTGGAACGGAAGATCCTCTAAGCAACCTAGAGAGCTTCGTTCAAAAGATGGAGGTCCAGAACACTACCAGAGCAGCTATGTGAAGAATGTTTCCAACGACCTTGACCGACTATGCGAAAACCTGGTTCAGGAAACTGCCCGTTGGTAGCGTGGATTCTTTCACGAAATTATCAACAGATTTTTGCTCATAATTCCAAGGAGTCAAACCTCGCCCGAAAGATCCCATACACCTCCAATATGTGATCCAGGAACGGAGTGAAACTCTTCAATCGTACGTGGAACGATTTCAAAAGGAGGTCATACAAATGGGAGTTTTCACTGAAAAAGAAACCCTCGCCAACTTCAGGCGAAACCTATAGGTAGGAAAGCTTATCTGTTCCTTCGCCAAGAGACCTCCCGAGACTTACCAGGAGGCCTAAGACCGGGCTCTTGAGCAGGTCGAGATCGACGAACAACTCAAGGTCAAGATGGAACATGACGACATAAGAACGGCAAAGTGTCTGAAGAAAGAAGCCCCCAAATTTGAGCCAGTGCAGAAAACTCAAAATAAACCTCCCAAAAGGTCGACCTATCGCCTCTCTGCTCCTCTGCATAGGCGTGAAAGATATCCAGCAAAACGAACCCCTCCCCTGGCTTCCCTACCTCCCAGGACCGTGGCTCCAGTAATGCAAGGGGAAAAAGGGTATGACTACTACACCCCTTTGAATGCTTCCAGGGAAACAGTCTACCTTGCCATAGGAGATAAAGGGTTGCTCCAAAAGCCCGCTCCCATGAAGGCCCCAGCTAACAGGAGAAACCGGTACAAGTACTGCGACTTCCACGAAGACGTGGGCCACAACACCTCAGAGTGCTATAATTTACGCAACCAGATTAAGGCCCTGATAAGGGGAGGATGCCAGATTGAGTTCTTACAACAGGTCAGAGATAATATCAGGACTGGAAGGGAGGTACAAGCTGAAATCCGTGAGGACGTAGAAAAGAGGAAAGGGGAGTAGGCTAACTTAATGCAACAGATCCAGGTGATACACACTATCAGCGGAGGTCCTACACTGGCTGGCGTTTCCAATAACTCCCGAAAAAACCACGCAAGAAAGGTTCCCCGCATCGGAGAAAGCCGAGGGATCTTCGAAGTCCACCAGAGCCCGACAGAGCCCTCCCAATCAGCACAGATCGTATTCACTGAAGCTGATGTCTTCAACACTGTGCAACCTCATGATGATCCTATGGTAATCACGATACAGATCGCCAACTGTCTGGTCCATCGCATGCTCATGGATACAGGTAGCAGTGTAGATATCCTCTTCAAGGATACCCTGAAGCAACGTTGTTACAACAGCTGTACCACTCCGCTTTACGGTTTCACTGGGGACTAGATCATACCAGTGGGGTCAATGATCCTCCCAGTAATCATCAGGATCACCCCGCTCTAACAGAATGTTATGACCGACTTTGTTGTGGTGGACACCCCATCGGCCTACAACGCCATCCTAGGGAGACCTTTCCTGTCCTCCTTGAAGGGAGTCTTGTCCATATACCACAACGTCATTGAAATTCCCGGTTGGAACCAAAGTAGGAGAGGTACGCGGAGACCAGCAGACAGCCAGAAAATGCTATGCAGTATCTACCAATCCTACAGCTCTAGCGAAACAGTGTGTACAGGTGACATTAGTCCAGGAAGAGAGGGATACATCCCGGATAATCCAGGAGGAGAAGGAGCCCGCGGAACATCCTGGGCATCTGGAGAGTGAACCTATTATGCTTTACGAGGAAGAACGGAGTAAGGAACGGGCCAGCGGGCAGCCCGTAGATAAACTAGAAGAGATACCTATTAGGAATGATGATCCCTCCAAGGTCGTCAAGGTCGGAGCCACCCTTGATCTAGAAGTAAAAAGAGGACCTGATTGACCTTCTCAGGGAATTCAGTGACATCTTCAGCCTGGAACCATGATGAAATGCCTGGAATCCCAGCATCGTTGGCCACCCACCGACTAGCAGTAGATCCAACAGTCAAGCCCGTCAAGCAGAAGAGGCGTCACTTCAAAGCTGATAGGAACGCGGCGGTGCAGGAAGAGGTTGATAAATTGATCAAAGCAGGGTTCGTCAGAGAAGTATGTTACCCCGAATGGATCGCCAACGTGGTCATGGTCACGGTCACGAAGGCAAATGGGAAATGGCGTATGTGTGTCGATTACACCGACCTCAACCGGGCTTGTCCGAAAGTACAGTTTTCCTTTACCAAAGATCAACCAGTTGGTTGACTCCACATCCGGAAATAAACTTTTCAGTTTTATGGACGCATTCTCAGGATACAACCAAATTAAAATGCACCCAACTTACCAAGATAAGACCAGTTTCATTACTGGGCAGGGCTTATACTGCTACAACGTGATGCCGTTTGGTTTGAAGAATGCGGGGGCCACATACCAGCGGCTGGTTAACAAACTGTTCAAGCCCGAGATAGGAAGGACGATGGAAGTATATATCGACGACATGATCACGAAATCCCCAACCACAAAAGGACATCAGGAAGGCCTTCGCAAAACCTTCCTCATACTAAGGGAAAACCAGATGCGTTTGAACCCCTCCAAATGTGCTTATGGGGTAACGGCATGAAAGTTTCTGGGCTTCATCGTTCATGAGAGAGGTATAGAAGCCAACCCAGAAAATTCAAAGCTATCTTGGACCTGGAATCCCCGACCTCGCTCAAGCAAGTACAGATTCTGACTGGACGGGTGGCGGCACTCAACAGGTTTATCTCTCGCTCCACCGATAAATGTCTCCCTTTCTTCAAGGCCATAAAACAAGGGAAGAACATGAAATGGAGCCAGGAGAGTGAACAAGCGTTTCAAGCTTTGAAAGAGTACCTAACAAGCCCCTCATTGTTAGTTAAGCCGGTTCTTGGAGATGAGTTGCAGATCTACCTGGCCGTATCAGAAACTGCAGTAAGCGGGGCTTTGGCCAACGATTGTAGCGACGGTTTTCAAAGACCCATATACTATGTGAGTCATGCTTTGACCAAATCAGAAAGGAATTACATTCTCCTAGAAAAGCTCACTTATGCTCTGGTGATCTCAGCGAGGAAACTCCGTCCCTATTTTCAAGCTCACACAATAGCAGTGGTGACAGACCAACCCCTCCGCCAATTCTTACAAAGACCAGATGTGTCAGGAAGGCTAGTCTTATGGGCACTAGAGCTCACTCAGTTCGACCTAAAGTATAAGCCCCTGACTACGATTAAGACACAGGCTTTGGCTGACTTCGTGGCAGAATTCTCAGTGATCCCAGATCCAAATGATCCATCAGTATCAAATGAGGTCCCTGAGAAGATATCTGAGGTTCGAAAATTGGCTGGAAGGCTGCAAGCCATGGATCCTTTTTCAGATGGAGCATCCGGGCAAGCCGGAGGAGGAGCTGGCATAGTTTTAATAGATCCGGAGGGGACCGAATTCTATCACTGTTTCAGATTCGAGTTCAAAGCTACCAACAACGAAGCAGAATATGAAGCCCTCTTAGCCGGGATGAAGGTAGCCATTGAACTAAAGGCCGACTACCTGCAGATCAAGAGCGATTCATTGCTTGTTGTAAACCAGGTGACTGGGGTCTACCAGGCAAAGGGAGATAATATGGCTGCCTACCTAAATCTAGCTCGGCTGCTAAAAAGCAAATTTAAGGGACTCAAGATAGATCAGGTGCCTCGACACCAAAACCATCGCGCAGATGTTCTGGCTAAAATAGCGGCGAATGGAGGCCAGTCCCTACCAAGGGGAATTCCCCTCCAAGTAATCACCCAGCCAAGCATAGCCATAAATGGAGAAATTTGTTCCCTGGATAGCCTGCCTTACTGGATGGACCCAATTGTCACCTACCTCCTTGAAGGAGAGCTTCCCGAAGGGCCCGACCAAGCCCGAAGAATTAAGAGACTTTCAGTTCGATACTGTATGGTGGACAGATACCTCTACAGGAGGGGCAGATCCCTCCCCTTACTTAGGTGCTTCCATCCCGATGATGCTAAGTGGGCATTGAGAGAGGTCCACTCTGGGGACTGTGGGAACCACATAGGTGGGGAAGCTCTAGCCTATCAGGTGCTTCGTATGGGGTACTATTGGCCGACCATCCATCAAGATGCAAAGAGTTTTGTGCAATCTTGCAAACCTTGTCAAAGAACTTCAAACTTCAACCACCAGTCACCCGAGCGACTGTCGTCCCTCGGTTCACCTTACTGATCTGGCCAAATATGTACTATATTTAGGCCCTCAGATCCTTACCTTATGTTCTGTTTTCGTGCGTTTTGTGTGTCTTATGGGTTGTTTTGTGCTTATTTGAAGGAAATGATGCAGAGACAGGCTTGGAAGCATATTGTGGTGATACCAGTAGAAAAGGAGCACAAACAGGTCTATAGTGCGGGTCCAGTGCGGGTCGCAACCGCACTCCAGCCGCACTCATATGCATAGCCCGGGCAGAATGCAAGTACAGAGATAAAGTGCGGGTACAGTGCGGGTCAGCTAACCGCACTCCACCCGTACTAATGCCAAACCAGAGAAGCTGCTCAGACACCTGACATTAGAGTGCGGGTTCTGTGCGGGTCAGCAAACCGCACTCCACCCGCACTTGCACCAAGAACAGAAGAACAGAATCGCACCTGACACTAGAGTGCGGGCACTGTGCGGGTCATCAAACCGCACTCTACCCGCACTTGCATCAAGAACAGAAGAGCAGAATTGCACCTGACATTAGAGTGCGGGTACTGTGCGGGTCATCCAACCACACTCTACCCGCACTGTTGCTCAAGATAGAAGGTAGATTTTGCACCTGAGAAGGAAGTGCGGTCACAGTGCGATGCCAAGTGCGGGCCAAGTGCGGGTCAAGTGAGGGTAATTCAACCGCACTCCACCCACACTAATGTCCTGATCCGAGAACTGAAGTTACAGGCAACCCATACAGTGCGGGTACAGTATGGGTAAATCACCCGCACTCCACCCGCACTCCGAGCGCGCCAGTCTGATTTTCAAAGCTTAAGTGACCTATTTTTGTATTTAGTATAAATAGAAAAGTATAGAAACCTTTTAAGGAGCTTTTGACTCCGTTTAGGACAGATTTAGCATTCTTAGATCTAGTTTCTCTCTCTACCTCTCATCCTCACATTCTCTACTCAACTTCAAGGAAGTTAGGAGAGTGGAGCCACTTCAAGGAAGGAGATGTTCTCCAAGGGTTATTTCTTTCTCCTCTCTACTGATTTCCTAGTTGTAATGAGTAGCTAAATCCCCTCTAAGAGGTTGATGGAGTAGTTAGTTTAATATTGGGCTTGTACATAAACTTGATATTATATTGATATTCATGTCTATCTTCCATTGATCTATTCTTGTTGTGAATGTTTATCATTGATTTCTTGTGTAGATACATGATCTTTGCATGATGTCTTTATATTATGTATGAGTATTGCATCTAGATATACATCTTATTTAGTTGTTTAATGCTCTAAAGAATAGACGGAAAGTCATGAATTCTGACTCTTGAACCGCGGTTTTAATCTAACCTCGATCGTGTTTCCGGCACTATACATCCTAGGTCGGAATCCGTGAGAGAGTTAGAAGTCATCACTATACATCCTAGGGTGACTATTTGTAATTGGTTGAGTCAATGTTAGGTAGACGAGCTTCATTTCTAGAATCCGGTAAACAATCAACTCTATACATCCTAGGTTGGTAGTTTACAAGGATTAATCCCTAATAGGTGGTCCGCACTATACATCCTAGGTTGGCCACCTTCTAGGGATAAATAACCGACTCTATACATCCTAGGTCGGTTACCTTGAAGAGCCGTGTTATTGACAAGTTTGTTACATTGCCCAGTATTTGCTTTCGAATCCATTAGCTCCTTAGTTTCCATCATCTATATATCCTTCACTCCATATTCCCCTTTCATTTTATTTACTTATTTAATTTAGTGTTATTTAGAGTTGGTTCACAATCTACATTTTCACCAATTCATGTTTTGTTATTATATATATATATATACATACCATTGCTTTAGGTTTAACTAATTTGGCTAACTCCGCTCCCTGTAGACGACACCCACTTGCCGCTATATTTATGTTTGTAAACTGATTTAGGCTTTGTGAGGTTTCTTAAAATATTATTGACGGACTGATCTTTTAAAAAGATGTAAGTTCCTCATATTTTGATTGGCTTATTTCGTTGACAAACCATATTGGGGATTATTTTTTGTAAGGGTATTTTAGGCCTCTTGAGTGTGATCAAGCTTCAAGGACATCATCTCTCTCAAAAAGCACTTCAAAGGTATCTCACTAGTTTAACTTTCTTTGAAGAGATCTAGTTGCACACACTCACTTGCATGCATTATTGTTCTTATCTTCATGTAATTGAATGATGTATTGTATGCCTCTTTTCACACTCCACACTTGCACATTTTGCACATTACTTAGTGTGTTGAGTTTGCCCAGAAAAGAGAATTTCTTCTCTTAGCGCGGCCTAGACCGCTTGGCAAGACATGCTTGCACCGCGGCATACAGAGCGGTATACCTCAGCAGGGTCATGCTTCCTGTACCGCTTCCTGTACACTTGCACGCATAGCGACCCAAGTCGCGGTGTTGTCCAGTAGGCCTCTGTTGCCCATACCACGGCCTGTGCACCTGCATGCACAGCGCCCTGCACCGCATTGTTGTCCAGACGGTGCACTGCTGTGTGTACCGCGGTCTGGACACTTGCCTGAGACGCGGTCCATCTAGCGGTATTGACGGGATTTTGTGTCCTAAGTTTAAAATGACGCTGTTTTAACTAGGGCTCCCTTATATATACTCTATCTTCTTCCTTGCTCGTTTTTATGAGTTCAAGAAGCCATTATTGAGAGGCCAAGCTTCCCTTAGAGAGAGAAACTCCCAAGAACTCATCTTTACTCAACCAAACACAAATCCATGTGCATCTAACCTCTTCAAGCATTATCTCATCATGGATTCTTCTTGCTTTCATTGACTAGGTAACTTGAACATGCCCTAAATCTCTTTGTATTATTTATGTTCTTGTTTGCCTAGGGTTAGCTCTTTTATGTGATTTTATTGCATATCTTTATGTTTATTGGCATTTATAACATGATTGAGTTGTTGTTTGTTGGTTGAGAGCCTTGTTCATTAATAGCTAGCATTTAGGACGATTTTACCCTTCTAGCTAAATCTTCATGCATTTGCATTTAGATATTGATATCTAGGATTTGAATTTATTGACATCTTTAAATCCTTAGATAAGCATTTATTGTTGCCTAGCATTAATTGCATGTTTGAATATCTTTTACATATTCACATAGGTTGTTTAACCTCTTCATTGATTGTTAAGCCTTGTGACTAAGTGAGTTAGTGCACAAGCTTGTGGTCAAGAATCACTATTAAAGGCCCGTTGGGTAGAGTGAAAGGGTTAGTTACCAAGTAGGTGTGACTTGAGGTCAACCTAGGTTGTAAACTTTCGTTCAAATAGTGGATTTGAGGACCGTATGTGGCTAGAAGGATAGGCCGTGAGTTTTGCCCAGTTGGAGGGTTTCTCACGTAAATCAATCCTTGTGTTTTTATTGTTTTCCGCATATTTATGTTGGATTGATTGATTGCTAATATGGAGTAGGTTTATTAAAATTGATTAAGTCGAAAAGTTGGTAATAAATCAACTAAAACCTATTCACCCCCCCCCCCCCCCCCCCCCCCATCTAGGTTGTATTAGACACACTTTGTGTATTTTCAAACGACATAAGGGGAAAAAGCGTCTTGTCACTTACCCCTTTGCCATGTGGGGAATCGACCTAATTGGGCCACTTCCTACCGCTCCAGGACAGATGAAACATGCTATCGTGGCTATCGACTACTTCACAAGATGGGTCGAGGCATGACCTCTTTCTCGAATATCAGAAAAGAATACAACCAAGTTCAACAAGACTAACGTGGTATGCAGATTCAGGACCCCTCTCATCATTATAGCCGACCTAGGAAAGCAATTCGACAACGCCCGGTTCAAAGACTTCTGTAAAGGATTGGGGATCGACCTCAGACTCGCTTCTGTTGCTCATCCCCAGACTAACGGGCTGGTAGAATCCACCAACAAGACTATCAAGAAACTTTGAAGAAGAAGCTACAGCAGAAGAAAGGCAAGTGGGCCGAAGAGCTACCAGAGGTCCTCTGGGCATACCGGACTACAAAAAGAACAGCTACCGGGGAGACACCTTATTGCCTAGCTTTCGGAGTTGAAGCAGTCCTCCCCATCGAGCATAAGTTGACCTCGTTCAGGGTATAGCACTTTGAGTCTGAAAGATCCGAAGTCAAGCTCCGGGCTAATCTAGACCTCTTAGAAGAAAAACAAGATCGCTAGATACTTCAACCAAAAGGTCAGAGCCCAAAAATTCAAAGAAGGGGATCTGGTACTTAGGAAGGTGACCCTGAACACTTGGAAAAGGTCAGATGGAGTCTTAAGTCCCAATTGGGAAGGGTCATAGTTGATAAAGCTAGTTGTTTGCAATGGAGCTTATAAACTGGAAGACATGGACGGACGATCCATCGACCACACTTGGAATGCAGATCATTTGAGGAAATTCTACCCTTGAAGGGAGTTCTCTAGTAGACTACCCCCACTTAGTTTTCATTACCGACCCTAATAAAGATGTACTACATCTCGATCATCAATAAAGTCATTTTCCTTTTCTCCTCCATCTTTGTCTCCAACTATGTTCAACATTAGTGACTACACCCTTGTATAAGAAACTCAACATAAACATTTCGAGACCAGGAAATAGCTGAATAGCCCTCCTGATGCCTTGGTCGGGCTACCACCCCTTAGAAGGATCTGAGTGTAAGAGCATAGTTGCCCTCCAGATCTCGAGACCAGGAAATAGCTAGACAGCCCTCATGATGCCTTGGTCGGGCTACCACCCAAGAAGGATCTGAGTGTAAGAGCATAGTTGCCCTCCAGATCTCGAGACCAGGAAATAGCTCGATAGCCCTCCTAATGCCTTGGTCGGGCTACCACCCCCAAGAAGGATCTGAAGTGTAAGAGCATAGTTGCCCCCCAGATCTCGAGACCAGAAAATAGCTCGACAGCCCTCCTAATGCCTTGGTCGGGCTACCACCCACAAGAGGGATCTGAGTGTAAAAGCATAGTTGCCCTCCAGATCTAGAGACCAGGAAATAGCTCGATAGCCCTCTTGATGCCTTGGTCGGGCTACCACCCTCAAGAAGGATCTGAGTGTAAGAGCATAGTTGCCCCCCAGATCTCGAGACCAGGAAATAGCTCGACAGCCCTCCTGATGCCTTGGTCGGGCTACCACCCCCAAGAAGGATCTGAGTGTAAGAGCATAATTGCCCTCCAGATCTCGAGACCAGGAAATAGCTCGATAGCCCTCCTGATGCCTTGGTCGGGCTACCACCCCCAAGAAGGATCTGAGTGTAAGAGCATAGTTGCCTTCCAGATCTCAAAAACTAGGAAATAGCTAAGTAGCCCTCCTGATGTCTTGGTTGGGCTATCACCCCATATAAAATATATATATATATATATATATATATAAATATAATGTTTGCTTTTGTGTGCAGGATCAAAATCATCATAATTCCCTACACGAATCTTAATTGTTGCTACAGATGCTACTCTTTATCCCATTCAAGACCAGAAATAAAATAAAAGTTCTCAAAAGCGATTTGATTTCTCATTAAGGACAAGGGGAGCCTATCCCCCGATAAGGCTATATCCACAAAATAGGGAGCCCAACCCCCGAACTCGGGCTACAAAAAAAAAAGCTAATAAGGGCAAAACGGGGCGCCCACCCCCTTTTCCGGGCAATCAAAAACAAGTCATGATGAACTGCTTCAAGCCTTGGGACTCTCTTGGCTTCCTTCCGCTGGCCCTCCTCCTTCTTGTTGATCTCCGCCATCACCCCCTCTACAGATAACTGTCCATTTGGGTTATCCTCACCGACCGCTCCTCCATTTAGAGGCTCCATCGGTTGATCAGCAGGATCTTCCTTTAAAACCTCATTTATCACGTCCATAACCTCAGGCGGGATAGCCGCGTCAAGAAGGGCAGCCATGGACCCCGTCCGGCTCCTATCGACCTCCATATTTGTTAAAGGGGGATCCTCAGACGGGCTCCTAACCTCTTCACCAGCTTCCGAATGGTCCTCCTCGGATCGAGAGGACATCACTTTACTGGAAGACTCCCAGGACCTGAGGTGGTAAAGGTAAGAAGAGAGAATGGAGGATCTGTCTGAGCGGACTACTTCCCAGCTCCTACTTGGCTCGAAAGGACCACATTGTCGCCTTCAGGGCGAGATAGCTCGGCCGCCTTGAGCATTATTTCCTATCTATCCCAGCCAGTAATGGATGACAAATCAAAGGGAGGAGGAAGAGCTTCCACGGCCTGAAAGGAGGCATAGAAATACCCGTCGCTGAAGGAGGTCTCTGCATCAGCTTGCAGCTTGGTCACCTGAGTAATCAGAGACTGGTTCTCGAGGTCCAACTTCTTAGCCTCATATCTCCAGTAATCCCGCTACCTAGCCCGCCGGAGAGATTGAAGACGCTCCTGATCATAATACTGCTTCATCCTCTCATGATCGCAGCGAAGCTCAGCCATCTCGACCTCGACCTTTCCCTGGTTGGAAGTCACCTCTTCCACTAAAGACCGAGCCTGCTTGAGTAGTTCCCTGGCTTTCTCAGCTTCACCTTCAGCTTTTGCAGCCCGGTCATGAAGGAGGGCTACCTTCTGGCCCATCGCAACATTGAACTTAAAGGCCTACAAAATACAGAACCTGAGTTAGAAACTGAACGAATTAACAAGAATAGCACGAAGGAAATACAATTACCTCAGCTAAAATAGCAGACCCCTTGGTTATAAGGACATCCACAGGCATGGAAGCCATCTTGGAGATCCCGCCACCCGGACAGGACGCTATGAATTGCTCCAGGACCTCATCCCGCCCTGTCGAGCTCGACTGAGGCCGGGAGCGGCTGGAAGGAACCTTCGCGACACCTTTCCCAGAAGCAACACCTTTCCCAGAAACCTCTGAAGCTTTGGTTGTTGGAAGCGCAGCGGAATCAGGTGTTTGAGTCGAAGGGGTAGCAACTTTAGCAGCCACGACCGGAGGACAGAAGCAGCCGGGCCAACCACCTAGGGAGCTTTACCCAAAGCCCGGAAAGCCCGCGAGGCAAGAGTGGCCATCTTAGACCCAGCTGGAGAGATAGATGAAGCCAGAGCAGGTTCGACCCCAGAGGAGGGAAGAGAAACTCCACCTTGAGGAGAGCGTGAGACGTGACGGGTGGCCGGTTCCATGACAAAAACTGTGAATAAGCAGATTAAAAAAAGAAAATGTTAGAACCAAGCTGAGTATTAAGGTGAAGCAACTCAATGACACTTACGAGGAATAGCGTCTGAAATCCGTAAATATTTGTTCACCCTACGAGGATCAAAAGCTTCAGCAGTAGGGAACTTCAGATTCAAATAATTTCGGGCTAGAATAGCCTTTAAAACGGCTTCGGACTCAGAAGGTAGGGAGTCCCGGTCCCATGAGGGCTTGTCACTGAAAGCCGTGGGAACCTCGAATTCATGCCCTCCGATGAAAATCGAGCTCCCCCAGTCATCCCCCGCCAGGATCCATTCTTCTTTCCACACGGGGTCCTTCTTCGAGGCACTAGGAACGATGAAGTTGAGCTTGTTTTGGCCTTGGCATAGAACTGGCCTCGAGGAAGCCCCAGACAGGCTCCTAATCTGGAAGAGATAGGCCAGCTCATCTGCACCCGGCTCCCTCGTCACCTTACTCATCTGGCATTGTTCCCTCCATAATACAAGGAAACCAATCATATGCCTCCAGAAGCCAGGCGTCAACTGGAGGGGAGCGAGCTGGATGGCATTGAGAGCCCGCCAAAGAGTCAGATGGAGGGGAAGCTTGACCCCGTTCTCAAGAGCGGCCACATGAATCGGAAGCACGCCTTTAGGGGGTTGAAGAACTCGTACTTTTTGGGAGGCACCGAGATGGATACGCTGTCGGGGATGCCAAACTTTGACCTCAAGCGGTCAATCGAAACCGGGTCAACAGTGGAATCTGGGACAACCCGGAAATCGTAAGGAGGGAGCCTCTCCACAAGGGGACCAGGAGCCGAGACCCGACGCTCTCCCGCGGTGCCACCGTCCGCTTCTTTGCCGGAATCTTCGTCGACGATATCCAAAGGGTGGTCAGGATGGTTGGAGAACCCAGTCCCGATGGATACATTCCGACACGACCGCCGACGTTGCGAGGTGGGCGGGGAATCGTCGTCGTTAGAACTCCTCCTTGCCCGCTTCCCCAAAGTAAAACTGACGACCTCCTCGCCGTCGATTATGGAATCAAGTTAGTCGCGACTGTTTTTCGATATTGTAAAAGCTAAAAAGGATGAAGAATGAAGAAAAAAGCAAGCTTGGAGGAAAAGCTATGGAAATATTTCTCAGCAAAAAATTTTAGCTCGAAGAGATGTGAGGAAGAGGAGGAGGAAAATAGACATATATATAAGCAGGAGGGCAACAGCACGAGCTACCGAGATACTCGTTTGGTAACGGTAAAAAATCTCGGGGACTACAATAACGTAACCGGATTAAACTCAAAAGCGGGCTAATCATCTCACGCCACATCACTTACGCAGTTAAGAGGAAGATCTCCCCAAGATTCTGGTAACGGTAAAAAATCTCGGGGACTGCCTTAACGCAATCAGATTAATTCAAAGATAAATTAGTCGGTTCGCATCACGTCACTCAAATGAAGAAATTTCCCCAATATTTCGATAACGGTAAAAAGAGGAAGATTTCCCAAATAAAGTAAAAATCTGACCCCAACCCCGAGCTCGACGGCTGGTGTTCAAGTCAGAGTGGACTTCTGTTAATAGCTAAAATTGGCTAAGGACCAAAGGAAAATTTTCCACCTCCCAGACCTGGTTCTATACCCGAGAGTTTCCACCAGGAGACCTCTCTATCTAGAGCCGAACTACGATACCACCCCAGGAACAAGGACGGGCTCCGAAAACATCTGGGATAGAGCCCGGAACGATCAGATCTAGCCCGCATCACCAAAACTAGAAGCTCCCCGAAGTCGAGGTCACCTCGCAAATGCTCCAGAGACTCGCCTGTACCTCGATTGACACAGAAAAATGTCCTTAGAAGGCCGCACCTAGCTTCGAAAGGTCAGGGAAAGCCACACCTAGCTTCAAAAGGTCAGGGGAATCCACACCTAGCTTCGAAAGGGTCAAGGGAAGCCAGATCTGGCTCCAAGCTGGATGAAATTTCTCAGATATCAAGGTCAGAACACTAATCAACCTCACTGGTTGGTGCACCACACCATGCCATATTCAACGACCTCTATAAAGGATCATGCTGAAAGGATACGAGGGATACACTGAATCACATTTGGAAACGTTACCTATATGCAGAACAAGTAATAGAATCCAAAAAGGAAACAAACTGATATCCACCACGATACTCTCAATTCAGAAAAGTCAACTGAAACGTTACCTACATTTCAGTTGTTTTACAGGAACTATGAGGCTCCGCTCCTCCCAAGGCCAGCATAGAGTCCCGGAGCAACCTCCGGTGAGGCTAACACGAAAAGCCCCAAGAAAGGGGAGAAAGTCTGGATATAGTAGTCAAGCTCCGATCCAGACAACCAATACGCGGGCTACTGGCCACCCTATAGTAAGCCAGGTAGCACTCGACCAACATGCGGCGGCCTTCGTAGAATCAATCCGCGTCCGCCTTCTCGCTGAAGGAATCACGATCCAGCCAACCAACCTGAATGATCAGGGACAGCCGAGCAGGCTAGGAGCTAGACTACCTGCTTTCGATGGCCTGGGACCTCCCCTTCCAGAGCCGGCTCGAGATAGATCAGGGCCCCAACATTCGATCCTGGGATAGGCTGGGACCCATGCCCCCAATTCCGAAAACACTTTCACAATATCAACCCAGGCTAGTTAAGTCTGCCGCAGATGCTTTTACCCGGAAGCCACGAGGGCTATCTCATCCAACTACATCCAGGAGAACTGCTCGGGCCCTAGAGGAGGAAAGTAGACAAACTCCCCTAGTGGATCATGTCCAGGAAGAGGACCAGATAGAAATTGCCAGTACATCAAAAAGATTCGACAGTGAGGAATCTGAGGTTAACTCGAAGAGACCTGGGAACAAGCGACTGAGGGATCAGCTGGCAAAGCTACAAAAAGAGGTCCAGCAGATAAGGAAGGGAAAGAATAAGGAGGACAAAAAGGATCCCCTGAGCGAGATGAACGCTCCCTTCACTAGGAGGATCAGGGAAGCAGAGCTCCCCCCAAAATTCAAAATGCCAGCAGATAAGTTCTCTGGAACGGAAGATCCTCTAAGCCACCTAGAGAGCTTCGTTCAACAGATGGAGGTCCAGAACACTACCAGAGCAGCTATGTGCAGAATATTTCCAACGACCTTGATCGACTACGCGAAAACCTGGTTCAGGAAACTGCCCGTTGGTAGCGTGGATTCTTTCACTGAAATTATCAACAGATTTTTGCTCATAATTCCAAGGAGTCAAACCTCGCCCGAAAGATCCCATACACCTCTAATATGTGATCCAGGAATGGAGTGAAACTCTTCAATCGTACGTGGAGCGATTTCACAAGGAGGTCATACAAATGGGAGTCTTCACTGAAAAAGAAACCCTCGCCAACTTCAGGCGAAACCTATGGGCAGGAAAGCTTTTCCGTTCCTTCACCAAGAGACCTCCCGAAACTTACCAGGAGGCCTACGACCGGGCTCTTGAGCAAGTCAAGATCGATGAACAACTCAAGGTCAAGATGGAACACGACAACATGAGAACGGCAAAGCGTCTGAAGAAAGAAGCCCCTAAATTTGAGCCAGTGCAGAAAACTCAGAATAAACCTCCCAATAGGTCGACCTATCTCCTCCCTTCTCCTCTGCATAGGCCAGAAAGATATCCAGCAAAATGAACCCCTCCCCGGGCTTCACCGCCTCCCAGGACCGTGGCTCCAGTAATGCAAGGGGAAAAAGGGTATGACTACTACACCCCTTTGAATGCTTCCTGGGAAACAGTCTACCTTGCCATAGGAGATAAAGGGTTGCTCCAAAAGCCTGCTCCCATGAAGGCCCCAGCTGACAGGAGAAATCGGTACAAGTACTGCAACTTCCACGAAGATGTGGGCCACAACACCTCATAGTGCTGTAATTTGCGCAACCAGATTGAAGCCCTGATAAAGGGAGGATGCTTGATTGAGTCTTGCAACAGGTCAGAGATAATATCAGGACTGGGAGGTAGGTGCAAGCCGAAATCCTTGAGGACACAGAGAAGAGGAAAGGGGAGCAGGCTAACTTAATGCAACAGATCCAGGTGATACACACTATCAGTGGAGGTCCTACACTGGCTGGAGTTTCCAACAATTCCCAGAAAAACCACGCAAGAAAGGTTTCTCGCATCGGAGAAAGCCGAGGGATCTTCGAAGTCAGCCAGAGCCCGATAGAGCCCTCCCAATCAGCACAGATCGTATTCACTGAAGCAGATGTCTTCAACACTGTGCAACCTCATGATGATCCTATGGTAATCACGATACAAATTGCCAACTGTCTAGTCCATCGCGTTCTCGTGGATATAGGTAGCAGTGTAGATATCCTCTTCAAGGATACCCTGGAAAAATTAAACCTGAAGCAACGTTGTTACAACAGCTGTACCACTCCGCTTTACGGTTTCACTGGGGACTCGATCATACCAGTGGGGTCAATGATCCTCCCAGTAATCATCGGGATCACCCCGCTCCAACAGAAAGTTATGACCGACTTTGTTGTGGTGGACACCCCATCGGCCTACAACGCCATCCTAGGTAGACCTTTCCTGTCCTCCTTGAAGGGAGTCTTGTCCATATACCACAATGTCCTGAAATTCCCGGTTGGAACCAAAGTAGGAGAGGTACACGGAGACCAGCAGGCAGCCAGGAAATGCTACGCAGTATCTGCCAATCCTACAGCCTTAGCAAAACAATATGTACAGGTGACATTAGTCCAGGAAGACATGGATACGTCCTGGATAATCCAGGAGAAGAAGGAGCCCGCGGAGCATCTTGGGCATCCGAAGAGCGAACCTATCATGCCCTACGAGGAAGAACGGATTAAGGAATGGGCCAGCGGGCAGTCCGTAGATAAACTAGAAGAGATATCTATCAGGAATGACGATCCCTCCAAGGTCGTCAAGGTCGGAGCCACCCTTGATTTAGAAGTAAAAAGAGGGCTGATTGACCTTCTCAGGGAATTCAGCGACATCTTCGCCTGGAACCATGATGAAATTCCTGGAATCCCGGCATCATTGGCCACCCACCGACTAGCAGTAGATCCAACAGTCAAACCCGTCAAGCAGAAGAGGCGTCACTTCAATGCTGATAGGAACGCGGCGATACAGGAAGAGGTTGATAAATTGATCAAAGCAGGGTTCGTCAGAGAGGTGCGTTACCCCGAATGGATCGCCAACATGGTCATGGTCACGAAGGTAATGGGAAATGGCGTATGTGTGTCGATTACACCGACCTCAACCGGGCTTGTCCGAAAGACAGTTTTCCTTTACCAAAGATTGACCAGCTGGTTGACTCCACATCTGGAAATAAACTTTTGAGTTTTATGGACGCATTCTCAAGATACAACCAAATTAAAATACACCCGGCTGACCAAGAAAAGACCAGTTTCATTACTGGACAGGGCTTATACTGCTATAAGGTGATGCTGTTTGGTTTGAATAATGCGGGGGCCACATACCAGCGGCTGGTTAACAAGTTGTTCAAGCCCGAGATAGGAAGGACGATAGAAGTGTACATCGACGACATGATCACAAAATCCCCAACCACAAAGGGACATCAGGAAGACCTTCGCAAAACCTTCCTCATACTGAAGGAAAACCAGATGCGTTTGAACCCCTCCAAATGTGCCTTTGGGGTAACGGCAGGGAAGTTTCTGAGCTTCATGGTTCATGAGAAAGGTATAGAAGCCAACCCAGAAAAAATCAAAACTATCTTGGACCTGGAATCCCCGACCTCGCTCAAGCAAGTACAGATTCTAACTGGACGGGTGGCGGCACTCAACAGGTTTATCTCTCGCTCAACCGATAAATGTCTCCCCTTCTTCAAGGCCATCAAACAAGGGAAGAACATGAAATGGAGCCAGGAGAGCGAACAGGCGTTTCAAGCTTTAAAAGAGTACCTAACAAGCCCCCCATTGTTAGTCAAGCCGGTTCTCGGAGATGAGTTGCAGATCTACCTGGCCGTATCAGAAACTGCAGTAAGCCGGGCTTTGGCCAAGGATTGTAGCGACGGTTTTCAAAGACCCATATACTATGTGAGTAATGCTTTGACCAAATCATAAGGAATTACATTCTCCTGGAGAAGCTCGCTTATGCTCTGGTGATCTCAGCGAGAAAACTCCGTCCCTATTTTCAGGCTCACACAATAGCAGTGGTGACAGACCAACCCCTACGCCAATTCTTGCAAAGACCAGACGTGTCAGAGAGGTTAGTCTTATGGGCACTAGAGCTCACTCAGTTCGACCTAAATTATAAGCCCCGGACTACGATTAAGGTACAGGCTTTGGCCGACTTCGTGGAAGAATTCTCAGCGATCCCAGATCCAGATGATCCCTCAGTATCAAACGAGGTCCCTGAGAAGATATCTGAGGTCGAGAATTGGTCGAAAGACTGCAAGCCATGGATCCTCTTTTCAGATGGAGCATCCGGGCGAGCCAGGGGAGGAACTGGCATAGTTTTAATAGATCTAGAGGGGACTGAATTCTGTCAATGTTTCAGATTCGAGTTTAAAGCTACCAACAACGAAGCGGACTATGAAGCCCTCCTAGCCGGGATGAAGGTAGCCATTGAACTAAAGGCCGACTACCTGCAGATCAAGAGCAATTTGTTGCTTGTTGTAAACCAGGTGTTAACGGGAATTTTACTCGGGATGAGAAATCTCCGTTAACGCCCTCGAGACCACTACCACGTAGGTGGTGGCCGAAATTATTTATATATGTGACAATGATTTATCTAGTGATAAATAAACAAGAACATTTTTATTTGACATGCATGGTACACGAGTACAAAGATTTTTCTCTCGTTTCTCTCAACTTTCTTTGGTAAATGGTCGATTGCTAGTCGTATGCCTGTCGAATAGTAGTCTCCTTTTTTTTTTTCTTTTCTTTTCTATTTATACATGGTTTGTAGGTCAACAGACTGATTCTCCCTTGATTGTCTCAGTGATTGTCTCAGTCTCTTCCTTATCGGGCGGTATTTCTTGCGTTAAATCATTTGACTTTTGGATTGACGCCCGAATTGAGAGTATCGTGGTGGAGATCAATTTGTTTCCTTTTTGGATTTTATTACTTGTTCTGCATGTAGATAACGTTTCCAGGTATGATCCTTATAGAGGTCGTGGGATGTGACGATATGGTGTGATGCATCAACCAGAGAGGTTGTTTAGTATTTCGACCTTGATGTCTGAGAAGTTTCATCCAGCTTGGAGCCAGATCTGCCTTCTCTTGACTTTTCCGAAGCTAGACGTGGCCTTGACTGACCTTTTTGAAGCTGGGTGTGGCTTCGACTCACCTCGCGGCCTCCTAGGGACATTCTTCTATGTCAATCGAGGTACAGACGGGTTTCTTGAGCATTTGCAAGATGACCTTGACTTCGAGGAGCTTCTAGTTTTGATGATGCGGGCTAAGCCCGATCATTCCAGGTTCTATCTTGGATGTTTCCGGAGCTCGCCTTTGTTCTTGGGGTGGTATCGCAGTTCGGCTCTGGATAGAGAGGTCTCCTGGTGGAAGTTCTCGGGTCTGGGCTTTATCCCAGATGTTTCTGGAGCCCGCCATTGTGCCTGGGGCAGCATCGTAGCTTGGCTCTGGATATAGAGGTCTTTAGGTGAAACTTTAGGGTATGGAACCAGGTCTAGTAAGTGGAAAATTTCCCTTTGGTCCTTAGCCAATTTTGGCTATTAACAGAAGTCCCCTCTGACTTGAACACCAGACGTCGAGCTTGGGGTTGAGGTCAGATTCCCACTTTATTTGGAAAATCTTCCTCTTTTACCGTTACTGAAATTTTTGGAAATTTCTTCATTTGAGTGACGTGTTGTGAACCGACTATTTTATCTTTGAATTAATCTGATCACGTTACGGCAGTCCCTGAGATTTTTTACCATTACCAGGATCTTGGGGAGATCTTCCTCTTAACTGTGTAAATGATGTGGCATGAGATGATTAGCTCGCTTTAGAGTTTAACCCGGTTACGTTACCGAGTCAATTTTTACCGTTACCAAACGAGTGTCCTGGTAACTTGAGTTGTTGCCTTCCTGCCTATATATATGCCTATTTTCCTCCTCGTCTTCCTCACATCTTCTTGAGCAAAAAGAACCTTTTGTTGAGAAATATTTCCACAGTTTTTTCCCCAAGCTTGCTTCTTTCTTCATTCTTCATCTTCTATTCTTTCTTCATTCTTCGTCTTCTATAATGTCGAAACACAGTCGTGATTCAAATGATTCCATATTCGACGGTGAGGAGGTCGTCAGTCTTAGTCTGGGGAAGCGGGCTAGGAGGAGTTCTGACGGTGATGATTCCCCACCCACATCACAACGCCGGCGATCCAGTAGGAATGTATCTATCGGGACTGGGTTCTCCAATCATCCCGACCACCCTTTAAATATTGTTGATGATGATTCCGACAAAGAAATGACCGGTGGCACTGCGGGGGAGCATCGGGTCTCGGCTCCTGGTCCCTTTGGGGAGAGGCTCCCTCCCTACGATTTCTGGGTCATCCCTGATTCCACCGTTGACCCGGTGTCGATCGACCGCTTGAGGTCAAAGTTTGGCATCCCTGACAGTGTATCCATCTCGGTGCCTCCCAAGAAATTCGAGTTTTTCAACCCCCCTAAAGGTGTGCTTCCAATCCATGTGGCCGCTCTTGAGAACGGGGTCAGGCTTCCCCTCCATCCGACCCTTCGGCGGGCTCTAAACGCCATCCAGCTCGCTCCCCTTCAGTTAACTACGGGCTTCTGGAGGCATTTGGTTGGCTTCCTTGTGTTATGGAGGGAGCAATGCCAGATGAGTAAAGTGACAAGGGAGCCAGGTGCGGAGGAGCTGGAGTATCTTTTTCAGATTGGGAGCTTGTCTGGGGCTCCTCGGGGTCAGTTCTACGCCAAGGCCAAGAACAAGCTCAATTTCATCATTCCTGGTGCTTCGAAGAAGGATCCCGCATGGAAAGAAAAATGGATCCTGGCGGGGGATGACTGGGGGAGCTCGATTTTCATCGGAGGGCATGAATTCTAGGTTCCTACGGCTTTCAGTGACAAGCCCTCCTGGGACCGAGACTCTCTGCCTGCCGAGTCCGAAGCCGTCTTAAAGGCTATTCTAGCCCGGAATTGCCTGAATCCGATGTTCCCTACCACTGAAGCTTTTGACCCTCGTAGGGTGAACAAATATCTACGGATTTCAGACGCTATTCCTCGTAAGTATCCTTGTGTCGCTTCTTCTTATTACTTAGCTTGATTCTAACATTTTTTTATCTGTTTATTCACAGTCTTTGTCGTGGAGCCAGCCACCCGACACGTCTCGCGCTCTCCTCAAGGTGGAGCTTCTCTTCCCTCTTCTGGGGTCGAGCCTGCCTTGGCTTCTTCTGTCTCTCCGGCTGGGTCTAAAATGGCCACTCTGGCCTCGCAGGCTTTCCGGGCTTTGGGTAAAGCTCCCCAGGTAGTTGGCCCGACTGTTTCTGCCCCCTCAGCCATGGCTGCTAAAGTCACTACGCCTTCGACTCAAACATCTGATTCAGCTGCGCTTCCAACAACCAAAGCCTCAGAGGTTTTTGGGAAAGATGTCGTTCCTGGGAAAGGTGTCGCAAAGGCTCCTTCCGACCGTTCCCGGCCTCGGTCGAGCTCGATAGGGCAGGATGAGGTCTTGGAGCAGTTCATAGCATCCTGTTCGGGTGGCGGGATCTCTAAGATGGCTTCTATGCCTGTGGAACGTCCTTATAACCAAGGGGTCTGCTATCTTGGCTGAGGTAATTGTATGTCCTTCACGCCCCTTTTTTTTTGTTAACTAGTTCAGTTTCTAACTAGGGTTTTATATTTGTAGGCCTTTAAAATCAATGTCGCGATGGACCAGCAGGTAGCCCTTCTCCGTGATCGAGCTGTAAAAGCCGAGGCTGAAGCCGAGAAGGCAAGGGAAATGCTCAAGCAGGCTCGGTCTCTAGTGGAAGAGGTGACTTCCAGCCAGGGCAAAATTGAGCTCGAGATGGCCGAGCTTCGCTGTGATCATGAGAGGATGAAGCAATCTTTCGATCAGGAGCGTCTTCAATCTCTCCGGTGGGCTGGGCAGCGAGACTCCTGGAGATCTAAGGCTAGGAAGCTGGACCTTGAGAACCGGTCTCTGATTACTTAGGTGGCCAAGCTGCAAGCTGATGTGGAGACCTCTTTCAACGATGGGTATTTTTATGCTTCCTTTCAGGCCGCGGAAGCTCTTCCTCCTCCTTTTGATTTGTCGTCTATTGCGGGTTAGGGACAGACAGGAAATAATTCTCAAAACTGCTAAGTTATCTCGTCCTGAAGGTGACAAGGTGGTCCCTTCTAGCCCAGCAGGAATTGGGATGCAGCCCACTCAGTCAGATCCCTCATTCCATCTTCCTTCCTTTATCCCCTCAGGTCCTGGGGAATCGTCCAGCAAAGTGATGTCCTCTCGATCTGAGGAGGACCAATCAGGAGCTGGTGAAGAGGTTAGGAGCCCATCTGATGATCCAACTTTAACAGAGATGGAGGTCGATAGGAGCCAGATGGGGCCCTTGGCAGCTCTTCTCGACGCGGCTATTCCTCCTGAAGTTATGGATGTGATCACTGAAGTTTTGGAGGAAGAGCCAGCTGATCATCCGATAGAGCCTCTAAACGGAGGAGCGGTCGGCGAGGATAACCCAGATGGACAGCTACATATTGAGATGGTTGATGCTGAGGATCAGTAGGGAGGAGGAGGGCCAGCGGAGGGGAGCCATGATAGCCCCACAGCTTGAAGCGGACGACTTGTTTTTGATTGCCCAGAAAAGGGGGTGGGCACCCTGCTTTGCCATTGTCAGTTTTTCTTATTTTTCCTTCTTCTTTTTGTAGCCCGAATTCGGGAGTTGGGCTCCCCATTTGAATGTAGCCTTATCGGGGGATAGGCTCCCTTTGTTCTTGATGATAAATTGACTCGCCTCTTTGAGAACTTTATTCTGCTTCTAGTCTTGAATGGTATCCAGAGTAGCATCTGTAGCATCAATTAAGATTCGTGTAGGCAATTATGATGATTTTGATCCTGCACACTAAAGCAAACATTATATACATGGGGTGATAACCCAACCAAGACATCAGGAATGCTACTTAGCTATTTCCTAGTCTTTGAGATCCGGCGAGCAACTATGCCTTTACACTCAAATCCTTCTTGGGGGTAGTAGCCCGACCAAGGCATCAGGAGTGCTATCGAGCTATTTCCTGGTCTCGAGATCTGGAAGGCAACTATGCTCTTACACTCAGATCCTTCTTGGAGATGGTAGCCCGACCAAGGCATCAGGAGGGCTATCGAGCTATCTCCTGGTCTCGAGATCTGGAAGGCAACTATGCTCTTACACTCAGATCCTTCTTGGGGGTGGTAGCCCGACCAAGGAATCAGGAGGGCTATCGAGCTATTTCCTAGTCTCGAGATCTGGAAGGAAACTATGCTCTTACACTCAGATCCTTCTTGGGGGTGGTAGCCGACCAAGGCATCAGGAGGGCTATCGAGCTATTTCCTGGTCTCGAGATCTGGAAGGCAACTATGCTCTTACACTCAGATCCTTCTTGGGGGTGGTAGCCCGACCAAGGCATCATGAGGGCTATCGAGCTATTTCCTGGTCTCGAGATCTGGAAGGCAACTATGCTCTTACACTCAGATCCTTCTTGGGGGTGGTAGCCCGACCAAGGCATCAGGAAGGCTATCGAGCTATTTCCTGGTCTTGAGAGGTTTATGTCGAATTCCCATTCAAGTGTATAGTCACTAACGTTGAACATAGTTGGAGACAAAGATGGAAGAGAAAAAGAAAATGGCTTTATTGATGATTGAGATGTAGTACATCTTTATTAGGACCTGTAATGAAAACTAAGTGGGGGTAGTCTGCTTGAGAACTCCTTTCAAGGATAGAATTTCTTCAAATGGTCTGCATTCCAAGTGTGATTGATGGGTCGTCCGTCCATGTCTTCGAGTTTGTAAGCTCCATTGCGAACAATTAGCTTTATCAAATATGGCTCTTCCCAATTTGGACTTAAGACTCCATCCGACCTTTTCCGAGTATTCAGTGTTACTTTCCTAAGTACCAGATCCCCTTCCTTGAATTTTCAGGCTTTAACCTTTTGGTTGAAGTATCTACCGATCCTGCTCTGGTAGATAGCCACTTTCTCTGCTACCCGGCCTTGCTTTTCTTCTAAGAGGTCTAGACTAGCCCAGAGCTTGACTTCGTTACTTTCGGGCTCAAAGTGATGTACCCTGAACGAGGTTAGTTTATGCTCGATGGGGAGGACTGCTTCAACCCCGAAGGCCAGGGAGTAAGGCGTTTCTCCAGTAGCTATCTTTTTGGTAGTCCGGTATGCCTAAAGGACTTCTGGTAGCTCTTCAGGCCCATTTACCTTTCCTCTGCTGAAGCTTCTTCTTCAGAAGTTTCTTGATTGTCTTGTTGGTGGATTCCACCAGCCCGTTAGTTTGGGGATGAGCCACTGAAGCGAACTTGAGGTCGATCCCCAACCCCTAGCAGAAGTCTTTGAATAGGGCGTTGTCGAATTGCTTCCCTAGGTCGGCTACAATGATGAGAGGGGTCCCGAACCTGCATACCACGTTAGTCTTGATGAACTTGGTTGTATTCTTTTCTGATATTCTAGCTAGAGGCCCTGCCTCGACCCATCTTGTGAAGTAGTCAATAGCCACGATAGCTTGTTTCATCTGTCCTGGAGCGTTAGGAAGTGGCCCAATTAGGTCGTTTCCCCACATGGCAAAGGGGTAAGGTAAGCTGAGGGACGACAGTCGCTCGGGTGGCTGGTGGCTCAAGTTTGAGGTTCTTTGACAAGGTTCACAGGATTGCACAAAACTCTTTGCATCTTGATGGATGGTCGGCCAATAATACCCCATACGAAGCACCTGATAGGCTAGAGCTTCCCCACCTATATGGTTCCCACAATCCCTAGAATGGAGCTCTCTCAATGCCCACTTAGCATCATCAGGATGCAAGCACCTAAGTAAGGGGAGGGATCTGCCCCTCCTGTAGAGGTATCCGTCCACCATACAGTATCGAACTGAGAGTCTCTTAACTCTTCGGGCTTGGTTGGGCTCTTCAGGGAAGCTCTCCTTCAAGGAGACAGGCGACAATTGGGTCCATCCAGCAAGGTAGGCGATCCAGGGAACAAATTTCTCCATTTGGGGCTATGCTTGGCTGGGTGATTACTTGTAGGGGAATTCCCCTTGGTAGGGATTGGCCTATGTTCGCCGCTATCTTAGCCAGAACATCTGCGCGATGGTTTTGGTGTCGAGGCACCTGATCGATCTTAAGTCCCTTAAATTTGCTTTTTAGCGACCGAGCTAGATTTAAGTAGGCCACCATATTATCTCCCTTTGCCTGGTAGACCCCAGTCACCTGGTTTACTACAACCAACGAATCGCTCTTGACCTGCAGGTAGTAGGCCTTTAGCTCGATGGCTACCTTCATCCCGGCTAGGAGGGCTTCATATTCCGCTTCGTTGTTGGTAGCTTTAAACTCAAATCTGAAACAGTGATAGAATTTAGTTCCCTTCAGGATCTATCAAAACTATGCCAGCTCCTCCCCCAGCTTGTCTGGATGCTCCGTCTGAAAAGAGGATCCATGGCTTGCAGCCCTTCGGCCAATTTTCGACCTCGAATATCTTCTCAGGGTCCTCGTTTGATACTGAGGGATCAACTAGATCTGGGATCGCTTAGAATTCTGCCACGAAGTCGGCTAAAGCCTGTGCCTTAATCGTAGTCTGGGGCTTATACTTAAAGTCGAACTGAGTGAGCTCTAGTGCCCATAAAACTAACCTCCCTACTTGACGGGCTGGACCGTTGGATCTACTGCTAGCCGGTGGGTGGCCAACGATGCCGGGATTCTAGGCATTTCATTATGGTTCCAGGCGAAGATGTCGCTGAATTCCCTGAGAAGATCAATCAGTCCTCTTTTTACTTCTGGATCAAGGGCGGCTCCGACCTTGACGGTCTTGGAGGGATCGTTAGTCCTGACGGATATCTCTTCTAGTTTATCCACGGGCTGCCCGCTGGCCCATTCCTTACCCCTTTTATCGTCGTAGGGCATGATAGGTTCATCCTCCGGATGCCAAATATGTTCTGTGGGCTCCTTCTCCTCCTGGATTGTCTGGGATGTGTCCATGTCTTCTTGGATTACTGTCACCTGTACACACTGCTTTGCTAGGGCTGTAGGATTGGCAGATACTGCGTAGCATTTCCTGGCTGCCTGCTGGTCTCCGCGTACCTCACCTACCTTGGTTCCAACAGGGAATTTCAAAACGGTGTGGTATATGGACAAGACTCCATTGAGAGAGGACAGGAAAGGTCTCCCTAAGATGGCGTTGTAGGCCGATGGGGTGTCCACCACAACAAAGTCGGTCATTACGTTCTGTTGGAGCGGGGTGACCCCGATGATTACTGGGAGGATCATTGACCCCACTGGTATGATCGAGTCCCTAGTGAAACCGTAAAGTGGAGTGGTACAGCTGTTGTAGCAATGTTGCTTCAGGTTCAGTTTTTCCAGGGTATCTTTGAAGAGGATATCGACACTGCTTCCTGTATCCACGAGCACGTGAAGGACCAGACAGTTGGCGATCTGTATCGTGATGACCATAGGATCATCATGAGGTTGCATAGTGTTGAAGACATCTGCTTCGGTGAACACGATCTGAGCTGACTGGGCGGGCTCTGTCGGGCTCTGGATGACTTTGAAGATTCCCCTGCTCTCTCCAAGGCGGGGAACCTTTCTTGCGTGGTTTTTCCGGGAGTTATTGGAAACACCGGCCAAGGTAGGACCCCCGCTGATAGTGTGTATCACCTGGATCTGTTGCATTAAGTCAGCCTGCTCCTATTTCCTCTTTTCTGCGTCCTCGCGGATTTCAGCTTGTACTTCCTGAAAATACACTCTTAACGTGTGTCTACAACCTAGAGGGGGGTGAATGGGTTGTTAATCGATTATTACCAATTTTTCGATTAGTCAATATTAAACAAATAACCCAATTAAATCAAACATACAAAATCAAGTGTAAAGTGCGGAATAATAAATAACACTTGATTTTTACGTGGAAACCCTTAAACAAAGGGAAAAACCACGGGCTATCCTTCTAGCCACACACGATCCTCAAATCCACTATATGAGTAAAAAGTTACACCCTCAAGTGATACTCGGACTCTCACTCTAGATAACCTCAGGCTATGGACACTACCACTCGCCACTCTTGGTTCTATCCCTAGTGATATCCACTGATACACTACTATTGGCGTGAGCACCTCCTACTCTACCCGCAGGCCTTTTACAGTGAATTCTTGACCGATGCTTGCCAACCACAACTTGGTTGCAAGACTTCAATGCTTGTGCAACTTCACCCCGAAGCCACAAGACTTTGACTCAATGAAGAGAATTATGTGTCTATGTGATCATGTAAATGATGCTCAATGCAAATTATGCTAGACAACACAAATTGCTCAACTAGGAGTTTGTAGAAACAAATCCAAGTTGTCAAATGTCTAAATGCAAGGCATAAAGACTTAGCTAGATGTTATCAACAACAACCAATCCTAGCTATCACAAACAATCACAATGAATCAACAAATATGCTCACAATGTATTCAACATAAACTTCGCATATATTCATGTGATTAAGACAAGACATTTAATCATTCACTAAATGCAAGTCTTAGACAAAAGTCTATCAACAAACAAACTCAATTAGATTTGTAGAGAATTTCCAACAAACTAATTGTTACACAAAATATGCATAAACATTCAAGAAGCTTAACTAGTTGATTAAAGATCAATATTTCAACCTAGTTATCAATGAATCACAAATAAATGTTTATGACCTAGCTTTTAGGCAAAATGACCTAATTAATTAAGCTATCAAAAATACAAACCCAATCATGTTATCAAGACTCATAAATAAGCAATAATAGAGTCTAGGTATTTAATCATGCAATAAATACCTAATCTAGAGTAAGAAGAACAATAAATGATATTCAAAGAAGTTCTTGCTTACCTAGTCATGAAACAATGAAGACCCATGCTCAAATGATGTTGAATGATGCAATATGGAGATGGGTTTTGGGTTTGGAGAGTCAAAGATGCTTTCATGAAGCTTTCTCTCTCTAGGAGCTCTAACCTCTCTCTAAAAATGAATTTTTGAGCTCTTGGTCGGCCAAGAAGAGAAGAGGAAGTATATATATGAAGCCCTAGTTAAAACTACATCGTTTTGAACTTGGGAACCAGAATCCCGTCAAAACCGCTTGCTAGACCGCAGCTCAGGTAAGTGTCCAGACCGCGGTACATACAGCAGTGCACCGTCTGGACAACACCGCGGTTGGGACCGCTGTGCGTGCAAGTGCACAGGTCGCGGTCCATGTCGCGCATGACGCACTGGAGAATACCGCTCCATGCGCCGCGGTGCAAGCAAAGCCTGCCGAGCGGTCTAGGTCGCGCCAAAGGGAAAAATCCCTTTTTAACACCCAAGATAAAAGTCAATCTTACATGAATGTTGTGCAAATGTGAAGTGAGTGAGATGCACACAATGAAGCACAATTAACATGTCAAACATGTTTATCAACTAAGATACAATGCAAGATATGATATCTAATGTAAGCTAGTGAGTGTTTTAGAAAAGGATGCACACTTATACAAACAATAAAGAACACAAATGCAAGATAAACAAAACATGCATGAAGTGTGTGTGTGTGCACCTAAACTCTTCAAGAGACAAAGTCAAGTGAATATACCTTTTGCTCTTGAAGTCATGGAGATGCTTGGAAGCTACCCAACACGGACCTAAGCTACCCATTACACAATCATCCCCAATGTGGTGGTTTGTCATGAAATAAGCCAATCATAAAATCGAGGTCCTTACACTTCCCTTCCAGTTCTGATATTATCTCTGACCTGTTGTAAAAATTCAATCAGGCATCCTCCCCTTATCAGGGCCTCAATCTGGTTGCGCAAGTTATAGCACTCCGAAGCGTTGTGGCACATGTCTTCGTGAAAGTCGCAGTACTTGTACCGGTTTCTCCTGTCAGCTGGGGCCTTCATGGGAGCGGGCTTTTGGAGCAACCCTTTATCCCATATGGCAAGGTAGACCAGTTTCCCTGGATGCATTCAATGGGGTATAGTGGTCAAACCCTTTTTTCGCTTGTATTACTGGAGCCACGGTCCTGGGAGGCGGAGAAGCCCGGGGAGGGGTTCGTTTTGCTGGATATCTTTCTTGCCTATGCGGAGGAGCAGGGGGCGATAGGTCGACCTGTTGGGAGGCTTATTCTGAGCTCTCTGCACCGGCTCAAATTTGGGGGCTTCTTTCTTCAAACGTTTTGCCGTTCTCATGTCGTCATGCTCTATCTTGACCTTGAGTTGTTCGTCGATCTCGACCTGCTCAAGAGCCCGATCATAGGCCTCCTGGTAAGTCTCGGGAGGTCTTTTGGCGAAAGAACAGAAAAGCTTTCCTGCCCAGAGGTTTCGCCTGAAATTGGCGAGGGTTTCTTTTTAGGTGAAAACTCCAATTTGTATGACCTCCTTGTGAAACCGCTCCACGTATGATCGAAGAGTTTCACTCCGTTCCTGGATCACATATTGGAGGTGTATGGGATCTTTCGGGCGAGGTTTAACTCCCTGGAATTGTGAGCAAAAATCGGTTGACAATTTTGTGAAAGAATCCACGCTACCAACGGGCAGTTTCTTGAACCAAGTTTTCGCATAGTCAGTCAAGGTTGTTGGAAACATCCTGCACATGGCTGCTCTGGTAGTGTTCTGGACCTCCATCTATTGAACGAAGCTCTCTAAATGGCTTAGAGGATCTTCCGTTCCAGAGAACTTATCTGTTGGCATTTTGAATTTTAGGGGGAGCTCTGCTTCCCGGATCCTCCTAGTGAATGGAGCGTTCATCTCGCTCAGGGGATTCTTTTTGTCTTCCTTACTCTTTCCCTTCCTTATCTGCTGGACCTCCTTTTGTAGCTTTGCCAGCTGATCCCTCAGTCGCTTATTTCCAGGTCTCTTCGAGTTAGCCTCAGATTCCTCACTGTCGAACCTTTCTGATGAACTGGCAATTTCTATCTGGTCCTCCTCCTGGACATGATCCATTCGGAGAGTTTGTCGGCTTTCCTCCTCTAGTGCCCGGGTAGTTCTCCTAGATGTAGTTGGATGAGATAGCCCTCACGGCTTCGGGGTAAAAACATCCGCGGCAGACTTGACTAGCCGAGGTTGATATTGTGAAAGTCTTTTAGGAACTGGGGGCATGGGTCCTAGCCTATCTCGGATCGAACGTTGGGGCCCTGATCTATCTCGAGCCGGCTCGGGAGGAGGAGGACCTAGGCGATCGAAAGCAGGTGGTGTAGCTCCGAGCCTACTCGGCTCTCCTGATCATTCAGGTTGGTAGGCTGGACTGTGATGCCTTCAGCGAGGAGGCAGAAGCGGATGGATTCTACGAAGGCCGCCGCTTGTTGGTCGAGCGCTGCCTGGCTCACTATGGGGTGGCCAGCAGTCCGTGTATTGGTTATCTGGATCGGAGCTTGACTACTATATCCAGACTTTCTCCCCCTTCCTGGAGCCTTTCGGGTTGGCCTCGCCAGGGATTGCTCCGGGACTCTGTGCTGGCCTTAGGAGGAGCGGAGCCTCATAGTTCCTATAAAACAATGAAAATATAAATACAAACAATTGGTTAGTTGTGTGTAGGATTTCAATCCCCACAGACGGCGCCCGAAAGTGTTAACGGGAATTTTACTCGGGATGAGAAATCTCCGTTAACGCCCTCGAGACCACTACCACGTAGGTGGTGGCCGAAATTATTTATATATGTGCCAATGATTTAGCTAGTGATAAATAAACAAGAACATTTTTATTTGACATGCATGGTACACGAGTACAAATATTTTTCTCTCGTTTCTCTCAACTGTCTTTGGTAAATGGTCGATTGCTAGTCGTATGCCTGTCGAATAGTAGTCTCCTTTTTTCGTTTCTTTTCTTTTCTATTTATACATGGTTTGTAGGTCAACAGACTGATTCTCCCTTGATTGTCTCAGTGATTGTCTCAGTCTCTTCCTTATCGGGCGGGGATTTCTTGCGTTAAATCATTTGACTTTTGGATTGACGCCCGAATTGAGAGTATCGTGGTGGAGATCAATTTGTTTCCTTTTTGGATTTTATTACTTGTTCTGCATGTAGATAACGTTTCCAGGTATGATCCTTATAGAGGTCGTGGGATGTGACGATATGGTGTGATGCATCAACCAGAGAGGTTGTTTAGTATTTCAACCTTGATGTCTGAGAAGTTTCATCCAGCTTAGAGCCAGATCTGGCTTCTCTTGACTTTTCCGAAGCTAGACGTGGCCTTGACTGATCTTTTTGAAGCTGGGTGTGACTTCGACTCACCTCGCGGCCTCCTAGGGACATTCTTCTGTGTCAATCGAGGTACAGACGGGTTTCTTGAGCATTTGCAAGATGACCTTGACTTCGGGGAGCTTCTAGTTTTGATGATGCGGGCTAAGCCCGATCATTCCGGGTTCTATCTTGGATGTTTCCGGAGCTCGCCCTTGTTCTTGGGGTGGTATCGCAGTTCGGCTCTGGATAGAGAGGTCTCCTGGTGGAAGTTTTCGGGTCCGGGCTTTATCCCAGATGTTTCTGGAGCCCGCCCTTGTGCCTGGGGCGGCATCGTAGCTTGGCTCTGGATATAGAGGTCTTTAGGTGAAACTTTCGGGTATGGAACCAGGTCTAGTAAGTGGAAAATTTCCCTTTGGTCTTTAGCCAATTTTGGCTATTAACACCAGGTGACTGGGGTCTACCAGGTGATAGAAAGGTTTTTGCCGTCAGAAAACCATCCGTCAAAATAATTTATAAAACCTATGCGATGCGTTCACAAGTATAAATACAAGTAAAGCGGTAAGCACAGGTGTCGTCCACTGAGATCGGGGTAGCGGTGATAAGATTAGGATTAATATAACTAGTATGCATAAAAGTAAAAGTGATGGTGAATGAAAATACAATATAAACTAAACTATGAAAGCAAATAAAATGGGATGATAATGGAGTGATGAATGAATGATGATGGGACTATGGAGTTGATGGACTCGTAAGTGAATATTGGGGCAATTGCAACAAACTCTCAAGTAAGTACGTTTTGACAAATGTAACCAACCTAGGGTGTATAGTGTTGGCATATATCTCTAGCAAGAGGTCAACCTAGGATGTATAGTGAAGACCTCCTACTAGAGATTAATCCCTCTTAAGCAACCAACAGTGGCTAGTTACTCAATTGGGACTTGTTCCATGAATGCTCATCTATCTAGCTATGGCTCAACCTATTACTAATGTAGCCATCCTAGGGTGTATAGTGATGGCTTCTAATTCCCTCACAAGTGGCCAACCTAGGATGTATAGTGAAGGCCACCCGGTTGGGATTGGATGAGGCTCGAGGTTATCAATCGAATTCTACTCGAAGGTTAGTTCTCGTAAAATCACTAAAGTAGCCGACCTAGGGTGTATAGTGGAGGCTTCTAATTCTCTCACAAGTGGCTAACCTAGGATGTATAGTGAAAGCCACTAATTCGAGATTAGATTAAGAGCATGGTTATAGAGCCGGATTTCTGGAAATCCTTCCATTCAATGGAGCATTAGACAACCTAATTGTCTACTCAAGTAATCCAAATCAACATGCAAAGAGGGTGTATCCAAGCAAATCAATAATGGAAATCAATACAAGCAAAGGAATGAAATATAGAGATAGAATAAATATAACACATAGAGTTTATATACAAAGCCCAATATCCATCAAACAAATAACATCAACCCCATAGTGGGGTATTTTAGCTACTCATGTTCTATTACAAACAAATAAACTAAGAGAGAGAGTAGAGATAACCCTTGAAGATTGATCTCCTTCCTTGAAGCTTGAATCTAAGTCTCTTAGTTGCCTTTGATTGAGTAGAGATGGTTTGGATGAGAGGGAGATGTGTTACTAGCTTAGAATACAAGTGTTGGGAGGTATGGTGATTTTTGGTTCGTTCCCATCCTTTTCTATTTATAGAGGATGGGAAAATAGGTCACTTAAGCTTGAAACCAGAAGCTGTCGCGCTCGGAGTGTGGGTGGAGTGCGGTTGAATTACCCGCACTGTACCCGCACTATAAGGGTTTTCTTCATCTTCAGGTCTCTGATTTGGGCAATAGTGCGGGTGGAGTGCGATTGGATTACCCGCACTTGACTCGCACTTGACCCGCACTGTAGTCGCACTTGAGTCGCACTGTACTGTCAGGTGCAAAATCTACCTTCTGTTCTTGGTGCAAGTGCGGGTGGAGTGCGGTTTGGTGACCCGCACAGCACCCGCACTCTAATGTCAGGAACAATTCTGCTCTCCTGTTATTGGTGAAAGTGCGGGTGGAGTGCTGTTTGATGACCCGCACAGTACCCGCACTCTAACGTCTGGTGCAATTCTGCTCTTCTGTTCTTGGTGCAAGTGCGGGTGGAGTGCGGTTGGATGACCCACACAGTACCCGCACTCTGATATCAGGTGTATGATCAGCTTCTCTGGAATGGCATTAGTGCAGGTGGAGTGCGGTTAGCTGACCCGCACTGTACCCGCACTTTATCTCTGTACTTGCATTCTGCCCGGCTATGCACACGAGTGCGGCTGGAGTGCGGCTGGAGTGCGGTTGCGACCAGCACTGGACCCGCCTGGACCCGCACTATAGAGCTGTTTGTACTCTTTTGCCTTTACTTTCATCCTTTTTCTACCGGAATCACTGCAACAAGCTTCCAAACCATCTATTGCCTGCAATTAGCACTTATGAGCCTATTAGACATAAAATATATAGAAAATACACACAAGAACGAGACAAAGGAATAGGAATGAGGGCCAAAATATACAACAATTTAGGCACGATCAAACACCCCCAAACCAAACCTTTGCTCGTCCTCGAGCAAACATAAAACGAAACAAATAAGACACAAACTAAAAATTACTCGAACTAAAAACTTTCCTAGACACAAAGAAAAACTTACTGCAGAACCAACTAGCAGAGAGATATGCAAAAGCAAATGGAAATGAGGAATGAGCATATGCGAAATGTTCTAAACAACTCGAAGACACCTCAAGGGAAACTGGCACAACACGAATCCCACATTTAAAATGCCCTCGCCTCAGAAACTACTCACTCTCACACCTCGAGCATAATTCGCTTCGAAACTAGGTTCTCGCATGGATTCTCTCTTATCTTTCCTCTCAGAACCTAGGTTCACACTCATGCAACATGTATGCTAATGAATTTATGTAACTGAATCAACTTAGTTGCATACATTTAGTGTAGAATAAATGCTGTTTTCAGTGAGTGAGTCTCATGAAAGAATCACTTGTCATGAACGTGGAAAGAGCATTCATTAACTAATATTCCCAATCTAGACATCCCCTAAGATCAACTAGGTCTTTCCATTTGGTTGTAACGTGGCCACGGTGAATGGTGATTAGAAGAATGAGAAATTAGGCACAAGCACTAATCAACCAAGTTAAGGCAATACATTCTACACTTTAGCATTTAATTTCTCGTGCAACTCCACTTCCAAATACAATATGGCGTCCAGGCATACAATTAGACTCTACGTGCAATCTTTAACTAATCATGTTACCCATTTGAGTAGCATTTACAATTGACACAAGGCATTTGAAGCATATTTTCCTTTTGTTACTTTTTGCTTCTTTTCTTTTCTTTTCTTTTCATGCCTTTTTACTATGCACATTTTCACAACTTATTACTCTTGCCTAGGTACACGCCACTTATCAAATTAAAGCACAACTCTACATTCCTAAGCCTCAACAAGATCAATTAAGAGAGGGTTGGCTAAGTGTTTCAGTTGCTTGGGTTATGGATAACGTGGGTGTAGAATGGAAAAGTCTATATGTGTTTGGCTTCAAAATTGGCTTGGGAGCACACATATTACGGGAATAGGAAGTATTTAGGCTTTCTTTTTGAGTGGCTAAAACACACATTACCTAATATCACTTCAAAGGATCGATCTACCAAGGGAATAAAAGTTTCCGTCAACCAATCCACATATATGATGCATGTTCAATGACAAATGATGATTTTTGATGTAGTGAGACTATGCATGGTGTTTGAATAGTGTTTACAGATTTGAAAAACATTTTCCCTCAAATATACACGCTTTTGGCTTGTGTTTGTGATCTCACAAGGGAAATCTCCACTATTAGAACAAGGCGCTTGAGCACCGAGTTCCCTAAACTTGGACACTAGAAGATGAGACTAGCCCATGAAGTGCAAGTGAGACCCCTAAAGTGACTAAAAGTTATTGAATAAGCACATAAAGCATACACACATTCGCCACAAACACTATGCTCCAGGTATCTCACCAAGCTCAATAAGCTCAAAATTCTGGCTAAGCAGCAACTTTTTTCGAACATAAGACACAAAAATGACTCAAGACACAAAAGACAACTCAAAAAGGCGTCAACACCCCCAAACCAAAACCCAACATTGTCCTCAATGTTGAAGACAAGAGAATCCGGCCTAGCAGCATGCACCTAACATGACTCAAACAAACCTAGGCACTAATCAAACACAATCAATGCCCCAACAAAATAAAAATGACTCAAACAAGGCACACAAAATAAAGGCAATTCATGCAATATATCATTGAAGCACAAGTCAAGCTTAACATCATGCATTTTATCAAAATTGACGGAATGGGGTGTGAACCCCTAAACCGAATTAAAAAATATAAAGCACATGCATTCATACTTGCACAAGAGCCTCCGGCTCTTTCATCCACAAATATAATCAATAAATTCAATGTGCAAATATCCACAAAATATAGCATTCTAACCAAACTATCCCAACAACACAATTTATTGAATTTAAACAACATAAAACATAAAACTAACTACATGCATCAAAATCATTCAATGGGATGCATTCATGGAGAGGCTAGGGTCCTTTAAGGGTGGTTTGACCAAGTTAGGAAATTCCCTATTTTTCACTACCCAAATAAATTTAGGTGACTTCATTATCTTTTCCCTTTTCATGTTTCTATATAAGTGCACTTGGTCTTTCCTTACCCATATTTGCTTGACCCTAGGTGGACTCCATCTATTCCTAGGACCTCTTGTTTTCCTATATTGATTTGGCTTGTAATTTTTAGCCTTAAAATGCTCTATCCTAGAACATGCATAGCAAAAGATATGAGAGTTAGAGGAACTCCCCTTTGATGCGTGGTCTTGAGGACGTTTGATTTGTCTCACTTGTAATGCCTTGACCTCCACCTCCTTTTTGCTTAGTGCTACCTTTGCTTCCTCTAAGGCACTGGCTCTTTGGTCAACCTCCATTTGCATCTTCATTAACCTGTGAGCTATCTCATCTTCAAAATCTTTAGATAGCCTCACTAAGTTCTCCAAAGCCTTCGATGTGGTACTCTTTTCGGCTTCAAATCTCTCAAGTCGTTCCTCCAATTCTTTGTTCTTGTCGGAGACTTCACCATTTGTCTTCTTGAGAGTACCATTCTCAACCCTGAGCATCTTCACTTCAGATAATAGTTTCTTGTTCAACTCTTGGAGATTACTCGCCTTTTCCATTCCCAAGGCTTCTCTCTCTTGAAGTGCTTCATTCTCTTCCTTCAACACACCCCTTTCCAACACTAGCTCTGTGCTCACGCTCATAAGCTGCTGGTTTATCTTGATCATCCTATCCATCTCGTCCATTCTCTTGCTTCGCTCCACTTCAAATTCTATTCGGAGCTTATACATGTCTTCTTTTGAGAAATTGGAGGAATCCACCGGTTTGGCTGCTTTAACTTGGAAACAACTCTGATTTACCAGGGTGGACTGCTGGGTGGATTCGAGCATTTGGGTAGTTTTCTCTTCTATGAAGGCTTGAGTTTCTTGTTGAGAAGCTATCATCTGCTCAGTCTCCCGCACATGATTCTTCATGAAATTTCTTAGTTGATCTTCAACGGAATTTGACTGGAATGATGAGATGTAGGTATTCTCGTTAGGCTCGTAGCTTGACCCTGAATTTGGCCAAAAGGAATCCATAGAGTCCTGAAACAAACAAAAACAAACCAAAGCAATAAAAAGAAACTAACAAAACTAAAAACAACTAATAAACTTATTAAAACTAATCTAATCACTACTACGCACACCGATCCCCGACAGCGGCGCCATTATATAGAAAGGTTTTTGCAGTCAGAAAACCGTCCGTCAAAACAATTTATAAAACCTATGCGATGCGTTCACAAGTATAAATACAAGTAAAGCGGTAAGCACGGGTGTCGTCCACTGAGATCGGGGTAGTGGTGATAAGATTAGGATTAATATAACTAGTATGCATAAAAGTAAAAGTGATGGTGAATGAAAATACAATATAAACTAAACTATGAAAGCAAATAAAATGGGATGATAATGGAGTGATGAATGAATGATGATGGGACTATGGAGTTGATGGACTCGTAAGTGAATATTGGGGCAATTGCAACAAACTCTCAAGTAAGTACGTTTTGACAAATGTAACCAACCTAGGGTGTATAGTGTTGGCATATATCTCTAGCAAGAGGTCAACCTAGGATGTATAGTGAAGACCTCCTACTAGCGATTAATCCCTCTTAAGCAACCAACAGTGGCTAGTTACTCAATTGGGACTTGTTCCATGAATGCTCATCTATCTAGCTATGGCTCAACCTATTACTAATGTAGCCATCCTAGGGTGTATAGTGATGGCTTCCAATTCCCTCACAAGTGGCCAACCTAGGATGTATAGTGAAGGCCACCCGGTTGGGATTGGATGAGGCTCGAGGTTATCAATCGAATTCTACTCGAAGGTTAGTTCTCGTAAAATCACTAAAGTAGCCAACCTAAAATCACTAAAATCACTAAATAATGGAAATCAATACAAGCAAAGGAATGAAATATAGAGATAGAATAAATATAACACATAGAGTTTATTTACAAAGCCCAATATCCATCAAACAAATAACATCAACCCCATAGTGGGGTATTTTAGCTACTCATATTCTATTACAAACAAATAAACTAAGAGAGAGAGTAGAGATAACCCTTGAAGATTGATCTCCTTCCTTGAAGCTTGAATCCAAGTCTCTTAGTTGCCTTTGATTGAGTAGAGATGGTTTGGATGAGAGGGAGATGTGTTACTAGCTTAGAATACAAGTGTTGGGAGGTATGGTGATTTTTGGTTCGTTCCCATCCTTTTCTGTTTATAGAGGATGGGAAAATAGGTCACTTAAGCTTGAAACCAGAAGCTGTCGCGCTCGGAGTGAGGGTGGAGTGCGGTTGAATTACCTACACAGTACCCGCACTGTAAGGGTTTTTTTCATCTTCAGGTCTCTGATCTGGGCAATAGTGCGGGTGGAGTACGGTTGGATTACCCGCACTTGACTCGCACTTGACCCGTACTGTAGTCGCACTTGAGTCGCACACTACTGTCAGGTGTAAAATCTATCTTCTGTTCTTGGTGCAAGTGCGGGTGGAGTGCGGTTTGGTGACCCGCACAGCACCCGCACTCTAATGTCAGGTACAATTATGCTCTTCTGTTCTTGGTGAAAATGCGGGTGGAGTGCGGTTTGATGACCCGCACAGTACCCGCACTCTAACGTCAGGTGCAATTCTGCTCTTCTGTTCTTGGTGCAAGTGCGGGTGGAGTGCGGTTGGATGACCCGCACAGTACCCGCACTCTGATGTCAGGTGAATGATCAGCTTCTCTGGAATGGCATTAGTGCGGGTGGAGTGCGGTTAGCTGACCCACACTGTACCCACACTTTATCTCTGTACTTGCATTCTGCCCCGGCTATGCACACGAGTGCGGCTGGAGTGCGGTTGCGACCCGCACTATAGAGCTATTTGTACTCCTTTACCTTTACTTTCACCCTTTTTTCTACCGGAATCACTGCAACAAGCTTCCAAACCCAGAATTACATCTATTGCCTGCAATTATCACTTATGAGCCTATTAGACATAAAATATATAGAAAATACACACAAGAACGAGACAAAGGAATAGGAATGAGGGCCAAAATATACAACAATTTAGGCACGATCACCAGGCAAAGGGAGATAATATGGCTGCCTACCTAAATCTAGCTCGGCTGCTAAAAAAGCAAATTTAAGGGACTCAAGATCGATCAGGTGCCACAACACCAAAACCATCGCGCAGATGTTCTGGCTAAAATATCGGCGAACGGAGGCCAATCCCTACCAATGGGAATTCCCCTCCAAGTAATCACTTAGCCAAGCATAGCCACAAATGGAGAAATTTTTTCCCTGGATCGCCATCCTTGCTGGATGGACCTAATTGTCGCTTACCTCCCTGAAGGAGAGCTTCCCGAAGAGCCCGACCAAGCCCGAAGAATTAAGAGACTCTCGGTTCGATACTGTATGGTGGACGGATACCTGTACAGGAGGGGTAGATCCCTCCCCTTACTTAGGTGCTTGCATCCCGATGATGCTAAGTGGGCACTGGGAGAGGTCCACTCTAGGGGACTGTGGGAACCATATAAGTGGGGAAGCTCTAGCCTATCAAGTGCTTCTTATGGGGTACTATTGGCCGACCATCCACCAAGACGCAAAGAGTTTTGTGCAATCCTGCGAACCTTGTCAAAGAACCTCAAATTTGAAACACCAGCCACCCGAGCGACTGTCGTCCCTCAGTTCACCTTACCCCTTTGCCATGTGGGGAATCGACCTAATTGGGCCACTTCCTACCGCTCCTGGACAGATGAAACATGCTATCGTGGCTATCGACTACTTCACAAGATGGGTCGAGGCAGGACCTCTTTCTCAAATATCAGAAAAGAATACAACCAAGTTCATCAAGACTAACGTGGTTTGCAGATTCGAGACCCCTCTCATCATTATAGCCGACCTAGGAAAGCAATTCGACAACGCCCGGTTCAAAGACTTCTGCAAGGGATTGGGGATCGACCTCAGACTCGCTTCTGTTGCTCATCCCCAGACTAATGGGCTGGTAGAATCCACCAAAAAGACTATTAAGAAACTTCTGAAAAAGAAGCTACAGCAGAAGAAAGGCAAGTGGGCCGAAGAGCTACCAGAGGTCCTCTGGGCATACCGAACTACAAAAAGAACAGCTACCGGGGAGACACCTTACTCCCTAGCTTTTGGGGTTGAAGCAGTCCTCCCCATCGAGCATAAGTTGACCTCGTTCAGGGTACAGCACTTTGAGCCCGAAAGCAACGAAGTCAAGTTCCGGGCTAATCTAGACCTCTTAGAAGAAAAACAAGACCGGGTAGCAGAGAAAGTAGCGATCTACCAGAGCAAGATCGCTAGATACTTCAACCAAAAGGTTAGAGCCCGGAAATTCAAAGAAGGGGATCTGGTACTTAGGAAGGTGACCATGAACACTCGAAAAAGGTCGGATGGAGTCCTAAGTCCAAATTGGGAAGGGCCATATTTGATAAAGCTAGTTGTTCGCAATGGAGCTTATAAACTCGAAGACATGGATGGATGATCCATCAATCACACTTGGAATGCAGATCATTTGAGGAAATTCTACCCTTGAAAGGAGTTCTCCAGTAGACTACCCCCACTTAGTTTTCATTACCGAACCTAATAAAGACGTACTACATCTCGATCATCAATAAGGTCATTTTCCTTTTCTCTTCCATCTTTGTCTCCAACTATATTCAACATTAGTGACTATACCCTTATATGGGAATTCGACATAAACCTCTCGAGACCAGGAAATAGTTCGATAGCCCTCCTGATGCCTTGGTCGGGCCACCACCCCCAAGAAAGATCTGAGTGTAAGAGCATAGTTGCCTTCCAGATCTCGAGACCAGGAAATAGCTCGATAGCCCTTCTGATGCCTTGGTCAGGCTACAACCCCCAAGAAGGATCTGAGTGTAAGAGCATAGTTGCCTTCCAGATCTGGAGACCAGGAAATAGCTCGATAGCCCTCCTGATGCCTTGGTCGGGCTACCACCTCCAAGAAGGATCTGAGTGTAAGAGCATAGTTGCCCTCCAGATCTCGAGACCAGGAAATAGCTCGATAGCCCTCCTGATGCCTTGGTCGGGCTACCACCCCCAAGAAGAATCTAAGTGTAAGAGCATAGTTGCCCTCCAAATCTCGAGACCAGGAAATAGCTCGATAGCCCTCCTGATGCCTTGGTCTGGCTACTGTAAGGACCTCAATTTTATGATTAGCTTATTTCATGATAAACCACACCACAGTGGGTATGATTGTGTAATGGGTAGCTTAGGTCCGGATTGGCAAGCTTCCAAGCATCTCCATGACTTCAAGAGCGAAAGGTATACTCACTTAACTTTGCCTCTTGAAGAGTTTAGGTGCACACACATACTTCATGCATGTTTTGTTTATCTTGCATTTGTGTTCCTTATTGTTTATATGTGTGTGCATCCTTTTCAAAAACACTCACTAGCTTGCATTAGATTTCTCTATCTTGCATTGTATCTCATTTGATAACATGTTTGACATGTTAATTATGCTTCATTGTGTGCTTCTCACTCACTTCACACTTGCATAACATTCATGTAAGAAAGACATTTTTCTTGAGTGTTAAAAAGGGATTTTTCTCTTTAGCGCGGCCTAGATCGCTCTGCAGGCTCTGCTTGCACCGCGGCTCACGGAGCGGTATTCTCCAGTGCGTCATGCGCGACATGGACCAATACCTGTGCACTTGCACGCTCAGCGGTCCCAACCACGGTGTTGTCCAGATGGTACACTGCTGTATGTACCGCGGTCTGGACACTTACCTATGCCGCGGTCTAGCAAGCGGTTTTGACGGGATTAAGTTTCCCAAGTTCAAAACGATGCAGTTTTAACTATGGCTTCATATATATTCTTCCTCTTCTCTTCTTGGCCGACTAAGAGCTCAAAAAATTCATTTTTAGAGAGAGGTTAGAGCTCCTAGAGAGAGAAAGCTTCAAGAAAGCATCTTTGACTCTCAAAACCCAAAACCCATCTCCATCTTGCATCATTCAACATCATTTGAGCATGGGTCTTCATTGTTTCATGACTAGGTAAGCAAGAACTTCTTTGAATATCATTCATTGTTCTTCTTACTCTAGATTAGGTATTTATTGCATGATTGGGTTTGTGAGTCTACTTTATTGCATATTTATGAGTCTTGATAACATGATTGGGTTTGTATTTTGATAGCTTCATTGATTAGGTCATTTTTGCCTAACAGCTAGGTCATAGATATTCATGTGTGATTAATTGATAACTAGGTTGAGAAATTGTGTTTTAATCAACTAGTTAATGTTCATGAATATTTGATTGTGTTTGTTTGTGATAGCTTGCATTATTAGGTCATATATGCCTAAATAGCTAATCCATAAATATTCATGTATGCTTAATTGGTGATTAGGTTGACTTTGTGCATCTAATCAAGTTTATGAATGTTTATGTGAATTTAATTGACAATTAGGTTGTTAGAATTTCTCTACAACTAATTGAGACCTCATGTGTGTACATGTAGGCATTATTTGATAACTAGGATGTTGTATTGCATTATCTACATCTAGTTAAGCATTGTATGTTTGGTCTAACATATATTGTGTTGAGCATTCATTGATTGTTCACTTAGACCCTATACTCTTCATTGAGCCAAAGTCTTGTGGCTTCAGGGTGAAGTTGCACAAGCATTGAAGTCTTGCAACCACGTTGTGGTTGGCAAGCATCGGTCAAGAATCCATTGTAAAAGGCCTGCGGGAAGAGTAGGAGGTGCTCACGCCAAGAGTAGTGTATCAGTGGATATCACTAGGGATTGAACCAAGAGTGGCAAGTGGTAGTGTCCATAGCTTGAGGTTATCTAGAGTGAGAGTCCGAGTATCACTTAAGGGTGTAACGTTTTACTCATATAGTGGATTTGAGGATCGTGTGTGGCTAGAAGGATAGCCCGTGGTTTTTCCCTTTGTTTAAGGGTTTCCACGTAAAAATCAAGTGTTATTTATTATTCTGCACTTTACACTTGATTTTGTATGTTTGATTTAATTGGGTTATTTGTTTAATATTGACTAATCGAGGTAATAATCGATTAACAACCCATTCACCACCCCCCCCCCCTGGTTGTATTAGACACACTTTGTGTATTTTCAATTGGTATCAGAGCGGGTTCCTAGACATACTTAGGTGATCCTTGCTCTTGATTGTGGGTGTCTTGCATTTGTGTGCATTTTGTTGGTTGCATTCACTTGCATTCATATTACCCAAACACTATGAGTGACTTTGGGATGAGTAAAGAAGGAGCGTCGAGTATGAGACCACCATTACTCAAGAGGGACAATTATGCCTCATGGAAAGGCAAGATGGAGTCCTATATTTGCCAAATAGATGATCGTGCATGGATGGCAATTGAGGATGGCTACACGCCTCCAACTATGACCACCGAAGATGGAAGTGAAGTCTCCAAGCCCAAGGCTCAATGGAGTTCAGAAGAATTTGAAGCTTCGAAGTGGAACAACAAAGAAATGCATGCTTTGCTTTGTGCAATGGATGAGAGCCAATATAAACTCATCCAAATCACCAAAAATGCACATGAAGCTTGGAAGATCCTAGAGACGGTGATGTTGAAAATCGTGTTATTAAAAACTATACTCGCAAGTGCACGAATCGTGAAGATAAGCACAACGGCAAGTAAAGTTCGTTCCCACAAGGAAAAGAGATTTAACAATTAAAACTAATTCTAATTAAAGTTAAACTAAAATTAACAAAAGATTTGTTTGAGATTTGAATTAAACTAAACTAAATTAAATTAAATTAAGAAAATAATTAAAAAGAATATGGATGTGATCAAGAGAAAGAAAACACTAGGTTATCAATGATCCCCAATTATGAAAACTCGATATATGGAATTAATTTGTAAACAATATTCAATAAATTCTAGGGTTCATTCTTTGTCTTTAATGTGACTATTACCGTATGGTCATGGGATGAGTCACGTGCTCCCAACCACTATTCACCCTTGGTCTATGGTATGAACAATGATCGGAAACCCTTTAAGCACAAGAATTAAGAACCAAATTCTATACTTTGCTTAGCCTATGCTAAAGATAAAATTCATTCATTCAAAAGAGCATTAATTAAGATTAGGTTTGGTCTATACTCTAACCCTAATTCTCAGGTAGTCTTAACCCTAAAATCATGCCAAATAGTTATTCACCCTTGGTCTATGGTGTGAATAAATATTAAAACTAATGAGGATCAAGCAATTAAGAACAATGAATAAATCAAGAATTTTAATTGATGAAATAATAATTAATCCATATATGAGCATTCACAAAAGGTTCACATTGATTCCCTAGTTATGGGATTAGTTACACATATTGAAAATAAGAAGAAAAGAGAAAGAAGAGATAAAACCCATTAAGATCTTCAATTGTAGTCTTCTTCGTCTTCAAATCTTCAATGTGTAAAGATGGATGAGTGTGTTGTTGTTCTAGGAATAAAAAGTAGAAAAAGTGAAAAGTTTCTCTCTAACTCTCAATAAGAAGTATTTATATGATCTCCAAAAATTAGGGCTTCAAGATCTCCTTCGAAAACAAGGAATGTGCACGACCGCTCTCTATACCGCTTGGCGGACTCATGCCTGAACCGCGGTCTGTGCAGCAGTGTACCTACTGATCTTCAGAGCTCGGTGGACCGCGACCGAAGTAATTCTTGTCAAGCGGTATGGACCGCAGGTAACAAACGAGTACATACTGATCTTCATCGCTCGGTGGACCGCGACTTATGCAGTGCATGGAAAGCGATCTCCACAGCGGTTCTTCACAGATTTGCCCCTTTTCTCACTTTTAGACTCCTTTTCTTGGAAAAATTAACAAACACCTCTTTTAAGGAAATGTGACCTACACATGCTCAACAAACACATAAAATACCTAATTTCACTCAAGAACAAAGCGTAAATAATAGGAAATGGGGACCTAAAATATGTATATAAATAGACCGATCAGACGGCACATGAGGGAACCGAAGTGGTTAAGGATTCCAAGCTCCAAGTCCTCCAAGCACAATTTGAGACGATCAGGATGGAGGAGCATGAGAGTTTTAATGACTTCCAAGTGAAGTTGATGGACATTGTGAATCAAAATCATCATAATTCCCTACATGAATCTTAATTGTTGCTACAGATGCTACTCTGGATCCCATTCAAGACCAGAAATAAAATAAAAGTTCTCAAAGAGCGCTTCGATTTATCATTAAGGACAAGGGGAGCCTATCCCTCGATAAGGCTACATCCAAATTATGAGCCCAACCCCCGAACTCGGGCTACAAAAAGAAGAAGAAAAAGGAAAAACTGATAAGGGCAAAATGGCGTGCCCACCCCCTTTTTCGGGCAATCAAAAACAAGTCATTCGCTTCAAGCTTTGGGACTCTCATGGCTCCCCTCCGCTGGTCCCCCTCCTTCTTACTGATCCTTACCATCAACCCCCTCTACAGGTAGCTGTCCTATCTTGGTTACCCTCTCCGACCGCTCCTCCATTTAGAGGCTCCATCGGATGATCAGCTGGATCTTCCTCCAAAACTTCATTAATCACGTCCATAACCTCAGGTGGGATAGCCGCGTCAAGAAGGGCAGCCATGGACCTCGTCTGGCTCCTGTCGACCTCCATCTATGTTAAAAGGGGATCCTCATATGGGCTCCTAACCTCTTCACCTGCTCCCGATTGGTCCTCCTCGGAACGAGAGGACATCACTTTGCTGGAAGACTCCCCAGGACCTGAGATGGTAAATGTGGGAAGAGGGAATGAAGGATTTGTCTGAGCGAGCTGCTTCCCAGCTCCTGCTGGGCTCGAAGGGAACACCTTGTCGCCTTCGGGGTGAGATAACTCGGCAGCCTTGAGCATTATTTCCTGTCTATCCCAGCAAGCAATAGATGATAAATCAAAGGGAGGAGGAAGAGCTTCCGCGACCTGAAAGGAAGCATATAAATACCCGTCACTGAAGGAGGTCTCCGCATCAGCTTGCAGCTTGGTCACCTGAGTAATCAGAGACTGGTTCTTGAGGTCCAACTTGTTAGCCTCAGATCTCCAGCCTAGCCCGCCGGAGAGATTGAAGACGCTCCTGATCATAAGATTGCTTCATCCTCTCATGATCGCAGCGAAGCTCAGCCATCTAGACCTCAATTTTTCCCTGGCTGGAGGTCACCTCTTCCACTAAAGATCGAGCCTGCTTGAGCAGTTCCCCGGGTTTCTCGGCTTCAGCTTCAGGTTTTACAGCCCGGTCGCGGAGGAGGGCTACCTGCTGGCCCATCGCAACATTAAACTTGAAGGCCTACAAAATACAGAACCCAAGTTAAAAACTGAGCGAGTTAACAAGAGTAGCACGAAGGAAGTACAATTACCTCAGCTAAAATAGCAGACCCCTTGGTTATAAGGACGTCCACGGGCATGGAAGCCATCCTGGAGATCCCGCCACCCGGACAGGACGCTATGAATTGCTCCAGGACCTCATCCCGCCATGTCAAGCTCGACTGAGGCCGGGAGCGGCTGGAAGGAACCATCGCGACACCTTTCCCAGAAGCGACACTTTTCCCAGAAACCTCTGAAGCTTTGGTTATTGGAAGCGCAGCGGAGTCAGGTGTTTGAGTCGAAGGGGTAGCAACTTTAGTGGCCACGGCCCAAGGGACAGAAGCAGCCGAGCCAACCACCTGGGGAGCTTTACCCAAAGCCCGGAAAGCCCGAGAGGCGAGAGTGGCCATCTTAGACCCAGCCGGAGAGATAGACGAAGCCAAAGCAGGTTCGACCTCAGATAAGGGAAGAGAAACTCCACCTGGAGGGGAGCGTGAGACGTGACGGGTGGCCGGCTCCACCACAAAAACTATTAATAAGCAGATTAAAAAAGAAAATATTAGAACCAAGCTAAGTAATAAGGCGAAGCAACTCAAGGACACTTACGAGGAATAGGCGTCTTAAATCCGCAAATACTTGTTCACCCTACGAGGATCAAAAGCTTTAGCAGTAGGGAACTTCGGATTCAGATAATTCCGGGCTATAATAGCCTTTAAGACGGCTTCAGACTCAGAAGGCAGGGAGTCCCGGTCCCAGGAGGGCTTGTCACTGAAAGTCGTAGGAACCTCGAATTCATACCCTCCGATGAAAATCGAGCTCCCCCAGTCATCCCCTGTCAGGATCCATTCTTCTTTCCACGCGGGGTCCTTCTTCGAAGCACCAGGAACGATGAAGTTGAGCTTGTTCTTGGCTTTGGCATAGAACTGGCCTCGAGGAGCCCCAGACAAGCTCCCAATCTAGAAAAGATAAGCCAGCTCCTCTGCACCTGGCTCCCTCGTCACCTTACTCATCTGGCACTGTTCCCTCCATAATACAAAGAAACCAATCAGATGCCTCCAGAAGCCAGGCGTCAACTGGAGGGGAGCGAGCTGGATGGCGTTGAGAGCCCGTCGAAGGGTCGGATGGATTGGAAGCCTAACCCCGTTCTCAAGAGCGGCCACATGAATCGGAAGCACGCCTTTAGGGGGATTGAAGAACTCGTAATTTTTTGGAGGCACCGAGATGGATACACTGTCGGGGATGCCGAACTTTGACCTCAAGCAATCAATCGACACCAGGTCCACGGTGGAATCTGGGACAACCCGGAAATCGTAAGGAGGGAGCCTCTCCACAAGGGGACCAGGAGCCTAGACCCGACGCTCCCCCAGCGGTGCCACCGTCCGCTTCTTTGTCGGAGTCATCATCGACGATATCCAAAGGGTGGTCGGGATTGTTGGAGAACCCAGTCCCGATGAATACATTCCTACTTGACTGCCGACGTTGCGAGGTAGGCGGGGAATCGTCGCCGTCAGAACTCTTCCTAGCCCGCTTCCCCAGAGTAAGACTGACGACCTCCTCGCCGTCGAGTATGGAATCAGCTAAGTCGGGACTGTTTTTCGACATTGTAAAAACCAAGAAGGACGAAGAATGAAGAAAGAAGCAAGCTTGGAGGAAAGGCTATGGAAATGTTTCTCAGTAAAAAAAATTTTAGCTCGAAGAGATGTGAGGAAGATGAGGAGGAAAATAGACATATATATAGGCAGGAGGGCAACAGCACGAGCTACCGAGATACGCGTCTGGTAATGGTAAAACATCGACTACATTAACGTAACCGGATTAAACTCAATAGCGGGCTAATCATCTCACGCCACATCACTTACGCAGTTAAGAGAAAGATCTCCCCAAGATTCTGGTAACGGTGAAAAATCTCAGGGACTGCCGTAACGCAATCAGATTAATGCGAAGATAAATTAATCGGTTCGCATCACGTCACTCAAATGAAGAAATCGGTTCGCATAACGTCTGGTGTTCAAGTCAGAAGGGACTTCTATTAATAGCCAAAATTGGCTAAGGACCAAAGGAAAATTTTCCACCTCCCAGACCTGGTTCCATACCCGAGAGTTTCTACCAAGAGACCTCTATATTCAGAGCCGAACTACGATATCACCCCAGGAACAAGGACGGGCTCCTGAAACATCCGGGATAGAGCCCGGAACGATCAGATCTAGCCCGTATCACCAAAGCTAGAAGCTCCCTGAAGTCAAGGTCACCTCGCATACGCTCCAGAGACTCGCCTGTACCTCGATTAAAACAGAAGAATGTCCCTAGAAGGCCTGCACCTAGCTTCGAAAGGTCAGGGGAAGCCACACCTAGCTTCGAAAGGGTCAAGGGAAGCCAGACCTGGCTCCAAGCTGGATGAAGGAAGGCCGCACCTAGCTTCGAAAGGTCAGGGAAAGCCACACCTAGCTTCGAAAGGGTCAAGGGAAGCCAGATCTGGCTCCAAGCTGGATGAAACTTCTCAGATATCAAGGTCAGAACACTAATCAACCTCACTGGTTGGTGCACCACACCATGCCATATTCAACGATCTCTATAAAGGATCATGCTGAAAGGATACGAGGGATACACTGGAAATGTTACCTATATGCAGAACAAGTAATAGAATCCAAAAAGGAAATAAGCTGATCTCCACTACGATACTCTCAATTCGGCAAAGTCAATGACATTAAAACAAGAAATCCCGCCAGATAAGGACGGGAGAGACTGAGAAAATCAAGGGGAGAATCAGTCTATTTGACCTACAAACTATGTATAAATAGAAAAGAAAGAAAGTGAAAAGGAGGAGACTACTATTCGACAGGCATACGACAAACAATCAACCATTCCCTAGAGAGAGTTGAGAGCAAAGACAAAAGAATTTCTGTATTTGTGTACCATGCACGTTCAATAAAAATATTCTTGCTTTCTTGTCATTTTATAAATCATTGCTACACATACAATAAATCTTGGCCACCACCTACGTGGTAGTGGTCTCGAGGGCGTTAACTGAGATTTCTCATCCCGAGTAAAATTTCCGTTAACAATATCCTATAGAAACTAGAAATGATCAATGAGTACAACATGTATATTTTTGTAGTTTATGATCCTAATAACAATGCAATCATACAAATGATGCATGTACATATGAAATGTATGGATCAAACACATTCTGTTATTGGTAAAATCTAGAAGGGTGACAGGTTAACATGCTTACCGGGATACACGATAATCAGATATGCCATGTCACTTAAAGACAAATAGAATAAACCAACCCGAGATAACCAAAAATGACCCCACAACACCCAGTTAGGGTTACCCAGATAGTCAAGTAGAAATAACTCGATTAAGGTAGTCTGATCGATCGGGTGAAGGTAATCCGGTCGGATCAATGAGTTGGTCAAGTCAAGGCACCCGGTTGGGATCAAGTAACTGGTTGGAAAGAATGAGGTTTGGTCGGGTTGGTAGATGGCCGGATGAGCAACACGTGGACAACGATTAATTCAATGCAACTACGACTCAAATACGCAGAGAAAGAGTCTTGTTCGAACAAGATGTCTAGAAGCAGACATTTTGATAAGGAAACAAACTTCCTTAGAGATATCAGAGTCCAGATTAGGCAAGAGATCTAATACGTTCAGAACATAAGCAATGCGGAATAGGAAAGAAGATTAAAATGCCTCCAACAAGCTAGAGTCTCATTAAACCACAACAACTTTCCTTACTTGAATACCGTGAATTAGGGTTCTACGTACATATAAATAGACCCCAAAATACCGTTGTGAGGGTTGCAAACTCAACAGTATGTAAGAATAAGATAGCTTAAGTGTGTAATTATTTCATTATAGTGGATCTTTCTTCTCGCTGTCACCGGCAATCGTGGACTTTTCCCCAACTTGATGTTTTACCACGTAAAATATGTGTTTGCATGCTCTTTTTCTATTTTCTACTCTCTAGATTATTAACAACTTATAATATTTTGTTAGACGTGTGATCAACTTTACATAATCCCAAAACTCACCGTCAACAATTGGCGCTAGAAATAGGGGGTTGGATAACTAACTCTCGAAGAGCTTGTGAAGCAATAACATGGTGAACAGCAGAGACTAAAGTCAGTCCTCGTATGACATTGGCACCATGCTTGGTGTCAACAACTCTGGTCCATCAAACGCTAGTGTTGCTGGAGGAGATTTACCCTCCACGACTCCAACCTCCACCAGCCAAGCTGCGATAACTTCCACGGACATTCCCTTGAGAATTTCCCTAGTTGCATTCCGGTAAGTCTAAGAGTCCTTGCAAAGAGTCATTGAAGACGCCGCTAGACAGGTATTCAATGTAACAGCGACTGCTAATCTGACCTCACCATAACAATTATCTACGGCTGTGGTGGCCTAAAACCCGAAAGTGTGTTCTGAGATAGTAGGCATGACCCCAGGCGTACCCCCAAAACTAGTAGAGATAATGCGGATCATCGTGGAAGGAGGGAGCACTCTCAAAGATGAGATGATCGGGACCACGGGAGGCACAGGGGGCGAGATAACTAAGATACGAGGGAGCACAGAGAATCCACCCTGCAAGAAGATGCAAAAAGATATGATAGAGGAAGGCTAGAATAAAATCAGGAAAACTGATACCACGGCTATAGGAGAAGGTCGCGATCAATCTCAACTGTCGAGAAAGCTCTACCCAGAAGGTGTAGGGAAACCACCCCTTGAGTTAAATATAACCTTCGGGATGCTCAGCTCATAGGATGAGTACCAAACGGGATGAGTACCAAGAGATCCTTATGGACTCACTATCTGTTAGAAGTTTGATGGGCATGGAGAACAGGAAGGTGATCGAGAATTTCTATTCAGAAGGATATAGGCTCTAGAGCGAAGGCAAGGCCGTGGGAACCTGTTAATCGGCAACACTGGTAACCCATTCGCTAACCCAATCTAACGGGCCCGGCTCTCAGAAAGTTCAGGATGCCAAATGTAAAGCAGTTCAGGGGCAATAGCGACCCTCAAGAACATGTCAGAAGGTACCAAAGTGTGATGGCTCAATATGACTATGATGACGCACTTATGTGCAGGATGTTCCCACAAACTTTTAGGGATCAGAGGTCTAGATGGTTTGGAGGCCTTACCAGTGGCTTAATCAGGAACTTCAAAGAACTTATACAAGCTTTCACCATGCAGTTTATGGGTAATATCCAAAGGAGAAAGTCAATCTCAGTCCTTTCAACCTTAAAACAAAATAAGGATAAAAAATTGAAGGATTATCTAACCAGATTCTCCAATGAGGTATCGGAGGTACAGGACCTCAACGATGACGTGGTGGTCTCAGCTATTGTTCACAGTCTGCAGCATAGCCAATTATCACTCGACTTAAGGCAGAAAGGGTAGACCACTTACGCGCATCTGGTGGATGATGTAGAAGGATATGCAATGGCAGAGGATAAGCAAATTGCGCACGGTAGGGAGTTCATACACTGTGGCCGATCGGAAGAAGGCCAAAAGCCTAAAGATATTGGTTCGAATTCAAAGGGAAACCAAAAAGAGGGACCATAAGAACAACAATTCAGGCAAGGGCAATGAAGGTTTGTAGGAAAAAACACAGCGGTGGAAGCGAAAAATAAGATTGTATATTTCAAAAAAATTCCTTTTAAAAGAAGGAACCTTAACCCTTGATTAATTCACATATAATTAAAAGTATCTGCAAGATCTAGCAATCCAATCATGAAGGTGAATCACCTAGGAGTGTGGGCTCCCTTTCTTTGAATTGTATACCTGAGGATGGAAAAACAAACTTTTTCTTTTGTTAATCACAATAATCTTCCTAGAGAAAACAAAGAACGTTTGATCACTTTTGAATTCTCAATCTATTAATCGAAAACTCGCGTGAACTTTAATTCGATCTTGTGCACAAAGCCTTTTGATATAAAAGCTACTAGTGCACTATCAAAAACAAAACGCTCTCTCTTTCTCTTTTCCTCTTGGCCGAATTCTGTGAGTATGCAGAGTTATTTTTATTCTTTTTATTTTAGAGCAAAAGAAATAAAATAAAATATCTTATCTCATTGAAAACTACCTTAGCCAAATTCTACACCATCAAAATATATGGTGGCCAGAATTCCTTGATATATATTTGTATGGTGACCGAATTCTCCTACCATAAGGTGAATTTATGTTTCACCAAAACTCTTATCAAGTTAGTAATTAAAACATATTCCGACTCATAAGTATAATATCTAATAATTGAATATTAATTTAAAATTGTAACTTTATCAACTACTTCTTAATTTGACTAGAAATTGAATAAAAACTCTTTTTATTTATCTACTTATTAAATAAGGTATTTGACACTTATCATACTATTGACAAAAGTATGACACTAAGAGTCCTACTCCTAGTTAGAAAAAGATTTTGACTTTTAATTAAATAATTAATTAATTCATAAATTAATTAATTTCTTGATGGTGTACTTTTATCATCTAGTGAAAGATAGTTTGCTAGTGATTGTGGATTCACTTACTCTCCAAGCATACCAAAATCCTATATCACTTACTCTCCAATGAGAGTGAGACTTTGAGAATGTGGAAGATTTCCTCGGAGGAAAAGATCCGTACTTTTGAAGAAAACAAGCAAAATTGTCAAAATCAACTTCATCCGTACAAAGAGATCATGGATGAGCAAATGGAAGACATCTCCATTCTTAGCTCCAAATTAAAGACCATGGAGATGGAGACCTCGGTTGATGACTCCTTAAAGACGGACAAGATTGATGTGTCCAATTATGAGAAGGAGATTGAAGATTGCCACCAACGGATGAAGGCAATGAATGATGAGATTGCCAACAAAGACATTACCTTGAATATTGTCAAGGATAGAGAGATGAGGTGCCTTGAAGAATTCAAGAAGGCCAAGATCAAGCAACCATAAGCTCAAGGCAAAAGTAAAGCTTCATCCAAGCAACCCTTAACTCAAGGAAAGTCCACACATGCCTTGGAAACTCAATCAAAGCCTAGGCAATACAAGAAGAAAGGACAAGTTCTTGAGAAGTCTACCACCTCCTCCATCAAGCCAACTATAAAAAAAGGAGGTGACCACAAGAGACAACCTCAACTGAGGCATGACCAACCAAGGAGGCAAGATCAGCCGGCTCAACCACTTCAAGAAGCTAGACTACAAAGGTGCCAACAATCGGCTCAAGCTCCAAGGAGAAGTCAACCGATGAACTATCAAAGACAACTTCATCAACATGGTGATGCCTCGATGAGACCTCAATGCAATGGTATAAATTCTTCATTTGTACCTACTTGTCATTTTTGTGGTATGATTGGTCACTTAAGACCAAATTGCTTTAAATAGATTAAGAGGTGTAGGTTAGAGAGCATGAAAGAAAAACAATTGAAAAATAGGGCAAGTTTACATGAACCTAGGGAATTTAGAAGCATGTCTATGGCCACTAAAAATGTTAAAATGGAACCTAGGTGGGTTAGAAAGAATGAACTCGCTTGCCTTAGTGCCCATGTGACTCTAGTAGATGCAACTAGGTCCATTGGACTTGGTGTGTCTATAGGGGCTCATGCCTCCCGTTGACTTGGTTGGAATTGACCTCATTTAGGGAGCTCAAGCAAAGAGAGCGAACTTGCATGATTTGCTATGTGCAAAAAATTGATTTACATTTTCAGCTGTTTTGCCTTTAAATCTCTTTTTGCCTAAAATTCCTGCATTGACTAGAATAGAGCCATTAGACACCAAAATATGCTCAAAAAAAAGCTAAATGATATGGAATTGATGGCCAAAATAAATATCAATTTTGGCACGATCAAATACCCCCAAACCAAACATTTGCTCGTCCTCGACCAAACTCAAGACAAACAATCAAAGACTCAAGACAAGACAAACATGACTTGATCTAAAAATTTCCTAGACAAAAGCAAACAATTCAAATGTCGCAATTCCAACTAGTTAGTGAGATACAATGGTGTGTGATAAAGAAGAGTAGACACAAGCAAACTGTTCTAAGGCAACTCGAAGGCACTCAAGGGACACTAGCACAATCACGAATCCCACACCTAGGAGGGCTCTCATATCGAGAACTACTCACTCTCACACCTCAAGCATAATTCACTTTGACTCTAAGCCTCACTGTGGAGTCTCTCTTTTCTTTTCACTCAGATTCCTAAGTTCACACTCAAACAAGGCATACAAAGATAAAATTTGTGCATAAAAATCTAATGCATTGCGTACATGTAATTGAAAGACCGATAATATTGTGAACTAGCCTAGGAAGGATTTACTATGCCATGAACGTGGAAGGTCGAGCATCAACAAACATTCCCAATCAAGACATATCATAGATCAAACAGGTCTTTCCCTTTGGTTGTAATGGGGACATGGGGTTAGATGTGGTGAAACAAAGAAATAGGGAAATATGAGTTCAAAGATCACCAATCACGTTTACACTTACTCACACACCCCATACAAAGCTCTATTAAACATCAATGACATTCTAGCAACTAGGCATTAACTTACATACACATTTGTGTTACAAATTTTTGTACTCCACATTGTGAGTACTTTACAATTATTTTCAAGGCTCATTCTCTTTTCTCTTTTTCTTTTGCATTGATTTTTCTTTTCTTTTTGCTTTTTCTTTTTTCTTTCTTTTATTTTTACACAATATCATTTGACAATTTGACACTTTGGCTCTAAGTGCTATTTTTGGTGTTTTTATATTTTTGAGTCATTTCTTGCACAACTTACATAATTGCCTAAATACATGCTATTTCAACATTAGAGCTTACACCTTTCAACCACCTTACACACACACACACACACACAACCCACATGATTGGGAATTAACGGGTTGGTTTGTATTTGGCTTATGGCTATATGGTTTATTGTGGTTCCAAATGAAAAGATAAGTGTTTGGCCGTAAAATTGGCTTTGGAGCACACATAAGGGACATAGATGTATTTTGGCTTTTTAAGTTGTTAAAATGCACACATTGCCTAAAATCATTTCCACAATTAGTCTATCAGGGGAATGAATGTATCCATCAAGCAATCCACTATATGTATGAAATGTGTGTCATATGGCATGTGACATAGATGACGAGAAGAGTGTTTAAAGAATAGAAGAACTTAACACTCAATGCGATTTTTATAAGCTTGTGTTTGTGAACTCACAGGTGGTCTCCACTATTAGAACAAGGTGCAAGAGCATCGACTCCCCTCAACTTAAGCACAAAAAGGATGGGACTATCTCATGACGTGAAAGTGAGACCCCTAAAGTGACAACTAGTTGCTACACAAGCTCAACATGCATACATACACTCGAAATATTTTTCCATGCAACAATTTTGAAAAATTGACACTAAAAAGACTCAAGACTCAAAAAGAGTACTCATAAAGGCGTCTACACCACCAAACCAAAACCTAACATTGTCTTCAATGTTGAAGACAAGAGAGTCCGGCCTAGCTGCGTGCACCTAACACGACTCAAACAAGGCTCAACATATACAATAAGGCAAACAATGCAATTAGCAATTAAGCATAAAGGCACATAAACTCATGCTCAAAACCTACATCACGCATTTACCAAAAATGACGGAATGGGACCATAACAACCCCCAAACTGAATCTAACTATATGCATCAAGACCGGTACAAAAATAATGCTTGCACTCACAACCTCCAAACCGAGTTGGGTTATATATGGCAATTAAATATGTACAGTCGCATGCAATCATCCGTAAAAGCCTTCGGCTCATTCATCAACAAAAGAATAAATCAATTATATCCTAAAATCAAATATCATCATTCATAAAAAAAATGTCACTACACACAATATCCATAAAAATCTCCACCAATTATTCAACTAAAGCAAACAAAAATGAAAACGAGAAAAAGAAAATTTAGAAATGCAAACTCAGGTGGGTTGCCTCCCACAATCGGTCTATTTATCGTCTAGGCAAGACGTTGTTGTGGCACTTCGGCTCTTCGAACTCTAATGTATTGCTTTCCTTCATGAAGATTAGGTTCTCGCTCTTTTTATGAGAACTCTTGGTGTAAGTGCCTCACTTTATGATTGGCTTATTTTGTTGACAAAATCACAATTGGGGTTAATCATTATAAAAGGGTAGATTATGAATTGAAGATCTTCCATTGGATTCCAAGTGCTTCAAGGAAGGTAGATTACTTGACTCTACTTTTACTTGAAGGGATATAGTTGCACACACTCACTTACATGTATTTTATCTGTGTTTACATGTAATTGCACTCCACACTTGCACATATTGCACATGACTTAGGGTGTTGAGTCTACCTGGAAAAGAGAGTTTCTTCTCTTACCGCGGCTTAGACCGCTTGGCAGGCGCAGCTTGCACCGCGGCATACAGAGCGGTAAACATCAGTTGGCTCATGCTGCCTTGACCGTGTCATGTACACATGTACGCCCAGCGGTCCCTGACGTGGTACATATCAGTAGGCCTCTGCTGCCTTGACCGCGGCATGTGCACTACATGCACAGCGGTCCCTGACGCGATACACATCAGTAGGCCCCTACTGCCTTAACCGCGGCCTGTTCACTGCACGCACAGCGGTCCCAACCGCGATGCTGTTCAGTAGGCACACTACTTCATGTAACGCGGTCTGGACAACTTGCCCGAGCCGCAGTACGTACAGCGGTAATGACGGGATTTTGTTACTGTTTTCAAAACGGTGTCATTTCATCTAGGGCTTCATATATATATATGCCATTTCCTCTTTCTTGCCTCTTCAGAGCTTCAGAATCCACTATCTTTCATTCCTTTTAGAGCTTAAGAGTGTCTTGCAAGAAAAGGTAGCAAGAAACCATTTTTATTGTCCAAAACCCAATCATCCATCATTCATTCATGGTTCTATCATCATCTAGCTTCATCTAGGATGTTTCTAAGCATGGGTCTTCATCAACATAGCTTACTCGGTAAGTAGAACACCACTCTCATCCATCTTTGTGTTCTTGCTTAACAAGAAATCTCTTTTATGATTTTTATGCATCTAGATTATAATTTTTCATTATAAATAGAGATTTTTTATTGATGTTTGGGTTGTTGTATTGTGATAGCTATTGCATCTAAGAATGCTTTGATTTCATATAGCTAGGTTATATGTGTGTCATATAGCAATATGATATCTAGGATTGTCTGAAGCATTCATTCATGACTAGATAAGCATTAAATGTGTTGACCTTGCATTTTGTGCATTTAGAATATCATCATATTCACTTTAGGTTTCATATCTCTTCATTTAAGAGTTAAGTCTTGTATTTGCCTTTGGTTATGTACAAGCAAGAGCCTAAAATCACTATTAAAGGCATGCGGGTAGCAAGAACGGATTAGTAACCGATTAGGTGTGATGTGGTCAACCTAGGTTGTAATCTTTTTTACAAATAGTGGATTTGAGGGTTCGATTGGCGATTAGGCCCGTGAGTTTTTACCCAGTTGGAGGGTTTCTCATGTGAATCATATCATTGTGTCATTTTGCTTATTCCGCATTTTTATTATAGCAATGATTGATGGTGTTAGAGATTCGGGGTTGTGTTGTTTAATTTTGATTAATCAAAAAGATGGCATTTAATTTAACTAAAACCTCCCCCCCCCCCCCCCCCCCCCCCCCCCCCCCCCCCCCCCCCCTCTAGGTTAGTTTTATCACTCTTAGTGTATTTTCACTTGGCTTGCTTGTCCCTCCAAGACTCGCAAGTTGTCAGTGTTTCTTCCCAAGAGATTAAGAACCTTGCATTAACGCCCAAGATGTGCAAATCACTTCCTAGAGAAGCTAGAGACAATCTACACACTCATAGAACCCATTCGAAAGTTCAGGCAACAGAGAATCAATCAATACATGCAGTTGCCTACAAGAGCTCGAAATACCATTTATTAAAAACTCAAACAAACTAAACAATTCCATAATAGATTTCTCCCCCCAAACCTAGCTCTTCCCATACATTCATGTTCATAATAACAAATTGAGGGATAATAACTTAGTTTACAAGAGAAAAATAAATTGTGCAATCTTAAAATACAGAAAAACACAAGCATAGCATTTTTTATCATGAAGCACATAGGCGGTTCCCGCCTTAATATCAACAAATATTCCACAAGCACAATTAATAGCATAAAACACTTCCCAAAGCAATTAAGCACATACTCCAATTCTATCACAAAAAATAAGCTATCAACAATCAACTCACTCCACACATGCTTCGACAACATGCACTTTTGACAGAACACGTTTTTCCCTTATGTCGTTTTAAAAGATCAGTCCGTCAATAATATTTTAAGAAACCTCACAAAGCCTAAATCAGTTTGCAAACATAAATATAGTGGCAAGTGGGTGTCGTCCACAGGGAGCGGAGTTAGCCAAATTAGTTAAAGCTAAAGCAATGGTATGTATATATATATAATAGTAAAACATGAATTGGTGAAAATGTAGATTGTGAACCAACTCTAAATAACACTAAATTAAATATGTAAATAAAATGAAGGGGGATTATGGAGTGAAAGATATATAGATGATGGAAACTAAGGAGTTAATGGATTCGAAAGGGAATACTGGGCAATATAACAAACTTGCCAATAGCACGGCTCTTCAAGGTAACCGACCTAGGATGTATAGAGTCGGTTATTTATCCCTAGAAGGTGGCCAACCTAGGATGTATAGTGCGGACCACCTATTAGGGATTAATCCTTGTAAACTACCAACCTAGGATGTATAGAGTTGATTGTTTACCGGATTCTAGAAATGAAGCTCGTCTACCTAACATTGACTCAACCGATTACAAATAGTCACCCTAGGATGTATAGTGATGACTTCTAACTCTCTCACGGATTCCGGCCTAGGATGTATAGTGCCGGAAATACGATCGAGGTTATATTAAAATCGCGGTTCAAGAGTCGGAATTCATGACTTTCCGTCTATTCTTTAGAGCATTAAACAACTAAATAGGATGTATATCTAGATGCAATACTCATACATAATACAAAGACATCTTGCAAAGATCATGTATCTACACAAGAAATCAATGATAAACATTCACAACAAGAATAGATCAATGGAAGATAGACATGAATATCAATATAATATCAAGTTTATGTACAAGCCCAATATTAAACTAACTACTCCATCAACCCCTTAGAGGGGATTTAGCTACTCATTACAACTAGGAAATCAGTAGAGAGGAGAAAGAAATAACCCTTGGAGAACATCTCCTTCCTTGAAGTGGCTCCAATCTCCTAACTTCCTTGAAGTTGAGTAGAGAATGTAAGGATGAGAGGTAGAGAGAGAAACTAGATCTAAGAATGCTTAATCTGTCCTAAACGGAGTAAAAAGCTCCTTAAAACGTTTATATACTTTTCTATTTATACTAAATACAAAAATAGGTCACTTAAGCATTGAAAATCAGACTGGCGCGCTCGGAGTGCGGGTGGAGTGCGGGTGATTTACCCGCACTGTACCCACACTGTATGGGTTGCCTGCAACTTCAGTTCTCGGATCAGGACATTAGTGCGGGTGGAGTGCGGTTGAATTACCCGCACTTGACCCGCACTTGGCCCGCACTTGGCATCGCACTGTGACCGCACTTCCCTCTCAGGTGCAAAATCTACCTTCTGTCTTGAGCAACAGTGCGGGTAGAGTGCGATTGGATGACCCGCACAGTACCCGCACTCTAATGTCAGGTGCAATTCTGCTCTTCTGTTCTTGATGCAAGTGCGTGTAGAGTGCGGTTTGATGACCCGCACAGTGCCCGCACTCTAGTGTCAGGTGCGATTCTGTTCTTCTGTTCTTGGTGCAAGTGCGGGTAGAGTGCGGTTTGATGACCCGCACTCTAGTGTCAAGTGCGATTATGTTCTTCTGTTCTTGGTGCAAGTGCGGGTGGAGTGCGGTTTGCTGACCCGCACAAAACCCGCACTCTAATGTCAGGTGTCTGAGCAACTTCTCTGGTTTGGCATTAGTGTGGGTGGAGTGTAGTTAGCTGACCCGCACTGTACCCGCACTTTATCTCTGTACTTGCATTCTGCCCCGGCTATGCACATGAGTGCGGTTGGAGTGCGGTTGCGACCCGTACTGGACCCGCACTGGACCAGCACTGTAGACCTGTTTGTGCTCATTTGCCTTTGCTTTCGCCCCTTTTCTGCTGGAATCACCACAATATGCTTCCAAACCTGTCTCTGCATCATTTCCTTCAAATAAGCACAAAACAACCCATAAGAGACACAAAAACGCACGAAAACAGAACATAAGGTAAGGATCTGAGGGCCTACATATAGTACATATTTGGCCCGATCAACTTTACCCATAAACGTTAAGCTACTCCAAATCTAAGTATGGTAATAAAAAAAATTGAAACATGGTAGAGGAGTCGATTACCGAAATTTTATTTGAGAAGAAATTTGCAGAGACTCCACCTCTAGCTGCACTCTGACCTCTTTTCCACTTAAGCTCTTTTGCGGCACTCCTTGCATCCTTGGTTGTATCAACCACATAGGTCGTCGTTGCACTGCCATATCGCTTGGTGAGTTGTTGGATTGCATATAATGCACTTGGTGTTCTCTTGAGTTGTGTGGTATTGGCATCCTTGAGTGTTGGTCTCCATTCCAACTTTGATTGATAGTTCGCCAACCTGATCATTTAACTTTCCTCGAAAAAACACAACTCAAACAAGATTAAACGCATATGCTTAAAATAAAAAGAGAAGTAACAAACAAATAGAAAATCATAAAATATTTAAATTCCTACAATATTTGCTAAAACTAGAAATAATTAACGAATAGGCCACATCCCCGGTAGCAGCGCCATTTTGATACTCGCTTTTTGTGTCGTTACCAAATTGCGGATCAAAAGATATTTATAAAGTTTTTCCTACGCAATGTGCTCTAAAGTTTTGAAAACTTAGTAAAGCGATAAGCGAGAGTATCATCCACAAGGCGGTGTCATCCGTCGATTGTCTCTCGTTTTAGTGATTATTGAAAGCAATATAAATAAGAACACGGCAAGGGTGAGAGTGGTGTGTGTGAACAAGAGCAATGGAAATAAACAAATAAAGAAACAAAAGAGAACATGGAGGGGTGAGAATGGTGATTAAATGAGATAAACAAAAATAGGATAGATTAGAGAGATGCAAGAAAATGGATACATATGGTACTCATGTCCACCAAGACATCCGTGCCACCTAAAATAACTAACTGCAAAGTACGACCTCTAGAAATGGAAATGGGAAAGTCGACTAGTCCTCTAAAGCTACTCACCGAGGATGTATCGTATCAGCAACTACTAAGGACCGTGTTTAAGCACATATAATGAAATTATAGAAATAGTATCGACCACCGATCTCTACTCACATGTCAAGTGTAAGCAACTATGACTGGAAGCATTAAGCTTAAAAAGGGACCCCCCCCCCCCCCCCCCCCCCCCCCCCCCCCCGACCACTACCCACCGAGAGTGTATTGTATGAGCAATAGCCAAGAGTCGCGACCCGATTGCTACTCACCGATGATGTATCGCGCGAGCAACGCTTAAGGGTCGAGTAAGCCTGTAGGTTTATAGAACCGAAACCCACAAAGGCATTATGTATGCTCTTCATGAATTCCACCCAAACAAACAAAAGCACTCAAGTCAATCCAAAACATGCATTTCGAATAATCCATCGACATATGAGCAATCATGGGATGCTTAATTAAACTACTCCTAAATTACATTAACCTACTCCTAATCCCAATCATTAACACACACCAATTTCTACTCTACATGCCATGAATGTAAAGACAATAGCTATCCTTAAACATGCATCAAGAGTTGGGTTGTCAATCCTACATAATACAAGTCAAGAATCAATTAAGTGCAAATGAATAGGACAATACAAGAAGAAATCAAATACAAGTCAATCAAATAAATAGACTTAGTATTAGGGTTTACATAGTTCCCAAATGGGGATACACATCAAATAAAGAAAATACAAGAGAAGAGTAAAAAGAAGAAACCCAAGGTGTCAATCTCGGATCTCTAAGCTCTGAAAGAGGCACAATTGTCATCTCGGATCTCCAAGCTACATTGAAGCTTCTCCTCCTCATAGACAAGGTATCTTTCCTCATGAATCTCTTCCAAAGATGGGTGGCTACAAGTGGAAGGTGGTGGTAGAGAGGCAATCCATGGAGGAAAACCTCCATGGATGCCTTTGGAAGCTCCTCTTTCTCTTGATTTGGTGAAGAAGATGAAATGGAGAGGATTTGTTGTCTTGAAAGGATAATTGATTGAATGAATGCTTGGGTCTTGAAGAAAGTGGTGTATTTATAGGCTTGGGAGGCTGGGGCACGAATTTGACTTGATAAGACACATTTGCCCCTTTAAAAATGGCTGAAATTTGTCCCTATAGCCAATCCCGTCAGATTCATGACTTGTGGTGCATGGGTAGGTGCCCTGGTTATGCTACTCAGGCAGTGCTGGGAAGCAGTCACTAAAATGGGCATAACTCCCTCTAGAAGACTCAAAATCGCAATCTGTAAACACCGCTGGAAACTATACTTTTGGGGCTTTCCGAATATAAGTGGTTCGAAACGTGGTTCGATCTGAGGAGAGAGAGATGCCCCTTCAAAGTTGGATGTTCTGGACAAGATTTTTACATTTTCAACTAGTTTTGCCTCCAAATCTCATTTTTGCCTGAAAAATGCCTGCATTGACTAGAGTAGAGCCATTAGACAACAAAATATGTTCAAAAACAAGCTAAAGGATATGGAATTGAAGGCCAAAATATATAACAATTTTGGCACGATCAGTGTTCTTGAAAGAGAGTATGATGGTGTAAATGAGATGAGAGTATCTCATTTCAGTGAGAGAATGGTGTATTTATATGCATGGGAGGCTAGGGCACGAAATAGGCATGAAAAGACAACTTTGCCCCTCTTAAAATGGCTGAAAACATAACTCGAGCTTAGCTAGAACACGCAGTGCGCGGGTAGTGCGCGGGTAAGGACCCGCACAGTGACCCGCGCACAGGCTCTTCAATTTGCTTTTCACCCTGTGCACGGGTAATGCATGGGTAGTGCACGGGTAAGGGACCCGTGCACTATGCTTCTGGGCTCTTTTTCACTGAACTTTGACTTGTTTTTCACCCGAAAGTCCTGGTTTACGTCTCAAGCACCTGAAATCCATTGAATGCCTTAAATCCCTATAAAATGAGCCATTATACACACAAAAATGCCTGAAAACGAGACACAAGATAAGGATATGAGGGCCAAAATATATAACAATTTTGGTGCGATCAAATACCCTCAAACCAAACATTTGCTTGTCCTCGAGCAAACTCAAAACAAATAAAACAAAAACACACGACACAACAATCATGACTTTATCTAAGAACTTTCCTAGACTCAAAAACAAACAATTCAAACTGCCACATGTCCAACTGGTTTAGAGATGCAAGGATGTGTGATAGAGAGAAATAGACATATGCAATATAATCTAAAGCAACTCAAAGGCGCTAAACGGAAACTCGCACAATCACGAATCTCACACCTAAGAGCGCTCTCGTATCACGAACTACTCACTCTCACTCCTCGAGCGTAATTCACTTCGACTCTAGCCTCTCGTGGAGTCTCTCTTTTCTTTCGGCTCAGAGTTTAAAGTTCACACTCAAACAAGGTATGCAAAGATGGAATTTATGCATAGAAATCTAATGCATTGCATACATTTAAATTGAAAGACCGATAATGTTTGTGAACTAGCTTATGAAGGATTCATTATGCCATAAACGTGGAAGATCAAGTTTCAGCAAACATTTCCAATCAAGAATTATTATGGATCAAAAAAGGACTTTCCCTTCGGTTGTAATAGGGCCATGGGGTTTAATGTGGTGAAACAAAGAAATAGGAAAATATAAGTTCAAAGATCACCAATCATGTTTACACATACTCACACACACCTCATACCAAGCTTTATTTAACCTTTACACACTAGCGTCTAGGTATTTAATTAAACACATTTGTGCTACACATTTGTACTACTCAATTTGTGAGTACTTACATTTCATTACAAGGCTCTTTTCTATTCTCTTTTGCATTGCTATTTTTTCTTTCTTTCTTTCTTTTTCTTTTTCTTTTTTTTTTTTTCTTTTTACTTTTGCCTTTGCACAAATACATTTAACAATTTGATACTTTGGCTCTAAGTGCAATTTTTGGCACTTTTACATTTTTGAGCCATTTCTTGCACAATTTACATAATTGTCTAAATACATGTTATTTCAACATTAGAGCTTACACCTTTCAACCACCTTACACACACACAACCCACATGATTGGTAATTAAAGGGTTGGTTTGTATTTGGCTTGTGGCTATATGGTTTATTGTGGTTCCAAAAGAAAGGATAAGTGTTTGGCCTCAAAATTGGCTTTGGAGCACACATAAGGGACTAGGAATGTGTTTAGACTTAATTTAGCAGTTAAAATGTACACATTGCTTAAAATCATTTCCACAATTAGTCTATTAAGGGAATAAATGCATCCGACAAGCAATCCACAAATATATGATGAATGTATGTTCTATGGCATGTGACACGCATGACGAGAAGAGTGTTTAAAGAATAGAAAAATTATACACTCAATACGATTTTTAAAAGGCATTTGTTTGTGAACTCACGGGTGGTCTCCACTATTAGAACAAGGTACGAATAAAGTCTCTATCTAATGGTCATTTTGATAGTGTGGAAACAAATGGATAGCCACCGAGATAATTATCCCATAGGTAAATTCGGGAATTTTTTAAAAATGGGAAAAACTCAAACCACAATCTCATGGTATGGGTGTAAGGGTTTTACCACCGGATTAACTTCATCTCAAGTATAACCCAATTTGAAAAAGAATATGAAGGTACAGAATATATTAAAGAAAAATTAGAATACATTAAAATTTTATAATTTATTTATATGCTTCTATCAGAAAATGGGTATAAGATGCTTAGACAATGGTCACAGGCAGGAAAAAGAAAAGGGGAATTTGTTTGTGTGGGTTACACAGCCTTGTCAAAGTTGATGGTTTATGCTTTCAGTCTTCATACTCCGTCTCCTCGTCATCCTCCTCATTATTTTGCCCGTACCTAAATCCATCCTCAACGTTGTCACGGTCTTCCTCAGTTTCTTCGCTATCTTCTTCCTCGTAGACTTCTTCTTTGATAGGCCATGGTTTTCTCACAACACCCAAAGTGGCAGGAGATGGACTTGAACCTTTGCGCTGGGTGACTTTCGAAGGAGGTATCTTCAATTTTGGCTTTGGCCTGCTTTGTTTTTGACTTTTGCCATTTGAACGCTTTCCAACATAGACGTCTTGGTCACTGCCTTCATCCATCTCATTATCAGCATTTGGTGTTGCATTCTCAGCAACCTCATCCGGCGTATGATGGCCAGGATGCTCTCTTTTCAGATGTAGTTTAAGTTTGTACTCATGGATGTAAGCCTTTTCACACCCTTCATAAGGACAAGCATAAGGACGATCAGATGATGCGGAGCCATAAACTGCTGACGGAGGCTTCTGTGTTTTAATAATCCTCTCAGGAGGTGTAGCATATTTGGGGACCTCCATTGTCCCATTCTGCAAAATTCATGTAAAAATAAGAAGCATATTTAACACCTCAAGGTCAACAGAACCACATACATACATGCCCTCCATCACTGACATCACCTAGAAAACAGAGAATCAACAATAGAATAGCACAATTGATTTGACCCTCACCAATTCAGCACCACACAGGTACTTTTCAGAGTATCAAGAAATGGCAGCACATTCACTACGTACCAAGTCATGTTATGATAACAGCAACTTATTGTAATGTGTCGATTCCACACGAAACAATTACTCTCTTTACAAGTTTAATGTCTTTCAAAGATTTGATATGTAAAAAGTTTAATACAATCAGAACATCCAAATCAATCCATCATTACATAGGACAACTTCAGGAAATGGCAATTACTCAACTGCACTATTGATATCTTGCAAGTTCCGAGCACCATGGTGTTTTACATGCCCATAAGTTATAACTCAGAACGCAACAAAATAGTTCAAAATAGAAAAGCAGAAACCACAACATTGCTGGATGCAGTAACAGATAGAAAATAGTAACTAACCTTTTCATGGTGCGATGCAATGTGGTTCTTTAACTTGTACTCATGAGCATATCTCTTTCCACATTCAGGGTAAGGGCAAATATGATAATTTTCTTGTGAATGTGTTTTCATGTGTGACCTAAGGTTGAAATCCAGAGAGAACGCCTGCAGTTGAGTAGTTAACATTAGTTATAACAAATGTTAAATAGAATCAAAAGCATAACCACAAGCACAAACATACAATAAAAGAACACCCGAAGCAAAAACAGCAACCTCAAGTAAACTTTGGCTCAATTATGCAAAACAAAATCAAGAATCTTCCATGTTCATTTCAACCAATTACCATATGGTTGGTAAATTGTAATCCTAATTATTAGTTCTCAATCAAACATATAAAAGGTCTTAATCAGGAGTCGGTCCCAAAATAAAAAGATCTTAGCAGTGGTTCCAAAGAGAGTCAAGCCTTTAATTTTTTTGCACCAAGTGTTGTTTCAAGACTCAAATCCATGATCTTCTTCTTGTCAGCATGAGACTTACCATTAGTGGTCCCTTCTCAATTAAATACATAAATCTTAAAACCGGCACCAATTACAATGTTACACAATCCTATTAAATGAGCCATGATACCCTGATGCAGTATTCATGTACTACAAACCGCAGGTCTCTTTCACAAATAAAATAAAACATTGCATTTGCAACTTGAATTTGATTGTAGAATATTAATGGAAAAGTTTATAAAATCATTTGTCAACGAAAAAGATTTGATAAGAAAAGTAGCAGAAGTTCTGGAAATCCTCCCACAAGTGGAACAGAGAACCATGTAAAAAATAGCACTAGAAAAATGCTTCAGGCTCATGATAAATATAAATTCTTCATAGTGGGAAAAACTATACTAAGTTTATGTTTGGAAGATCTTTTATATTCCCAAAAGCTCTTTTCAAGTTTTTATTTTTTTTTTGTCATTTGGTTGCCACTCCAGTAGAGCTTTTAAACAATTAAAAATGTTGTTTTACGTCTACCGGAAAAAAATTCCAATTTTAGGCTTCTCTGAGAAGCTCTTATTGAGCTTTTTTAAGAAAAAATTAAAATTTCAAAACTATCATCGTTGTATTTTAATAATTACATTGTTCTCTTTCCAAATAAAAACCTTAATAAACCTAACCAAACCTAATTATTTTTTTGTCATTTTAAATGAATTAACTATATAAAAGCTATTTCAAAATTAAACAACCAAATGATGTAAAAAACACTTTTTCAATTTACTGCCAAATGATCAACAATTTTTCTTCCGAAGCCATCCTATTTGTAAAAGCTCTACTTTCAAAAAATTTACTTCTAACAGCTCTACTTCCAAAAAATTTACTTCTAAAAGCTCCACTTGGAGAAGTCATACCAAACGCACCATAACATGACAGACACAGTACTAGTCTACTAGAAAGCCTGAAAAGGAAAATAATAAATCTCTTCAGAATGGATAGTGTAATCACCTTGCCACAGCCTTCATGAGGACATACAAAATCTCTTTCTCCAGTATGGATGAGAAAGTGTCTTTTCAACTTCGAACTATCCAAAAATTTCTGCAGCATAAAAAAAAAATATGTCAAATACTTTTATACACGTCTGAAAAAAGGTTATCAATAAATAAATTTCAGTAAGAAGCAGAAAAATGATGAAACAATGATAACGATCAGAAGAAAAATCACATATGAGAATGATTAAAAAGAACTGCACATCAACAAGACTCAACCACCATAACACCATTGCAACCCAGCCAGACCTATTAAAATCACCTCCTTAGCACTTTCTTTTATCTCTGCACTCAAAAATTTGCTCAGTTTGTTCTTGATTCATATTGCTGTCCTGTGCATGAAGTTCCCCAAAATTTTACAGTTTCTAAACTCTCCAAACATTTCAGTTTCCCTTAATCAACATATCTAACACTAGCATTTACTAGGTGCATCTAACTAACATCTTCTATGTATACAACTCTGAAAAAAGGTTATCAATAAATAAATTTCAGTAAGAAGCCGAAAAATGATGAAACAATAATAACGATCAGAAGAAAAATCACATATGAGAATGATTAAAAAGAACTGCACATCAACCAGACTCAACCACCATAACACCATTGCACCCCAGCCAGACCTAATAAAATCACCTCATTAGCGCTTTCTTTTATCTCTGCACTCAAAAATTTGCTCAGTTTGTTCTTGATTCATATTGCTGTCCTGTGCATGAAGTTCCCCAAAATTTTACACTTTCTGAACTCTCCAAACATCTCAGTTTCCCATAATCAACATATCTAACACTAGCATTTACTAGGTGCACCTAACATCTTCTATGTATAAAACATCAATCATAAGTAAAAAGAATTACTTTCACAGTCAGATCAATAATCAACACAATGAATTAAATTCATCAGATTCTATCATTTTTGTTTTTTGAAAAGTAAAAGATGCAAATTTGTTTTACTAAATGCCAAGTAGATGTGTTAGATTTGCGAGAGTTTATATGTTGTGTTGGAGCATTAACACAAGATACAAGGTTATACCCAAAGGAATTACTAAGAATTTTAGAAAGACTAACCATTAACCAAAATCTGAATCTATTACCTACTTTGCAAAAATTGATTTTTTTGTGGAAAAATAAATAATTAATTATGTAAGAACTAAAGTTTGCAAAAAGTTCTCTATTTGTTTTATATGCACAAAAGCATGTCATGTCAAAACAGATATGTGTCTATGTCTCTATGATTGCATATTATAGACTTAAAAAGTAAAGTGAACTCTCATTATTCTCGAGTAGAGTATAAAATAAAACCTGAATGAAACAATCAAACCAATGTAAAACCATTAGACGTGTTACCTTTCCACATCCCTCATAGTGACAAACATATTGTCTCTCACCATGGATGTGAGAGTGCTTTCTTAATGCACCAGCATCAATAAAGGTCTTCCCGCAACCTTCATAACTGCAAAGAAATAGAACTTCAGTAGTAGGTTCTGGTTCCGGCTCTGGTGCCTCTGGCTCTTTTTCCTTCTCTTTCAAAGCCTTCAAAGTATTCTCTAAACAGAAAGGATCAAAAAAAACATGAAGGAAAACTAACATAGGAAATCTACTAATGAAAAACTGACACAAAAAGCATTTTATAACTTCATCCTCTTACACCACTCTTTAGATGGCACCTCAAATCCTTGTGGTAATCAAGAAAAAATAAGGGAAGAGATTATAATAATTGGTAGAAAATGAATTAAGAGACCGAAACACGACAAGTGAAGCATATTGAGGACCAAGAAAACTAAAGGCAACTAAGAATCTATAACCTATAAATTAATAAAAAAATTCCAAACTATAGACTGAGACAACAACAAAACCTGGTAGCCAATTATCCGAAAATTTTAAGTTTTTAACATCAATACTTGCAGAACACAACACTTTACGATCAAAAGAACGCAAGCCACAGAGTTGCATAGCATTGACAGCAGAAAACAATAATCACAAATGGGACAGATGAACACTCTTAATGGCATGCCAAAATGATTCATGCCTTGGTATTTCTATTCATGAATCCCACCTAATTCACATATACAAAATTCTCATAGATTTCACTCCCCAAAACATCCCGAAAGAAAGCAAATACACAATAACAAAAAATTTCAATTTCTACCTCTCTGAATTGGAATAGCTTATCAAGTATTCTTTCCAACAGGAAGCCTATCAAAAATTCTCAAACCACAAGTTTCCAGTTACATCACAATTTTCAAATAAGCAATATATATATATATAAATAAAATTAAAATAACAATGTTGCAATTAAAAGAAAAGAATCACTTAATTGAAATAAAACTATTATTAATGACACAAAGAACCAAAACATAATAAAATAGAAACAAGTATAATCACTTACCATTCACCCATCTCAAAATTTGGCACTTCCCACCATTGGCCACAACATCTTGGGGCACCCTACAATACAAAATATTTCAAGTAAAAAAAAAACAGTTTTATAATTATTATTATTAAAAATTAAATAAATACAACAACTTCAACACTTTAAGGGGATTGTAAACTGACAACAGCAATAATCCATACCAGAGAGGAAAAAAAATTTAATTAAGAAAAAGAGAGAGAAATCTTCTTGAAAAAGAAGACGTTGGTATTGGTCGAATTTGTACCATTCTTTGACCCATTTAACGGCGGGAGTCTTGGATCTGTAAATGGGTCGTCTCTCGAAGAAACTGTGAGTAAAATGAGTCTCCATCTCGCTCTTTTATATCTCTGTCTCTCTTACGCCTACCTCCCTATTGAATTTTCCTTCTTTTTTGTAATTGAATCGAGCACTGGTATTTAGATTGAGATTGATGTGGAGGAGACTCCAATTTTTCAAATTAGGGTTTCCAAGAGAGAGAGAGATTGGGGATGTCTTTTGTAAGTGATAGAGTTTAAACTCTCATGGGTGTGTTGATGGTGGTTCTTGGACCGTTGGATGGGCTTGAAGCTTTTTCAGTTCTTCTAAACTGAGCCGCGAGCAAAGCGGCCTACTCAGCTCCCCGAAACATTCTCAGGCAGGCTTGTCTATATTTCATGCTCCATTGTATTGTCAACAAGTGTTTGAAATATCCACAATTTCTTCGATATTTGGTACCCACATTGTACAATATTTTTGTAAAATATTTACGCCTAATATGATGTCGGTGAATATGTAATGTAGTTTTATATAATATCGCGGAAATTTAAAATTAGAAATTAATAACATTTTTTATTTACCTTCTCTGTTTATTTTTTAAAATTTTGATTTAATATATTCTTGGCGACGCTTGTGGAGGTTTTGAAATCTTTGATTATATTTCCATACAATTTCTTATCTATGGGCCAATGGTTGTAAAAAAAATTAACAAACTTACACGTAACATGCTCATGATCATATAGAAACTATTCAAAAGCTATGTTATGGTAATATGTGAGTCATGATGGTAGGATTGGTAGCCCCTTTTAGATCTTTCTTTGGTATAAAATTTCAATAATGCTAGTTAAACCAAAAATTTAGTCCAAAAATCAACCCAACTGATGTAGCAAATGATTTGTCCTTACTATATCATTCACTACATCATATCATGATTTGTGTGATGATAACAACTCATTTATCACATCATTTATATTGAATTTTGGGTAAGTTTTTTTTTTAGGTTATATAGTATTGGGGTTAACTCACTAACCTCCTCTGAAGTTTAGCATAAATGCAACTAGAGAACAGGTATGCATTTATTTACTCTTACATACCCTACTTTTAAAATTGAATCAAGGGTTAATTGCAATAAAATATCTTGAGTTTTTTTAAAAAGGCATAATATTCAACTAATTTAGTTATTTGCTGCAGCCCCCCTAACCGTCAGTCAAACTCTGTTATAGATAACAGATGACTGGTTTGATAAGTGTGAAATTGTCATTGACATCTCAGTTTTTTTGGGCAGAGAAATAATATTAAAGTAAGAGTAATACTATACAACCCAAAAAATTAATCCAAATGATGTGGTAAATGAGTTGTCATCACCACACAAATCATGAAATGATGTGATGAATGATATGGCAGGACAAATCACTTGACACATCATTTTGGTTGATTTTTAGATTAAAATTTTAGGTTGACTAGCATCAGTGATAAAATAATAATTTATTTGTTAACCAAAAAATAAACGGAAAAAAATGAAGTGATCATCATCTTGGACTTTTGGAGATTTGGTTCAGATCTCATCCAAAAATGGAGAAATCTAAACCAGATCTCGACGATCTCTTTTAAAGATGATCGGCGACCTCTGGCGGCCCTATTTCAATATGCCTCTTCTTTGATTCAGAAGTCCTAACAAATCCTAGACTCCTCGAACAGGATGAAATTCCAAACATGGCAAAATTTTCACACTACATGAGTCAAGTTTGTTGTTTTCGATATGATATGGGGAATGAGAAAAAAGCTTTCGAAGAAACATTTGTGTGAAATAGAGATTGCTAGAGATCTTGGAGGAGAACCATATCTCTTTCTCCAAGTCCCTACTTGAAGCACAATATTCATGCTTCGGGCCAATAGGTGACCCAAAGCACATATTGTATTCTTCAGGTCAAGGGTCATTACCCCTTACCTGAAGCACATTTTTTATGCTTTGGGTTTGGGTTGATTTCCATCAAAATAAAATAAAATAAACTTTTAATAATTTGGAAAAAATTATATGAAGTGGTGAAAATGTGAGTATTGAAAAAAAATTTAATCTCTTCCTCACAATCCACATTCAGATGGAAATAAATACAGTTTTTTGGAAGTTTTTTTTTTCTTTTATGAAAATCATCCCAACCTAAAGCATAAAAATTGTGCTTCAGGTCATATTGAGTCACTCCTTTATCAGAAGCATGAAAAATTGTGCTTCGGGTCGGGGTGACCCGACCCAAATCACTTTTTTTTTTAAGTTATATTCATTTTGTTTCAATTATTAAAATTTTTATGGGTTGACAATTTATGTTGAACATTCACGGCTAAAGTCATATTTACTACTAAATTTTTGTTTCAATCCTGAAAATTTTTCAACATGTATTATCAACCTATTAAATTTTAGTGAATTAAGTGAGGGTATTTTGAGAAGATTGTGGCATTTTTGCTACTTTTTCCATGAAAAAGGGTAAGTTTGCAACTTGAACTCAAAATAAGTATATTTTTACTAAAATCCCAATTTAACATTTCATATAATTTTATGGCTAATTTATAAAAGACCCCAATAAAAATCTGACAAGATGTAGTTAATTAATCCGGTGTATATCCCTCACAATTACATCATCATTGAAATTATGAGTTCGAGTCATATCTCATCCTTCAAATCTTGAATTAATTATAATAAATAATAGGGAGATTATCAATTTAGTCATTAGGTTTTCATAGATTATCTGTTTTTTAACTGTCTTTCCATTTTTAGTACATGTGGTCCCTATCTTTTCGTAAACCCATCAATTTGATCCTTATGAACAGATGACGGTCATCCCTCACAGTAAAAACAAAATAACATTTTTACCCTTGATTTTAATAAAAGGAGTTAAAGTACAATTTTTTCCTTAAACTTTTAATAATTTGACAACTTTAATCTAACTAATTTCCAATAACAATTTGACAAGTGTTACTGTTTTTTTTTAATAAAAAAAGTTAAAATAATCAAATAAAAGAAAATTGTATAAGGAAAATTTAAAAATATTGATGAAAATATGAAATTTTTTACAAGGAAATGATGAAATAGGGAAAACAAAAATATTATTTTTCAATATATAAAATATGATTTTTTTTTTATAAGAAGATGAAAAGAAAAAAAAAAACAATTCAAAAAAAAGGGGGAAGAAAAAAAGGAGGTGGAGATACAATGGAGACTTAGGGCGAGGAAGATTGTGATGGAGATCCCATGTCGATGATCCTTTTTTTGGTTCAACATGTTTTTTAATATATCTTTTATAATTTGATTACCACCAACCATATTTGAGATGGATAGTGGAGATCCATCTATTTATTTATTAAAAAAATAAATTATATAAATAGATTTTCATTGTCCATCTAAGATTTGACGGTGGAAAATTTAGGACTTATTTTTTCTTTTTGTATAATATATTTGAACATTTTTGTTATCTATTTTTTTTTGTTAGCATGTGGCACGTTTTTTAATTAAAGATAAAAAAAACCTTTTGAAACCATTAATTTTAACTAACAATTGAATAAGTAAGAGATCAAATTAATGAGTTTATGGAAATATAGGAACCAAGGATACTAAAATTGAAAAGACAGTTAAAAATAGATAATTCGTGAAAAACCAGAGATTAATTTAATAACCGCCTTGAATAATAACTCAATAGAAAAAAAAAATCCCAAAATTAAAGGAAATAAAGCTAGAAGTCCTAGAACTCTAGAAGTAATTTAAGAAGAAAGAAAGGAAAAAAGAAAAAAAGAAAGAAAGAAAGAAACACTATCGAGATGGAATGACAGGGTATCAAACAAAGCTTTTCTAATATTCTCTGCCCACCAACTTTTTTGGGAATCTTCTGTTTGGACTGCATTGCCACTCCAGTTTTATTTAATCAAATTCAAAACCATTTTTTTATATATACTAATAATATTCACACGTTTGACTGACTCAGCCGACTTTCTCTGAGTTGACTCAGTCCTACTTATAACAAAAACTGAGTCAGTGTAATTCTGCCAAAATCTCTCTCAATATCATCTTCCTCTCGAAATCTCTCCACCAACATCGCTCTCCTTCACCGATTTCTTCTGCTTCTTCTTCACCAACATTCCCAAAAGTGTTGTCCAGATGGGAAATCTAACACGTTCCATGAAATTACAGTAATTGTCTATCATCAACACGATCTCTGCCATTTCGGGACGGTTCTCTTCTTCCTCAGAAACGCAACGCGCCGCCACATGTAAGATGTGTCCGACGGCGACCTCCATGTGGGGTGGAAGAGCAACCCTCTCGTCGCATACTTCCGCTATCCGATCCTCCTTTATCAACGGCATTGCCCAGTCAACGATCGAAGACGGAGCTCGAGACACATCAATGGCTTTTCTGCAACTTATGATCTCCAACAAAACGACCCCGAAGCTGAAAACGTCGTTTTTGGTGCTGAGTTTGGCGGGAGAAGTGTAAGAAGGGTCCAAATATCCGATAGTCCCAGCGGGTTGAATCTGACTCAGTGAGTCAGGCTGCGAAACAGCAAGTCCGAAATCGGCCAACCTAGGGTTCCAATCCGAGTCGAACAAAATGTTTGCTGATTTAATATCTCTGTGAATAACCGAAGGGTTGCTCTCATGAAGGAACTGGACGGCTCTGGATATCTGTACGGCAATCTCTACACGTTTCTTCCATGGTGGAGGAGGAGCGGCGGAGGAGACGTGAAGCAATTCATGGAGAGAACCATTTGGCATGAACTCCATGACCAGAAGCTTGTTTTCTTTAAAACCCGAGTCATGACTCGTCCCTAGAAAGTTGACCACGTGAGGGTTTTGATGATCATCATGATGATGTCGTAGTGATGACAGCACTTTGATTTCGTTTTGGAGCTTGTTGATGTTATCGTCGTTGAAGGAAGCTCTTTTAACGGCGAGTAGGTGGAGATCGTCATTTTGTTGTGGAAAGATGCCTTTGTAGACCGATCCATGGCTTCCTTTGCCGACGAGTCTTGATTCAGAGAAGCTTTGTGTTGCCTTCGCAAGCTGTTCATAATCAAACTCTTTGGTATTATTGATCATTTATTTTTTTGGTGTGTGTTTTGTGGGTTTTCTTGTTTGTTTATTATAATGAAGATTTTCAAGTGTTTTTGGACTGCTTGTGTACTGTGTATGAGAGGGCTTGTTAGTATATAGTTAAGTGATATGTGGAGGGAAAAATGGGTTTGTTAATTTGTTCTAAAAGGAAGAGTGAGAGGGAAATCGAAGCTTTTTTTATTTATTTATTTTTGTATAGATAACGGGGCTTTGGCGGGACAAGAAAAGTAAAATTATAATGGAAGAATTATTGAAAGAAGAAAAAGAGAGTTTGGAGAAAAGCAAAGAAAGTGAAGAGAGAAGAGAGGGTGGTGTCCTAGCTAGTTAAAAGGAACGATGGATGAGTCATGAGTGATTGAGTGGGATGCTCTTCCATTACCTGCTCTACTATTGTTGGGTACCCCGCCAACTCTTTTCCTCTCTTCTTTTTATTTTTATTTAATTAATCTAATCATTTCATTTTAATTATATATTAATTTCTTATTACATGGTAATCTATATATATTATATTAATCCACATGAGTTGTACACATTTGTATTCGTTTTTGGTTGGGTGCATGGGGGTTTTTCCATCTTACATGTAAACACTATAAATAAAAAAATGACCTAAAATGACAATTTTTTTTAACAAATTTTAAATACGTTATTATAGGTATTATTTTATGATAAATTTTATTAATTATCATTATATTTTATTAAATTAAGGTTTTTATTAAAAATTGTCACAATTAGTTAAAAAATATGATAATTTATGACAAATAATATAATTAGTTACAAAATTACTATATAAAAAAAGAAATATTTTTATTTTGTGACTTATAAAAATGTCACTAACAAAAATAAAAAGAATCTTTCTTTTACGGAAAGATAATTAAGGGAAAAAATCTTTTTTTCTTGAATCAACCATTCAATAGCGGTCGTTCTAAGAAAAAAAAAATCTTTATATTATTAAGAGATTGATTAAAGAATTCTTTTAAGGAATATATATATATATATAATATTATCTTAAAATAATTAATTAAACTATACGTTTTTCTAAGACTAAAAAATCTTTTTAAATTTTCACTAAGTTATTTTACAAATAAGGTACACGGTTTTTACAAGGCACCATAAATATTTAATTTTATTTTTTGAAGAAAAAAACATCATAGTTATGGTGTGTGTGTGTGTGTTTTTTTGTTCTTATCTCATCTCTACGTCTTATGGTTCTTATCCCATTTTCATGTCTCTTGGTTCTTCCTTTGTCTCTCGGCGCAACTATCTAGATTTTCTCTTTATTTCTCTTCTCCTTGAAAACATTTTTTTCCGTTTGAAACCATGATTCATCGAAGAAGTCACCAAGATTGTAGAGAACATTTATATTTTTCTAAGGTTTTTTTATATTATAATTTTAGGGTAAATTTTATATATTATCTAATCCTTTCATGTTTGCATTTTTTTAAATTGATAGTTTTGATAATTTAATTTGTTTTAGTGTTTGTTTTATTCTACTCGTTTTTCAGGGTCGGAATTTCACATTCGAGCTTTATATATTGAAAGTTTCTTTGAATAAGGTACGATTTTTTTATGAGGAATTTTATATATTGTTTTAGGGATATATATTTCTTAAGTTATTTGTTCAAAATTTTTATAAGGAATCCATAATAATTATTTCACGATTTATAGGCGTTGCTCTTATATTTCCACAGTAAATGCCAATTATTTGTAAATGTGCATACTAACTGTTTGATAAAATGATTCTTACAGAACAACTAATTGTTTGATGTAGTATTGAAAAGAAAATTCTGTCTTGATAGGAAATGTAAGCTTATCTTGATTTCAATTTTTTAGGGTTTGTTTTCTTGTACTTAATTTTAGGGTCAAAATCTCAAATTCGAGATTCATATATTGAAAGTTTATTTGAATAAGGTATGATTTTTTTTATGTCGACTTTTATATATCTCTTTAAGGATATCGATGGAGAGTTTTTCAATTGGTATAATTTTTCTTTATATTTTGTTATTTTACACTTTTCCCTCTTTCTTTATTACCGTTGATGTTGAAGCTTTATTTTTTGAGTTGATGATAATGACTGAAAATATATTTCTTCTTTGTTTTAATTTTTTAGTTGAATGTAATGACCATATTTCTTTGCTTACACTTTTATTTTATCCCTATCAGTTGAGTGGAAAATGATGATTTTTTTTCCTTTGTCATAAAATTTATGTTTCCAGCATTATCTCATGTGAGATGGTGGATTGGTAGGTATTAAGCTACATGCATATTCTCAATTTTCGTTAACTCTAGGTTCAACATAATGTGCTTGTTTTATGCTTGGATATCAAACTTATATAATTTAATTTATACTTGTACAAAGTTTTACCAATATTATTGTATTTTTCTTTAGTAGAATTTGGAGACGTTAATTTGTTCTCACTATTTTTTTTCTTCATGTCTTCATGTATCTACCTACGGACTACAGTGGATCATTGGCTTCTAATATTTCACAATCAAGACCTTAGAAGTTTCACTTTCACTTATGTTAACATAGATTGGTCGGGTTAACATACGTTATTTAGCAAAAGACTCTGAAAGAAGTTGTATTACTTTTGTAATAATACGATATTATGTTAGTTTTTGAACATATTTTTAAATGGAATGAATATTTATAGAATACAATATCATTCGAGTGACATGTTTAATTTTGCTATATTTTATTTTCTTTTTTTATACAATTTACATTCATATTAAATTTTTATAATTGATTAAATTGTCACTAAGTATTAATATAGTGACATAATATTAATATTGTTAACTATTACTAAGTCTGCGTGTGACAAATTTTTGATGGTTAACTTAATTGTCACTAAGTTTGTCTTTAGTGACATAATTTTCAGTTATTATTTGTTAGTAGATTTATTAAATAGTGACACTTTTCAAACAATAAATTGTCACTAAGAATGTTTATAGTGACAAAATCTTCAAACGGTTAATTGTCACTAAATTTATATTTAGTGACACAATTTTTATTTTGTCACAAATTAAGGTCAAGTGATAATGTGTCACTAAAAGTTATGATTTGTGACAAGTACCAAAAAACTGTCACAAATACTTTTAATGACGGGAGCAAAAGTGACGAATTGCTAGTGATACATTTTTGTCACAATATTGAAATAGTGACAATTTCTTCACTTATAGTGACAAATAATTTTTGTCACTGTAGGTAAATTTTCTTGTAGTGAGAACACGGTCTCTCCCATCTATAGTGTTGGAGAAATTGTTTTTTTCATCCATGAATCTGATAAGCACATCCAGGGGCGAAGCAGGGTGTTTTGGTAGGGTGGCATAAACTAATTATATAATTTTTTTTAAACGACTATAATGATATGAGAAAATTATATCGACTGAAATTTTTTAAGATAACTTCTAAACAAAACACATAAATTGTTTTAGAAGATAACGATTAGATAAGAAAAAAAATGTAATTCCAATACAATCATGAACTATCTTAGTTTTTAACAAATTTTGAGAGAATGTAGAACGATAGAACCGTAGAAGTGAAACTTTTCCTACTTATTCAAACGTGTTTAGCATCAAAAGTTTATTTTGTTTGTATATGATACTCTAATGTGTTTTACTTTTTTGTGTTTAGTTATGTTAGTTTGATAAATATAATTATAAATTAAGCATAAAATATAAGACTCTAAGGGGGTAAATGTAAATGTGTAACTTTGTAAAAAAAAATCAGAAAAGTTAGCCTGCTAAAACCTCCGCCCTTGAGCACATCCATATTTTAATAAAAAAATTAATTATAAAAATATCTCAATATGAATTTACCTTTAAGGATAAATTAGTTTAATTAAAAATAAACCAAATAATATATACACTCATTAATTATATTAGGGGTATTATCACTAAAGTCCCTATTTTTTCATGAATTGTCACATTTTTAAACGTCTTTGTCATATTAGTCACTTTAGTCCAAAAATACATCAATTTAGTCTATTTGACCAAAAACTAAAGGTCAACTATAATATAATATATAACAATACAATTTTACCCTTTATTGTTATTTTTAAAATTTTTCCTTTTAGTCCCTCTAATTTCAATAATAGCTGATCAATCCCTGAATAAATAAAATGCTTTTATCAAGGATTGAACCTTCAACCTTATGATTACAAGCCACAACCTCTAACCAATTGAGCTACTCTAGTTTGTTGTTGAGAATTTGTTGATTTAAATGTAAATATATATATATATATATAATTTGTTTAAACTAATTTAAATCTGTTTATAAAATTTGATAAACTTATATTTAATAATAATAATAATAATAATAATATATAAAAACATATTTATGAAAATGAAAAAGAAAATAACAAAATAAAAGTAAAAAAAGGAAAAAATGGAATTTTTATTTATTTTTCTTCTCTGTTGTTGATTTTTTCCCTTTTAATTTACGGGTCTTTGATTTTCTGGGTTTTTTTTTTATCAAATTGAAATAATATATTTTTTTAAAAGAAAAAAAATCCAAAAAAAAAGAAAAAAAAATTACAGGCTTTGATTTTTTAGATTTTTTGGATTTCCTTTTATTTTGTTATTTTCTTTTTCATTTTCATAAATATGTTTTTATATATTATTATTATTATTAAATATAAGTTTATTTTAAATTATATAAACAGATTAGATATATATACATTTAAATCAACAAATCCCCAACAATAAACTAGAGTAGCTCAACTGGTTAGAGGTAGTTGCTTTTAATCACTAGGTTGAAGGTTCAATCCTTGATAAAAGCATTTTATTTTTTCAGGGATTGACCAGCTATTATTGAAACTAGAGGGACTAAAAAGAAAATATTTAAAAATAACTATAAAGGGTAAAATTGTATTTTTATATATTATATTATAGTTGAGCCTTAGTTTTTGGTCAAATAGACTAAAGTGATGTATTTTGAAAAAACAAGGGACTAAAGTGACTAATATGGCAAGGACGTTTAAAAATGTGACAATTCATGAAAAAATAGGGACTTTAGTGATAATACCCCATTATATTAATATCTTCAAATATATCGCTTTATTAAAATATATATATATATATATATAAACCCGAATTAAACCATAATTATATTTCAAATATCAAAAGCTTTCATTATCATTAATCTAACTTCTAAGCAAAAGTTTTCATATTTAATACGACCGATACAAGAGAAAAAAAAAAACCTGAGAATCAAAAAAATTAAAGAAATGAAAATGATTAGAATCCTAGGCTTAGAGAATTGCTGGATCATGGCTTTTGGAGAGGAGAGATTATACATATTTATTTCCCAGAGAGTGTAGTAGCAATGGGAAACTACCGCATTACAACTAAAAAGCTAACAACATAAAAGATGCTACAATAATTAAGTTCGATAAAAGGAAAACAATATTAACGTTTTAGTTTGTTCCGAAGCCAGAATAAAGTCTGTTTTATCGATGCTTTTCTCAAAATGATAATAAAAAATTTGGATTTAATTAAGGTTGCACGCATCGGAAATTTTAAGCATTGTTTTGTATCCATGAGATCAATGGTGTTATGAGGATGTGAAATCTGTTGTAATAGATATCAACAACTTCACATAATTGAGTTCTCTTTGTTTTCATTTTCTTGAAGTAGAGCTTCTCGAAATTTAAGAATTTAAGAAATCTCCAGACTGCATTTTCGAACTTGGAGAACTTAAGAATTTATCATTTGTGAAATTCGGTATATTAATAACTTAAGAGTGCTTATAAATAAATTGTAGGGTATTGTCAATTTAGTCCCTAAATTTTGGGAAAAGATCAACTTTTTAAGTATATTTGCCTTTTTAAGACCCGTGGTCCATAACTTTCCAAAAATGTATCAAATATGTCTCTTTGACCAAAAAACTTAACAGTCAAAGGTTAAAAATTAATTAAATTGACCATTTTATCTATAACTTTAATTAAATGATGTAAAAGTACTAGTTTACCTTCTAATATTTTAAAATTTTACAGTTGAATTTGACTTGTAATCCAATAAAAATTTAACACGTGTCACTATTTAGAAAGTAAATACAATAAATTACATAAAATTGCTAAAAAAAACTAAGGTGGCGTGGGTTTGAAGCTGTCAAGCTGAACCGATCTGCTCTCTCTTTCTTTTTCTGATTTTTAATTTTAAAACTAAATATTGAAGTTTATTAAATTAATTTATGTTGTGTTTTATATTAATTTTTTATTAGTTGACATAATGACATGTGGCATATTCATTGCGTAAAGACAAAACTACCCCTAGATCAATTATATTTGACTGACGTTTGACTTACGGATGGACTTGTTTGATACATTTTTGAAAAGTTAGGGACCATGGGTCTTAAAAATGCAAACACGCTTAAAAATTTGATATTTCCCCAAAACTTAGGGACTAAATTGATAATACCCCTAAATTGTATTAAAATTAAAACATTTATTTAAATAAGGGTACTATTGACATTAAGATAAATGTTTATAGTAATGTTTTAATTATAAATTTAGACATGAGTGTAGTTATAATATATGGGTATGCTTATCATATTTATGAGTGTCAATATCCGCACCATTCTTTCTGATCGTTACAAAAACTATTACAGTAGAACTGTCAAGATTAGTCAAAATCTAATAACACATGTACGGCTCAGATATCTATGGGGCTACTCCCATAATGGTAGATAATTATTCTCACAAATCGGATAGAAAACTCTCCATACATACTTATAAAATGCGCATGGTGAAATAAAGATACACTTGCCATCAATTATAAGAGGTGATGTACAATAAATGCATTATTTGACCTGTGTTTTTATTTTTTTTTACAGAAATAAAATAGTTATTAATCTATATTCTTATATATCACAGGTTAACACTACCCATTGTTTAATTACAAAATTTTACATAATAAAATGAAAAATTATGGATCTTATTTAAACGAATGATTAATGAATGATAATTTTGTGGTTAAATGAATAAGTGCCAAATGGACAAGTTATCATAGTTACTACTTATAGCAGAAATGTTTGTAAATTTCTAACTAAAATTACAATTCATTACAAACTAATACTCCTTAGTTTATCTATTTAAAAATATTTTTTGATAAAATATCTGTTTAAAAATATTATTCTATTTAAATTTTAAACCATAATATCTATTCAATTTTAACAAATTAGTTAAACAATAATTCTACTGTGTCCAAATTTGGATACAAATGATGTAGTATCATTATCTGGACACCAGATTTGGACAACTAATTTGGACAAATAGCATTACTCTTAGTTAAAATGTCTAATCTTAGATATGATCACAATCTCAATCAAATTTCAGGCCAGTAAAATCCAATATAATTTGAAGTAGATCAAATCAACTAAGCTAATTCGTATGTTTGCCCACTTGAATGAAAAGTTCATGATAATTTATATGACATAGAATATCTGTCTCTTTAATTACTTTTACTTTTATAAATTGATTTTATTTTTTATTTTTGGACAAAATTTTATTTTCTTTTTGAAAGGTTATAAATTAATTTTCAAAACCTTTAAATTTGAGGTCAAATAAGTACATATAAAAAAATGTGAATGCTTTTTATTTAAAGCATTTTGGGTCCAAATAATTAAATTCTTCTTATATAAGATCATCTCCATTGTTTGTATCCTAAAAAGTAGGAGAGTAATCAAAATTTAATTATTTATCTAAAAAAATACTGTCCAACAGAGTTACTCAAATTTAGCAATAACAGTTATCAATAATCAAATTGTCTCTCCAATAATCAAATTTGAAGATTGACTTTCAATAATCAAAATACAAACTTAACCAAAAATAAATACCATTGTAGTTTTATTTTTCTTTCTCATCTGTGGTTTTTTTTTTCTTTTTTTTTTCTCTGATCACCTATGTATCTTATCATTGTTTCGACCCCCAAAATTTCAGTCAGGTAAAATTCGCATTTTCATTACGAATGGATCAATACCCATATCATATACCTTCTCTTGTCTTTTATAAGTTTTTTTTTACTCTTAAAATAAAAATGAGCGGGAATAGTAAAAAATGAGGCAGGATTAGATTTTTGATTTAGATAAAATAGATTTTTGATTTAGATAAAGTGTACCATTGTGGAATATACAATCATCAAATTTAACAATCCCTAAAAACAATCTCAAATGCTGAGGTGACAACTTTTAATTATCCAAATTTGCTTATACCATTAGAAATGCTTTACGGATAATACATAAGACTAGGAAATTAAAGATATTTTCGACAACAAACAAAGGAAATTAAAGATAAAGTACAAAGTTATAATGGATAAATAGGTGTTAAGAATATCCTGAATAACTGAATCTGTGGTTGTCTAACAAATTTAATCCCAGGAACCTAGGAACAGAATAGCCAATATAATTAAGCTAACAAATTCAACTTAAAATTTTTCTTTTTTGGTTAATTTAAGGCTACATTTTCCGTTCATGGATGATGGTATACTGTATACCAAAATTTACCACTAGGACAACACATAACTGGCCATATCCAACTCAATTTTACTTCCACATTGTTACATGTACAAATTTAGAATGAATTGAACTTGTGTGAATGATTAAAGTGGTAATATATATATATATATATATATATATATATATATATATAACCTTTTCTATCAACACCCCATATTTTAATACAATTAATGAAATTGCGTGCAATTGAATATGTTTCGATAAAAAATTTTGTATACATCCTAAGAAATACACATTTGGTACAAAAAATTGAAAATTGATAAACAGTTAAAGTGAGAAATAGAAATACTTGTACATAAATTGTAACTCTCTTTTGTTAATAGAATTTTACCTTTTCAAAAAAAAAATGATAATGATATCTAAATTTCTAATAAAAATATTAATATTTTATTAAAATTTAATTATAACGAAAATAAATCCAAATTTTTAAATGATAAATTTAATTGATAAAAAAACTTAAATAAACTAAAATCAATATTCCACTTAAATTTCGCTTATAATATAACTATTATTAAAATGTCACCCTCTCTTCTTTCTTCATATTTTTTTAATATTTCACCCTTATCAAAATGCCAAAAAATAACATGGAATTGAAAGTGTTGTATACTATAATTTTGTTAATTAGTTTTTTTTTCTTCTGGATTTACCAGTTTAGTATTGCTGTAGCTTTTAAAATAATCACTATTAGCTATTATAAAATTAATATTTTACTATTTTCTTACCAAGCTAACCCTAAAACTTGTTAAGTATTCAAAAAAATTTAGAAAAAAAAAACTAATTAACAAAATTATAGTATACAACACTTTCAATTCCATTTTTTTATCAATAAAGTTACTTTGTCCAAATTTAGTGTCTAAATCTGGTACCCAAATGATGTGGCAAAACTCTAATCCATTCATTTAAATTGTATTAGATTTGTATCATTTAAATGAATCAATTAGAGTGTTGTCACATCATTTGGGCACCAGATTTGGACACCAAATTTGGACAAAGTAGCATTACTTTTTTTTATTGACATTTTGATAAGGGTGAAATATTAAAGATATATGAAGAAAGAAGAAAGAGAAAAAAGATTTAAGATAGAAAGGAAAGAAGTCACTTCTAGTGAAATGAGGGAGAAAAAAAAGAGGAAAGATAAAAAATAATTGAGAAAAGATAATGAAATATGAAATTAAAATTTAGGAGAGAAAATAAAAAAAAATAGAAAGTAAATAAAAACATTAATAGAAGAAAGAGAAAGAAGATTAGAAAGTATTAAATAAAGGGAAATTATCATTCCCCCCTGAGGTTTGCCATATTAGATAAACTGGTCTCTCTAGTTTCAATAATGACCAGTCAACCCCCTGAATCCCAAATTATTGAATAATTGACCTTACAATTAAAAACCACACAATCTAATCAGCTGAGCTACTCCAACTCTTTGTTAAAGATATGTTGATTTAAATTTATATATATAGTTATCTAATTTGTTTACAATAATTTAAATCTGTTTGTATAATTTAAAATAAAATCATATATATATAATTTAAAATAAACTTATATTTAGTAATAATATATAAAAATAGATTTATGAAAAAGAAAAAAAATAAGAAAACAAAAGGAAACCCAGAAAATCAAAGTCCCGTAAATTCCCGTAATTTTTTTACCTTTTTTTTTTTGAATTCCTTTTCAAAAAATATATTATTTAAATTTCATTAAAAAAAACCCTAAAAATCAAAGCTCATAAATTGAAAGGGAAAAAATTCAAAAAAGAAAAAGAAATAATGAAAAAAATAAATAAATTCTTTTTAAATATATGAGTTTATGTATAATTTAAAATAAGCGCATATATTTAAAAGGAATTTTGAAAAAAGAAAGAAAAAAATTTATGGGCTTTGATTTTCTGGATATTCTGGGTTTCCTTTTGTCTTTGTTTTGTTTTTGTTTTTCAAAAATCGGTTTTATATATTATTATTAAATATAAGTTTATTTCTAATTATATATATGAGTATATTTTAAATTATACAAACATATTTAAATGATTTAAAATAAATTAGATAATTATATATACACATTTAAATCAACATATCTTTAACAATGAGTTGGAGTAGCTCAGCTGGTTAGATTGCGTGGTTTTTAACAACAAGGTCAAGTGTTCAATACCTAATGGGAACATTTTATTTTTTCAGTTAACTGTCAAATGCTTTTTGGATGGAAAACTTGACAGAATGGGCAAAATGACTAATAGTTTGGATTTCAGGAGGTTGACTGGTCATTATTGAAACTAGAGAGACCAGTTTATCTAATATGGTAAACCTCTGGGGGGAAATGATAATTTCCCTTAAATAAATATAGACCCTTCAAACACCTCGGATTTAATGGGAACAAAAGTGTCAGATTCTCTATAAAAAAATAGGGCTATGGCACTGTGAGGCAAATGGGTGCTACACTGTTAAAATCGGTTATCGGGTGGGCCTTGCGATGAATGAAGGTGCTACCACTTCAGGTTTGAATGAGACAGATTTGTGGTGGAAATTCCTTTGGAGAGTTGGGATTCCCACAAAGGTTAAAGTTTTTATTTGGACAGCTTGCCATGATTGGATCCCTTCGATGGCTAATCTTGCTCGTCCTGGAATGGCGATGCAACCGCTATGTCCAATTTGCAACAGGAAGGAAGAAACTACAATGCATGCAATATGGGGTTGTCGTAATCTTCGATCGGTTCGCAATGTTTGGCCGGGTATTTAGGCAGCTTATTCTCAGTTCTTTGACTTCATGTTGGATAACTTCACACGCTTGAGTGGTGATGATTTGAGTCTTTTGTGTGTGGTAGTTTGGTGGATTTGGCATCATAGAAACCAAAGGGTGCATGGATTGCAGGATATTAATATTGGTGATATCAATGAGTGGTCTCAGAGCTATGTCAATGAATTTCGGGATGGTGGGATGCCAAAAGATAAAAGACCTCCCCAAGTGGCTCGATCTGCAGTCACTTGGACACCTCAAAAACCTGGTTTTTATAAATTAAATACAGATGCTGCGATAAATAAATCTGGAGAATGTGTTGGTTTGGGTATGGTTATTCGTGACTCGACGGGCTTTGTTATGTCTGCGAGTTCTCAAAGAATTGTTGCGAATCACAGTCCCCAAGTGGCTGAGGCGCTTGCAATTAGACAAGGGCTACTTTTTGCTTGAGATTGTGGTTTGTTTCCTGTGGAAATTGAGTCTGATGAAGCAGTTGTAGTTAGGTGGATTAAGGATGGGAGCCAAGCTTGCTCAGATATAGGTCTCATTATTATTGATATTTGTGCTCAGCTTCCTTACTTGTGTTGTACTGCTATTGAATATGTGTCTAAGAAGGCCAATCAAGTGGCTCACTTTTTAGCAAAATATGCATTGTCTATTGATAATGATTGCTTTTGGTTGGAGGAGTACCCTTCTTATATTAGGCATTATGTTATGGTTGATTGCCAGACACCCTTGTAATGTTTGTTTTGGAATGAATCTTAGCTTCAAATATATATATATATATATACATAAATTTTCAAGTCAGTACGCATTGATATAACTTCATCAGTGCGTTGAATGTTGACCAATAGATTTACATACTTTGACTCAAAATGTATGCACTTGTCAAAACTTCTCCATAATCGGTGATCCACATGCAACACACTGATATAAGTCATATCAGTGCGCACTTAGGAGAAAATGACTGTATATATATATATATATATATATATATATTTGTATATATACCTCTCTCTTTCTCTCTCTATATTGGATTTCCTATCAGTATACTCTGATATAAGGAAAATATAGAATATCAAAATCTAAGTGTCGGTTTTATCCGATGGTTAGATTTAGATATTGAAAAAATATATTAAAGATAAAATAAATATATTAAAGCAAAGTTAATATATAAAAAAAATTATCTGTTTATTTAATTATTTTACTGTTCCAACAACAACGTTAATTTCCTTTTTTCTTCCCTTGTTTTTTTTTAAAAAAAAAACGTTTTTCCTTCTTAATTAAAAAAAAACGATGCATTTTCTTCTAAAAAAATAATCCATTTTCTTCAATTTTCTTCCATGTATAATTATAATGCTTCAGGAAAAAAAAACTATGTATAATTAAACCATTATGTATAAAATAAATCGAAATCAATATCTGTGTAAATAAACCGAGTTAGGCGAGTTGGAACACTGAGTGGTTGAGTTTCAGGCCATCCAGGGTTTAGGATGTTTCAGAGTAGACATGACGCCGGTTCCGGTTCCAGTTCCGGAAGGACTGGAACTGGAACCGGTGGTTTCGGTCCGGTTCCGGCGGTTCCACTGGTTCGATTCCAAATTTTTTTTTTTAAAAAAAACAATCCAAAATTCCAAACACTCAATCAAACCCTACACCTAAAATACCCAATTAAATCCTACTCCTGAAAATCTGAAATACCCAAATGACCCAACCCTAAATTTCCAATCCCTAATCACCTCATCAATTCAAACACACATGCAACTATCACAAACCCAAAATCACTCAAAATCACACACACACACACTAACACACACAACCATCACAAACCGGCCAAACCCAAAATCCAAAATCACACAAATCACACAATCGCACAAACCCAAAATCACACACACACACCCCACCACAGAGTCACAAACCCAAAATCCGAAGAGATCAAAGAGAGAGAGAGAGAAGAGATCGGAGATCGGAGGCGATGAAGAGGAGAACAGCGATGGATGAAGAAGAGATCGGCGCACCGGCGACAGGATCGATGGCTGTCGGCGACGAGAAGAAAAGAAGGAAAGAAAGAGAGAAAAAACGAGAGAAAGAGAGGGAGAGAGAGATCTGAGAAAGTGAGATTGAGAAGAGAGAAAGTGAGAAAGAAAGAAAGAAACTGTGAGAGAGAGAGAGAGAAAGAGAAAGAGAAAGTGGCGTGGGAAATACTGGGAATGTGGGATTGTGGGGAAAAAGGGTAGGCCTGACGCTTGTAGAGAGGTTAAAAAAAAAAATTGTTGGAACCGCCCGGTTCGAACAAGACCGGAACCGGCGGTTCCGGTCCGGTTCGAACCGGGCTGTTCCTCAAAATTTGGAACCGGAACCGCCCGGTACTGGTTCCGGTCCGGTTCCAGAACCAGAACCGTTTTTTTCGGTTCCGGTTCCGGTTTTTTTTGGACGGTTCCGGTTCGGTTCGGCCGTTCGAACCGAACCGGCGTCTAGACAGTCGAACCGAACCGGCGTCATGTCTATTTCAGAGTTCATCCAAAGAGTTTAATTGGGTTCAGGATATGATGTTTGCACACTAAATCCAATTATTTCACTTGTCATGTTTTCTTTTCTGCAACTATTTTATTTATGTTTCATTTCTTTTCATATTTGTTTCCAAAACAGAAACAAAATTTTCGATTTATTTTTCTGTCATTAAGAAATTTGACACTGTTTGGATCCAGCTTGGCTACTTTATATATATATATATATATATATATATATATATATATATATATATTCGCACAAGTGCACAACTCGATTTATTATTTACACATAGATAATGATTTTCGATTTATTTATACATAATGGTTTAATTATATTCTGAAGTATTACAATTATATATGGAGGAAGATCGAAGAAAATGGGGTTTTTTTTAAAGATAAAGAAAATGCATCGTTTTTTTTATAATGAAGAAAATACGTTGTTTTTTTAAGGGAAGAAAAAAAGACATTACGTTGTTGGAACAGTAAAAAAAATTAAATAAACAGAGAATCCTTTTATATATATATTATCTTTTCTTTAATATGTTTATCTTATCTTGAATATATTTTTTTCAACATTCAAATCTAACCGTTGGATAAAACCAACACTTAGATTTGGATGTCCTAGATTTTCCTTATATCAATATGCATTGATAGGAAAGCCAATATACATATATACAGAAAATTTCAAGTCAGTACGCACTGATATAACTTCATCAGTACGTTGGATGTTGACCATTAGATTTATATACTTTGACTCAAAGTGTATGCACTTGTTAAAACTTCTCCATAATCAGTGGTCCACATATAACGTACTGATATAAGTTATATCAGTGCGCACTGAGGAGAAAATGACTATATATATATATATATATATATGTATATTCACATCAGTTATATCATTACAATGTATATCATGAGTTGTTGATTAAATATAATTTAATGTTAGCTAAGTCAAAGTAATTGAATCTACCAACTCACATGCATTGTATTGATATAAATGCATCATGCAGAACACCACCGATATATATATATATATAGAAAAAATTTCACCTCAGTGCGCACTGATAAATATTTATCAGTATTTATCAGTGCGCACGCATGTGAACCAATAGATTCAATTGCTTTGGCACAGTCTGCATGTACTTGTCAGTGCTTATCCATAATCTATGACCCACATGCAATGTACTGATATATTTTATATCAGTCCGTATTGAGGAGAAAATGATTATATATATATGTATATACTATGTTGCATATAATGCAATTGTCATCAAATTTATATTTTAAAATTTATTTATATTCTTCTATTTTTGTTTTCAATGAAATTAAAAAATCCACGACCTCAAAGGAAAATATGATTGATTAATTAATTAATCAATATCTTTTGAAATTACAAAGGAAATTAATTAATTAATTAATTAATATTATTAATCATGATTAATTAATTCATAGAGATGTCTTTTGAATTTATCGAAATGTTCGTATTTTCTATTAATTAATTAATTAATTAATATTAGGCTCTTGGGCGTAGCTTAGCTGGTCGATGGATGAGCTTGGGGTTTGGACAAATAACTCTCAAGTCAGTGGCTCCAATCCTAAAAATATTTCAAAAAAAAAAAAAATCTGGTCTAAATAGATAGATACTGTGAAAAAAAATATTATATTAATATTCTTAAACTTATCAATATGTTAATGTGATTAATTAAGTAATAGACGATATGAGGTTGGTCCGGTGGTAAACTCTGCACACCTATACCATGAGGTTGCGGGTTCGAGTCCTCCCCTTCCTTTAAAAAAACTCCGAATTTATATAATAGTGTAATACTTAAAAAAAATTAATAGATGTCTTTTGAACTCATTTTATATTTTCTATTAATTAATTAGTTAATATGATTTATTTATTTATTTAAAATCAATGACTTTTGAATTTTGATATTATCAACCTGTTCATTTTTATTAATTAGTTAATAAGTATTAATAATAATATGAGTATATGACACATGACATCTTCTAGGGTAGCGTTTGGTACGGGGACGGGACAGGACAACGTATGACTGGACTGGACTGGACTGGATTGGACAGTTGTTCCGTATTGTGTTTGGAATGTATGGGATATAACTATGGATTGTACTGTTATGCGTTTGGTATGGCTGGGACAGGACTGGATAAGAGGTTCAAATGACCAGAGTGCCCTCCTTATATATAATAATATACACTATAATATTATATAATAATATATAATAATATTAAATAATACTATATATAATATATAATAATATGTAACATGTTATTATATATTATATATATTATTATTTAATAAACAATAATATTATATATATATATATCTTATATATAGAGAGAGAGATATAGATACAATATTAAATATTACTACATAAACAAAATATAAAAAATATAATATATATATATATATATATTATATAATGTATAATATATATTACAGTATAATTAATATCTGTAATATATATATATTATATTTATATATATTAATAATATATATTATAAATTATATATATATATCCTATATAATAATATAATACATCAATATATATATATATATAATATATAATAATATAATAATATTATATATATATATATATTGATATATTAATTATTATTGTTATTATATATATAAGATATATATATATATAATATTACATATTATTACATATACAATATATATATAGATAATAATATTTAATATTTTATATATTATTATATATAATAATAAAATGTTATATTATATATATATATATATATATATATATATTACATTATATTACATATATATTTTATATAATATATATATATATATATATATATATATACTGATATACATATTATTACAATATATATATTAAATAAATAAATATATATATATATATATTTATCATATATAAGAATAATGTTGATATATTATATATATTGTATATATATTATAATATATTAAATATTATAATATATATATATATGATATATTAAATATTATTATATATAGGATATATATATATTATTAAATAATATTATATATAATATATATATAACAATATATTATTATATAATATATATATATATATATATAATATTGGACATGATTGTAATTTTTTGAACATATCAAGGGTAAATTGGTTTTTTTCACATCTGTCCCATGCCATGGGACAAGTAGTCCCATGGTCTGAGGTAGGACAATTTTTCCTAATTTTTATCCCACCTTATCCTGTGTTGTCCCATGCTAATATCGTGCCAGACGTTGGACAAGAGGAAACTGTCCCACGTTGTCATGTCCTGTACCACGTACCAAACGCACCCCTAAGGATAACAATAGTCACAAAAGTTGTTTGTGTTTAATTTTAGTCAATTAGTTGACTTATATTAGCATAAATATGCTTCAAATTTAGAAGCAACGGGAAATGATCGATGGCCGTAATAGCACATCAATTTTTCAAGTAATTTATATTGTTCATACTGATTTTTTGAAAATTGGGTTCGTTTGTCTACTTGTTTGGTGACAGGTATTAAGTTGATAGTTAGATGGGCGATTCGAATATTGTTTTTCGTGATTGTTTGGCTACCGCTTTTTTTACGGCTGAATTTTGTACATAATTGAACCATTGAAAAGTGTTAATAGCCAAACTTGGATAAGGACCAAAGGGAATTTTTCACCCTCCTAGTCTGACTCCAGGCCCGAGGTCATCCATCAGGAGACCACGCTTCCCAAAGTCGAGCTACGGTACCACCCCACATAAATAAAGGCGAGCTCCAGAAACACCCGGAGTAGAGCCTGACGCGATCAGATCGAGCCCACGTCACCAAACCTGAAATCAGGAAGCTCCCCCGAGGTCGAGATTACCTCTCAACCTCTCCAGAAGCTCGCCTAAACCCTGCTGTCATAGAGGAGTATCCGTAGGGGGTCGCATCAAGCTCCGAGAAATCAAGGGAGGTCAGATCGAGCTTCTGGCTAGATTAAGCACCTGAATACCGGAACCAAGACACTAATCAACCTCGCTATCTGATCTACCTCGCCATACATACCATATTCAACGACCTCTATGAAGGATCATGCTATGAAGATACAAAGATACACATGATCATATCTGGAAACATTACGTACGTGCAGAACAAGTATTAGAGTCCAAAGAGGAAACAAACTGATCTCCCCCAAGATATTCTCCATTCATCTATTAACTCAAAGTCAATGACATTTAAACGAGGAATCCCGCCTGATAAGGAAGGGAGAGACTGAGAAAATCAAGGGGAGAATCAGTTGATTTAACCTACAAAACTACGTATAAATCGAAAGACAGAGAAGGAGAAGAAGGAGACTACTTTTTGACAGGCATACGACAACAACCCTACTACACCCTAGAGAGATTAAGAGCGATTGAGAGATATTTGTAAACGATACACCATTGATAAGAATAAAGAAAACATTTTCGTTCTCTTTTGTTCATTCTCTTTTGATGGTACTGATAATAGTATTTTTTATCATTTTTAACTAGCACTGACTAGAATACATTCTACCTTGACCACCACCTCCGTGGTAGTGGTTTTGAGGGTGTTAATTGAGATTTCTTACCCCGAGTAAAATTTCCGTTAACAAAAAGATTTTTCTTACTATTGTGTTATTATTTGTTATTAACAAATTTCTTATTGCAAACTTTCATAAAATCTATAGTATCCGGAACTGAATCAACTTATTAAAGAGAAATCCAAATAAAAAAAATAAAATGTCAATTTATTAACTTAAACAATGAAGTTAATTCAAATGTGACTCTTACAAGAGATCTTATATGTCTAACATTTTAATAGTGGTATATGTGACACCACCAAAAAAATTCCCTATGAATTTTCTTCGATGCCCGGCTCCAAACAACCTTGTTTCACCAACCTTCTCAAGCAACACACGTGGAATATATGTTGCCCACCAACTGTTAGATGAAATGCAGCCAAAACTCTTCAGCCACCAAGCCTATTTGCCACACTGTCAAGCTTGTTTGCTTCCCCACACCAAGCTTGTTTCAATCTCATAGCCAAGTCTATTAACCAAGCTTGTTTTCAACCTGCCAAACTTGTTTTAAACTCACGCCAAGCTTGTTTGCTCCCTAAATCAAGCTTGTTCTCAGCCCTGTTTTAATGATCCACCAACACCAAGTATTTCGCACACCAAGTGTTTGACAATTTGCCAATCACAACCCCTACTGTAATTGCTACAAACCAATCACGAAATCACTAAGCAAAGTAACACAACAAGGCCAAATGTACACAACACACTCAGACACTGTTTGCACTCGTTCTTACCACACACAATCAATGCAACTCACACAAAGATAAGTAGAAGTAAGAACAACACAAGCCAATTTACGGGAGCCCACTCCCAACCCAATCAATCTCTATTAATCAAGAAACTCTTTACAAAGCTTAGCTGGATCACCACAACAATAACACTTTTTGGCTAGTTGGTGTCTCTACATAATACATATATTTATAGTGCTTTCAAGCACTTGTAGTTACCACCCAATAACTGATAGGCATTGCTGGAGTAACCAGCTTACAACACCTGTTTACAAGCCTACATGGATCCTTCAGAATGTGCCACCTCAAGCTACAGAAGTTGTCTTCATGTAACTGCAAGTAACTGCCATAACCGCCTCATATCAGCCACAGAAAGTAACTGCCACCATTCCATATCAGCCTACACTTTCTGCCCACGTTCTTGCACACATGTCACAAATAATGCTAGTAATTGCCACATATGTCTCTCACATGTTTGATCTTATGTGCCTCTCACATGTCTCTCACGTGCCTTGTACATGCCATATATTGCACATCCCACACAACACATAGCGCACCAACGCTGCCTATTGCAAAGCCAAGCAACACAAAATCTTGCATGCCAAGCTTGTGTCTCATTAGCCAAGCTTGTTCCTTGCATACAGCATGTAACAACACCGCAATATTGCCTTGCCTTGCCTTTTGCCTATTTGCTGCACAATGTTAAGCCAACCAACATCACAATCCAAGCTTGTTTTCACAATGCCAACCCACCAAGGCCCACACATTGCATATTTCAGCCAAGCCATGCCACCCAACATAAATTGCCTAAGGCTATGCCACCCAATATGCCTTGTCTTAAGCTTGATACCTCAACACCAAGCCCACCATAGGCATTCCTGTCTATGCTCGTTTTTGGGGGCGTGACATGCCTTCCTCACTTGAAACAGCCAACATCCTCGTTAGGAGGCCATTTAGGCGCCCTCTTGCCCCTGTTCCTAACCTGTTCCAATAAAGCTCATTTAAAGATAACCTTTTTGATTGTTCCCCTTTTACTGAGGAAGGATCTCCACTCACAGAAACCTCAAGTTTTTGATGAGTCGTCCTCTCTCCCAAAGATCCACTGCCCACCACAGTCTCATCGTGGCCAACAGTTTCTCTGCCTTCATACTTCATAAGCTTCTTAAGCCCCCTCCCAAGCTTTGAACAATCACTATTTTGTTTCTTCTGAAATTGAACAAGACCACTGCAAGAAGTTTAGGATGCTTGCAGATCATCCACCACCCACTTCAATTCTGCCACAACACTAGGCTTGGTCTCTAATTTTGCCACAAAATTTCCTTTATCCAACGCCTTGTTGCCCATTTTACTTGCAGAATAAACTCCATTCTCCTGCATGTTCAAACTCTCATCTATTTGTATGAAGAAAGGATATTCACCATCCCTAATCAAGATGCCAAGAAGGTAAGGAACCAAACTCACCTTGGCCTTCACAAAGAACTCGTTGCCAAGCATCAACTCAAAGTCATCAATAGTCACCACATTCACCATGCATTTCCCATGCCAATTCCCCACTCTCAAGTTTGTTTCAGCCACACCAAGTACCCATACAACACTTGAATTTACTGCCTTTACCAGACTGCTGCTGCTTGACAAGTCCAACTCTAACCTGTCCACCATGTGTTGGGCCAGAAAATTGTTGTCTGCACCTGTGCCTGAACCCGCTTCCTAGTGACTTGTACCGTCACTTGCATCAAGCAATTTCTCTGCTGCCTTTCCATCCTCATTGTATTCAACAACTGTATGGGATTAACACGTACAATATTAGCATCTGAGTCAGTATTTTCAATTTCTTGGCTAACCAGTGCACTGACTTTCTTCTTCATGGGACAATCTTTTGAATGATGTGAACCATATCAAATAAAATAACCATGATATTTACTATAAACATGGTCTTTCACCTTTGTGGTCTCGACTTCTTTCTCCTTTTCTTTTTTTCAATTAGCCTTCTTCTTTCAGTCATTCTTTTTCTTCTTCCAGAACTTACTATCAATTGACTTCCCATTGTCAGCAAAATTGGATGTAGACCCACATAAATGGAAATTAACTAGGCCCTCAGCTATAACCATAACTGTTGGAATGTCTTTCACTCCCTGCCTTATTAACTCTGCATGTACCCACTTCTGCAACTCTGACATAAAGTTGAACAACTTGTCTTCCTCTGACATGTTTTGAATGTCCAACATCAGTGAGCTAAAGTATTTCGTATACTCTCTCACAAAGCTTGTTTGCTTCAGCTTCTTAAAGGACTCCCTTGCCAACCAGCTCGTGTTGCAAGGTAGAAATTGATCCTCCAATTCCTTCTTTAGCACCTCCCGTATGTCAATTTTCGGTTTGTCTGTACTAAGGCCATCAGCCAACCTAGTACGCCACCACAACTTTGTATCCTGATTGTGCCAAAATTGCACTATATTTTGGCCTTCATTTCAATGACCTTAGTCTCATTTTTGAGTGTGTTTGTGTGTGTCTAATATGCTATTTTGTAGTGATTGCAGATATTTGGTGCAATTCAGATAATAGAGATGGAAGCAGGAAGTTCGTAGGAAAAAAATGCCAAAATCAAGGAAGGAATGAAGGCTACAGTGTGCAAGTACTGCGCGAGTACCCTACTCGAGCACTACCCACGCATAAGGAGAGGAAGAATGAAGATTGCTCCATTGCGGGTACTACATGGGTCCCAACCAGCCAAGTACCCGTGCATCGAATAATGGATTTCAGAGTCGTCCAGAACGCGGGTACTACGCGGATTCCTACCCACACACTATCCGCGCAAATACCATGAGCCGAGGAGTAGATCAGAAGCAAAAAGGCATGTGCGCGAGTTACTGCACAAGTACTGATGAATGGATTTTTGTGTCGTTGAAAGCATCGTCAAATATTTATAATAAAATCAACCTTGCTATAAGGCACAATTCAAAAGACATATATAGAAATAAAACTAGTACAACGTGCAAGCAAGGGTATCGTTCTACAAGGATGTGTTTGTTAACCGTTTCAAGTTTTAGAGTTTAGGGAAAGCATGTAAGTGGAATGCGGATGAAGTGAGAATGGTGTGTATGTGTGTGTTGTGTGGTGTGCAGAAAGTGAAGATGGAAATATAAAAATAAACAAGAGAATATGGAGGGGTGAGAATGGTGATTAAATGAGAAATAATAAAAGGGTGGATAGGAGAGATGCATGAAAGTGGTCACACAAGGGTTTACAAGTTCACCATACATAAGTGCACACAAGTGGGTTGTTAGACATTAAGTTCATCAAATTTAAGTTAAAGGTTCGTTCTTGACTTAATCCGATTTTTACCCATTCATAGAGCTAATGGTTGAAGAGTGTGTTGAGAGCCTCTCAAACACGAAACCGCAACCGACATTTGTGAACCAATTCTACAAACCAATGCTAGATTGAGCCCCGATACTAACATGGTAATTGTAAAATGGCAACTTTAGGTGTAATGAATGTGGAAAGAGTAATTGTTCCTCCAACCATAACTTACCTAAAGCCCCTAGCGCAAGAAATAGTCGGATTCCCAATTATTGTAACTCCAACAATTCCTCACCTAGAGCCCCTAGCGTGAGAAGTAGCCAAAGTCCAATATATAACAAAAACAATGTACCAAACCTCTTTAAATATGGCAATTAACAAGTTCATTCATTCTTCCTAGCTAATTAGTCAAGTCTATGCCCGTAATGGCCTTTCCAATGGCACAATCCTAACTCTAATTCACTCTAATCCATCCATACACATGCAAATTTGACTTTCCATCAACATACACACACAAATGGGACATTTGATTATAACTACTCCTACAATTACATTAATCTACTCCTAATCCCATTCATGAACATATATTAATTTCCAATCTCCATACACAAGCATTTCAAGATAGAGATATATTCAATAAAAGCAAGAATGAATCAAAACACAAATTAGATATAAAAACAACCACACATTATATTGAGCACAAATTAGATTTACAAATATTCCCAAGTGGGGGTTTACACAATTAAGAAAACATGAAATACAAAGAGAATGAGTTTAAAGGAGACAATTCTTAAAGAAACCCCTCAAAGAGCTCCATAAATGCCTAGCTCGAAATTGGTCATAGACCACTCCTATCTTCTTGCAATCAACTCTCAAATGTGGTGGGTGATGGGTAGAAATGGTGTGGGAGAGACATCCATGGAGGAAAACCTCCATGGATGCTCTTGAAAGCTCTCTCTCTCTCTCTCTCTCTCTCTCTCTCTTAATTGGTGAAGAAGATTGAAGAAGATGAAGTTTGGGTCTGAAAAATTATGAAGAGAGGAGATGAAAAAGTGTTTATATAGTGTTGGGAGGTTAGGGTATGAAATGGTAGTGAAGGGACGAAAATGCCCCTCAATTTCGGGTAAAAACAAGAACTCCAGGTGCTGTTCGGCTGTCAAAACGGCAGCCATGGTGCCAGCCGTTTTTCCCGCCGAATTAGTGAAGAAACTTACTGTCCTAATTCGGCGGTCAGAACGGCGGTTTGGTTGCCCGCCGAATTTGCCCACCGAATGCCATTTCTGCTCTGCGTACCAGTTACTCAAACGAGCATAACTTCCTCTAGAAAAGGTCAGAATTACAATCTATAAAACGTTCTGAAAACTAGACTTCCGTACCTTTCCGAATATATAAAGATCTCAATGTGGTTCGATCGGAGGAGGGAGTTATGGCACCCATAAGTCGGATGTTCTGCACAGGCTCATACAATTTCAACCCCTAAGCTGTCGGAAAATCAGAGGGGTTCATGCACGTGGTCTCGGTGTTGCATTCTTGCTTGACGACGGATCAACTGTGGAGACATCTAGATTTTCTTGGCCACGATTGGGCTTAGATCACGTCGCGGTCTGTATCAAAGGTGAGGCACGGACACTCTGAATACTTCCATTTATTCTCGTTTTTGGCTCATTTTATCTCCCAATCTAATCTTTACGCTCAAAACCATGAAATAGGGAATATGTACCTACACATGGCTCAACAAACACATAATATACAAAAATACGCTCGAAAACGAGAACAAACGATAGGAAATTGGGGACCTAAAATATGTATAAAATAGTCCTATCAAATACCCCCAAACCTATCCTTTGCTTGTCCTCGAGCAAAACAAAAAAACAGAAAAACATACAAACAAACATATAACAGTAAAAATAAATAAAAACTAGGCTAGTCCACTTTCGTAGGAAACACAATGGCATTTAGCACGTGCCACAAGCCTTTGAACCTATAGGCGGCTATAATAGGAGGAGTTATAGTCTCCTGAGGGTTTACAGTTACGACACCCACAAACGTATACTCTGCAAGAAAATTGGTTGAGTTGCAATCCAAACATACCAAGCAAAAACAACACATGCATGCTAGAATCTCAAATATACCAATCAATAAACATGTATCACATAATGCAAGTATGCCAATTCTCAAGATGTTTTCGGTTTACAAGACAACTACACTTGAATGCTCAAGATAAAATTCGCCTCGACTCTAATCCTCACCAGATTTCAGTCATATATTTTCACTCAGAATCCTAGGCGCACTCTCTAGCAAAAATATGCGAATGAGTTTATGTACGGAAACCAAATATAATCTCATATGAGTATTTCCAAATAACGCACAATTTCTGAAAATCGATCCCATGAAGGAATTGGAATGCTATGAACGTGGAAAGAGCATGCATCAACTCACATTCCTAAGATAGACTTCCTAAGAGATCAATTGGACTTCCCTAATTTATATTGTGGCCAAGGTGATTTGGTAGTGTATGGGATGGAGGATATGGTAAGAATGGGAAGATAAAGTTACAAATCATGCCAATGTGTTTACACATTACATTTCAATACAATATAATTGAACTCTATTACACGTTAAATTACAATTCAAGCGTCTAGGCTGTAAACCTTTACATTGCACATTTTGTGCTACATTTGTACTCAAATTTTTAGAGTAACTTTACATTTGAAGAATTTGAAGGCTTAAGTGTTTATATTTCATACTTTTTCTTTTTAAGCCTTTGCCTTTGCACAATTTACATACATTTGCCTAAGTACACGCTTTACACATTTTAGAGCTAGCTTCTCTAAAGTTATACACCTTAACATGATCAATAACTAGGGTATGTGAAAGTGTTTGGGTTATGTATGTGGTGGAGGTTTAGTGTTTGGCCTCAAGTTTTTCCAATGAAAACACGTATGGGGACAAGTGTTTAGGCTATTTTAGTAGTTACGTTCACACTCAAGCCCAAAATCATTTCTAAAAGTCCATCTAGCAAGGGAATACAAATCTCATACACGCAGTCCACATGACATTCTTTAGCAATCAATGAAAGAAATTTGATGTACAATGAGATCACTAAAAATTAAGTGCAAATTCGAAGAGTGTATAAGAGTAGAAACAAAACCCAAAGATTTTTCGCAATTTAGGCTTAGTATAGCTCACGGGTAGTCTCCACTATTTTCCTAAGCTAAACATGAATAGAGGTCTCATCCACCTCAACATCAAAAGATTAGCACTGTACAAGCATAATTAAAGTGATGCACGGAGCTAAAAGCATACATGATATGTCTCAACCGACACACGAAGAAAAACAACTCAATAAAACCGGAACTATTACAAAATTTCAAAAACGACCGGTTTGCAGAGATTTGAAAATTTTCTAAACGTAAAAAAACACATATAAACAACGGGAGTGTCCACACCCCCAAACCTAAACTCAATATTGTCCTCAATGTTGCTCAACTCATAAAATATGGACAATGCTTAGCAAGATTCAGAGATAAGAACACAACATCACAAATACTAAAAACCTAAGATCTAAGCACAATACAATTCCACTCTTAGATCTAAACAAAAATAAAAATCACAAACACAACAAACATAGCATTCCTATCCTTAAGCGCATGGGCGGTTTCCGCCCAAGTCGACAACTAATCCACAAGCACTCAAATTAAGTAGAGGAGTTACCTTATGTGTCGGCGACCAACGCGTCCATTGTGGCGCTACCGTTTCACTTGATGGAATTGTTGCGGTGCGATAAGCGCACACTTTGTTCTCATGAGTTGTGCGATCCAAAAAACCTTAAATTGTTCTTTTCCTAGCACAAGCACACCTCAAAAACAATCAAATGCATATGCCATAAATAAAAGAACATAAGAAAAAGAAAAGTCTAACCGCATACATATATATCCACAAAAAAATTAAATATAATATTTACAGAACCTAAGCTAAAACAAGAAACAATCAACGAATACACATCCCCGGCAGCGGCGCCATTTGACGAATGGATTTTTATGTCGTTGAAAGCATCGTCAAATATTTATAATAAAATCAACCTTGCTATAAGGCACAAGTCAAAAGACATATATAAAAATAAAACTAGTACATCGTGCAAGCAAGGGTATCGTTCCACAGGGATGTGTTTGTCAACCGTTTCAAGTTTTAGGGTTTAGGGAAAACATGTAAATGGAATGCAGATGAGGTGAGAATGGTGTGTATGTGTGTGTTGTGTGGTGTGCAGAAAGTGAAGATGGAAATATAAAAATAAACAAAAGAATATGGAAGGGTGAGAATGGTGATTAAATGAGAAATAATAAAAGGGTGAAAAGGAGAGATGCATAACAGTGGTCACACAAGGGTTTACAAGTTCACCATACATAAGTGCACACAAGTGGGTTGTTAGACATTAAGTTCATCCAATTTAAGTTAAGGGTTCGTTCTTGCCTCAATCCGATTTATACCCATTCATAGAGCTAATGGTTGAAGAGTGTGTTGAGAGCCTCTCAAACACGAAACCGCAACAGACATTTGTGAACCAATTCTACAAACCAATGCTAGATTGAGCCCCAATACTAACATGGTAATTGTAAAATGGCAACTTTAGGTGTAATGAATGTGGAAAGAGTAATTGTTCCTCCAACCATAACTTACCTAGAGCCACTAGCGCAAGAAATAGCCGGATTCCCAATTATTGTAACTCCAACCACAACTCACCTAGAGCCCCTAACGTGAGAAGTAGCCAAAGTCCAATATATATAAAAAAAATGTACCAAACCTCTTTAAATATGGCAATTAACAAGTTCATTCATTCTTCCTAGTTAATTAGTCAAGTCTATGCTCGTAATTGCCTTTCCAATGGCACAATCCTAACTCTAATTCACTCTAATCCATCCATACACATGTAAATTTGACTTTCCATCAACATTCACACACAAATGGGACATTTGATTACAACTACTCCTACAATTACATTAATCTACTCCTAATCCCATTCATGAACATATATTAATTTCCAATCTCCATACACAAGCATTTCAAGATAGAGATATATTCAATAAAAGCAAGAATGAATCAAAACACAAATTAGATATAAAAACAACCACACATTATATTGAGCACAAATTAGGTTTACAAATATTCCCAAGTGGGGGTTTACATAATTAAGAAAACATGAAATACAAAGAGAATGAGTTTAAAGGAGACAACCCTTGAAGAAACCCCTCAAAGAGCTCCATAAATGCCTAGCTCAAAATTGGTCATAGACCACTCCTATCTCCTTGCAATCAATTCTCAAATGTGGTGGGTGATGGGTAGAAATGGTGTGGGAGAGACATCCATGGAGGAAAACCTCTATGGATGCTCTTGAAAGCTCTCTCTCTCTTAATTGGTGAAGAAGATTGAAGAAGATGAAGTTTGGGTCTGAAAAATTATGAATAGAGGAGATGAAAAGGTGTTTATATAGTGTTAGGAGGTTAGAGTATGAAATGGTAATGAAGGGACTAAAATACCCCTCAATTTCGGGTAAAAATATGAACTCCAGGTGCTGTTTGGCGGTCAAAACGGCAGCCATGGTGCCTGCCATTTTTCCCGTCAAATTGGTGAAGAAACCTACTGTCCTAATTCGGCGGCCAGAACGGCGGTTTGGTTGCCCGTCGAATTTGCCCACCGAATGCCATTTCTGCTTTGCGTACCAATTACTCAAACGAGCATAACTTCCTCTAGAAAAGGTCAGAATTACAATCTGTAAAACGTTCTGAAAACTAGACTTCTGTACCTTTCCGAATATATAAAGATCTCAATGTGGTTCGATCGGAGGAGGGAGTTATGGCACCCACAAGTCGGATGTTCTGCACAGGCCCATATAATTTCAACCCATAAGCTGTCGGAAAATCAGAGGGGTTCATGCACGCGGTCTCGGTGTTGCATTCTTGGTTGACGACAGATCAACTGTGGAAACATCTAGATTTTCTTAGCCACGATTGGGCTTAGATCACGTCGCGGTCTGTATGAACGGTGAGGCACGACACTCTGAATATTTCCATTTATTCTCGTTTTTGGCTCCTTTTGCCTCCCAATCTAATCTTTACGCTCAAAACCATGAAATATGGATTATGTACCTACACATGGCTCTAAAAACACATTATAAAACAAATACGCTAGAAAACGAGAACAAACGATAGGAAATTGGGGACCTAAAATTTGTATAAAATAGTCCAATCAAGTACCCTACTCACGCATTACGTGCGTCAGGTCTCACCACATCAACATTTTAGACCTATTTTCTTGAATCCTCTATATAAATTCGTTTGTGAAATCAGCCACACAACCACACACATATCTTACATCATTTTTGCTCTTTTTAGATATAGGAATTAACTCTCCCACCATATCCAAAAACCCACATTCCATTTCTTGATTTCTACTCAACAAAGAGACTTGGAGATTCAATTAGAGCTTGAAGAAAAAAGATTCTCTCATGGGTTTTCTTCTATTCCCTTCTCTTAGTCTTTATCTTGTATTAGACATGAGTAGCTAAGTATCCCACTAAGGGATTGATGAGAACACTTGTAGATGTTGGGCATGTAATTAACTCTATTTCTTATTAATATATCATTTATGTTTCATTCAATAGATTGAATGAAATAATTTAACCGTGTTTGTATATTTTCACATTTTATTCAGAGTGACTGCCATGGACATAAATTCCTCCTTGGGCCAGTTTTTTTTCTTCAGCCATCGCATAACTACCAGCCACATCCATCAGATAGATATAAGTGCTCGGGCACTTCCTTCTCAAGCCAAAGGACAATCGACCATTCTACACGTTCTTGGTGAAAGCCGCCACCACAATGTCATTATCAGGATTATGTATCCCCGACACCTCCTGGGAAAATATGTTTAGATAGTCCTTCAATGACTCATTCTTCTTCTGTTTGAGCGTAGCCAAGTGGGCTATAGACTTTCTCCTTTGGATATTTCTCATGCACTTCCGTGAAAAGGCTTGGGTCAATTCCTAGAAATTCTTGATCGTTCCATGAGGTAGTCTCCCAAACCACCTATACCTCAGGTCCCCGAGCGTTTATGGGAATGTCAAGCATATTAATGGGTCCTTATAGGTGTATTGCGCCATTACACTTCAAAAACGTCTCACATTCTCCTTTGGGTCAGTGTTTGCTTTAAACTGCTCGACATAGGGCATCATAAACCTCTTTGGGAACTAGGTATGGAGAATACTACCCAGAAAGAAACTTTCAGAGTTTTCGTCCAATAGAGCTTTCAGGCCCTAGTGACGCTCTAACGCCTCCATCTTTTGGGTTAGCTTCTGTATTAGGACATCCCGCTCACCCACATGCTCGCCATCAGTGCCAAAGTGTTGATGGATAGTGTGTCCTACTGTACCCGACGAGTATCCGCCTTAGCTCGAGTACTAGTGGTGCTGAACTTTATCGGGGATTTACGTGCTCGGCGTCTCATGCGAGGTGGCCGATCATTGTCCTTTGATGACTTAGATCTACTTCGCCTATGTTCACCTCTATGGATTTCCTCTGGCCTAGAGTCCATGTGATAGCGTTCTCGCCTACCTCGACAGTTGGACCATTTTTCCTGTCTGTATATACGGTCCATTCGATCATGCTCGCTAGTTGGAGTGTTATGATTCCGCGGGCATATGTGGTGTTGGGCGAAAATCTCTGAGTGCAGTCTCTGGGTTGGGCGTGCGATAGGATTTCTCAATTGATATGGTGAGGTTATCCCAACCTTGGTTGAGAGGTTGATTCCTTGTCTGGTTGTATCTTTGTTAGGTTTTTGAGTCATGTTGGCATATTTCCATATCAAAACGATATTTATTTTGTATTGATTAGTTGTCTAGGTTCATGTTGACTCAAGCTTCAAAAAGAAAGGACAACACATCATGCAAAGTGAATCTTCAAGAGGAACAAGCTTTGTTACACATCAAAGGTATATCTAGACCCTATTCCTCTCATAAAGTGTTTAGGCACACACACATATTGCATTCATATGTGTCCCTACATCGTTGTGCTTAATTGGTATAACACATACACACACATATTGTTGTATGCACACGCATTAGATTTATTTTGACAACTTTTATGAAATTGCATGTTTTAGGACTATTTATAGGAAATGACATACTTATGTGTTCTTGTGTTTATTTGTTTGTGTTTTATTGGTATTGGACTTGAATATGTTTTCATATTATTCCTTATTGAATTCTGAACATTTTGGCTACTAATACATATGTTTTCGAGTTCCGATTTGGACTACGAAACTTTATGTGTGTTTATCGAGCCAAATTCCAAGTTTTTGGTTGAAGTTTGATAGACTTCCATGTTAGTGAGAGAGTCCTAGTTCATAATCTGAAAATGGATTCGAAATCGGAGTTCGGAGGTCGAAGAATGCAAGACGAGCGCGAAAGGGAGCCAAGAGAAGAGGGCATGGTAAAATGCCATAAGCCCCCTCTCTCGTGGAGGCGCATGGTGTCCACGGGCCTCGGTCCCCATGGAGGCCACGTGCCTCTATGGGGTGCTGAGGTGGCGTGCCATTTCCTCCTTCCTATGGTCTCATCCACGCCACGTCACTTTTCCCTCCCATTTCTTTTAAAATCCCCCCCTCTCGCTCTCATTTTGATTTTTTGAAGAAGATGTGGAGAATTTTTGTCTTAACTTCAAAAAACTACATATCTCACTCATTTATCAACCACATTGAGTGATTCAAAAAGTGAGAGATTCGTATTGAAGTCTTCTATCTTCTCCAACTAATTTTGAATTCAATTTTTCAAGTGTTTTTGGTGTTCAACATCAATTTCGTGGCTGCACTCAAGTCATCAAGGTATTTGCTTATCTTTTGATTTTCTAAGCTTTAAAATGTTCAAATGCTTTGGTCTTCTTCCTATCTTTGTGTATTTTACATGAACAAATATTGTTTGGAGATAGAGCTTCAACTAAAAGCTAGATTTGTCTAATTAGAGACTTAAATGTGTTTTACGTTTTGTTAAATCTAAAACTTCACATGTCTGAGTGTTGTATTGTGATTAACTTATAATTTAGGGCTATTTGAGTGTTAATTTAATTTATTATGATGATTGATAGCCTTTACATATGCTAGGATCTTTTAATTGAACCTATTTTAGGTTTAGCACATTTAATTTTATATTTAGAGCCTTTGAGATTTAATTGATTATTTTTGTGAATATGTGCTCTAAATATTTGCTAGAGAAACTTGATTGAACATATTTTGTACTCTAGCATTTATTTATTTATTTTAGTTCTAAAGCCTTGAACATGTGCTTAATGAATATATTATGTTTCAAGCTTTAGTTTGAATGAATAATATCTAGGGTTTAAGTGTGATTTGGTTGGATTGTCTTTTCTAGGTTTTTGTTCATGTTTAAAAGACTAGAAAACTTATACTTGTGATCTTTCATGCTTATTTCTAGTTCTTCATGAAGTGTACCTAATCCATACATTTCATATGTATGATGCCAACTGTTTGGATTAAAAACTAGAAAAACATACATTGTGTGCATAAAATATATTTCTAGTTTCTATAGGATATATTGATCATATATTATATGTTGCAAGTGTTTGCATATACACACATTTGATCACGTTAGGAAGCCTTGCATAGGCATAAAGTCTCTTGTTAGAACATACAGTTCTAGCTTGAGCAAGAGAGTCTCAACTAGGATCATGCAGATTCGTATGTTGAGCATGGAGAACTCAATTAGAGGCATGCAGCTTCTAAGTTGAGTGCTGGAAAGTTTTTCATTAGTAAAAGGCCAGAGGGTAGGATAGAAGGGATATCCAATAGGAAGTAGACAATCATACAGATTGGTCACTTTGAAGGTGTACTTTTATCCAACTGATGAAAAATGTTGTTGCTCGGAGGTGGTTGAATGGTTCAACCCGTGGATGTTTCCTCTTCAGAGGTTTACCACGTAAAAATGGTGTGTCAAATGTCTCTATCCTTACTTTCTTATATTTGTGTTTATATGATAGTTGAATCTTGTTTAGTTTATCAAATCCTTATTTTCGTGTAAACAAGATTGTTGTAAGGAAAGAGAAGCAAACATACTTCTAGATCAAGTTGTATATATATATATATATATATATATATCTTGTATTTGTTAATAGTTGATGTAATTGTATATAGTTATTCATACACTTGTATTTGTGGATACTGGATATATATATATATATATATATATATATATACAAGTTAGAGTTGATTTATGTTTTAGGAAGATATCTTTACTTGCAAGTTATAGACCTTGATTGACATGCTTTATTGAATATGATTTCAATAGTTTATATGTGCTTTCATGATTACAACATGTTTTGATTTAAACTATCTAGAGGGACAAACTTATGTTTGTTTCAAGGGATTGAAAAGAGGTTTAAAACTTATTCACCTCCACCCTCTAGGTTAGCTTTTGACAATTTAATCATGCTTGTAGTTTTCAATCTTCAATGACTCTCTGCAAAGCAGCCTAGATCTGTTGCAGAGCTTTTGGGGTTACACAACCTGGTTGGTTGTTAGGGACAACTACTGATTGACTCCTATTTGCAGGGCTTTCTGTTGATTGGTTTCCCCTAGAGTTTGTGTCTCGTAGATGAGCATTCTGATTTTGATCGTGGTTAGATCTGTCACCATCTCTGATGTTTGCCATGCGTTGCTGTAGTAGTTTTTCTCACGCTAAGGTCTTCTTTTTTTAAACTCTCTCTATCCTTCTATCGCCAGTCTTTGACAATGATTTTTTGTCAAAGTGAAATACCAAACAACTAACAGTTAAGTTTGTGATTTGTTACTGTTAGAAATGAAACGAATGCAAACGTGAGTCACGCTTTTACGTGGAAAACCCTCTGAAGGAGAAAAAACCACGGTTGCCGGTGATGGCGGTAATAAGCTTTCACTATAAGGAAAAAATTGGTTACACACTCAATTCTCTTCCCTCTCTTGATGCCTGTAAAATGTGATTTTTCTACGTGTGTCTTACGGTAAAAAGGAGGTTATATTTATGCACTTTCTTGTAACCCTAACTTGTTGTGCAAGCAATTGACTTGTAGAATCTTGTTATGATTCTACTAGCATGATTCTCCTTGATTGTCTTGATCTTCTTCCAGTTTAATGCTTATCACGTAATAAATGTGATAGATTTAGTGCTTGATTAGGACTCTGACATCTTGCGAAAGAGATAAGTTTATTTCCTTATTGAAGTGTGATTCTTGATCCTTATATCTCGGTGAGATTCCCTTTCTAGTCATCGGGTATTAATGATGTTTATGTGATCCTTATTTTGGTCATTGATTCCTGCTGGGGAGATATCTTGGCCAACCAGAATTCAATTTTGCTGAGATTCCTTCTTGGCCGAACCACTATCCTTGAAGTGCATCTTATAGCGCCTTTTCATTTGCTCGGCAATGTGCCTGCTCGGATTGAGATTAGTCGACATTTTGCTAGGTTTGACTAGCTGACTTTTAATGATATGGCGTATTTTCCTCGATATGCTTTCTAATTTGATGACATGTTGGTCGACCAAAATTCACATACAACAAAAAATAAGTAAAAACATTTTTTATTTACTTTAATAATAGGAAAAAAATTAAATTTAAAAATGAAGATAATTTAAAATTTTAAAAATAGTTTTATTTTTTATTTTTTATTTATATTCTATTGAAATGATTATCTCAGTTTAATTTAATTTTTTTTAGAAATATTATCTTCAAATTTCAATTTTATTACCTAAGGACAATTTGGTCTTGTTATTAGTTCAATTTTAAGAGTAAGTGAGGTTTGAGTAAATAAATACATATTTGCTCTCTAGCTTTATTTATGTCAAACTTTAGGAGAGGTCAGTGTATTTACCCTCTAAATTATTATCATTTATACCAAACAAAACTGGAGAAAGCCTTAATATGAAAATAATAAGTTTAAATCCTAATAATTAACTTGGATATAATTAGGAAGCTAGTACAAATTATCATGATTATTTTTGTTATGATTAAAAACTAAGTTTTTTAGTATTTTTTTTTTCAAAATTCGCAAGGGCCATGCCACCCTGACAAAAAAATTAAAACTTTCTTATTTAAAAAACTTTATATATTTATTTATAAATTTTATACTTTTATGCCTCCTAATTTTTTTCGTTTGAATGTATTAAAACGTTCAAGAAAGAAATTGTGGATCCATCCCTACTAAATGAGTAAATGCTAATAATACCAACTAAATTTGTATTGTATTATAAATATGAGTATACATTCTTAGTTCAGACAGTATGATATTCGGATAGTATATATAGTGTTTGATCTTGGTATGTTTGGGTAAATCTCATACCCAAATTTAAATGGAAAAAACAAAAACAAAAACAAAAAAGTGTGACATGCACGTACGATCTCTGTAACCGTAAGTCCATAACAACATAAATGAAGAGCATAATATTTAGACATGACCGCGTTTCGGTTCAAACCGTGGAATCGAATCGGAACTGGAGGCTCCAGAAATGGACCGAAATATAAATAGGACCGTGAACTGGAACCAGGGAGGTTCCGGTTCCGGTTCCCTAATTGCCAAAATTGTACCAAAACCTCCGGTTCATAACCAGATTACTAAATAATTTAAATTTATTTTATTTACAATTACATTTATTTTTACTCAATTAAAATTCATTTCCAACAATATTTTCAAATTCATTGCAACAATATTTTCAAATTTATTTCCATCCATTTTTTTTCACATTTTTTTAAGAATTTTTACAATTCAATTTTTTCAATGGCAAGTGAAAGTGGAGACAGTTCAAGGCCTTCCAACAAAAGTAAGGGTCATATGCGGGCTATGATGGACAATGTCGGTTATGACGACACCACCTATCATGAGTTCCTGCAATACCAAACCTATGTTGAATCCCTAAACTCTCCTCATCCTCCTCTAATAATTTCCGAACCCGATGCCACCCCCACCCCCATTTCACTAGCCAATTAGAAAATATGCTTGATACCCCTCCAGATTTTGTACCACCTACGGAAGAGAAGTTAGAGAAGTAGTCCAAATATGATCTCTTCATACTCCATATGAAGAAAGTTACGAAAACATATGGAAGCACTGCAGGGGTTTGCAATTACTGCAAAAAGGAATTTAAACGGAGCAAATGTGGAGAATATGACACATATCAGAAACATATAACGAACACCCATGCAGACCAACATGCCAGATCGAGTTCACAAGCCCAAATTTATAGGTACGCTACCCATAATCTTCAATTATTTAAATATAATGATGAAAAAAATAGAGAAGAATTTGCTAGATTGGTTGCAGTAGAACACTTACCATTTAGTTTTGGTGAAAATGTTAGTTTTGTTAATTACTGTCAACAAGCATTAAATCCTACTGCATGTCGTGTTTCTAGAACCACTCTCACACATGTACTTAATAAAATTTATAACAAAGAAAAAAAGAAGTTGCAAAATATTTTTGAAAATTTTAACATGGTGAGACCGTCCAATGAGATTGCACCAAATTATAGTTTAAATGTTCTCAAGATAAATTGTGCAATCTCATAGGGACTGTTTCACCAAGTGGCAATGTGACAGTCCCATCGAAGATTTTCTCTAAATTAAAAGGCCATGCACGAGACGATTTCTCACATCTTCCAAAAGGACCGAAACCATTTATAAGTCGCGGTTTCTCAATCTTTTTTTGGAATTTTTATAAACAAATGGAGCCACGGAGACAAGCTCTTATTGAACAAAGAGTTTGAAAATGAATTAATACTGTGTAGGAAGGTGTGTATATATGGTGAAAGTTTATGAAATTTGGTTGAATTGATTTTGCATTTCACATTAGTAGTTAATAGAATTCATTTTAATTTTTTTTTGTCCATTACAAATAAGTGCAGTGATTGAACATTATGATTCTAAGTTCTCTAAAGAGATAAATAGAATCTGAAGATGTGTTTGTTGGCCATGGATACCTTTGAAAGAAGCAAATGCAGCTTCAAGTAGAGAATCAGTTGCAGCTTCATGAAGAAGTCCAATTTGAAGTTGAGAAGGAGAGATTTATCAAGCCAGATAGAATGGTGCGATATAGACAGTATACACACACACAATAATATTAATATTCCTGCCCATTTTAATACTAGAAAACTTTCATGAATTAACTTTAGAAGTGTGTCTCTTATTTAATTTTTATCCGGTGCAGATATAGGAAGAAAATCAGGCACAATTTGACAGGAAAGCACTTGAGAAGAAGATGGATGTTGTTGTGAATGATTTAAAGGAGGAAGAAAAAATGCAAGAAATGGAAGAGCTGATAAAAGCTCTTATTGTTAAGCAGTGCAAACTTGATCATGAAGAATTGCAAGACGCTTACAAAGTGATTGGCATGAAGGTATTATTACTTTTTTAAAACAAAAATTGAATTCCATGAGGAATAAGTATTCCAAGTACTGTAAGAACTCAACACTATTTTACTAATACAAAGCATTTTTTCTATTGTGCAGATGAAGGAAGATTTAAGAAAAATGACACAGAACAGATAGATTGATAAATTTAAGTTGCAAGTGGCAAAGCAAGCATAGAAGATAAAAACTTCAAAAAGAAGCTCGAATCAAATTAGCTGAGAAGATAAAACTTGATGCCCTAAAGACAAATGTATTGCTCTATACTGTATATTAATCTTTTTGAAGTGTGTGTATTTAATTGGATTTAACCAAATTGTGTTTTTTTTTTGGGTGGTATATTAGATGCATATTTTTTTTTTGGTCATCTCTTTATGAGTCATGATTATAGAACTTTTATTCTTAAAAACAAAAAACTATTGTTTTAGGGCTTATGATTTGATTTTTTATTTTTAAATTGCACTATACACCGCTATATTGTAGGTTTCTATTATATATACTTGCAATAATTTTATTATGTATACTTGGGTTTCACTTTTTTATTTTTCATTACCAAATATTTATATCAAGTTTGAAAATAGTACTCTGTGACATATTTACTTAGAAAATAGTTTTAAATATTTTTTTAACTCATAATACTAATATTGATATTATGTAGGGTGCACATACAATAAAGAGTGTATATTACACAATAAAGGGTGTATATACAGTTTTTTTTGGGACAAATATCGTTACTTTTATGATAATTGATTTTTAAACGGTACATGAATTATGAGAAGATTTAGTGTCCGTTTGGAAGAGCTTGTCTACGGGCTAAAACAACCTTTTTAATTAAAAAAACTCTTTTCAATTTTTTTTTTAATCGTTTGGTTGTCATTCAGTAGAGCTTTTTGATAGATTAAAAAAGTTGTTTTACGTCTATTTGGATAAACCCAAATTTAAAGCTTTTCCAAGTAGATCTTTTGAAGTTTTTTTAATAACACTATAATCTCCAATATGACCCTATAATTTAATATTTGCTATAGTATTTTAGTAATTCTTTAATTAAAAAAGCTATTTTTTAATTGACAGCCAAACGACCGATGACTTTCATTTAAAAGCTCTACCTCTAAAAGATTTACTTCTAAAAAATCTACCGTAAAAAGATCTACTTGAGAAGCTCTTTCAAACGTACTCTTAATAAACAATATGAAGATTTATATTATCCCTTGTCATATCATTTTATAGGTGTTAAATGGCTTGGGCAGACCGTAATTTTAAAGTCCAAGCAGACTTGAAGGCCAACTCCGAGCCGGCCCTTAAATTTTTTTACTAAGGCCCGACACTTCCAAGCTTGAGCAGCCCGCAATTCATAGCTTGTTATTAACATAATATTATTGATTGAGTCACGATATTTAAAAATGGTAGTTTTATTGATTGAGTCCCAATATTTACACCACTTAAAAGAGTTATGCTATTGACACACCTCTGCCGGTTTAATTATACCATATTTTTTAAAATTTTGATTTAATTAAATAAACTTAAATGTTTTTATTAATTTTTGTGATTTATTTCCAAAACTACCATTTTTACTTATTTTCAAATTTATTAAACCTTATCTCTGATCTCTGTACACGTCTCTCTCTCATCTCTATTAAACGATTTATTTTTTCTTCTTCTTTATTTTTATTTTTTTAGTTTGTTTTTCTTCTTATTTCATGGTGGAAAAGAAAAAAAAAGAACATAGTTGTTTTAACATAACGACAACTTGATATCATTATAGAGAAAAAGTAAACTTCAAACTTACCTCTAGAGAAGAAATTGTTTCCAAATTGTTGATATCATTGTCCGAAAATTCTTATAGATGCTTGATATCATTGTCAGACAATTCTTGCAGATGTTTGATATCGTTCTTAGACAATTCTTTCAGATGTTTGATATCGTTCTCAGACAATTCTCCCTTATGCTTGATATCGTTCTCAGGTTCTTCCATAATACTTTGTATGTGTGTAAGAAGCAAATTTTAGGGTTGAAGAGTTCATAATTTTTTTTTTTTCAAAAAACAGATTACAAGAAAGTGGGTTTTTTTTAGGAAAAGGAATGTGGGGTTTATTAAATTTATTTTGCAGAAGATTTTGTTTCCTTAAATTTTATGTCCCTTTAATTAATTTTGTTAAAGAAAAACAAATACTACATAATCAAAAAGTGGGGTATAAATAGACCAGTAGGGGTGTACCAATAGCACCGGTCCATTTAAAAATCGTATATATACCTCAAATTACAGTAGAATCTTTATAAATTAATCTCTTATAAATTAATAACCTCTCTATATTAATAAAAAATCCTGGTACCGACTCGGGCTAGTGTAAAATATTAATAAACCCCTATATCGTAATAATTAATAATTTCTTTTTGAAACCCAGTGTAAAATTTCAGTCCCGACTATCGTATAAATTAATAATTTCATAAAAGTACAAAATATATTACATAATATTCAATAACTAATAAAGTACTTCAAGATGCTGGTTTGCATAAGGCCACAAAATTTAATATTTTTGACTGCATCCTTCATCTTTTAAATTGTCCTCAAGAATTTATTGTGATCACCTTGTTATTTTCTTGTTGTAGCCCAAAAGGTTACAACTAAATTTAGCATTTCAAAGGGAAATTTCCTTAATAAATTTTCCTAAACAAGGAATCCTAAAAAAATGGAACTTTCTCTAAAGAAGAAAACCGACTAAACAATGAATTTTGTTGACGGTGATTTTTGGGATTATGTAGACTTGATCACACGTCACACAAAATATATCGAATTGATAATCATTTTATGAATAAAAAAGAAATAACTAAAATCATGCAAGCAAGAATTTACATGGAAAACCCAAAAGGAAAAAACCACGGTTGTTGGTGACGGCAAGGAAAGAATTCACTAAGAAAAGAATAGTTACAACCTCAGCCTCTCTTGCCCTCTGGAATTTCTAATGATTCGTGAACCCCATTTTTGGGTATTTTTAGGGCCTATTTATACATGCATAGAACCCTAATTCTTGGAGTACAAGTAAAAGAAAAAGGTGGCAGTAACTCAATAAAACTCTGACTTGTTGGAGTCGTTGTTGCTTTCTTTCCTGTTTCATATCATTGGTATTTCAAATATGTCAGATCTCTTTCTTATTTCGAATTCTGATATCTAATAAGGAAATTTCTTTCCTTATCAGAATACGCTTCATGAAACCTTGTTTGAAGAAGATTATTTCTCTGCGTATTTGAGCCATGATTGTAATAAATTATGTGACACTGACATGTCATGATTCTGAACGCATCTCTAAGTTGTTCACGTGTTGCTTAGCCGACTGTCTGTCAAACCCGACCAAATTTCCTTCGCCCCCGACCGGGGAACTAAACTTGATCAGATAACTAAACCCCGACCAATTTGGGTTTCCCCGATCGTCTTCTTTTATTTCGACCGTTGCAATTACTTTGGCTAAGTATTTTTAACCTGACCATCTAAGTAGTCTTGACCAAACATTATGGGAACAACATTGTGGTCATCTTGAGTTGGTTTAACATCTATTGACATGTCATCACTTAACAGAAAATGCGGCATTTATGCTGACGCGTCATCATTCCAGATTTTACCAATAACAATACCCTTTTAAACATTCAAACCGAGCATCTTGCTTAACAAAGAAAATTTGCTTGGTGAGATATGTTTAACTTGGGAGTCTTTTATCGTGTAGCTCATTAATGTTTATTAATGCTTGACAAATTGTCTTCAAATTTTAACCACAAACGTTTGATTTGCTTAGGTGACTTGACGCACATGATGTAACTAACGACGGTGTTCAAATTTCAAATGGCTCATGATCTTCGGGATTCGCGCACCAACCACCACTCTTGCGTGACGTCATCTTCACATATATATATATATATATATATTTTCAAACCCTTCATTTTCCCTCTCACGCAATCTTTTCATTCTTTTCCTCTAAGATCACAATCTCATTTTCTTTCGAACTTCTTCGTCTTCTTTAGACCTTCAACTTCACTAGGCGTCGTCATTCTCATCCCCTCCATTTTAATCATCAGGTATGGATCCTATTACCCATCATCGATTCGTTGAGTTATTGATGCGTGCCATTGAAACTGGTGATAAAGAAAATGCTTCTAGGATTGAGTTTATTTTAGGGGGGCGTTCTCAAAATTTCTTCCCTCCAATTCAACCCATAGCCCTTAATGTTGATTATTCAGTGGCTCACCCTGAGTTTCAGCCTTCATTTTTTAATTCGAATACTGCTAACCCAAATGTTACTTCTCCTAATACATACCCAGATATGTCGAAGGCAACTGGATCCGGTCGGGGAAGCATACCAAGCATAAGTGATTCTCCTGCGATAGACCTCAAAATCCCATATCAATTGTTAAAGATGAAAGATGTCCCTATGAGGCGTTTATTGAAGTTCCCAGCTGAACAACCGAGTGCTTTTGACACTGAGGTGAACGTGGTCGGCGAGCAAAATATCATAAAATACAGCGAGATGTTTGATCTTCCACGGTCAGCTCAACTCTTTATGAGTGGAAATCGTGCTATCTGGAATCCCCATCGGGGTGCTGTAGCCATATATGGGACCATGCTCACTTCATGGGTCACGCTACCCCTTCAACCTTTCATTGCTCGGTTCCTAGCAGAGACTGGTATCGCCTCTGCTCAACTTACCCTGAATTCCTATCGGGTGTTGATTAGTCTATGGCATATGTTGAAACAAATTGGTGCCAAACACCCCCAACCCCCCAAGAGATTCAGGATTTTTACACATTGGGATGATCAGGCAACGGGGTACTTTTCACCTTCAATCCAATTTTCCCAGCCATTGGATTCCTAGTGGCTTTGACCAGCGGCCCACTCTCACGTCTAGCAGAGATCATAGAGGTTTCATCCGGGGCTTTCCTTCATCAAACAAATACTGGAAGAACAACTGGTTCTTTGTCAGGGGCGAATGAGGCTAGGTTGTGGTTACTGACCCTCACCAAGAGTTAGCCACAAATATCGTTCCCAGGCATTTTTGTAATCCTAACCTATGGAACAAGACTCCAGCTTTGCTAAATGAGGAACAAGCTGGAAACGTGATTAAAGCTGCTCAAACTTAATGGGAAGTCAGAGATCATCGAGTGCTGTTTGGTGAAGCAGACCTCCGAAAACTAGGATTGTTTCCTGCTATATCCAATTGGCGTAAGCTATGTAAGCAATACTTTCCTTAGACTTTGATTTAACTTAATTGTGTCTGCCTTGTCTGACATTCTTTGATCTGATCGTGTAGTATATGAAATGGACATCGTGGTCGGTGAAACGGCTGAAAAAGCCAAGAATCTTGATCGGGTTAGCCGAGCGGAGGCTGCTGCCCAACTGGCTTAGGGTATTGCTCCCCCTTAGCAGGACATGGTTGAGCATACCTATGAGCCTGATCCCAACACTGCCTAGGGTATTTCTGATCGGGAACAAGAAAGAAGATCCCCCGATCAGGATAGTGCAAAGAGGAGTCCTTCTAGGGGTTCCAAGAGGAGGTTTACAAAAGAAACGGCTCCCATAAAGTGGCCACATCCTCTGAGATGTCTCCAGTCAGCAAAGTGGCCAAAAAAACTGACGGATCCTCCACCTCCGAAGTGGCTCGTAGAAAGAATGAGGTTACAATGGCATAGGGCTCCAGTAGCTTATCAGATTGGAGTCAAGCTAATTATTCCTGATGAGGATGATGATCAAGAGAAGGTGACCGAAATGATCCTGAGGGAGCAGCGATCGAAGAAGAGATCTGATCTCGTCTCAACTTCATCTGCCATCCCTCTACCTGACCTACCTACAAGAAATGTTCAGGCTCCTATTAAAGCTGATTGCCCAATGGCCGAAGTTCTCCTGAACTTCCTGTACAACATGCTGGCAAGGCTCCAATGCAATTCTTAGTTAAGCGTCAGATAGTCTTCACTGATTCAGATTCTGAGGGGAAGAACGAACCTGAAGGTACACCAGCTAACCTCCCTGCTCCTAAAATTGAAGGCAAAATGACTGACCAAGGTGCAGATCATGTTGACAAAATTGCCCTTCAGTTGGGTCTTCGCCATGAGGCCTCAGTGATTGTCGGAACAAGCCCACCTATGATGTGTAAAATCGTGTTATAAAATACTCACTCGCAAGTGCACAAATCGTGAAGATAAGCACATCGACAAGTAGAGATCGTTCCCACAAGGAAAAATGATTTATTAATTAAAACTGGTTCTAATTAAATTTAAACTAAAGTAACCAAAGATTTGTTTGAGATTTGAATTAAACTAGACTAAATGAATTAAACAAAGAAAACGGTTGAAAGGAAGTTGGTTTGTGATCAATGTAAAGAAAGAAAATACTAGGTCATCAATGATCCCCAATTATGAACACTCAGTGTATGGAATTAATTTATAAACAAGATTTAATCAATTCTAGGGTTCATTCTTTGTCTTTAATGTGACTATTACCGTTCGGCCGCGGGTTGAGTCATGTGTTCCCAACTGTTATTCACCCTATTGTCAAGGTGTGAATAATAATCAGAAACCCATTAAGTGTAATAATTAAGAACCAAATTCTATTACTTTGCCTTGGTCAGACTAAAGATAAAATTCATTCATTCAAAAGATCATTAATTAAGATTATGTTTGGTCAACACTAACCCTAATTCTCAGATAGTCTTAACCATAAAATCATGCCAAATAATTATTCACCCTTTGGTCAAGGTGTGAATAAATATTAAAACTAATGCGGATTAAGCAGTTAAACGCAATGAATAAATCAAGAATTAAATTGATAAATTAATAATTAACCACACATGAGCATTCACAAAAGGTTCACATTGATTCCCTTGTTATGGGATTAGTGACACATCATGGAAAAAGAAAATAAAAGAGATTGAGTAGAGAAAACCCGAGATGATCATCAAAGAGCTCCTCCAATTCTTCTTCGTCTTCTTCTACAATGGATGTATGGGTTTTGAGGTGATGTGTGGTGATGGAGTGATGAGGGACGACCCCCTTGGTGGCTTGGGACCTCCCTTGGATTCTGTCTTGAAATTAGGGTTCAAAGGGGTTTAAATAGGTGTATATACTAGGTCATGTCCTTAAACAACAAGGAAATCAATTCCTATTTAGAACTCTACCTTTTTAGGATTTTATTTCTTTCCTAAACTATCAAAATTGATTACTTAATGAAGGAAGATAAGGATTAGGTGACAACTTGCTTTCCAAGACTCACACTCATGTCCAAGAAGGTAATATTTCCCAATCCGACAACTTGTAAAACAAATCCGTCACTATTCATGTATTTTATAACTGACTGATCTGCGCAACAGATACTCAAATGGACATAACTTCTTCTAGAAAATTCGGATCAACAAGCCCTACATTGGGTTGGAAACTAGACTTCTAGGTCTTCAAATCCATAGGTGGTAGGACACACAGTTTAATCGAAGCTAAGAGATATGGCCTTCGTAACATAGCTCATCTGCACTATCACGGGAAACTGATGTCATACCGATGTGGAAATTCACAGTGGTCTTAGAGCGATTTGGGAGCATGTTCTTCTGCCTTTTTAAGCGCCGTTGGTACCACTGTCATAATTAACAGCGGTCTTGACATCAATCAAGGAAAATTGCATATTATTCCCTCAATTCTTTAATAATTGTCCTTTTCATCTAAAATTCTCCAAACACATCACTTAGATCCAATAACCTGAAAATGGTCAAAAATACAAATTAAATACCTAAATGGCTTGAGAAACAAGAAATTGATTGGAGGAATAGGGATAAAAAACATATACAAATAATGACTGATCAACCTATTGGTGTCATTGAGGCGGGTTCATCTGGAGCCAATGATCAGAGGCATACTGCTGGTGCACCTTTGGAGGTCACTCCTGGGGCTGGCCCGCCTACCACTAAGGCACCCCCGACTGCTCATCAGGCCCAAAATTATGAGGCAGTGGAGGTACCTGCCACTACAGGGCCTTCTGATGCCAATGGGGCCTTCTGATTGTGCATTCTCTTTACGACGCATGCTTTTGGCCCTATCACTGGACCCCCCCGAGCACCTATTCATTGGTGACGATTTTTAGGTGCTACGAGTTGCTTTTGTAAATGAAAGCAATATAAGAACACTTTTCCTTGAACTATTCTTTCCTTGAAAGGCTTTTATTGATAACTTCAATCAAAACTATAAAAAGCAACAACTAATCAAGAATAAATAAATTAAAACTTTAGTAATTCTAATTCTAACAAAATATCCAAATAAGCTGAAAGGAAATAAGAAAATGAAAATCACTTAAGGGTAGAAAATCTTCAAATATTGAGCATTGCAGGGCCGGGGTAACTCTCCTCATTCTAGTCGGTTTAGGCGATATGCTCCATGCCCAGTTAGTCCGACCACCTGATAGGGTCCTTCCCACTTATCTGCCAAAGATCCATCCTTTTTTCCCTTGTGTTCGGGGATACCTTTCTGAAGACCAGATCTCCGAGCTGGATTTTTCTTACACGAATGTGCGAGTTGTAATACCTAGCAACCCGTTGTTGATAGGCTTCATTTCTCACTCTCGCCATGTCCTTTTTGTCTTCCAACTTGTCCAGGTTATGTTTTAGAGTTTCTACATTCATATCGGGTTGGTACAGCCGGACTCTAGGGGAAGTATGAGTTATTTCAACCGAAAAAACAACCTAAGTTCTGAATACCAAGGAATAAGGTGTTTCTCCTGTCGATGTTCTTTGAGTTGTCCGGTATGCCCAGAGCACCTCGTGTAGCTTGTCTGCCCAATTTCCTTTCTTGTCATCAAGCTAGGCCTTTAGAGTGTGCTTGGTGATCGTGTTAATAGCTTCGGTTTGTCCATTGGTCTGGGGATGGGCCGGCGTGGCATAGTAGTTCTTGATATGGTATTTTTGGCATATTTCTCTAAAGTTATCACTATCGAATTGGGTCCCATTATCATGTAATGATTGTGTCTGGGATTCCAAATCGGTAAATGATATTCTTTTTCACAAAGCTGGTAGTATTAACCTCGGTTATGTGTACCAATGCTTCTGTTTCTGCCCACTTTGTAAAGTAGTCTACTGCTACTATGGCACGCTTTGTGCCTCCTTTCTTGTCATCAAGCTTAGTCTTCAGAGTGTGCTTGATGATCTTGTTAACAGCTTCAGTTTGTCCATTGGTCTGGGGATAGGCCGACGTGGCATAGTAGTTCTCGATATGGCATTTTTGGCAAATTTCTTTGAATTTATCACTATCGAATTGGGTCCCATTATCAGTAATGATTGTGTCTGCGATCCCAAATCGGTAAATGATATTCTTTTTCACGAAGCTGGTAGTATTAGCCTCGGTTATGTGTACAAATGCTTCTACTTCTACCCATTTTGTAAAGTAGTCTACTGCTACTATGGCATGCTTTGCTCCTCCTTTAGTCGCCGTTGGCATTGGGCCGATCAGATCCAACCCCCACATCGCAAATGGCCAAGGTGAGGTTAGATTCTTTAAATGCTCTAGTGGTTGTTTGATGTCGTTTGCAATCCTCTGACAAGTACCGTACTTCTCAGCCACTGATTACACATCCTGGAACAGGTTTGGCCAATAAAAGCCTTGTCTAAGGGTTTTATGAGCCAAGCTTTTTGCCCCCGTATGGTTCCCGCATACACCTCCGTGTATGCTTGCTAGGATCTTATCTCCCTCGGCTTGATTGACGTATCTCTGGAGGGCCTTTGAAAACCCCCTTCTGTAGAGCTCTCCCCCTATAATTGAATACTAGGCCGCCCTGTACCTGATATGTTTTGCTTCTACTGCCTCTTCAGTAAGTTTGCCACCTTCTAGGTACTCTATGATCGGGGTCATCCAGATAATTTGTGCTTCCTCAATCATTTCGACTATCATTTTTTCCTCTGATTTGATATTGGGTTTCTTGAGATGAGCTACTGGGATTGTTTTGGACCAGATGCCAGAGGTTATTAATGCCAATCTTTATAGAGCGTCAGCTTTCTTATTCTTTTCTCTCGGGATCTGGGTGATTCTGTAATTTTTGAACCTCCCGAGGAATGTTTTAGATATCTCGAGGCAAGCCACCATGTTGTTGTCCTTTTCCTGGTACTCATCCAAGACCTGGTTGACCACGACTTGTGAGTCACTGAATATCTCTACTTCATCTGCTCTTAGTGCCATTCACACCCTGAGTCTTGCCAACAATGCCTCGTATTCAGCGATGTTGTTGGTAGCTTTGAAGTCAAATCGTAAAGGGCATTCTACTTGGTCGCCTTTTGGGGTGGACCTACTATGCCTGCCCCGCTTCCGTGCTTGTTTGACGACCCTTCCTCGTGTAGTTTCCAGCTAAAAATCTTCCTCTATTTATCTTCGAGCATTCTGACTACTTCACTGTTTTGCCTGGTGAACTCAGTGATCAGATTTGCCACTGCCTGGCCTTTTATCGCTGCCCTTGGTAGGTAAGTGATATCAAATTCACTTAGCTCGACCGTTCACTTTGTCAACCTTCTTGAAACTTCTGGTTTAGATAAGATCGGCTTAAGAGGACAGTTCGTGTGCACTTAAATCTTGTGGGCTTGAAAGTACGGCCTTAGTTTTCTTGCCGCTGTTACTAGTGCCAATGCTATCTGCTCGGCTGCAGAGTACCTTGTTTCTACTGGAAGTAGAGCCTTGCTAGTGTAATACACCGACTTTTGTATTCCTTCATCTAGCCTAACCAATATTGTTCCTGTGGCCACAACTGTGACTGACAGATATAGGTACAATGATTCTCCATTCAGAGGCTTCGACAAGATCGGAGCTTTACCGAGATACTCTTTAATCTTCTGGAAGGCTTGTTCACACTCTTCATTCCATTCCACTCCTTTTCCTTTCCTTATTGCTCTGAAGAAAGGCAAGCACCGATCAGTTGATTTACTGATGAATCGGTTTAACGATGCCAGACAGCCTGTTAACCTTTGAATATCTTTTAGGGTGACGGGGGACCTCATCTTCTCCAAGGCCCTTATCTTTTCAGAATTCACCTCGATTACCCTTTGATGTACTTGAAATCCAAGGAACTTTCCTGACGGCACCCCAAAAACACATTTGTTAGGGTTGAGCTTCATCCCAAACCTTCTCAGCACCCTAAATGTTTCTTCTAGGTCGGTTGCATGCTTTTTTACTGTGATGCTTTTGTCAGCATATCATCTATGTATACCTCCATGTTTCTACCGATCTGTCGGGCAAACATCTTGTTTACCAATCTTTGGTAAGTTGCCCCAGCATTTTTGAGAGCAAAAGGCATTACTTTGTAACAGTAAAGCCCTTGATCTGTTATGAAAGAAGTTTTTTCTTCATCTGGGCCTAACATCCTGATTTGGTTATACCCCGAAGAAGCATCCATGAAGCATAGCAGCTCGTGCCCTGCAGTCGCATCCACCAAATAATCTATCAGAGGTAGAGGGAAGATATCCTTTGGGCAAGCTTTGTTCAGGTCTGTAAAGTCTACACTTGGGGTATTGTACTTCCCTGATCGATCTGGCTGCCAATAGCTAATGGACTTCCTTTTTCATTGCTTGGCTTCTCTCAGAATTGAACCGTCATCTCTTCTGGATGACCGGCTTACAATCGGGGTCAACTGCCAGTGCATGAGAAATTATCTTGGCATCGATCTCCGGCATATCTTTGTGCTTCAAAGCTGAACACGTCCTTGTACTCATTCAACAAACTGACCAGCTTGTTTTGCATTTATTCTGATAATCGTTCCCCTAACTTCACAGTCTGTTTAGGGTTCTTGTTGTCTATCACCACCTTATCAGTTTGCTCTTCTTCCCGGTCTTTCCCATCTTCTGGAGATGTCTCCCTTGGGTTCAGGTCAAATTGGGTTGGTGTTTCCGCCTTCTCTTCTTCCTCATCTTCCTTTAATCATTTTCTCTGCTCAGGGAAATCTATCTGCACTACTTCCGGCTCTACTTTTTCTCTGTAGACTGCTAGATTGGCCTTCCTCGCCCATTCCTGTGAGCCTTTCATGACTCCAACCCTAGCTTTGGTCAGGAATTTGACTGTTAGGGCATAGGTGGCCGTGAATGCCTTAGTTTTGTTCAAGAATGGTTTCCCTAAAAGGGCGTTGTATGGCCAATTCTTGGTGTCAACAACTACGAAGTCAAGTAACACCGCCCTCTGACATAGGAAGCTTCTTATATCAACTGACAGTTTGACCATTCCTAATGATCTTACTTTCGCCCCACCAAACCCTCTAACCGGAACCATCAGTGGTTACAGATCCTTTCTTTGCAGTCCTAATTGATCGAATACCCTAACACTTAGGATATCTACCGAGCTTCCATTATCGATTAACACACTTCTTACCTCCCGGTGACCGATACAGACTGACACCACGATTGCATTGTTTGGTCTAACTTTGAGTCCGTGAGAATCAGCTTCGGAGAAGACAATCGGGTCTCAACCTTGCTTGAGCTTCTTCTGGTCGGGACCTATAACATTTACTTCCAAATTCCTCTGGCCATCTATCGCCTCGCGGACTTCAGTCGTTCTCTCCCTGCTACTTTTCCCTGTACATAGCCTACCAAAGATGGTGTTGATAGCTCCGACATTTGAATTTTCCCTTGGACTACCTTTTCTGTCTTGGTCATTCTTGCCGGGATCATTCTGTCTATTGTCACCTCCTTTGAGGACCACGTCTTTTAGGTGCCCTTCTCTAATCAGCTTTTCTATGTAATCTCTCAGTTGGTAACACTTGGAAGTCTTATGACCATTTTCACGGTGAAACCGACAGTATTTGGAAGTATCTCTTCCGCCAATGTTTGATTGCTTTGAGGGCTTTTTATATAGGTTTTTTTGTTCTATTACATTCATAATTTCTTCTTACTTCTGAGCCAGAGGGGTGTAATTAGTATACTGCCTCTTGAAGGTCTTATTGCCCTTCTGATCATCATCCTTGCGGCCTCCTTTCCCGGGGTTCCTTTTCTAGTCTCCCTTAGTATTTCCTTTCGAACCACTGTCTTTGGGTTTTTGATCTTCCCCCGGTCAGCCACCATGGATAAGCTCTCCACTATAAGCTATATGCTCCTCCTCGACCAAGGCGTATCCTCCCACGTCATCCACCAGACTTGCATATGTAGTTGGCCCTCTCTACCTTAGATTGAGCGACAGTTGGCTATGTTGCAAGCTATTGACAATGCAGCCATTACTGCATTATCGTTAGGGTCCCGTACTTCCGAAACTTCTTACGAGAACCGAGTAAGGTAGTCCTTAAATTTTTCATCCTTTCTTTGTTTCAAGCTTTAAAGAACAAATATTGATTTCCTATGCTGAATATTCCCCATGAAATGCCTTGTGAAAGACTGTATTAACTCCTCAAAGTTCTTGATTGATCCACTAGCAAGGCCACCGAACCATCTAGACCCCTGATCTCCTAGGGTTTGAGAGAACATTCTGCACAGAAGTGCATTATCATAGTCATACTGTGCTATCATGCTTTGGTACCTTCTGACATGCTATTGGGGGTCGGTGTTGGCCTTGAACTATTCCACGTGTGGCATTATGAACTTTTTCGAGAAACGAGCCTGTTTTATAGAGGTAGCGAACTGACTACCAGAACTGCAGAATAACAAATTCTCGCATCCTTGTCTCTGCTCCAATGCCTTTATCCTTCTTAACAGAAGTTCTCGCTCTCCTTCCGCTTTGCCACGCTCATCGAACTTCTGGTGGATGATGAGACCATAAGGGTCTTTCGAAGCTCGCCATATGACCTCGGTGTCACAAATGTTTTATCTGGGTGTGTGGGTTGCTTTCCTACGCCTCCTAGGGGGGGCTTCCTCATCAGTCGAAGCTGATTGAGACCTCCTCCTGTGACCGTCAAACCTGTCATCTCGGTCATAACTCGCTCCCCATACATGACCCATTCATGCATCATCATGCAAGCTAGGTTCCATTCTTTCTTGGTTACCCTGATCCCCATTCTTTCTGCGGTCCTGGTAATCTTGGAGATCGTCTCTCTTTTGGGATCGCTCCTTCTTTTCACGGCGATTCGGCCTATCTTTACCAGTTTTTTACGGTGCATCTGGGGTTGGAACCACTATTTCAGACTGTATTTTGGGGTCTCGGGCCACCACAGGTGTTGATAATTGGTATGGTGAGGTCAAGTTGGCAGTAGCAGTTATGTTGATTCCCAATCTAGTGGCGTCTTTGATAACTCTCTGTAGGGATTCCTGGACTTGCTGGAAAGTGTTCGGGGAGATACCGGGAATGGTATCTATAGAGGTGGTTATGTCTTGACTAATGGAAGGTGGAGTTCTAGAGGGAAAATCTACTCCGGTGTTTATTACACCAGTGTCGTCGATACCATATGGGGTACAAGTATCATGTAGGGATTGACTTCCGTCTATACTATTCGTCATTCGACTGTTACGCAAGTCTCCTTAGGTTTATAGTCCAATGATAGCATAGTCTCCCCCTCATTCTATAGCCAATTTTTGGCGGTGATTTTTGGGATTATGTAGACTTGATCACAGGTCACACAAAATATATCGAATTGATAATCGTTTTATGAATAAAAAAGAAATAGCTAAAATCATGCAAGCAAGAATTTATGTGGAGAACCCAAAAGGGAAAAAACCACGGTTGCCAGTGACGGAGAGGAAAGAATTCACTAAGAAAAGAATAGTTATAACCTCAGCCTCTCTTGCTCTCCGGAATTTCTAATGATTTGTGAACCCCTTTTTTGGGTATTTTTAAGGTCTATTTTTACATGCATAGAGCCCTAATTCTTGGAGTATAAGTAAAAGAAAAAGGTGGTAGTAACTCAATAAAACTCTGACTTGTTGGAGTCGTTGATGCCTTCTTTCTTGTTTCATATCACTGGTATTTCAAATATGTCAGATCTCTTTCTTATTTTGAATTCTAATATCTGATAAGGAAATTTGTTTCCTTATCAGAATACGCTTCATGTAACCTTGTTTGAAGAAGATTTTTCTCTGCGTATTTGAGCCGTGATTGTAATAAATTCTGTGACACTAACATGTCATGATTCTGAGCCCGTCTCTAAGTTGTCCACATGTTGCTTAGCCGACCGTCTGTCAAACCGGACAAAATTTCCTTCGTCCCCGACCGGGGAACTAAAGCCGATCGGATAACTAAACCCCGACTAATTTGGGTTTCCCCGATCGTCTTCTTTTATTTCGACCATTGCAACTACTTTGACTAAATATTTTTAACCTGACCATCTAAGTAGTCTTGACCAAACATTATGGGAACAACATTGTGGTCATCTTGAGTTGGTTTAACATCTATTGACATGTCATCACTTAACCGAAATGCGGCGTTTATGCTGACGAGTCATCATTCAGATTTTACCAATAACAAATTTTGAAAATGAACCTTCCCTAAACAAGAAAACTGACTTCTACACATTTTAAAGACAATATAATACTTTATAAGGTAAAACCCTTTAAATTAATAACCTCTCTAAATTAATACTCAAAGGTGGGTCCCAAGAATATTAATTTAGAGAGGTTCTACTGTATCCTTTTAAAAATCCAATAATATCTTTGGGTAAAATTACTAAGAGAACTAAATGGGTCATAAATATATCCATTAATAATCAGTGTTCGAAAATACATGCATAGGCGCCCGCCGGCCGTCCCAATTAAGACAAAATCGGTTGTATTAAAAGGCAGGTAAAAAAACGGGTGATTTGGCCAATTTGTCGGCCGATTTTGCCGATTAATTTGAAAATACAAACTCAAACGTGTGTCTAAAAAACCTAGAGAGAGGGGGGGGGGGGGGTGGGGTGATGAATGGGTTGTTAATCGATTACTTACCAAGTTTTTTAATTAGTCAATATTGACAACAATTAACCCAAACATTCAAACAATAAAATGAAGCATAAAGTGCGGAAATATGAAGAACACTTGATTTTTAAGTGGAAACCCTTCAATAAGGGAAAAGCCATGTGTTATCCTTCTAGCCACACACGATAACCGAAATCCACTATATGAATAAAAGGTTACACCCTCAAGTGATAATCGGACTCTCACTCTCAATAATCTTAGGCTATGGACACTACCACTCGCCACTCTTGGTTCAATCCCTAGTGATATCCCCTGATCCACTTCTCTTGGCGTGAGCACCTCCTACTATACCCCACTGGCCTTTTAAAGTGGCACTTGACCAATGCTTGCCAACCACACCTTGGTTGAAAGAATTGACTTACTTGTGTAACTTCACCTAGAAGCCACAAGACTTTGACTCTATGAAGAGTATAAGGTCTAAGTGAACAATCAATGAATGTTCAAATGCAATAATGTGTAAGACCACACACAAAACGCTTAACTAGATGTTATAATGCAAATTAACAACCTAGTTATCAAATAATGCCTACATGCCCATACATAAGGACTCAATTAGATGCAAAGAATTCTAGCAACCTAATTGTCAAATAAAGTCCAACCAACACAAGTTGTCACAATATATAACAAAGGCAATAAATATGCAATCAATAAATTCAATTAATGAGGCTTAAACAACAATGTCTAAATGTAAAGCATAAAGACTTAGCTAGAGGACAATAATGTCCTAAATGCTAGCTATCACAAACAAACCCAATCAAATATTCATGAACATTAACTAGTTGATTAAAACACTATTTCTCAACCTAGTTATCAATGAATCACACATGAATATTTATGGCCAAGCTTTTAGGCAAAAATGACCTAATCAATCTAGCTATCACAAAACAAACCCAATCATGTATCAATCAACACAATAATGCATTCAAAAATGATTTCTAAAATCCTATGCATTAAAAACGAAATCTTGGACTTAAAGAACAATAAATGAAGGTGAAATGTTTGTTCTTACTTACCAAGTCAAGATTGATGAAGATCCATGTGTTATTGATGCAATGGATGTCATGGATACATGGGTTGTTGGGTTTGGAGAGTCAAAGAACAAAGTTTGAAGCTTTCTCTCTCTAGGGGAGCTCTTTCTCTCACAATATTATGATTTTATGAGCTCAAGGTCAAAATGGGGAAGAAGATGAAGTATATATATGATCAAAATGAAATTAAGTCGTTTTGAGAAGTTTTAAAACATAATTTTTTAGGCAAAAACGGCGCAGTGCACGGGTCTGGTATGTGGTACCCGCGCACTGGAAAATCAGCCAACAACCTGATTTTCAAACGGCTTAAAACATGATCAAACGACATCGAAATTCATCAAATAATATACCGTTGGAAAGGTATGGATGTTTAATTTCTACTACAATTCACAGAACAATGTTTTGATGTTTGTAGAAAAATATATGGTCATTTGAGTGACCAAATGTCATAAACAGACAACAACAGAAGAAGACAATCGAGAGGGGGTGAATTATGGTAGTCCTAACTTTGACGGTGAAGGTGATAGTGATAGTGAATCTGATGCTCTTGATCATAGTCATTCTAGTGGTAATCATGATGACGATCTAGTCGGCAATACTACATCACAAAGGGGTTTATCTTCAGTCCCTTACCCTTAGAGCATTCTTGGATCGGAGTAATACTCATTCCAAACTATCAACCATGAGTCTTTTACCACCAATGGTCGGTTTTACAAAGGTAGAATATTTTCTTCCAAGAAAGAGCTAAAACGAGAACTAAGTTTGTTGGCACTGAAGCAACATTTTGAATTCAGAATCAGGAGGTCCTATAAGGGCAGATTTCAAGCTACTTGCAAGGATGACAATTTTTCTTTCAAAGTGCATGCAAGGAAAACGGATGAGGGAAAGTATTGGCAGATACAAAAATTTGACAAGAAAAACAGTTGCATCATTGAAGGTTTCAAAGGTCGATTTCAGCAAGCTAATTCTTCAGTTATTGGTGAATTGGTGTCTCTGAAGCTTCAGGTTAATGGAACGGTCTTGAAACCGAAAAACATCATGACAAAGATGCAACTACATTACGGTCTCCACTTTCAAAACAGAAAGGCTTGGTGAGCGAAGAATCATGCAGAGTCTATTATGTTCGGACTAGTGGCAGAGTCGTTCCAGCGGATTCTTTCATATTTGTATATGCTTGAACGGAAGAACCCTGGCACCGTGACTGATTTTGAGTTAGATGATAAAGGAATGATTCAAATTTTCTTTCTTCTTATACGGTGCTTGTATTCATGGTTTTCGGTCAGTGATTAGGCCTGTTATTGCTATTGACGACACTTATCTCAAAGGAAGATTCCATGGTATATTGTTTGTGGCTGTATGCTCATTTGGAAATGAGCAAGTATATCCACTTGCTTTTGGGATAGGGCATAAGGAAAATAAAAAGTCATGGACTTGGTTTTTGAGGTGTGTCCGTAAGTTCATCAATTGTCTGACCGATTGTATGTTCATATCTGATCAGCACAAGGGCATTAAGAAGACGATGCGAATTGTTTACCCCGATGCACCACACGACCTCTGTGTATTCCATATGACTATGAACATTAAGAATACGTTTAAAAGAGAAGATGTCACTGGTATTTTCAAGCGTGCATACAAGATTAACAGGGAATCTAAGTTTAATGAAGAAATGAATGAACTAATGAGGGTGCATTCGAAGGCATATGATGATCTCATGACAATTGGGCCAACAAGATGGTCCCCTGCTTACTCCCATGTAAGATGATACTTCATGATGATTTCAAACATCACAGAATGCATCAACTCTCCGACATGCATGACAGTTCCTATTACTGTTCTGATCGAGTACCTACGTGATATGATACAGAAATGGTTCCATGATCGGTGGGCTTTCACGGACTCGTTGCGCACACAATTGACACCATGGGCAATAAAGTATTTAACAGAACGTGATGAAGAATCTACTTCGTACACGGTGCATCCAATTGATTGGACTGAATTTGAAGTTCTAGATGGGGCTAAGGACGGACTTGTAAATCTGTTGGATAAGACTTGTATGTGTTGAGAATTTGAAATCGATTTATTGCCATGTGCTCATGTGTCCGCTGCATTGCGAGCTTGTAAAAGACCATTCATTGATTTCTGTTCGCATTACTATAAAAAGTCGAGTTTAGTTGAAGCGTATGAGTTATTAGATCGGTTGGTCACATAAGCGACTGGGAAATCCATGATGAAATCTGCTCATTAGTAGTGCACCCTCCTAAATAGATGTCTCAGGCTGGCCGACCATGTAAGATTAGGAACATTAGATAGGAGAGTTTCGTTCACGGAAGGTAAAAACATGTTCCCTTTGCAAACAACCCAGCCATAATCGACAAAATTATCCAAATCCCCTCGGTCTCTCAACCATAGACAACAACTGTCAACCTAAACCTGGTCCTTCACGGAGACAACATAAGTGTAGAGTTTCTAGTGAACGAGGACACAACAGATAGACATGCCTACAAGGTTAGACGAGCAGGACAAATCACTCTATTCCTACTATAATTTCATAATTGTTTATCAATTATAATTTCAAATTTTATGGATTCTGAACATTGTATTTGACAAAAGTGTTGTATTTGTGTTATACTATCGGAAACGTAATTTACATAAATGATGATGATTTGGTATATGATGTTTTCATTTATCAGGCCTATGTAACATGTATATACTTATAGGATAACTGGTAATAGTCTGATTACACGCTAAATGGTAACAGTATGAATGATTACACGCTGAGCATCATTACACGCCAATTTGTGAGCATGATTACATGCTGTAAACATGTTTACACATTACATTATGTAGCGTGTAACCATGCTTACAAATTGACATGTAATCTTTAACATTGTTGCAGCGTGTAATATTCACGGTACAAGAATGTTAATGATTACATGATGAAAAGCACGCATGATTACACGCTACATAAAGTAGCGTGTAATCATGCTTACAAACTGGCTTGTGATGAGGCTCAGCATGTAATCATGCTTACAAATTGACGAGTAATCATACTGTTATTAAATTTCCCTTGTTAAGAACACTTAGCACAAATTGCATTGCAAACATATCCAAACACAACATATCCAAACACATAATATTCACACAGAAATTACAATGCAAGTATATCCAAATAACATCAAATTCCACTAACCATTTGTGGTATATTGTACATACTAATCAAAATACAAAGAGTTGGCAAAGATATCCCGAGCCATTTGTTTTCTAAAGCCAGAGATGTTATCTTGGTTGAAATTGAAGTTAGGATCTTTGTTCATCATTACATACTCTAGTCCTTTTAGCATGAAAACACCATAACTGTTACCGTTTTCTTGACATGGGAATATAGTGGGGCCCAATCTCACAGCCTTCATACAATTGAGATTTTGGGGCTGCCGTTTACTAACGTTGTAATAACCAGACATGCTGCAAATGAGTGGGAACAAGCGACGTATAGGTAAAACCCGTTGTTCTCTATACTTTGGTAGTCAGGTAGTTGATATGCAGCTGAGTTATAAATTGTAATTACCCAATCGTGGAGACGAACTACACATAATACCCAATGGTTGTCTCCCACGTTGCAAGGGACTAAAAATTGTTACAAACAAAGCTGTTTCAGCTTATAGCAGTGAGTATGTATTCAATTGAGTAAGTAAAGTATCATATGTCATCAAAACTAGCCCATGGAGTCCCCCAGGCCGGTTTCTGCCACATAGCATATGTAATTAAGTCTACTAGGACTTCAAATTTTTTCGGGTAGAATGGTTTCGGCATTGGTCTATGGAAATTTGGCTGAAATTTACACCAAAGCTTGGTTAGGGAATCCTGCAATAAAGTTATAGAATGGGTCAGTGTGGGCTTTGAATATAGTAGAAACTTTAAACTGTGGAATAACACCTACTTATAAAGAAAGTGGAATCAAGTACAACTACTTTGCGTGGAAATCTTCGACGTATGACTGGATCTTCTTTCCGCTTACAAAGTAGGTTTATGTAGGCATCCACAGGGTCATTGCCCAACCATGTTGTGGGTTGTTCCAAAAGTCTGAAAAAAGATTGTGAAACACAAGCGTCGATACTAATATTACGACTGCATTATAAAACATGTGACTAAGATTAGTCGCCCTGTATAAAACAAGTCAAATTACATATTATCAAAGAACTTGTTAAAACACGTACTACAACAAGTCTAGATCATTCATAAATGTGGTATATTGCTCGACTACTTCCAGCTTCCTCTGTGCTTTGAAGTTATCTGTGTATGGACTTTTTAACCACTTTGACAACAGTCGATCCCTAGCAATTTCTGTCTAGCCAAATAGTGGAATTGGTGGAATTTGACTGTTACCCCCTCGATTGGATTCTTTAGGTTGACCACTTTTGGATGTTTCAGGCTAATTTTTGTTACACTCATCAGGTTGAGTTTTTCTAGATGGTGTTGGAGGGGTAAGTATGTCATGTGACGATGGTAGAGGGGTATGTATGTTATGTGATGGTGATAGCGAGGTTTGCATGTCATTTGATGGTGGGGGCTATCTCGGTGGTGGGGGCTGTCTCGGTGGTGGGACTGTCTGTAAATCAGTGGAGGCTGTCACGATGGGGGATGAATGTGAATATGGGTCCATATATATGTCAGCATCAACCACACGTCGACTGTCCCACTGAAATGCAGGTTCTCCATCACTATTATCGTGTTCTGCATGATCTTCTGTGCTGAAACAAGGGTCTCTGTCAAAAGGAAAAGCATTACTGAAATGTATTGATAATATCACCAAATATTAACAAATAAAAAAAGAAATAATGGAATTATACATATCTGAGAAGAAAACAACTCAAACAAGTCGGTCCTAAACTTTGTAAACTCAGATTGCATTGATTGCATCACCTTTTGGACCTCCTCACGTATGATGATGCACACTTGGTCAAGTAGTAGCTTTGGAATTGCAGTAGAGGTCGATCCCTGAGAAATATAATTGAAATTCAATGATAATAATGATAATGTTCCTTATTTGATAGGAATAACATAATGAAAATAGTCATTACCCATCTTCTCGATTGTTGTATATGATGATATGGTGGATGAAAATACACAAAGTGTGTCTAAGACAACCTAGAGGGGGGGGGGGGGGGGGGGGGGGGTGAATAGGTTTTAGTTGATTTATTACCAACTTTTCGACTTAATCAATTTTAATAATCCTACTCCATATTAGCAATCAATCAATCCAACATAAATATGCAGGAAAACAATAAAAACACAAGGATTGATTTACGTGAGAAACCCTCCAACTGGGCAAAACTCACGGGCTACCCTTCTAGCCACATACGGTCCTCAAATCCACTATTTGAACGAAAGTTTACAACCTAGGTTGACCTCAAGTCACACCTACTTGGTCACTAACCCTTTCACTCTACCCAACTGGCCTTTAATAGTGATTCTTGACCACAAGCTTGTGCACTAACTCACTTAGTCACAAAGCTTAACAATCAATGAAGAGGTTAAACAACCTATGTGAATATGTAAAAGATATTCAAACATGCAATTAATGCTAGACAACAATAAATCCTTATCTAAGGATTTAAAGATGTCAATAAATGCAAATCCTAGATATCAATATCTAAATGCAAATGCATGAAGATTTAGCTAGAAGGGTAAAATCGTCCTAAATACTAGCTATTAATGAACAAAGCTCTCAACCAACAAACAACAACTCAATCATGTTATAAATGCCAATAAACATAAAGATATGCAATAAAATCACATAAAAGAGCTAACCCTAGGCAAACAAGAACATAAATAAATACAATGAGATTTAGAGCATGTTCAAGTTACCTAGTCAATGAAAGCAAGAAGGATCCATGATGAGATGATTCTTGAAGAGGTTAAATGCACATGGATTTGTGTTTGGTTGAGTAAAGATGAGTTCTTGGGAGTTTCTCTCTCTAAGGGAAGCTTGGCCTCTCAATAATGGCTTCTTGAACTCATAAAAACGAGCAAGGAAGAAGATAGAGTATATATAAGGGAGCCCTAGTTAAAACAGCGTCGTTTTGAACTTAGGACACAAAATCCCGTCAATACCGCTAGATGTACCGCTTCTCAGGCAAGTGTCCAGACCGCGGTACACACAGCAGTGCACCGTCTGGACAACAACGCGGTGCAGGGCGCTGTGCATGCGGGTGCACAGGCTGCGGTATGGGCAACAGAGGCCTACTGGACAACACCGCGACTTGGGTCGCTATGCGTGCAAGTGTACAGGAAGCGGTACAGGAAGCATGACCCTGCTGAGGTATACCGCTCTGTATGCCGCGGTGCAAGCATGTCTTGCCAAGTGGTCTAGGCCGAGCTAAGAGAAGAAATTCTCTTTTCTGGGCAAACTCAACACACTAAGTAATGTGCAAAATGTGCAAGTGTGGAGTGTGAAAAGAGGCATACAATACATCATTCAATTACATGAAGATAAGAACAATAATGCATGCAAGTGAGTGTGTGCAACTAGATCTCTTCAAAGAAAGTTAAACTAGTGAGATACCTTTGAAGTGCTCTTTGAGAGAGATGATGTCCTTGAAGCTTGATCACACTCAAGAGGCCTAAAATACCCTTACAAAGAATAATCCCGAATGTGGTTTGTCAACGAAATAAGCCAATCAAAATATGAGGAACTTACAGTGGAGGTTGACGTTGACAATTAGGAGATTGTAGCAGAGTAGAACTTCAACAAATATTTGCTACCTAGCTGGCCAGAACAAGGAATGGAGTCCGGTTTTGAAGGAAATTTCAACACCTCCAAGATAGCATCAAGTCAAGACTTCAAGACCATCTCGTACCTACCAAGGGATGAAACACAAAGGACCCTTGAAGAAGAAAGAAGCACAATGATAGAAGAGATGTGCAAGGAGATGATGGAGGCCGAAAAATAGCTAATCTCATGCATGGAGTTGTTGAAGATAGAAAATGCAACGCTTCAAGTGAAAGTAGAAGAAGTCTCTAGAGAAAATGAAGATATGAGAGAGGATTTTGAGAAGAAAGAGAAACTCTTGAAGAAGGAGCTAGAAGGCAAGCTATCAAAGATAGAGAAGCTCCGGAGCTAAACAAAAAGCTCATGCTTGAAGTGAAATCATTAAGATTGGAAAATAGTACACTCATGAAGAAGAATGAAGAAGTCACCGATAAGAACAATGAATTCACATAACAACTCAAGAGACTTGAATTTGAAAAAGATAAAGCATTGGAGGCATTGATAGAATTAGCAAGACATTCGGAAGAATTTGTAGAAGATAAAGGTCGCAAATCAAGGAACATGCAATTGGAGATCGAGCTAAAAGCCAATGCTTTGGAGGAAGTTAAGGAAGCTCTCAGCAAGAAAGAGAAGGCCCTTAAGATAGCAAAAGTGAATGAATGTGACTTCATAGCTCAACTAGAGAAGGTGGAGAATGAGGTCAAGGGGTTACAAGTGAAGGAAATCTAACGGCCTCAAAGTCACTCATCAAAAGGGAGTTCCTCTAACTCAAATCCTATTTGCTATTTTTGTTCAAAAAGAGAGCATGTAAGAGCTAAAAATTCACAAGTTTAATCAACATAAGAAAATGAGAGGTCCTAGGAATATGAGGAGTCCACGTAAGATAAAGAAAATATGGGTGAAGAAAGATTTAATAAACCAAGTGAGAATCATGGGCAAGGAAAATATAATGAAGCCATCTACACTTGTTTGGGTTGTGAAAAAAGCGTGAATTTCCAAACTTGGTTAAGCCACCCTTAGATGATCATAAACCTCTCTCAAGTGCATAATGTTGAAAATTTTATACACTTTATTTTTATGCTTTATTTTGTTAAAAAAAACAAAAAGTTGCACAATCTATTTTTCCTTCTTTAATCTAGTATTTCTCTTTATGTGTGAAATAGTGCATGGTAATTGAGAGGAGAGAAAGAACTAGGTTTGGGGGTAAAATTTATTGTGAGATTTGTTTAGCTTGTTTAGTTTTTAGTAGTAGATAATTTTGGAATGTTTGTGGATGACATTTGCTTGAGACATTTTGATTGAGATCATTTATGTGGTTGTTAACTTTGGTGGTTAGAAATTGTGCTTTAATATTAGGTTCTTCATCTCTTGGATTGACACACCGGCCACTTGCAAGTCTCGAAGAGGCAAGCAAGCAAGAGTACTCATAAAATAGGTAAGAACCTACCTATTTTAAGACCACAACCAAGCAACTACATCGGTTTAATCTTTTCATCTCAAACTTTTGCACCTTATTTTTTCCATCTATGTTTATAGAAAATTATGGATAATTGGTGAGTGTGAATATACTTAGTAAATATCAATTTTGGTTGAATGTGTGGATATTTGTGAATGAGAGAATATGCTTATAATTGTTGATACAATTTTGGGTTCCAAGTGGTGAATTTATTGATTTATTCATTCTTGATTAGATGAGCCGGAGGCTCTTGTGGATATTGCACATGAATATACACGTTTTCATTTCATATAGCTCAACTTGGTTTGGGTTTTTTTGAATTCATGCATATACTTATACAGGAATGAGCATATAGTAGGAATCGGTTTGGGGCTCATTAACCTCATTATGATAATTTTATGAATAGATGCTTGATGTGGTTGAATTGTGAGCTTAATTGCCATGCTTACTTAAATGCCTTATTTTATTATGACCCTATTTTTGAGTCTTTTATTTTGTTGGGCATTGATTGTGCTTGATTAATGCCTAGGTTGTTGTGTTTGCCCGCCACTAGGGCGGGCTCTCTTGTTTTCAACATTGATGACAATGTTGGGTTTTTGTTTGGGGGGGGGGCGGGCTCTCTTGTTTTCAACATTGATGACAATGTTGGGTTTTTGTTTGGGGGGGGGGGGGGGGGGGGGGGTACACGCCTTTGTTGAGTCTTCTTTTTAGTTGTTTTGTATCATTTTTAGTTGTTTGATCCAAATTTTTCATAATTGTCGCATTGGCTAAAATGTTTCAAGCTTTAACTTGCTTGGATGTGATGCCTTGAGTGTGTGCTTTTGGTGAGTTTATGAATGCATTTTGTGCTTGTGTAACAAATTGTCATCACTCTAGGGTTTCACTTGCATATCATGGGTTAGTTCCATCCTTTGTGTATTTAATTTGAGGGGACTTGGTGCTCTTGCGCCTTGTTCTAATAGTGGAGACCACCTGTGAGTGCACAAACACAAGCCTATTTAAAAAAAACGCATTGAGTGTACAATTTTTCTATTCTTTAAACACTCTTCTCGTCATATGTGTCACATGCCATAGAGAATACATAACATATATGGTGGATTTCTTGATGGATGCATTTATTCCCTTGATAGATTAATTGTGGAAATGATTTTAGGCAATGTGTGTATTTAACTACTTAAAAAGCCTAAACACATTCCTAGTCCCTTATGTGTGCTTCCAAGCCAATTTTGAGGCCAAACACTTACCTTTCATTTGGAACCAAAATAAACCATATAGCCATAAACCAAACACAAAAACCAACCATTTAATTGCCAATCATATGGGTTGTGTCTGTGTGTAAGTGGTTGAAAGGTGTAAGCTCTAATATGAGGTAGCATGTATTTAGGCAATTATTTAAGTTGTGCAAGGAATGGCTAAAGAATGTAAAAGTGCTAAAAATTGCACTTAGAGCCAAATTGTCAAATGTGGATGTGCAAAAGTAAAAAAAAAAAAGAAGAGAAAAAGAAAAAGAAAAGAAAAAGAAAGAAAAAGAAAAAATACCAAAGAAAAGAAGAAAAAAAGTAAAGAGCCTTGTGATGAAATGTAAGTACTCACAATGTGGAGTACAAATGTGTAGCACAAATGTGTTTGTAAGTTAATGCCTTGTCATTAGTGTGTAAATGTTAAATAGAGCTTTGTATGGGGTATGTGAGTATGCCTAAGCATGATTGGTGATTGTTGAACTCAAAGATTTCCCTATTTCTTGTTCACCACATTTAACCCTATGGCCCCATTACAACCAAATGGGAAATACCCATTTGATCTATGATGAGTCTAGATTGGGAATGTTTGTTGAAGCATGATCTTCCACGTTCATGGCATAGTGAATCTTTCTTAGGATAGCTCACCGATAAATTAGCGGTCTTTCATTGGTAATTGTATGCAATGCATTTGATTCCTATGCATAAAATCCATCTTTGCATACCTTGTTTGAGTGTGAACTTAGGACTTTGACCGGAAAGAAAAGAGAGACTCCAAGTGAGGCTAGAGTCGAAGTGAATTATGCTCGAGGAGTGAGAGTGATTAGTTCCCGATATAGGAGTGCTCTTAGGTGTGGGATTCGTGATATTACGAGTTTCCCTCTAGTGCCTTCAAGTTGTTTTAGAACTTTTTGCATATGTCTACTTCTCTCTATCACAAATCCTTGCATCTCATCACTGGTTGGACATGAGACATTTTATTTGTTTGTTGTTGAGTGTAGAAAAATTTTAGGTAGAGTCATGTTGTTATGTCGTGTATTTTTGTTATTTGTCTTGAGTTTGCTCAAGGACAAGCAAATGTTTGGTTAGGGGGTATTTGATCGAGCCAAAAATTTCATACATTTTGGCCCTTATATCCTTTCTCTTTATCTCAGTTCTTGGGTGATTTTATGTGTATTTATGGCTCTTTTATTGATATTGCAAGCATTAGGTGAAAAAAGCAAGAAACGAGATCAAAATGAGGCAATTGGTGAAAAAATGGGAAGAATTGAAAGACATAGTGCACGGGTAGCATACCCTTGCACAACCCGTGCACCGGAAGATGGAATCTGAGAAGACCTCAGTGCACAGGTACTGCACGGGTACCTTACCTGTGCACTACCCTTGCATATTGCCTATACCAGAAGATAAAAAAAAGAGATTTGGTGACAAAAGGGATGAAATTGTAAAAACAGTGTGTACAGATCATCCAACTTCAAAGAGTCATATCTCCCTCTTTAGATCGAACCATATTTTGAGTTATATATATTCGAAAAGCCCCAAGAGTCTAGTTTCTAGCGGTTTTTACGGATTACAATTCCGAGTTTTTTAGAGGAATTTATGACCATTTAAGTAACTGTTGCGCAGCTGTCCACGGGTACTGCACGGGTAACCTATCCGTGCACTACCCGTGCATATCACTTTCCAGCACCAAAAATGATGGGTTTTAAGCAATTTTCAGAGGGGCAATGATGTCCTTTCATGCCCAGATCATGCCCTAACCTCCCAAGCCTATAAATACACTATTTTCTTATTGAAAACGCTCTCTTCGACACTTCAAAACTTCCACCCTCTTCCAAACACGATTTTTCTCCCATTTTTATCTCTAATTACTAACCCTAGATCTAGGAATCATTCCCCACCATATCCTAACCATCTTACATCATCTTCATCATTTACTACTCAACAAAGGACACTTAGGATTCAAGCTTGAAGGAATGAGAATGTCTACATGAGTCTTATTTATCTCTCTTCTCCTATTTATTTCATTTATTTGTCATGAGTAGTTAAACATCCCACTAAGGGATTGTTGTGAAACACTTGTGGATGTTGGGCTTTGTAATGAACTTTATATTTTCTTTCAATCTATCTTATATGTTCTATTCATTGTTTTCAAGAATGATTTGTTTTAGATTGTACATGACTCTCTTTGCAAGTTGTTTTAGGAATTATTTGAGTAGAGAATTGAGTATGCATGATGCTTGGTTCTCTTAAGCTCTTTTGAATGGGAGGATTGAACAAGAGTACATGACTTGAGTAAAATTCGAACATAATTTACCAAAGAGATTAGTCCCCTATTTGATATATATTCATTCATTGCACAACCATTTGTGGGTGTCCAAAACTATACATGATAGATTGGACACTCATAATTGGTATACAATTAATACTATACATCCTAGGTTGGCTACACAAGATTTAAGCACACTAATGAGAAGTTCCTATATTGCCCATTATTCACTTGTTGGATCCATCAATACCTTAGTTCTCACTATCATATTTTAACACTAATTGCATGTTATATTAACTAGCATAATTGTAGTTGCATTGTAGTTATTAACTTTTCAAATAAATCATTGATCTTTACTTTATTTATGCTTAGTTTAGGTTTAATAGTAGTTAACTAGTTTTAGCCATTTAGTTTCCCTTTCCCTGTGGACGATACCCTTACTTGCCATTGTAATTGTTTTGTAAACATTTTGAGGCATTTGAGGTTTTATAAATATTTTTGACAGATCTTTTCTAACGACAAAAACGCTCACGTCAGCCATTTTTTTCTAGGCCCTGGTTGGGCGCCCTTGGTGCCCTGCCTTAGAGTCGGCACTGTAGACTAAGCATATTTCAACAGCTTGTTACAATTAAGCCAAACCTCAAGGGTGTGGGTACAATTCTCCCATTCCAAAATTTCAGGTCAGCTTTGCCTGTCTCGACCCCTTTGACCCCTATTGTACTGGGATGCGAAACTCATTTGACATCTCTACATCACCTGATGTTGAAAATTTTGTATTTCACAATATGGTCTAGATATTCTCACTCATAAAACTAATTAGTACACTCATTTTTAAAAGTACATCCATGTCTAAAAATTGAAAATTAAATATAACTATAAACACCTATCATAATGCCAAAGTAACCTTATTGAAATGAATATATTTGTATTAATACATTTTATTTATCCCTTCTAAATTATTAACACACCCAATTTATGAAAAAAATCATATTATTTTTGAAATCAAATCATCTTCTATTGATGGTCCAATTTACTTTTGGAAATGTCTCAAATGTAGGAGCCTTATGAAAAGGAAGATGTTGAACTTGATTGTATATGTGGTCAAGCGATTTTCAAAATAGAATTCTCTTACATATACAACTATCTTAAAAAAAATACAAATTATATAAAAAAAACTCATTGATATCTACAACTATTTTTTTTTAAATATTTTGTTTATTGATAGAGTTTATAACTAGACCAAAAAAGAAAGACAAAAAAAGAAAGTAAAATAATACCTACCTTTATATGATCAGAGTCCTCTAAAAAGTTTTTTTCCATTACTTTGTTATATTATAATCATGTGATGATGATAAAGTTTGACACTTGAAATAAAATTAGAATTGAATTAGGGTTTAACATAAAAATGAGGGTTACTTTTATTGGTAAAATCCAAAAAGATGACATGTCAGCATAACCGCCGTGTTTCGTGGAAATTAAGTGATGACATGTCAAGGAATATCAACTAGATCGAGCCAACCTAAGATGACTATAATGTAGCTCCCATAATACCTGGTCAGGGTTACTTAGATGGTAAGGTGAAAAGCATTTAACTAAAGTAATTGTATTGACCAAAATAAAGAAGATGGCCGGGGGTACCCAAGGTGGTCGGGTTTAGTTACCCGATCGGGTTTAGATCCCTGGTCGGGGGTAAGGGAAATTTGGTCGAGATTGGTAGATGGTCGGCTAAAGCAACACTTGGACAATTTCGAGACATGCTCAGAATCATGACACGACAACAACGTAAGATTCAGTGTGATCATGATTCAAATACATGAAAGAAGAATCTTACTCAAATAAGGCATCATAAAGCATACTTTGATAAGGAAACAAATTTCCTCAGAGTTATCAGAATCCAAAATAGGCAAGAGTCCTGATGTGATTAAAACGACTCCAATAAGCCAGAGTTTCACATAATTACTATTGTCTTTTCCTTTTACTTGTACTCTAAGAATAAGGGTTCTATGCATATATAAATAGACCCTAAAAACATCCAAAAAATGGTTAACGAATCATTAGATATACTAGAGATCAAGAGAGGTTGAGATTGTAACGATTTTCTCATAATGGATTGCTTCCTCGCCGTCGCTAGCCACCGTGGTTTTTTCCCTTCCGGGTTTTCCACAGAAACTCTTGCTTACATAATTTCTTTTTATTTCCGTTGGGTGAATATATAATTGCCAATTCGATATACCTTGTTTGACGAGTGATCGAATTTATATAATCCTAAAAATCACCGTCAACAATTCACGATTGGAGGAGGGGGTAATTTTGTGAAAATCTTAGGAAATCTATTTAACAGCAGCATGACAAATAGTAGAGATGGAAGTCACTCCCCGTATGAGACTGGTACCCCGCGTTGTATCGATGATACTAGTATAATAAATACTAGCACCGTAGGAGGAGACTTACCTTCTAGAACTCCACCTTCCGTTGAGCAAGATGTTATGACCTCTATAGGTGCTATCCACGGTATCTCCCCGGACGCTTTCCGAAAAGTCTAGGAATCCCAACATAAAGTTATCAAAGATGCCACAAGACAAGGAATCAGCATAACTGCTATCGCAAACTTGATTTCACCATACCAGCTGTCTACGCTGATGGTAGCTCGATATCCCAGGTTACAATCCGAAGTAGTGGTTCCGACCCCAGGCGCGCCGCAAAAATCTGGTAGAGATAGGGCAGATCGTCGTGACAGGAGGAAAAATTCCCAGAAGAGAGATGATCACCAAGATGACCAGGACCGTAGAGAGAGCGGAGGCCGGGGGAACCAAGAAAGAGAAGAACATAGTTCCCAATCCGTAGGAAGACGCTGAAAGATACCAGGGGCGGGGAACGAGTTACGACCGAACCGACAGGTATGATGGTCACATGATGAGATCAGGATCAGCTTCAACTGATAGAAGGCGTAGGGAAATGACACATGCACCGAAGTACAATGTACGTGACACCCAGATCACTGGGCGAGTTTCAAAGGATCCTTATGGTCACATTATTCGCCAAAAGTTTGATGACCACGACAAGCTAGAAAGAAAGTGAGAAGTTCTATTAAGAAGGATTGAAGCCTTGGAACGGAGGCAAGGTCGCGGGAACCTGCCAATTGTTAATTCTCGCAGTCTATTCTCTACCTTCATATGGCAAGCTTATTTCTCGAAGAAGTTCAGAGGCCTCATTTGGAGCAATTCAAGGCCCACAGTGACCCCCAAGAGCACGTTAGAAGATACCAAAGCGCAATGGCTCAATATGACTATGATGATGCACTCCCATGTAGGATGTTGCCTCAGATGTTAGGGGATTTGGGATCCAGATGATTTGGTGGCCTCGCTAACGGGTCAATTAGAAATTTTGAAGAGTTGATACAAGCATTTACCAGGCAATTCATGGGGAATATCCAACGTAGAAAGTCAATCTCTTTCGTTTCGACCATGAGACAAAGGAAGGACGAGAAGTTAAAAGACTACCTTACCAGGTTCTCACAGGAAGTCTCGGAAGTACGTGACCCCAATGATGATGCGGTAGTGTCTGTATTTGTCAATAGTTTGCAGCACAGCCAATTGTCACTCAGCCTAAGGTAAAATGGGCCAACTACCTATACAAGTCTGGTGGATGATGTGAGAGGATACGCCATGGCTGAAGATGAGCAGATAGCCCACAGAGGAGAGCTTATACATGGCGGCCGACCGAGAGAAAGTCAAAAACCTAAAGATAGTGGTTTGAAGGGAAATGTTAAAGGAGACCAGAAGAACTATTCTGGGAAAGGTAAGGAAGGCAGCAAGGATGATGATCAGAAGAGCAATAAGACCTAATTACACTCCTTTGGCTCAAAAGCAGAAAGAAATTCTAAATGTGATAGAAGATAAAAACTGACATAAAAAACCCCTAAAGCAGTCAAACTTTGCCAAGGGAGACGCTTCCAAGTACTGCCGATTTCGTCACGAGAATGGTCATGAGACTTCCAAGTGTTATCAGTTGAGATATTACATAGAAAAGTTGATTAGGGAAGGGCACCTGAAAGATGTGGTTCTCAAAGGAGGTGATGGTAGATTGAACGATTCCATGAAGAATGACCAAGACAAAAGAGGCAGTCAGAGGGGAAGTTCAGGCGTTGGGGCTATCAACACCATTTTTGACGGGCCATGCACATGAAGAAGTTGCAGGGAAAGAATGATTGAAGTTTGTGAGGCAATAGATGGCTAGATGAACCTGGAAGTAAACTCAGTAGATCCCGACCAAAAGAAGCTTAAGCAAGGTTGGGACCTGATCATTTTTTCAGAGGTAGATGCGCACAGACTTGAAGTAAGACCAAACAAAGCCATTATAATGTCAGTATGCATCGGTCATAGAGAAATAAGGAGAGTACTGATTGATAATGGAAGCTCGGCGGACATCCTAAGTATTGGGGTATTCGATCAATTAGGGCTACAAAGAAAGGATCTGCACCGCTGATGATTCAGCTCAGAGGATTTGGTGGAGCGGACGTAAGATCTTTAGGGATGCTCAAACTACCAGTTGAAATGGGAAATTACCCATGCTAAAAAACGGTGTTACTCAACTTTGTGGTTGTCGACACTGAGAATTGGCCATACAATGCATTGCTGGGAAGACCATTCTTGAACAAGACAAAGGTAGTCACGGCAACCTTTTCTTTAATTGTCAAATTCCCAACTGAAGCTGGGGTCTGTGTCATGAAAGGTTCACAAGAATGGGCAAGGAAAGCTAATTTATCGGTCTATAGAGAAAAAGCAAAGCCGGACGTAGTGCTGACAGATTTTTCCGAATGGGAAAGCTGCCAGAAGGAAGACGAGGAAGAAGATAAGGCAGAAACACCAACCTAGTTTAACCTGGACCCATGGGAGGCATTTCTGGAAGAAGGGAAAGACTAGGAAAGCGAGCCGACTAACGAAGCGGTAATAGATGACAAGAACCCTGAGCAGACTATAAAGTTAGGGGCATAACTGGCAGAATAGGTACAAAGCAAGCTGGTCAATTTGTTAAAATAATACAAAGATGTGTTCGCGTGGAAGCAAGAAGATATGCTGGGGATCAATGCCAAAATAATTTCTCATGTCTGGCAGTTGACCCCGAGCGCAAACCGGTTATCCAAAAGAGACGACGATTCAATCTCGAGAGAAGCCAGGCAATTAAGTAGGAAGTCTATAAGTTATTGGATGCAGGGTCAATCAGGGAAGTGCAGTACCCCGAGTGGGTTGCCAATGTTGTGCTCGTAAAGAAGAAAAATAGGCAATAGAGAATGTGTGTGGATTTCATAGACCTAAACAAAGCGTGCCAAAAAGACAGTTTCCCTCTGCCTCTAATAGACCAGTTGGTTGATGCGACTGCGGGGCGTGGACTGTTGAACTTCAATGACTCTTATTCGGGATATAACCAGATCAGGAGGTTCGACCTGGACGAAGAAAAAACTCCATTCACAATAGATCAGAGGCTTTACTGTTACAAAGTAATGCCTTTTGGCCTAAAAAATGCTGGGGCAACTTACTAAGGACTGGTAAACAAGATGTTTGCCCAAAAACTCGGCAGAAACATGGAGGTCTATATAGATGACATGCTGACAAAAAGCATCACAGCAGAAAAACATGCAACCGATCTGGAAGAAACTTTTTGAGTGCTGAGAAGGTACGGGATGAAGCTCAATCAACAAGTGTGTTTTTTGGGTACCGTCAGGAAAGTTCCTTGGGTTTCAAGTACACCAGAGAGGGATCAAGGTGAACCTGGAGAAGATAAGGGCCTTGGAGAAGATGAGGTCCCCAGCTACCTTAAAAGACATTCAAGGTTAATGGGCTGCCTGGCCTCATTAAACAGATTCATTTGTAAGTCAACATACATGTGCTTGCCTTTCTTTAAAGCAATAAGGAAGGGCAAAAGAGTGGAATGGAACAAATAATGTGAACAAGCCTTCCAGAAGATTAAAGAGTATCTAGGTAAAGCCTCAATCTTGTCGAAGCCTTGGAAGGGGAAACATTGTATTTATACCTGTTAGTCACAACTGTGGCCACGGGGTCGGTTCTGATCAGACTGGATGAAGGAACACAAAAGTTGGTGTATTACACCAGCAAGGCCTTACTGCATGCAGAGACAAGGTACTCAGCAGTTGAACAAAGAGCATTAGCACTGGTAACAGCCGTAAGAAAATTAAGACCATACTTTCAGGCTCATAGGATCGAGGTTTATTCGGACTGTTCGTTAAAACAGATCCTATCTAAACCAGAAGTATCAGGAAGATTGACAATGTGGGCGGTCGATCTAATCGAATTTGATATAACTTACTTGCCGATGGCCACGATAAAAGGTCAGGCAGTGGAAGATTTGATCGCTGAGTTCACTGAGCCAAACAGTGAAGTGATCAGAATGCTCGAAGATAAAGAGAGAAAGCATTTTAGCTGGAAGTTGCATGTTGATGGGTCGTCAAATACGTATAGTAGCAAGGCAGGCGTAGTGGTGTCTGACACGCATTTTACTGTGGTATGCAATATCAAAACAAATTTATAGAATCCCAAGATGCGCTCTAAAAAGTATAAGACTAGTATGCAGCAAGTATGGGTATCGTTCCACAAGGATCGAGCGATAGCTATGATTAAATTCTACTTTAATGCTAACTACAAACAAGAATTAAATGAAATGATTGAAGATTGGAGATTAACTCAAATGCAAGACGAATATAAACTAACTAAATGCACTAAGATAATAGGTGATAATAGATGATAAATGACTAAGGAATTGATGGATTCATTAAGGCAAACTATGGGCAAGATGAACTCTCATTAATGAACATTAGTCAAATATAACCAAACTAGAGTGTATAGCTTGATTGTATATCACTTATGGGTTTCCAATCTAGAGTGTATAGTATTGACCACCCATAAATGATTATTCATGAATGTGCATCTACCAAAATAAGGGATTAATTTCATGTAAAGTCACTAATTCTAGAGTATATAGAATTAATGCTTAATCTCTCACAAGCAACTAATCCTAGAGTGTATAGTGTTAATTGCTCATTTAAGATTAGAAAATGATAGAGATTAGTCAATCCGGATTTCACTTGAGGAGTGTACTCTTGTTCAATCTTTCCATTCAATTAAGCATTAGAGAATCAAATAGAGTGCATATCTAATTCTCTACTCAAATAATTTCTCAAACAACTTGTTAAGAGAAGAGTGTACAATCAAAACAAATCATCTTTGAAAACAATTAAAGCATTGAATGAAACATATTTTGTAGATTGATATATATATAAATAGAGTTCATTACAATACCCACAATTTACAAAAGAATCACATCAATCCCTTAGTGGGATTTAGCTACTCATGACAAAAGTATTAAAATGAAAGAAAAAAGGGAAATAGAGAAGACCCATATAAGACCTTCTATCTTTAAGCTTGATTCCACCTCCAATGTCCTCTTGAGTAGAAAATTGAAGAAGATAATGATGGGTTTTTGGATGATTTGGGAGAGAATGGATTTTGAGATTTAGAGAGAGAAAATGATGTAAGGATGGGTGTATGTGTTAACGGAAATTTTGCTCGAGACGAGAAATCTTAGTTAACACCCTCGAGACCACTACCACGTAGGTGGTGGCCAAGATTGATCGTATGTGTAACAATTTTTTATAAAATGACAAGGAATAATGATACAATTCACCACCTAAAAGAAAACAAAAATATTTTCTTATTGAACGTGTATGGTATATAAATTTCTCTCAAATTGCTCTGAATTCTCTCTAGGGTATGGTCGAGTACTTGTCGTATGCCTGTCGAATAGTAGTCTCTCTTTCTGAAGGAGGAAGTCCCTTCTTTATACAATGTCTTCATAGATGTCAACTCATTGATTTCCCCTTGATTTTCTCATCCCCTTCTTATCAGACGGAATTTTTCCCTTTAAATGTAGTTGACTTTGAGTTAATTGCTCTGTTGAGGGTATCTTGGAAATCAATTTGTTTCCCATTCAAACTCTATTAATTGTTCTGCACGTGTATAATATATGTGGGTGTGATGCTGTGTATCTCTGGGTCTGGCATGATTCCCATGGGGATCACTGAATGTATCATGGTGTGGTGCATCAACTAGTGAGGTCGATCAATGTTCCAACCTCGATATCTGAGAAGTTTCATCCTGCTAGGATCCAGATCTGGCTTTCCTTGACCTTTTCGAAGCTAGGTGCGGCTTCCCCTGACCTTTCGAAGCTAGGTGCGGCTTCCTAGGGACATTCTCCTGTGTCAGCGAGGTATAGGTGAGTCTCTGGAGCAATTGCGAGGTGACCTCGACTTCGGGGAATTTCTAGTTTTGGTGATGCGGGCTAGATCTGATCGTTCCGGGCTCTATCCCGGATGTTTCCAGAGCCCGTCCTTGTTTCTGCGGGGTGGCATCGTAGCTCAGCTCTGGATAGAATGGTCTCCTGGTGGAAACTCTCGGGTATGGAGCCAGGTCTGGGAGGTGGAAAACTTTCCTTTGGTCCTTAGCCAATTTTGGCTATTAATAAAAGTCCTCTCTGATTTGAACACCAGACGTCGAGCTTGGGGTTGGGGTCAGATTTTTACTTTATTTGAGAAATCTTTCCCTTTTTACCGTTACCGAAATATTGGGGAAATCTCCTCATTAGAGTGGCGTGATGCGAACCGACTAATTTATCTCCAAATTAATCTGATTGCGTTACGGCAGTCCCCGAGATTTTTTACCGTTACCAGAATCTTGGGGAGATCTCCATCTTAACTGCGTAAGTGATGTGGCGTAAGATGATTAGCCTGCTTCTGAGTTAATCTGGTTACGTTACGGTAGTCCCCGAGATTCTTTACCGTTACCAAATGAGGATCTCGATAGCTCGTGCTGTTGCCCTCCTGCCTATATATATATATATATATATATATATCTATTTTTCTCCTCGTCTTCCTCACATCTCTCGAACTAAAATTTTTGCTAAGAAATATTTTCTCTCATAGCCTTTCCTCCAAGCTTGCCTTTTTCTTCATTTTTCATCCTTATTGGCTTTTACTATGTCGAACACCAGTCGCGATTCAGTTGACTCCATAGTTGACGGTGAGGAGGTCGTCAGTCTTACTCTAGGGAAACGGGCTAGGAGGAGTTCTGATGGTGACTATTCCCCGCCCACCCCGTAACGACGGCGGTCAAGTAGGAATGTATCCATTGGGACTGGGTTCTCCAACCATCCTGACCATCCTTTGGATATCGTCGATAAAGATTCCGACAAAGAGGCTGGCGGTGACGCCGCGGGAGAACATCGGGTCTCGGCTCCTGGTCCCCTTTTGGAGAGGTTCCCTCCTTATGATTTCCGGGTTGTCCCAGATTCCATCGTCGACCTGGTCTCGATTGACCGCTTGAGGTCGAAGTTTGGCATCTCCGACAGCGTATCCATCTCGGTGCCTCCTAAAAATTATGAGTTCTTTAACCCCCCTAAAGGCGTGCTTCCGATTCATATGGCAGCTCTCGAGAATGGGGTCAGGCTTCCCCTTCAACTGACTCTTCGGCGGGCTTTTAATGCCATCCAGCTTGCTCCCCTCCAGTTGACGCCTGGCTTCTAGAGGCATCTGATTGGTTTCCTTGTACTATGGAGGGAACACTGTCAGTTGAGTAAGGTGATGAGGGAGCCGGGTGCAGATGAGCTGGCCTATCTCTTCCAGATTGGGAGCCTGTCTGGCGCTCCTCGAGGCCAGTTCTATGCCAAGGCCAAGAACAAGCTCAACTTTATTATTCCTGGTTCTTCGAAGAAGGACCCCGCTTGGAAAGAAGAATGGATCCTTACGGGGGATGACTAGGGGAGCTCGATTTTCATTGGAGGGCATGAATTCGAGGTTCCCACGGATTTCAATGACAAACCCTCATGGGACCGGGACTCCCTGCCTTCTGAGTCCGAAGCCATCTTGAAGGCTATATTAGCCCGGAATTATTTGAACCTGAAGTTCCCTACTGCTGAAGCCTTTGATCCTCGTAGGGTGAACAAATACTTGCGGATCTAAGACGCTACTCCTCGTAAGTGTCATTGAGTTGCTTTGCCTTATTACTCAGCTTGGTTCTAACATTTTCCTTTTTAATCTGCTTATTCACAGTTTTTGTCGTTGAACCGGCCACCCGCCACATCTCACGCTCTCCTCAAGGTAGAGTTTCTCTTCCCTCCACTGAGGTCAAACCTGCTCTTGCTTCATCTATCTCTCCGGCTGGGTCCAAGATGGCCATTCTTGCTTCGCGGGCTTTCCAGGCTTTGGGTAAAGCTCCCCAGGTGGTTGGTCCGGCTGCTTCTGTCCCTTCGGCTGTGGTCGCTAAAGTTGCTACCCCCTCGACTCAACCTCCTGATTCCGCTGCGTTTCTAACAACCAAAGCTTTAGAGGTTTCTGGGAAAGGTGTCGCGAGGGTTCCTTCCAGCCGCTCCCGGCCTAAGTCGAGCTCGACAGGGCAGGATGAAGTCCTGGAATAATTCATAGCGTCTTGTCCGGGTGGTGGGATCTCCAAGATGGCTTCCATGCCTGTGGACGTCCTTATTACCAAGGGGTCTGCTATTTTAGCTGAGGTAATTGTATTTTCTTCCTGCTACTCTTGTTGTTAATTCATTCAGTTTCTAACTATGGTTCTGTATTTTGTCGGCCTTCAAGTTTAATGTTACGATGGGCCAGCAAGTAGCCCTCCTCCGCGACCGGGCTATAAAAGCCGAAGCTGAAGCCGAGAAAGCCAGGGAATTGCTCAAGCAGGCTCAATCTTTAGTGGAAGAGATGACTTCCTACCAGGGAAAGGTCGAGGTCGAGATGGCTGAGCTTCACTGCGATCATGAGAGGATGAAGCAATCTTATGATCATGAGCATTTTCAATCTCTCCGGCGGGCTAGACAACGGGATTCCTGGAGATCTGAGGCTAAAAAGTTGGACCTAGAGAATCGAGACCAAGCTGCAAGCTAACGCGGAGACCTCCTTCAACGACGGATATTTCTATGCTTCCTTTCAGGCCCCGGAAGCTCTTCCTCCTCCCTTTGATTTGTCATCTATTGCCGGCTGGGAGAGATAGGAAATAATGCTTAAGGCTGCCGAGCTATCTCGCCCTGAAGGCGACGAGGTGGTTCCTTCGAGCCAAGCAGGAGTTGGGAAACAGCCCGCCCAGACAGATCCTCCACTCCCTCTTCCTACCTTTACTACCTCAGGTCCCGGGGAGTCTTCCAGTAAAGTGTTGTCCTCTCGATCCTAGGAGGACCAGTCGGGAGCTGGTGAAGAGGTTATGAGCTCGTCTGAGGATCCTCCTTTAATAGAGATGGAGGTCGACAGGAGCCAGACGGGGTCTATGGCTGCCCTTCTTGATGCAGCTATCCCACCTGAGGTTATGGACGTGATTAATGAGGTCTTGGAGGAAGATCCTGCTGATCAACTGATGGAGCCTCTAAATGGAGGAGCGGTCGGCGAGGATAACCAAGATGGACAGCTATCTGTAGAGGGGGTTGATGGCAAAGATCAGCGGAGGAGAGCCAAGAGAGTCCCAAAGCTTGAAGCAGTTCATCATGACTTGTTTTTGATTGCCCGGAAAAAAGGGGTGGGCACCCCGTTCTGCCCTTATTAGCTTTCTTTATTTTTTTTCTTTTTTATAGCCCGAGATCGGGGGTTGGGCTCCCCGTTTGGTGGATGTAGCCTTATCGGGGGATAGGCTCCCATTATCCTTAATGAGAAATTGAATCGCTTTTGAGAACTCTTGTTTCATTTCTGGTCTTGAATAGAAACTAGAGTGGCATCTGTAGTAACAATTAAGACTCGTGTAGGGAATTATGATGATTTTGATCCTGCACACGAAAACAAACATTTTATTTATTTGTTTATTTTTTTTAATTTTTTTTTGGGGCGATAGCCCGACCAAGGCATCGGAGGGCTATTTAGCTATTTCCTGGTCTTCGAGATCTGAAGGGCAACTATGCTCTTACACTCAGACCCTTCTTGGGGTGGTAGCCCGACCAAGGCATCATGAGGGCTACTGAGCTATTTCCTGGTCTCGAGATCTGGAGGGCAACTATGCTCTTACACTCAGACTCTTCTTGGGGGTGGTAGCCCGACCAAGGCATCAGGAGGGCTATTGAGCTATTTCCTGGTCTCGAAATCTGGAGGGCAACTATGCTCTTACAGTCAGACCCTTCTTGGGGGTGGTAGCCCGATCAAGGCATCAGGAGGGCTGTTTAGCTATTTCCTGGTCTCGAGATCTGGAGGGCAACTATGCTTTTATACTCAGACCCTTCTTGGGGGGTGGGAGCCCGACCAAGGCATTAGGAGGGCTATTTAGCTATTTCCTGGTCTCGAGATCTGGAGGGCAACTATGCTCTTACACTCAAACCCTTCTTGGGGGTGGTAGCCCGACCAAGGCATCAGGAGGGCTATTGAGCTATTTCCTGGCCTCAAAGTGTTTATGTTGAGTTTCCCACACAAGGGTATAGTAACTAATGTTGAACATAGTTGGAGACAAAGATGGAAGAGAAAAGGAAAATGACTTTATTGATGATCGAGATGTAGTACATCTTTATTAGGGTCTGTAATGAAAACTAAATGGGGGTAGTCTGTTTGAGAATTCCCTTCAAGGGTAGAATTTCCTCAAATGATCTGCATTCCAAGTGTGGTCGATGGATCGTCTGTCCATGTATTCGAGTTTATAAGCTCCATTGCGAATAACTAGCTTTATCAAATATGGCCCTTCCCAATTGGGACTTAAGACTCCATCCGACCTTTTCCGAGTGTTCATGGTCACTTTCCTAAGTACCAGATCCCCTTCTTTGAATTCCCGGGCTCTGACCTTTTGGTTGAAGTATCTAGCGATCTTGCTCTGGTAGATCGCTACTTTCTCTGCTACCCGGTCTTGTTTTTCTTCTAAGAGGTCTAGATTAGCCCGGAGCTTGACTTCGTTACTTTCAGGCTTAAAGTGCTGTACCCTGAACGAGGTCAATTTATGCTCGATGGGGAGGACTGGTTCAACCCCGATAGCCAGGGAGTAAGGTGTCTCCCCGGTAGCTGTTCTCTTTGTAGTCCGGTACGCCCAGAGGACATCTGGCAGCTCTTCGGCCTATTTACCTTTCTTCTGCTGTAGCTTCTTCTTCAGAAGTTTCTTGATAGTCTTGTTGGTGGATTCTACTAGCCCGTTAGTCTGGGGATGAGCCACTGAAGCGAGCCTGAGGTCGATCCCCAATCCCTTGCAGAAGTCTTTGAACCGGGCGTTGTCGAATTGCTTTCTTAGGTCAGCTATAATGATGAGAGGGGTCCCTAATCTGCATACCACGTTAGTCTTGATGAACTTGGTTGTATTATTTTCTGATATTCGAGAAAGAGGCCCTGCCTCGACCCATCTTGTGAAGTAGTCGATAGCCACGATAGCATGTTTCATCTGTCCGAGAGCGGTAAGGAGTGGCCTAATTAGGTCGATTCCCCACATGGCAAAGGGGTAAGGTGAACTGAGGGACGACAGTCGCTCGGGTGGCTGGTGGTTCAAGTTTGAAGTTCTTTGATAAGGCTCGCAAGATTGCACAAAACTCTTTGCGTCTTGGTGGATGGTCGGCCAATAGTACCCCATACAAAGCACCTGATAGGCTAGAGCTTCCTCACCTATGTGGTTCCCACAGTCCCCAGAGTGGACCTCTCTCAATGCCCACTTAGCATTATCGGGATGCAATCACCTAAGTAAGGGGAGGGATCTGCCCCTCCTGTAGAGGTACCCGTCCACCATACAGTATCGGACTGAGAGTCTTAATTCTTCGGGCTTGGTCGGGCCCTTCGGGAAGCTTTCCTTCAAGGAGGTAGGTGACAATTGGGTCCATCCAGCAAGGCAGGCGATCCAGGGAGCAAATTGTAGGGAAAAATCGATATAAAACACAGCGGAAGAAACGAAAAATAGATTTCGTATGGTTTTAAAATTTTTCTCAAAGTTGAACCTTAACCTTTTAATTAATTAAACTCAAATATATATGGTTAGAGTTAAATACCTCTTGACGCGTGATCCGATTGACTTACGTTGATTGGTAATCCGCAAAATCTTTTCCGATGCCCGTGAACAGTACCCGCGTGAACAGTGATCGTGAACAGTACCCACGTGAACAGTGATCGTGAACAGTACCCGTGTGAACAGTGATCGTGAACAGTACCGCAAGATCTTCCAATCCAAACATGTACGTGAATCACCTAGGAGCGTGGTCTCCCTTTTTCTTTGAATTGCAAACCTGAGAATGGATGAACAAAGTTTTCTTTTTCTTTAGTTAGTCACAAAACAATCAAAAGAAGACAAAGATTATTTTGGTCACTTTTGAGTTCTCAATCTAATGATCGAAACTCGCGTGAACCTAATTTGATGTTGTACACACAAGCTTATTGATGAACAAGCAATCAGTGTACTATCAAAGAATAATCTCTTCTCTCTTTTATGTTTAGTAGAATTAAAATTATCCTTTTCTATGAATTGAGAAGGATAAGAAAAATTGAATCATTCAATCAACTATAGTGGCCGAATTCTATATGTGGAATTATATAGGTGGCCGAAATTTTGCTTCCTCTTCTATTTAGGATTGCCGAAATCTTCCTCTAAATGGACTAGGGTTGCCGCAAATCACATACCAAAAAGAGTTTGTGTTGCACCCTAATTTCCATCAACCTTTAGACTTCAAAATCTAATCCAACTCATAGATATTTTTATTCTTTTATTGAAAAAATAAAAAGACTTCTTATTTGATTAAATAAATAAAATTAATTATTTATTTTCTTATCAAACAAGTCTTTTACTTTTAATATACTACTACCAATAGTATAACTTTAGGAAATATATTTCCTGATCAGAAATAGATTTGTTTCTTAATTAAACAATTAATTAATAAATTAACTAATTATTATTTAATTAAAACAATGAAACAAAATAATATATTAGGTTAATATATACACCTTGCCGCCCCACTTATATAAATGGGCCATATATTATTTTCTTATTTCATTTAATCCATTGGACTTTAAATAAAAGCCCACATGTGAACCAGACCCATTCTTACTAAAAGAAACAAGCCCACATGTCTCCTTTTAATATATTAATATAATAGTGCAGCCCATTAATTAAATAATAGACATATTATATTCTTGATATATTAAAAACAATTCTAGATGGACCCTTAAATCGGCCCGGTAGAATATATCAAGTGATCCATGCAAATACGTGTGGATTGGGAATCTTGACGGGCTATCTAAATTTAAGCTTCAATAGACACAACCTAATCCAATCAACAAATGATTCACTTAGGTCCAATCTATTAATTTTAACTCATTCCACTAAAAAGCTAAAATTGAACTCTTAAATAAAGATAGAATAAGGAGATGTTTCTCATTCATACCCTAGACAATCTTATAGGAGATGGTGTATCCTCGTGAATAATATCAGTAATCGCCAAGAGCTCATAGACCGCATATAGCTCTCCAAGTTACCATATTTCCTCATATGACCACATTTCGAACTTGGATACTTTGACTTGTCCAGAAGCCATGTTTTCAATAATCATTATTGAAAACTCAACGTTGAGATTTAATATCCAATACCTCAAAACATCCATATGATGATATTATACTCTCATTTAATAAATGGAGCCACGATGTCCATATCTATAAATGAAGTCCTCTATCGATTAACAAATGTATACCACCAAACTATCGAGGATAGACTATGCTATATAATCGTACTCATTGATAGCTTTAATGATAACACTTGCAACCATAAATCCATCATTTATCTCAGGATTAAGATAGACTCTCCGATTGTCCTCTTTAATGAAAAGACTTATATCTAGTGACGGTTCTAGATAAAGTATTTCATTGTGATCCAGTTCAATGCAGCTAGTGCACTAGATTCTTTTACTTGAAAACCTTTCGATGATTTTAGACTCATCATCTTCATTTGATCCCACTCAAATGCTAGTAAAAGAATTCTACAACTTTAACAAGATAGAGGTGCCCAACCTTTGACTTAAGTTGTGAACGTTATTCAAGACCAACTAAAGAATTGTGTCTACCTCATACATATCCGAATGTATGAACAATTCTTCATGTCTCATAGTCTTTTGACCTTATGATTATTTACCTTGACAATTATAATAATAAATGCTATAAGTAATTGTAAGAATCAAAATTCACTTTATTAATATGAGAAGATTGTCAATTACAATATTACACTCTTGCCATTGAGCATAATCCTAACACAAATTTCTCCATTTGTGGCTATGCTTGGTTGGGTGATTACTTGGAGGGGAATTCCTCGTGGTAGGGATTGGCCTCTGTTCGCCGCTATTTTAGCCAGAACATCTGTGCGATGATTTTGGTGTCGAGGCACCTGATCGATCTTGAGCCCCTTAAATTTACTTTTTAGCAGCTGAGCTAGCTTTAGGTAGGCAGCCATATTATCTCCCTTTGCTTGGTAGACCCAGTCACCTGGTTTACAACAAGCAATGAATCGCTATTGATTTGTAGGTAATCGGCCTTTAGTTCAATGGCTACCTTCATCCCGGCTAGAAGGGCTTCATACTTCGCTTCATTATTGGTAGCTTTAAACTCGAATCTGAAACAATGACAGGATTCAGTCCCTTCCGGATCTATTAAAACTATGCCAGCTCCTCCCCCGGCTTGCCCGGACGCTCCATCTGTAAAGAGGGTCCATGGCTTGCAGCCTTCCGGCCAATTGTCGACCTCAGATATCTTCTCAGGGATCTCATTTGATACTGAGGGATCATCTTGATCTGGGATCGCTGAAAATTCTACCACGAAGTCGGCCAAAGCCTGTGCCTTAATCGTAGTCCGGGGCTTATACTTTAGGTCGAACTGAGTGAGCTATAGGGCACATAAAACTAGCCTTCCAGACACGTCTGGTCTTTGCAAGAATTGGCGGAGGGGTTGGTCCATCACCACTGCTATTGTGTGAGCTTGAAAATAGGGACAGAGCTTCCTCGCTGAGATCACTAGAGCATAAGCGAGCTTTTCCAAGAGAATGTAATTCCTTTCTGATTTGGTCAAAGCATGACTTATATAGTATATGAGTCTTTGAAAACTGTCGCTTCATTCCTTGGCCAATGCCTCGCTTACTGCAGTTTCTGATACGGCCAGGTAGATCTATAACTCATCTCCGAAAATCGGCTTGACTAACAATGGGGGGCTTGTTAGGTATTCTTTCAAAGCTTGAAAAGCCCGTTCGCTCTCCTGGCTCCACTTCATGTTTTTCCCTTGTTTGATGGCTTTGAAGAAAGGGAGACATTTATCGGTGGAGCGAGAAATAAATCCGTTGATAATTTCATGAAAGAATCCACGCTGCCAACGGGCAGTTTCCTGAACCAGGTTTTCGCGTAGTCGGTTAGGGTCGTTGGAAACATTCTGCACATAGCTGCTCTGGTAATGTTCTGGACCTCCATCTTTTGAACGAAGCTCTCTAGGTGGCTTAGAGGATCTTCCGTTCCAGAGAACTTATCTGCTGGCATTTTGAATTTTAGGGGGAGCTCCGCTTCCCGGATCCTCATAGTGAAGGGAGCGTTCAGGGGATCCTTTTTGTCCTCCTTATTCTTTCTCTTTCTTATCTGCTGGACCTCTTTTTATAGCTTTGTCAGCTGATCCCTCTGTCGCTTGTTCCCAGGTCTCTTCGAGTTAACCTCAGATTCTTCACTGTCGAGTCTTTCCGATGAACTGGCAATTTCTATCCGGTCCTCCTCCTGGATAGGATCCACTCGGGGAGTTTGTCTACTTTCCTCTTCTAGGGCCCGGGCGGTTCTCATAGATGTAGTTGGATGAGATAGCTCTCGTGGCTTCCGGGTAAAAGCATCTGCGATAGACTTAACTCGCCTGGGTTGATATTGTGAAGGTCTTTTCAGGAACTGGGGGCATGGGTCCCAGCCTATCCCGGATCGAACGTTGGGGCCCTGACCTATCTCGAGTCGTCTCTGGAAGAGGAGGTCCCAGGCGATCGAAAGCAGGTGGCCTAGCTCCGAGCCTGCTCGGCTTTCCCTGATCATTCAGGTTGGTTGGCTGAATTATGATGCCTTCAGCGAGTAGGTGGACACGAATGGATTCTACGAAGGCTGCCGCTTGTTGGTCGAGCGTGGCCTGGCTCACTATAGGGTTGCCAGAAGCCTGCGCATTTGTTGTTTGGACCGGAGCTTGACTACCATATCCAGACTTTCTTCCCTTTCTTGGGGCCTTTTGTGTTAGCCTCGTCGGAGGTTGCTGCGAAACTCTATGTTGGCCTTGGGAGGAGCGGAGCCTCATAGTCCCTGTAAAACAACGAAAATAAAAATGCAAATAATTGGTTAACTGGGTGTAAGGTTTTTTCCCACACACGGCACCAGAAAGTGTTAACGGAAATTTTGCTCGAGATGAGAAATCTCAGTTAACACCCTTGAGACCACTACCACGTAGGTGGTGGCCAAGATTGATCGTATGTGTAACAATGTTTTATAAAATGAAAAGGAGTAATGATACAATTAACCACCCAAAAGAAAGCAAAAATATTTTCTTATTGAACGTGTATGGTATATAAATTTCTCTCAAATTGCTCTGAATTCTCTCTAGGGTATGGTCGAGTACTTGTCGTATGCCTGTCGAATAGTAGTCTCTCTTTCTGAAGGAGGAAGTCTGTAAGTGCCTCACTTTATGATTGGCTTATTTCGTTGACAAAATCACATTTGGGGTTAATCATTGTAAAAGGGTAGATTAGGAATTGAAGATCTTCCAATTGACTCCAAGTGCTTCAAGAAGGGTAGATTACTTGACTCTACTTTTACTTGAAGGGATATAACTGCACATACTCACTTGCATGCATTATATTCGTGTTTACATACAATTGGATGATGTATTGTATGTCACTTATCATACTCCACACTTGCACATATTGCACATCACTTTGTGTGTTGAGTCTGCCTAGAAAATAAGGTTTCTTCTAGTACCGCAGCCTAGACCGCTTGGCAAGCACTGCTTGCACCGCGGCATACAGAGCGGTAATCATCAGTCGGCTCATGCTGCCTAGACCGCGTCCTGTACTCATGTATGCCCAGCGGTCTGTGACACGGTAAACTTGAGTAGGCCCCTGATGCCTTGATCGCGGCCTGTGCACTGCATGCACAGCGGTCCAAACCACGATGTTGTCCAGTAGGCACACTGCTGCGTGTACCGTGGTCTAGACAACTTGCCCAAGCCATGGTACGCACAGCGGTAATGACAGGTTTTTGTTACTGTTTTCAAAATGGTGTCATTTCATCTAGGGTTTGATATATATATGCCCTTTCCTCTTCCTTGCCTCTTGAGAGCTTTAGAATTCATTCTCTTTCATTCCTTTTAGAGCTCAAGAGTGTCTTGCAAGAAACCATTTTTATTGTCCAAAACCAAATCACCCATCATTCATTCATGGTTCTATCATCATCTAGCTTCATCTAGGATGTTTCTAAGCATATGTCTTCGTCAACATAGCTTACTTGGTAAGTAGAACACCACTCTCATCTATCTTTGTGTTCTTGCTTAACAAGAAATCTCTTTTATGTCTCTTATGCATCTAGATTATAATTTTTCATTATAAATAGAGATTTTTGTTGATGTTTGGGTTGTTGTTTTGTGATAGCTATTGCATCTAGGAATGCTTTGATTTCATATAGCTAAGTTATATGTGTGTCATATAGCAACATGATATCTAGGATTGTTTGAAGCATTTACACATGACTAGATAAGCATTAAATGTGTTGACCTTGCATTTTGTGCATTTAGAATATCATCATATTCACTTTAGGTTTCATATCTCTTCATTTAAGAGTTAAGTCTTGTATTTGCCTTGAGTAGTATACAAGCAAGAGCCTAAAATCACTATTAAAGGCCTGCGGGTAGCAAGGACGGATTAGTAACCGATTAGGTGTGATGTGGTCAACCTAGGTTGTAATCGTTTATGCAAATAGTGGATTTGAGAGTTCGATTGGCGATTAGGCCCGTGAGTTTTTACCCAGTTGGAGGGTTTCTCACGTAAATCATATCATTGTGTCTTTTTGTTTATTCTGCACTTTTATTATGGCAATGATTGATTGTGATAGAGATTAGGGGTTGTGTTGTTTAATTTTGATTAATCAAAAAGATGGCATTTAATTTAACTAAAACCTATTCACCCCCCTCTAGGTTAGTTTTATCACTCTTAGTGTATTTTCAATTGGTATCAGAGCGGGTTCCTTAACATAATTAGGCGATCCTTTGCTCTCTAGGAGTGTTTTGTATTAGATTGTTTTTTGGTTTGTGTCTTGCTTGTTTTCCCTTTCTTTTTGTTGATTGATTGCATTCATCTCATTCACCCTTTAAACACCATGAGTGGAAACGCATATGAGCGTGAGGGAGCATCGAGTTCAAGACACCTACTTCTGACGGGGGTTAATTACTCATCATGGAAAGGAAAAATGGAATCCTACCTATGCCAAATTGACGATTGAGTTTGGATGGTAATTGAGGATGGTTACACATCACCTACCAAGACTCTCGAAGATGAAAGAATCGTGCCCAAGCCTAAATCGGAATGGGATACTAAAGACTTTGAAGCCTCCAAATGGAACAACAAAGCCATGCATGCAATCTTGTGTGCAGTGGATGAAAATCAACAAAAGCTAATCCAAACCACAAGGAATGCACATGAAGCATGGACAATATTGGAGATGGCACATGAATGAACTGATGTAGTGAAAGACTCCAAACTACAAGTCCTTCAAACTCAATTTGAGTCCTTGAAGATGGAAGATCACGAGTGCTTCAATGACTTCCAAGTAAAGCTAATGGATATCGTCAACCAAAGTCATCAATTAGGCGATCCATATACGGATAAAAGGATAAACCAAAAAATTATGAGGTCTCTCCCGGAGAGATTTGATGCAAAGGTGACCGCTATTGAGGAGAATAGCGAATATAAGAAGATGAAGCCAAGTCAGATAATTGGCAAGTTGATGGCTTTTGAGTCAAGAAGAGCCCATACTTCAACAACACCTCAAAAGAAGCAAAAGAGCATTGCATTGAAGACCTCCAAGGAAGAAAAGGAGGAAAGAAGATTCGGATGAAGAAATGGCTCTTATGGTGAAGAGGTTTAAGCAATTCATGAAGTTTGAGAAGAAGAGGATGGGCTCCAAAGGAAAATTTGTGAAGAAGAAGACTCCTTTTAAAAAGATGGAGAAAAGTGAAGAGAAGGACTCCAAGAAGAGTATTCAATGCTATAAGTGTAGTGGGTATGGTCACATTGCCCCCAAATGTGCCAACTTAAAGAAGAAGAAGAAAGGAAAGGCGATGGCGGTTACTTAGAGTGATAGTGAAGACTTAGAGGAGGAAGAAAAGTCTTCGGATGATGAAGACCAAGTTGCAAACTTCATTGCCTTCTCATTATCTCACAATAGCAAGGAAGTTATGAGTGACCAAGAAGAGGAAAATGACAAACTAGAAGAAGAAGAAGATAACTCAAGTAGTGGGAGTACTTCATCCGAGTCCAAGCATGAATTTGATAAGGAGATGGACTATGAAGACTTCATGGAATACTTCAAAAGTTCTAGAGCTAAGAAGAAAAAAGAGATTCAAGAGTTGAAAAGGAAGAACCTTGAAGTGACCTCCAAGATGATTCACTTAAGTGAAGAAGTGAAAAGAACAAGAGAAAAGGAAGAGAGCTTAAAGTTGGAACTTGTTGTGGTCAAGAAAAGTGAAGAATGCTTAAGGAAAGAGCTTGAAGAGGCAAAAAGAGTAATTGCCAAGATGACCTCCAGAATCGAGAAGCTTGACAAGATGCTATCAATTGGAAAAAGCCCTAGTGATAAGAGGGGCTTGGGATATGAGGAAGATGTGAGTACTGCATCTTTGAAAAAGACTACCTTTGTCAAGAGTCAAGAAGTTGAAGAAGTCAAAGTCCCATAACAAGTTACAAGAAGGATTGAAATTGGAGAATCCTCAAAACATGCTCAAGCCAAGATTCCAACAAGGGCTCAACCACAACAAGTTAGAGCATTTCAATCAAGACCTCCACATGAAAGGATCCCTCCTCCACGATCAAGAATCATATATGATCAATAAGGAAGACATGCTACTTTGGCTCAACCACAAAAGAGAGAGTTTGTTCAACATCAAAGGACTACTCAAAGGAGAAGGAAACCTCAAATGGTTGCACAAGGCTATGGTATGAATTCCTACTTTACTCCTACTTGTCATTATTGTGGTATTGAAGGCCATATAAGGCCAGATTGCTTTAAGTATATCAAATTGTGTAGATTTGAGAACATGATTGAGAAAAATATGCTTAGAAGAGCTAAAAAGCATGCACCTAGGGAACTTAGAGCAAATGAACCAAAGACTCCTAGGATTGATAATGTTGCTCCTAGGTGGACTAGAAAAAATGAATATTTTTGCTATGTGGCTCAAGTGGCTTTGAAAGCCAAGGCCTCTAACACTTAGTACCTTGATAGTGGGTGTTCTAGACACATGACCGGAAACAAGAGTTTCTTTGAGACTCTTGTGATGGAGGATGGTGGATTTGTCACCTTTGGTGATGGTTCACGGAAAAAGGTCATAGGGAAAGGTAATATATCTATTCCCGGTTTGCCCTCCTTGCTCAATGCTCTATATGTAGATGGCTTGCAAGCCAATCTCATTAGTATATCACATTTAAGTGATGAAAGGCTTTCGATTATGTTTGGCAAAGTTGATTGCTCTATTCTTAAGGAAAATGGGCAAGTGCTTCTAAAAGGCAAGAGATCAAGTGACAATTGTTATTGTCTTGAGTCTAGTGACATCTCTTGTAACTTGTCTAGTTGTGAGCAAGTTGAGTTGTGGCATCAAAGATTTGGCCACATGAATTATGGTGACTTGAAAGTCCTTGAGAGGTTGAATTTTGTGGGAGGCCTTCCCAAGCTTGGGAAGAGGTTTGAGGGAGTTTGTGGACCTTGTCAACAAGGGAAGCAAACTAAAAGTGTGCACAAGAAAGGAAAATTCCTGTGTACCAATGAGCCATTGGAACTCTTTCATATGGACCTCATGGGTCCCATGCAAACCAAGAGTCTAGGTGGTAAAAGGTATATCCTTGTAGTGGTTAATTACTTCTCTAGGTTCACATGGACTTACTTCCTTAGAGAGAAGTCCGAGGCTTTTGAGAAATTCAAAATGCTATGTGTCAAAATTCAAAATGAGAAAAATTCTCACATTAGGAGCATTACGAGAATTAGAAATGATCATGGGAAAGAATTTGAGAATAGTAGCTATGAGAGTTTCTGTAATGGTCTAGGTATTTCCCATGAATTCTCTGCTCTTAGAACTCCCCAACAAAATGGATTTGTGGAAAGGAAGAATAGGGTTTTACAAGAGATGGCTCAGGTGATGTTGCTTAGCAACAAGGTTCCTAGGAATTTATGGGCCAAAGCCGTTAATACGGCTTGTTATATAGGGAATAGAGTTTTCCTTAGACCTGGGACCAAACAAACATCCTATGAGTTATGGAAGGGAAGAAAACCCAATGTTAGCTATTTCCATATCTTTGGAAGTAAGTGCTATATTCTTAATGACCGTGATCAACTTGGCAAGTTTGATGCCAAGAGTGATGAGGGTATTTTCATTGGATATGCACTCAATAGCAAGGCCTATAGAGTTTTCAATCTAAAAACTCGAAGTGTCGTGGAATCATCAAATGTTGTCATTGATGATTGTAGGCCCAAAAATGTTGACCATGAGGAGGATGTTTGTGAGAATGGTGACCTTCATTTGAAGGAGTTTGGTGAGACACCAAGTGATGTGAAGTCTAATCATAGTGAAGAGGATGATCAACCTCTTGAAAGAGATCCTTTTTTGGACTCTAAAGAACCCGCTCCATGGGTTAGACATCTCCACAACAAGAATGACATTCTTAGGAGATGTGAATGAGGGTGTTAGGACTAGGCGTCAAATAGCTAATCAAATTAGCTATACTTGTTACACCTCTCAAGTTGAACCCAAAAAGGTTGATGAAGCCTTGAATGATGAGTTTTGGGTTCTTGCCATGCAAGAAGAGCTAAACCAATTTAAAAGAAATGAGGTTTGGACTCTAGTTCCTAGACCCAAGGACACTAATGTCATAGGCACCAAATGGGTGTATAAGAACAAGTCGGATGAGGATGGAAACATTGTGCGTAACAAGGCTAGGCTTGTGGCACAAGGATACTCTCAAATTGAGGGTATTGACTTTGAGGAGACTTTTGCTCCCGTTGCCCGTCTTGAGTCTATAAGGCTTCTCTTGTCCATTTCTAGTGTGTATAAGTTCAAACTACGTCAAATGGATGTTAAGAGTGCCTTCCTCAATGGCTTCTTGCATGAGGAAGTGTTTGTTGAACAACCCAAGGGGTTTGTAGATCCATACCGCCCCAATCATGTCTATCACCTCAAAAAGGCACTTTATGGGTTGAAACAAGCACCGAGGGCTTGTTATGAGCGCCTCACTCTTTATCTTGTTGACAATGGCTACTCAAGAGGTAGTGCTGACAAGACTTTGTTCATCAAGTGCAACAAAGATGAGCTTTTCATAGCTCAAATTTATGTTGATGATATTGTATTTGGTTCCACCAACGAGTCAAAAGTGAGACAATTTGTTGATGTCATGTCTCTTGAATTTGAAATGAGCATGGTTGGTGAACTAAATTACTTCTTAGGCTTGCAAATTAAGCAAATGCATGATGGGATTTTCATATCCCAAGCTAAGTATGCCAAAAGCCTAGTGAAGAAGTTTGGTCTTGACAATGCCAAACATTGTGACACACCCATGAGTACCACTTTGAAGCTAAGCAAGGATGCTAGCGGTAAAAGTGTTGATCAGAGATTGTATCGTGGCATGATAGGTAGTTTGCTATACTTGACCGCAAGTAGGCCCGATATCTCCTTTAGTGTGGGTGTTTGTGCTAGGTACCAAGCTAATCCCAAAGAGTCTCACCTTGTTGCAGTGAAGAGGATCATTCGATTTGTGAATAGTACCTCCAATCATGGGATATGGTACTCCTTTGACACTAATCCAAATCTTGTTGGATTTAGTGATGCCGATTGGGCGGGGAATTGTGATGATAGGAAGAGTACATTGGGTGGTTGTTTCTTTCTAGGCAACAACTTGGTGTCTTGGTTTTGCAAGAAGCAAAACTCAATTTCCCTATCCACGGCCGAGGCGGAATACATAGCCGCCGGTAGTGCTTGTATCCAATTGTTGTGGATGAAGCAAATGCTAGCCGACTATGGCTTAGAGCAAGGCACTCTCACTTTGTTTTGTGACAACATGAGTGCCATAAACATTTCTGAGAATCCCGTCCAACATTCTAGGACTAAGCACATTGACATTAGACATCATTTCATTAGAGAGCTAGTTGAGAGCAAAACTATTGCATTGGAGCATGTGGGATCTAATGACCAACCAGCATACTTATTTACAAAGCCCTTAGACACCATTAGGTTTGGCAACCTTAGTAAGTCTATTGGGATTTGTCATTTGGCTTGAAATGGTATGTCTTGATCCCATATGGGGAGCTCAAGCAAAGAGAGCAAATTGGCATGAAAGTGCATTGTGCTACATTGATATATTTTATGCTCCTTCATTAATTGTTTGAGATGATCGGTTGTGCATATGATTATGTTTTTTTTCTTAATAAGTGTGAAAATTTCTTTTCTTGCAATCCATGTTATATTTATGTTCAAACATGCATTTTTGGACTAGGAGATTTACTTTGGAAGTACAATTTGAATGACCTATAATTGATCTCCATGACATGATGTTTTCTTTATTAATGACATGCTTTAAGTTGATATGCATGAAGACGTATTTTTTATTGCTTAAACATGAATGCAAAACTGTATGCATAAGCAAATGAGAAGACTAAACTAATTAAGGACCATGAGTCTATTCAACAAATAAGGATGTCTCATTCAAATTTAGTCTTCTCTCTCTCTTTATTAGTTGAACAAGGCTACTACCATACGGGTATCTTACCCGAAAAAATCAAATAGGGTGCAAAAAGTCGCTCATGTCTTGTTTCGCTTATAAAGTTTGATATAGTTGCTCTTTAAATTGACTTTCTTGTAAACAATCTATATCATTGCTTGAAATCATGACAAAGGGTGAAAATTGGTTTGAATTCTTTTTGGAAACCTTTGTTGTTTGCTTTGCCAAATACCATTGTTTTTGAACTTGAATGCAACATGTCTTGCTTGCAAAGCATCGTGTCACACATTTTCATCAACTAAAACTCCTTGATTATCTCCTACTTAATTGGGTTGCAAAAAATTGCTTATATGAACTTGCATATGTTTTGTGCTATAAGCTCTCCTTGCCAAAAGCTTACCCATTGAGGGGGACTCCCTTTGCCTATCTCATGACAAAAAGGGGGAGAAGAGTTGTAAGCTTTAGTGGACTAGCAGTATCTTGTTAAGGGGAAGTTGAGAGCTATCATGTAGAAGGAGTATTGCATTGCATAGCATGATTACATTATTTGATTGTATTTGGTTAAGGCTATTGCAAATGATGTTGTTTGTAGTTGGTTATGGTTATTGAAAGCACCTCACACACACTTGATCTTGGAAGGTATCCTTGTTTGTTTTGTTGATTGTGTGTAGGTTGGATGGTTCTACAAGCTTTGGATTGACTTGAAGTTGTTCAAGACTTAGACTATAGGCTGTATTGTAATGTAGAAACTTTTGTTGATCAATTTGTTGTTTTTGTGAGGTTGCTTTGTGAGTGGTGGTTTTGTCACGAAATAGCCAAAGGGGGAGATTGTAAGTGCCTTACTTTATGATTGGCTTATTTCGTTGACAAAATCACATTTGGGGTTAATCATTGTAAAAGGGTAGATTAAGAATTGAAGATCTTCCAATTGACTCCAAGTGCTTCAAGAAAGGTAGATTACTTGACTCTACTTTTACTTGAAGGGATATAGCTGCACACACTCACTTGCATGCATTATATTCTTGTTTACATACAATTGGATGATGTATTGTATGTCACTTATCATACTCCACACTTGCACATATTGCACATCACTTTGTGTGTTGAGTTTGCCTAGAAAATAGGGTTTCTTCTAGTACCCCGACCTAGACCGCTTGGCAAGCACTGCTTGCACCGCGGCATACAGAGCAGTAATCATCCGTCGGCTCATGCTGCCTGGACCGCGTCCTGTACTCATGTACGCCCAGCGGTCTGTGACACGGTAAACTTCAATATGCCCTTGATGCCTTGACCGCGGCCTGTGCACTGCACGCACAGCGGTCCAAACTGCGTTGTTGTCCAGTAGGCACACTGCTGCATGTACCGCGGTCTAGACAACTTGCCCAAGTCGCGGTACGCACAGCGGTAATGACGTTTTTTTGTTACTATTTTCAAAATGGTGTCATTTCGTCTAAGGCTTGATATATATATATGCCCGTTCCTCTTCCTTGCCTCTTGAGAGCTTTAGAATTCATTCTCTTTCATTCCTTTTAGAGCTCAAGAGTGTCTTGCAAGAAAAGGTTGCAAGAAACCATTTTTATTGTCCAAAACCTAATCACCTATCATTCATTCATGGTTCTATCATCATCTAGCTTCATCTAGGATGTTTCTAAGCATGGGTCTTCATCAAAATAGCTTACTTGGTAAGTAGAACACCACTCTCATCTATCTTTGTGTTCTTGCTTAACAAGAAATCTCTTTTATGTCTCTTATGCATCTAGATTATAATTTTTCATTATAAATAGAGATTTTTGTTGATGTTTGAGTTGTTGTTTTGTGATAGCTATTGCATCTAGGAATGCTTTGATTTCATATAGCTAAGTTATATGTGTGTCATATAGCAACATGATATCTAGGATTGTTTGAAGCATTCATACATGACTAGATAAGCATTAAATGTGTTGACCTTGCATTTTGTGCATTTAGAATATCATCATATCCACTTTAGGTTTCATATCTCTTCATTTAAGAGTTAAATCTTGTATTTGCCTTGAGTAGTATACAAGCAAGAGCCTAAAATCACTATTAAAGGCCTGCGGGTAGCAAGGACGAATTAGTAACCGATTAGGTGTGATGTGGTAAACCTAGGTTGTAATCGTTTCTGCAAATAGTGGATTTGAGGGTTTGATTGGCGATTAGGCCCGTGAGTTTTTACCCAGTTGGAGGGTTTCTCATATAAATCATATCATTGTGTCTTTTTATTTATTCTGCACTTTTATTATGGCAATGATTGATTGTGATAGAGATTAGGGGTTGTGTTGTTTAATTTTGATTAATCAAAAAGATGGCATTTAATTTAACTAAAACCTATTCACCCCCCCTCTAGGTTAGTTTTATCACTCTTAGTGTATTTTCAAAGTCCCTTCTTTATACAATGTCTTCATAGGTGTCAACTCATTGATTTCCTCTTGATTTTCTCATCCCCCTCTTATCGGACGGAAATTTTCCCTTTAAATGTAATTGACTTTGAGTTAATTGCTCCGTTGAGGGTATCTTGGAAATCAATTTGTTTCCCATTCAAACTCTATTAATTGTTCTGCACGTGTATAATATCCGTGGGTGTGATGCTGTGTATCTCTGGGTCTGGCATGATTCCCATGGGGATCGCTGAATGTATCATGGTGTGGTGCATCAACTAGTGAGGTCGATCATTGTTCCGACCTCGATAACTGAGAAGTTTCATCCAGCTAGGAGCCAGATCTGGCTTCCCTTGACCTTTTCGATGCTAGGTGCGGTTTCCCCTGACCTTTCGAAGCTAGGTGCGGCTTCCTAGGGACATTCTCCTGTGTCAGCGAGGTATAGGTGAGTCTCTGGAGCAATTGCGAGGTGACCTCGACTTCGGGGAATTTCTAGTTTTGGTGATGCGGGCTAGATCTGATCGTTCCAGGCTCTATCCTGGATGTTTCCAGAGCCCGTCCTTGTTCCTACGGGGTGGCATCGTAGCTCGGCTCTGGATAGAATGGTCTCCTGGTGGAAACTCTCCGGTATGGAGCCAGGTTTGGGAGGTGGAAAATTTTCCTTTTGTCCTTAACCAATTTTGGCTATTAACAACATGTTTTTCCTTTGAAAAATCAGATGTGGTTCCTTATATACCCTCTCCAAAAATAGGTCAAAATGCTGATGTGGACGTGCCTGATGCTTGTATAGCAAGGGTAAGGTACCCCTGCAGTACCCTGCAATCTTAATTTTCCTTCCTGATTTGTGCAATATGCAAGGGTTATGCATGGGTAAGTGACCCGTGCTGTTGGTTCTTGCCCGATGCTTTGCTCCATGGTCTGGTGAAATGCACGGGTAGTGCACGGGTAATACCCGTGCAATTACCCATGCAATTACCCGTGCACTATGGCCTTCTTCACCTTATTTTTGCACCATTTGTCCTTTTTACCCCTTTTTATGCTTTTTCACCAAATACCTACAATATCAACCAACAGAGCCATAAATACTCATAAAAAACACCCAAGAACAAGACAAAGGGAAAATATACGAGGGCTAAAATGTATGACATTTTTGGCTCGATCAGTGTCCACCTCATAAGGTGATCAGGTGGGATGTGCCATGCGATTTGACTTCAAAGCTACTAACAACATGGCCGAGTATGAGGCATTGTTGGCAGGACTCATGGTTTGCACAGCACTGGGAGCTGACGAAGTGGAGATATTCGGTGATTAGCAGGTCGTGGTCAACCAGATCCTAGATGAATACCAGGCGAAGGATAACAATATGGCGGCTTACCTAGAAATAACTAAGGCACTCCTCAGGAGATTCAAAACTTACAGAATAACCCCGATCCCGAGAGAGAAGAATGAGAAAGCCGACGTTCTTTCGAGATTGGCATCCGCAACCACTGGAATTTGGTCCAAAACAATCCTAGTGGCTAATCTCAATAAACCCAGTATTAAAGAGAAGGAAAAGTTAATGGTTGAAGTTGTTGATAAAGGGCAGATCACTGGATGACCCCGATTAAAGAGTACCTACAAGATGAATTGCTTCCTGAAGATACGGTCGAAGCAAAGCGTATAAGGTACAGGGCAACCCAGTATTCAATAGTAGGAGAAGAGCTTTACATGAGGGGGTTTTCAAAGGCCCTGCAAAGATGTGTCAGCCAGGCTGAGGGAGATAAGATTCTAGCAAGCATACACAGAGGTGTATGTGGGAATCATACAGGGGGAAAAAGTTTGGTTCATAAAACCCTAAGACAATGTTTTTATTGGCCAACCCTGTTTTAAGATGCGCAATCAGTAGCCGAGAAGTGCAGCACTTGTCAAAGGATTGCAAATGACATTAAGCAGCCATATGAGCAATTGAACAATTTGACTCTCCCCCTAATCATTCGCAATGTGGGGATTGGATCTGATTGGCCCGATGCCAACGACGATTAGAGGATGTGCAAAGCATGCCATAATAGCAGTAGACTATTTCACAAGTGGGCAGAAGCATAAACATTGGTACATATAACCGAAGCTAATACTACTAACTTCGTGAAGAAAAATATCATCTACTGATTTGGGATCCCAGATACAGTTGTCACTGACAACGGGATCCCAATTCGATAGCGATAACTTTACGGAAATGTGCCAAAAGTACCACATCAAAAACTACTATGCCATACCAGCCCATACTTAGAACAATGGGCAAACAGAAGCTGTTAATAAGATCATCAAGAATACCTTGAAGGCCAAGCTTACACTTTCCCCAGAGTCCAACTATACTAACCTGACGCAAATGTAGGGATTCCAGAACAGAACCTGGACGAGTTGGAAGAAAAAAACGGACATGGAGAGAGTGATAAATGCAGCCTATCAACAACGGGTTGCTAGATATTACAACTCGCATGTTAGGATAAGAAAATTCCAGCTCAGAGATCTGGTCCTCAGAAGAATCTCCCTAAACACAAAGGAGAAGACAGCTGGTTCTTTGGCAGATAAGTGGTAGGGACCTTATCAGGTGGTCGGATTAGCTCGGCATGGAGCATATAGCCTTACCCGACCAGATGGGGGAGAATTGCCCCAGCCTTGCAACGCTCAATATTTGAAGATATTCTACCCTTGAGGGGTTCCTTTTCCTATTTTCTTTCAGCTTATTTAGATATGCTGTTAAATTTAGATTTACTGCAGATTTCATTTATTCCTGATCAATTGTTGTTGTTTTTTTTTTTTATAGTTTTTGATTAAAGTTATCAATAAAATCCCTTAGAGGAAGAGAGTAGTTCAAGGAAAACAAGTTCTAATATTGCTTTCGTATACAAAAGCAACTCGTAGCATCAAAAATCGATAAATAGGTGCTCAGGATGCCCAGTGATGGGGCCAAAAGCATGCGTCGTAAAGATAATGCACATTCACCGAAACTAACTAGGTGTATATAAACACTGTTAGAGCACCTTCAGCCCATAGGTACCTGATGGGATGCGTAGAAAGTTGAATGGGAAAGTTCTATTTTTATACTTGAACATCGGCTAGTCAGATACCCGGTTAAGATAAGTTAAGTTAATGAGATAAGGATTACCCCCATTGCAATGAATCTTGAGCAACAGACTACTGGGAGACGTCTCAGTGACTTAGTTGATAGATACAAGACAATTGTCTATAAATTAGATACCATGCAAACGGTCCATGAAAAGAACACTACTTGACAAAAATTCAAAAGCTGCTACGTGCAACCCAGGCAAACAATATTCGAAATTACTCATACAACAGAACAAGTTTGGTCAGTTGATTAGATAACTGATCAGGTTAGTTAAAGGTTAGTAGGTTACAAAACCAACTAGACCAAGTTCAGTCTGTTGATAAGATAATCGATTGGGTCAATAATGAGCAGTTAATAAGATAACTGAGTAAATGGTCGATCAAATACAAAACTGGTTAGATCGAGTTCAATCAGTTAAATAGATAACTGATCGGATCAATATCAGTCAATTGATAAAATAGCTGACCAAGTAAATAGCAGTCGGATAATTAATTAGCCGATCAAGTTAAAACCGCAAATTTAAAAAGATCATCAATTAAAGAATAACGATTCATATAAGTAAATAAAGACCTATATTATTGAGAACGAAATGATTGTTCATACAATAGTATAGAGAAAATTTACAAGATATGTGGCGAATAGAAAGAATGAAAACAACAATGATGACATTGCACAGTTTGATTAAATCAAGCTCCAAGAGTGCTCGAAGGACCACCATGCCCAGAACTGCCAAGAGGGTTGCTCTCGTCTTCGTAGCCTTTGGTCAGGTCCCCGAAGTCTGGCCAATGGATGTCATCCTCAGGATCATCGGTCATGAAAGGCGAATAGTCAACTTCAGATGAAAGCCCAACGTCAATGCCCTTGGCAGACATGCCACCCTCTACCTCTGTATGGAAAGTAACCAGAGAAGACTTGGAGGGGAGCTCCAAATGCATGATGTAAGGGTCCTTTCCGATTGACTTGCAATAAGCCCTCCATCTTATTAGTTGATTTTTTTATTACATTCAGAGATTCGGCCTTGTGTTTCTGGATTGTCCGATCCCATTTATGACGGGATTCAAAAGATGACCTTTCTTTGGCTCCAAAAAACATCCGAGCAGTGACTAGCCATCTCTCTAGCTCTCTCAGCATGACTGCTTAAAACGCAAGAGACCTCTTATATCGATCAACACTCTGGACCTCGAGAGCTAGTTTGGCTTCTTGGGAAAGCACCTTCACACTGACCTTCTGTTGCTTCAGATCTTCAACCAGCCTTTCAAAGATCAGTTTGGCTTCCTTAGATCTCTGCTGGGCCACAAGCATAGCCTGTTAGGAGGCGACCAGAGTCTCTTTTGCAAGCCTTTGCTTCTTGACTGGTAGCAGTCTGTTCAGCCAGGATGAGCTTCTGCTCCAATTTAGCACACTATTGCTCAGCTGTAAACAGATTCGCTTCAAGCTGAAGTCTTTTCCTGGCAAGATCGGTAAGGTTGTTTATGGAAATATTAGCTCGGGTCTCAGCGGTAGCCACAGCTTTCCTAAAAAATGCCTTAGTCAAATCGTGCTGCTTCAGCTTTTCTTCATACGATTTCTTCAATTTTGACTTGCTAGCTGAAGCAAAATCTAGAGCCTTCTTCCTCCCTTGGAGCTTTTTTTTAACTGGGAGATCTCAGTAGCCTGCCTCTCCTGAGCTATCATGGCTCTGGTCAACTCCTCCAAGACCTGAAAAGAAAAGAAACATGTTAAGATAATAGGTCTAAAATAAAAGAGGTCGATAAGAAAATTAAAGACACTTACATATACGCCATTGTTGAAAACTGCACGGACTCGCTCAAGGTTGCTGGCATTCAGAAACCCCTTCCAATAACCTTCCCCAATTAACCTCTCTCGGCGGATGATTGCTCCAAAAGTGTACATGTTTTGAGTGATTATTCCTATACTTTTGTTGCTTTAGTTGGAATGTTTTAAGCGTTTATTTGCTTGTAAATGTGTTTTCAGGCACAATTACTCATCCAAGGACATTTTTATCTCAAGTTGGAGTTTTCAGGTAAAAGAAGGCATTTTAGGAAGAAAAGTTGGAATCTACGAGTTCACACTCGCAATTACAAGTCGTAGAGGTTCCACTGAAGACACTGCGACATTACATTGCGAGTTCAATCTCGCAGGGTAAATTCATAGAACTACTCTAGAAGCAACTTGCCATGTATTTCTATAATCACAAGCCTAGCAGATCAGGACTACAACTTCACACTGCCAGTTCAATCTCGCAGGACCAACTCACAAAGCAATCCCAGGAGATACAGCCACATCAAACTGCGAGTTCAATCCTGTAAAAACTAAGTTGTGACCAGGAACTGCGAGCTCCATCTCGCAGATATACCTAGCAGAAGTTGCCCAGAATTCCACCGCCTTTAAATCTGCGAGTTATAACTAGCAGAAAGCACATTGCTATATCAGACTGCAGTTGCCTTCCACGTCAGCAATCCACTTGATAAAGCAATGATTTTTCCTTCCCACTACATTGAATTAAATATCTTTGCTAACCTAGTATATATATGTAATGATATCTTGATATAAAAATTTAGAGAAAATTTAGAGATAGAATATACATTAGACAATAGATATAAAAGTAGTTCTTAGTTTTTAGTCTGAAGCAATGATCGGGCCAAATATGTACTATATTTAGGCCCTTAGATCCTTACCTTATGTTCTGTTTTCGTGCATTTTTGTGTCTCTTATGGGTTGTTTTGTGCTTATTTGAAGGAAATGATGCAGAGACAGGCTTGGAAGCACATTGTGATGATTCCAGTAGAAAAGGAGCACAAACAGGTCTATAGTGCGGGTCCAGTGCGGGTCGCAACCGTACTCCAGCCGCACTCATGTGCATAGCCAGGGCAGAATGCAAGTACAGAGATAAAGTGCGGGTACAGTGCGGGTCAGCTAACCGCACTCCACCCGCACTATTGCCAAACCAGAGAAGCTGCGCAGTCACCTGACATTAGAGTGCGGGTACTGTGCGGGTCATCAAACCGCACTCTACCCGCACTTGCATCAAGAACAGAAGAGCAGAATTGCACCTGACATTAGAGTGCGGGTACTGTGCGGGTCATCCAACCGCACTCTACCCGCACTGTTGCTCAAGACAGTAGGTAGATTTTGCACCTGAGAAGGAAGTGCGGTCAAAGTGCGATGCCAAGTGCGGGCTAAGTGCGGGTCAAGTGCGGGTAATTCAACCGCACTCCACCCACACTAATGTCCTGATCCGAGAACTGAAGTTGTAGGCAACCCATACAGTACGGGTACAGTGCGGGTAAACCACCCGCAGCACTCCACCCGCACTCCGAGCGCGCCAGTCTGATTTTCAAAGCTTAAGTGACCTATTTTTGTATTTAGTATAAATATAAAAGTATAGAAACGTTTTAAGGAGCTTTTTAACTCTGTTTTAGGCAGATTAGGCATTCTATAGATCTAGTTTCTCTCTCTACCTCTCATCCACACATTCTCTACTCAACTTCAAGGAAGTTAGGAGATTGGAGCCATTTCAAGGAAGGAGATGTTCTCCAAGGGTTATTTCTTTCTCCTCTCTACTGATTTCGTAGTTGTAATGAGTAGCTAAATCCCCTCTAAGGGCTGATGGAGTAGTTAGTTTAATATTGGGCTTGTACATAAACTTGATATTATATTGATATTCATGTCTATCTTCCATTGATCTATTCTTGTTGTGAGTGTTTATCATTGATTTCTTGTGTAGATACATGATCTTTGCAAGATGTCTTTATATTATGAATGTGTATTGCATCTAGATATACATCCTATTTAGTTGTTTAATGCTCTAAAGAATAGACGGAAAGTCATGAATTCCGACTCTTGAACTGCGGTTTTAATCTAACCTCGATCGTATTTCCGGCACTATACATCCTAGGTCGGAATCTGTGAAAGAGTTAGAAGTCATCACTATACATCCTAGGGTGACTATTTGTAATCGGTTGAGTCAATGTTAGGTAGACGAGCTTCATTTCTAGAATCCGGTAAACAATCAACTCTATACATCCTAGGTTGGTAGTTTACAAGGATTAATCCCTAATAGGTGGTCCGCACTATACATCCTAGGTTGGCCACCTTCTAGGGATAAATAACCGACTTTATACATCCTAGGTCGGTTACCTTGAAGAGCCGTGCTATTGACAAGTTTGTTACGTTGCCCAGTATTTGCTTTTGAATCCATTAACTCCTTAGTTTCCATCATCTATATATCCTTCACTCCATATTCCCCTTTCATTTTATTTACTTATTTAATTTGGTGTTATTTAGAATTGGTTCACAATCTACATTTTCACCAATTCATGTTTTGCTATTTATATATACATACCATTGCTTTAGCTTTAACTAATTTGGCTAACTACGCTCCCTGTGGACGACACCCACTTGCCACTATATTTATGTTTGTAAACTGATTTAGGCTTGTGTGGTTTCTTTAAATATTATTGACGGACTGATCTTTTAAAACGACATAAGGGAAAAACGTACTTGTCAAAATGGCGCCGCTGCCGGGGAGCGGCATGTTAGTTTAATTAGTTATGCATGAGTAAGGCTAGTCTAGTAATATTCCCGCTCTGCCCTATCTGTTCCTCGTTTACGTTGTGCTTTATTTGTTGTGAAATTTCAGGATTTTAGGTATATGCACGGACGAAGATCGTTGAGAGGAACAGTGTTGCCAGTTTCGGTTGGGTAGAAGAATAGAGCAGTTAGAGGGAAATATGGACGAGCATAATCAGCATGAGCAGCATGCTAGAGAGAATGAGCAACAGGCTCAAGAGAATGAGGTAAGTGTACATGGGGATGAAGAGCTAGGCCTCACCATGGGCGAGTACACTCTCCCGTTTGTAGGGAATGTGCCCACTGCTATAGTACTGGATGATGTAACAAGGCAGTACGAGTTGAAAACTATGCACATCAGCCTCCTACCGTCGTTTGGTGGGCGAAGTACCGAAGATTGCCTCTAATTTATGAAACAATATGGAGCCACCCTAGAAACCTTCCCTGTAATGGCTCGCCAAGCAGGTATTGACAAGGGAGCAGCTTCATCTGAGGTGTTTCCAATATTGTCTGAAAGATGCAGCCATGACTTGGTACATGAACTTGAGGCCGGGATCGCTGGTGACATGGAGCCAAGTCTGCAAGGTTTTCTTCAACAAGTATTTTCAGTCACAGAAGGCTAAAGACCTAAGGTTGAAGATAGCTTCTTTTGTCGAAGAGGACGGTGAACCATTCCATGAGGCATGGGAGAGGTTCAACTTATTGTTAGCACAAATGCCACCGCATACATACCATCCAGAACTGAAGATTAACTCCTTCTATAGTGGACTTTCGTCAATAACCCAAATGATGGTGGATAATGCATGCGGAGGTACTATTGCAGACAAGAGGGCGGTTGAAGCTTATGACATTCTGGAGAAGATTGCCCAGAACTCACAACAGAAGACATCACATGTGAGGAGAGGTGGAAGAATAGAAGTGGGTCAGGATACCCAAGTGCAAATCCAGATGTCTAGAATGAACAAGGAGCTTCAATCAATCAATGAGCTGATAACTGGAAAACCAGGGCCCCCTCAAGGAGTTAGTCAAGTCATGGGGGAGATTGAAGGGGGAGAAGGGCATTTCAGTCAGGAAGAGCAAGCCCAAGCCCTTGGAGAATTCCCAAGGCAGCCTAGGAATGACCCATATTCGAATACATACAATCCAGGGTTGAGAAATCACCCAAACTTGTCTTGGTCCAACAACAACCACCTAGGAGCAACCACTCACCAAGGTGGCAACAACAATTACCAAGGTGGAAACAACAACCAAGGGTACCAAAACCGGGGGTACAATAGATACAATCAAGGGGGAAACAACAACAATAATCAATGGGGAGGTTCAAGTAGTAACCCACCATCCAACTTCAATTCCCACGCTTCCACTAGCCAAACAAAGGACAAGTCTCTAGAGGAGATAGTGAGTACAGTTATCAAAACTGTTGGTATCGGGTCGGAAGCCCTCAAGAACACCTTGCATGCCTCTAAGAAACGAATGTAAGCTTACATGCAGTCCAATGATCAGAGAGCCAACAGTCATGGAGCGTCACTGAAGAAGATGGAAACTCAGTTGGCATAGATTTTTGATGCATTGATGAAGAACAAGGAGAAGGCATCAAGCTCCGATGAACATGTTAACATGTTAGAGGTTGTTCAGTCAGGAGGTGAGGAAACCGAAGCAAGTATGGTAGAGGTCGCGGATAAAGAAGATAGGGGAAGTAACATAGGCTCCCCCATTAAACTTGAAGACCCGGGGAGTTTCGTCATAGATGTACAACTTGAGGATTCACCAAGGATGGGAGCGGTCCTTGATATGGGGGCTAGCATCAATATGATGCCATTAGAGATCTACGAACAGCTGACGATTCAGTCAATCAAGCCCACCTCCCAGACTCTCCTCATGGCTGACAATTCTCCCATCACTCCAGTAGGTATTGTGGAGGAAATTTATGTGAATGTGCACGGATTGATGGTGCAGGCAGAATTTGTTGTGTTGGATTGCAATAGAGGAGAATCCAGCGGTAGAGACTGGAAACTACTGTTGGGGAGGCCGTTCATGGCCACAGCAAGTATGGTGATCGATATTTGTTCTAGGGACATTTCCTTCAGTTGTGGAGGGCAGAGTGTGAACTTTAAGGTAACATCCCCCAGAACAAGCCAAGTTAGAGATTGTTTAGTCTTGGTGGCACAAAATTCCAGAAAGAAAATGAGTCGGGTGCTCACCCTTGTGCAAGCCTTTGAAGGTGTTAGAGAGATGGAATTGGGAAACCAAGACTGCATCAAGGAGAGGCAAGAATCAGAATTCGAAGAGGAGGAAGCAAATACTGAACTCTTTGATCAATTGGGTGAGCTTGAACAAGACAACACAAAGCTCAAACTGGAGGTTTATTTGCTGAAGACAGAGAATGTACAGTTGAAGACTAAGTTGCATGATCTCTCATCAGTCAACAACGGGTTAACTGAACAAGTAGTGGAGCTTGCCACCAAAAAGGAGTTAGTCTCCAAGAACTTAGATGCATTGGCAAGACTCTCCGAAGAGTTTGAGGAAGACTATGGGAGAAGGACAAGGAAACTTCAACTAGGTGTGGAGGAGTCCGCAAAAGCGGTAAGGGAATTGCATGAACAGTTGAGCTCAAAAGATGAGGAGTTGAAACGGGCTAATGTCAAGGAGGGGGATTTGATTGAACAACTCGCCATGATGGAAAACAATGTCAAATCCCTCAGATTCGGACAACAAAAAGTGGCCCACGCCAACGATCGAACAGGGAGTTTCCCTAACCGTCCTATTACTTGCTACTTTTGTGCCAAAAAAGGGCACACTAAAGCTTATTGCTTTAGTTTACAAAGATTAAAAGCAAGTAGAGTTAGTTCTAGGATAAACCCACCAAAGTTTAAACAAATATGGGTTCGAAAGGACTTAGTGGGACAAATGAGGAGAGTGGGGAGAGATGCAGTGCATAGGCATTTGGCACCGGTTTGGGTGGCCAAGTTGAATATGCTCCCCATTCCGGTCAAACCTCCTTTGGTTGATCGGGGTCCACTTTGAGTGCATTGCACTCATTTTTGAATTTATTTTATGGTTTTGATTTTTTATTTTTACTTTTCGGATGGTTAGTTTTGTTGTTGTAAACTTTTGAGACTGTTTGAGTTTGTTTTGGTACAGATACAGTTGCAGGGCAGAATTCAGGAGTCTGTCCAGGGGAACAGTGCGGTTAGAGTGCGGGTCAGTCACCCGCACTCATCCCGCACTATGAGGGCATCAGGTAATAGAGTGCGGGTAAAGTGCGGGTCAGTCACCCGCACTTTTGTCGCGCAGTATATATATGCCTGTTGTTTTCTAGGGCTCCACTTGCCATAAAAGAGCAAAACCAACTGCAAACTTCAAAAATTTTCCCTCTTCCCAGCTAAAGGTATTCCGTGTGTGCCACGTTTTCGATTTTTCGGCAACTAAGGTATGAATTCTTACTCTAATTTCATTTCATATATCTCTAATCCAAAACCCTAACCCTCTTTATCACGATTTTTTTGCCTCTTATGCATGAACTTCATTAGTTAGGGTTTTGACCCTTGTTTTTGCTTTTGCTAATGTCTAAGAGAGTGGAATGTTGTGTGTTATCTATTTTGCATGTGAGGTATTCATTGTTAATTGATTTTCTATTTTGCAATTCGATTTTCAAACTATGAATTGGGTTTATATGGTTGAATGGAAGCCGATACATGAGTTAGAGTCATTTTGTTATTGATTCGTTCGATGATGAACCAGAATTTTAAGATGTATACATGAATTGAACTCTGCATTTGCTGGTGTCTGGTGACGAGTTAGAGTGCGGGTACAGTACGGGTCACTCACCCGCACTCCACCCGCACTTTATCCTCTTGGCAGAATCTTTGTCCTTTCATATTCCTGCATCATAACCTCGTGTTTCTTTGATCCGAATATTGCCTTACAACTATGTTTAATGTGTAGATGTCAGGGAGACCCAGGAGAACGCCTAGGCAAAGCAGTCAGGGTTCCGAACGAAGACCGAGGTGAGGCCCCTAAGTTCCTCCACCGTGCATCAGGCACCCGGATTTCGAGGAACGCTTAGAATATTTCAGGGAGTGAGACACAGTGGTAGAGAGGGGAATAGAGGTTGAAGAACTGGAAGGCACCCCAATTCCACCAATGATTGAAGCAAGGGGATGGGAAACCTTTGTTAGCCCCCCCCCCGATGTATTGTCGATGTGTGGTCGAAGAGTTCTTTGCTGGGTTGGTACCTGAAGCTTTTCAACTGCTCTTCCTCGGTTCTGGTCCATGGGATAGAAGTCCGGATGACTATAGCGGACATAAACAGGAATTATAGGACTGAGCTTCCAGTTGATCCCGAAGCAGTCGGACGTCTAAGGCAAGGGGTGACTTGGAGCGAATTCTTTGTGACCCAAAATGTGGACTTTGCAAATCAGTTAGTGATCCGTCCGATGGATTTTTGGGTGGCCCCTGATCACCATATGAAGCACACCAACTTAAGGAGTGAGTTGGGGTTCTGGAATGTCTTCATCTCCCATTCCTTGATTCCCAGAAAGCACAGGACCTCAGTGAACTTCAATGCTGCCATGATTCTGTACTGTATACTGCAGAATCAGTTGGTCGACATCGGCTTTCTGATCAAGAGAGAGATCCTTGAGATGGGAGGGGCCAGGGTGGACAAGTAGCCACTCATTTTCCCTAGCCTCATCATCGCATTCTACAGAACCGCCGGAGTAGATTTCGGATCCGATCCTTTCGAATGCGGTTTGGGGCCGGTTGGGCGATTCACATGGAACGACCAGATCAGAGAGCGAGACCCCTTTGGTGTCAGGGTCCGAACAGGGAGGAGAAAACCTGCTCGAGGGGGCAGCACGAGCAGACAGCCGGAAGACATCCCGGAACCACCGGATGTGGAGCCGGTTTACATCGATTATGGTGATTATAGGCCCGCAGCTTCCTCACCCCCGCAGGAGACATATGGAGAGGTTCCTTGGCAGACTTTGCTTACTGGATTGGAGAACCTGAGGACTGAGGTGGCCGAAAATAGGTTGGCAGATCACTGAGAGTAGGGCGGAAGCAAATGAGTACTTCAAGGACATTTGGGGCAACCTCACAGACATGAGGGAGGCACTCAGTCTTCCGAGTTATCCATAGAAAAAGAAGAGGTCCGCTACTTTCTCACCTCCTTCAGGGGGCCCAGCCATTGACCCATATGGGGACGAGCTCAGAGCTGCTATGGAGAGATCCAGGAGGGAGCAGGAAGAGCGGATCAGATCAGAGATCGACCCAAAGGCAAAGGGATCGCCAGTGAACCGGAGAGGGATTTTTCCGACGATGATTGACCATCCTTTCTTTTTCTTCATTATTGATCAGAACTTTTACTGCTTGTATTTATATTTGTATTATCTTTTAAAAGGCTTAGACTTATTTTTTCTTTTCTTTTCGCATTTAATTTTCGTTGGTAGAGTGGTTGTGTGGTTTTAAGCTAGGTTGTGCATCTTTTGGGAAGCACACAACAACACGAATGGACATCGACCGATCTTCCTTCTAAAGGGAGTTTTCTACCTTCGGTTTTGTACTTAAATTTTTTATGAATGCGATTTAATTTTTGTTATGATGAATGAGCTTGGTCGAATGTATGTCTAGATTCAGTTTGGGGGTGTTAATCCCTCATTCCGCCTTTTATGGCGATTATGCTTATTCTTACCAACAATGGGGGCATTGTTGAGTTTGGTTTGGGGGTGCATCACGCCTCCGCCGTGTACAGTTTAGTGTCCAATTTTTCAATTTTGTCGCTTGTCCATTTTTTAAACTGTAATCCAGTATGGGTATGATGCTTCTAGAATGTGTTTTTGACGAGTCTCTTATATGTGCTCTGACCTTGTGATATTGTTTGGTGCCACTTAAGGCTTAGCTTGCACCATCATGGGTTAGTCCCACCCGTTGGTATGAAGTATTGGGGACTCATTGTTCCCATGTCTTGTTCTAATAGTGGAGATGCCTGTGAGATCACAAACACAAGCATGAAAGTGCGTTTTCCGAGTGCATTATTGATTATTCTTAAACACGCCTCTCGTCATGTATGTCATGTGCCATAGGACTTGCATTATTTTGTGAATGCGTGATGGATGTTTTCATTCCCTTTTTAGATGGTTTTGGAATTGATAGTAGGGAATGCATGTTTATTGAAGTACCTCTATAGCCTAAACACCACTTACCATATTGTGTGTTCCAAAGCCGATTTGAGGCCAAACACTTACCTCTTCATTGGTACCACATTTAACCATATACCCAATAGCCTAAACACATGCCTACCCTTGTACTAATCATGTTAGGATGGGAAATGGTAGTGAGAAAAAGGGTTAAAATGGTCCCACAGTGGGTAAAATGAGATAGATGTTGAAAATATGAAAGAAAAGGGCAAGTTATGCACTCTAAATGCCTAAAAAAAAAGGGAAGATGGTAACAACTCAAATGGAGTACAACATTGTTAGTTGGAAATTGTCAAAAGAAAAATTTAAAGAAAGATTGTACTTCAAGTGCCATAATGAGAGTGTTTTATGTTAAACATGCCCAAATGGAATGCAAATGTTGAGGGAAAAATGTGGGTTAAATGGTTTCCTAGAGGGTTGCATTAAAGCAAGAAAAGAACATGGTGTGAGAGTAGGGATTTTATTCTAGCATGATTGGTGAGTTGAACTCCTAAAAATTCCACATTCTATTTTGTGTAAACTCATTCACCCCCACAGCCACACTATAACCGGTTGAAAAGCCCTGTTTGATCCATGTAAATCTAGTTTGGGAATGTAGGTTGAAGCACGATCTTTCGCATCCATGGCATGGTGACTCGTTCCTAGGATAGTTCATTGCTTAAATCTTATGCAGAATCTTCTTTGCATACTTGTTGTGTGGAACTTAGGACTCTTGAGGAAAGAAAAGAGGGAATCCATGTGAGCTTTAGAATTGAAGCGAATTATGTTCAAGGTATGGGAGTAAGTGGTCCTAAATTTATGAATGCCTTTAGGTGTGGGATTCGTGTTCGTACGAGCCTCCTTTGGGTGTCTCCAAATTGCTCTTGATCTTGTGCATATGTTTTTCTCCTCTCGATCACATCTATTTGTGTCACATCACACATGGGACTTGCAACCTTGTTGATGTATTGTGTAGGTTTTAGAAATTACTTTCAACTGGCGTCTTACTGTTTTGAATAGATTTGCTCGAGGATGAGCAAAGGTTTGGTTTGGGGGTGTTTGATTGGGCCAAATATGTACTATATTTAGGCCCTCAGATCCTTACCTTATGTTCTGTTTTCGTGCATTTTTGTGTCTCTTATGGGTTGTTTTGTGCTTATTTCAAGGAAATGATGCAGAGACAGGCTTGGAAGCACATTGTGATGATTCCAGTAGAAAAAGAGCACAAACAGGTCTATAGTGCGGGTCCAGTGCGGGTCGCAACCGCACTCCATCCGCACTCATGTGCATAGCCGGGGCAGAATGCAAGTACAGAGATAAATTGCGGGTGCAGTGCGGGTCAGCTAACCGCACTCCACCCGCACTATTGCCAAACCAGAGAAGCTGCGCAGTCACCTGACATTAGAGTGCGGGTACTGTGCGGGTCATCGAACCGCACTCTACCCGCACTTGCATCAGGAACAGAAGAGCAGAATTGCACCTGACACTAGAGTGCGGGTACTGTGCGGGTCATTGAACCGCACTCTACCCGCACTTGCATCAAGAACAGAAGAGCAGAATTGCACCTGACATTAGAGTGTGGGTACTGTGCCGGTCATCCAACCGCACTCTACCCGCACTGTTGCTCAAGACAGTAGGTAGATTTTGCACCCGAGAAGGAAGTGCGGTCACAGTGCGATGCCAAGTGTGGGCTAAGTGCGGGTCAAGTGCGGGTAATTCGACCGCACTCCACCCGCACTAATGTCCTGATCTGAGAACTGAAGTTGCAGGCAACCCATAAAGTGCGGGTACAGTGCGGGTAAACCACCCGCACTCCACCCACACATCCTAGGTCGGTTACCTTGAAGAGCCGTGTTATTGACACGTTTGTTACATTGCCCAGTATTTGCTTTCGAATCCATTAACTCCTTAGTTTCCATCATCTATATATCCTTCACTCCATATTCCCCTTTCATTTTATTTACTTATTTAATTTGGTGTTATTTAGAATTGGTTCACAATCTACATTTTCACCAATTCATGTTTTGCTATTTATATATACATACCATTGCTTTAGCTTTAACTAATTTGGCTAACTCCGCTCCCTGTGGACGACACCAACTTGCCACTATATTTATGTTTGTAAACTGATTTAGGCTTGTGTGGTTTCTTTAAATATTATTGACGGACTGATCTTTTAAAACGACATAAGGGAAAAACGTACTTGTCAAGCAATTTTAAGAAGATTGAAGGAAGAAGTTGTAATCAAAGTCAAGGATCATCATCCATGACAATCGGTTGCATCTCTCTCTTTTTATCTTTTGTTATTAAGAACATTATGTGTAGCTAAATTTATTGAGATGTAAGGGATAGTTGTTCATTTGTTGTTAGCTATAATCGAAGTCAATATGATATGTTTCTCCATTATATCTTGTTTATATATGTGCAATTAATGTATGAATTATACATTTAATGTAATTTACTTTGCATTGTTAGCATTTAAGATGCTTTTAAGTGGTTGGATCATCAATAAATGTGTTTGCACAAACACAACTAATATCATCACTAATCTTTGGAATGATTATTAATGATGCATGACCATGCTTGTTAATGTTATTTGCCCTCCTAGATTTAATATTTCTCCATTCACCATCCTTTGACCCTCTGTGATGTGGAATTGATGAAAGTCTTTCTTAAAGACCTTCTAAAATAGGGCCTCATATGAGATAAATGGTAGTTGTTTTAAAGATATTGATTAAAGATTTTGGTTACACTTATGCTCTTTCTTATTCCCATGTATCTCATTTGGTCACTATTAGTTTAAATCTTTTTAAAGAACATTCACTAGTTTAAAGTTTTCTTAAATTGATTTGCCCTACCTAGAAAAGTTCCTTGTGGGTACGATACCCTTACTTGTATCCGCTATACTGGACATCGATTCATACACTTGCGAAGGGTTAATTAGACTCGCGCACTCTATTTTCATTCCATCAAGTCTTAAGAGCACCAATAGTTTAGAGGTTCGCTCGGAGTGCATCAAAAATCTTGGCACCGCTGCCAGGGAGCTTTCATTCTTAGAGTAGCCGTAATACATTTTAGTTCGTTTATCCTAGTTGAAAATTTTGTTTCTTATTTCAGGATTGAACCAATTGTATGTAAAGTCAAAGATCACTAGGAGGACCTTTGTTTCCAAGTAGTTAGGACATCAACCGAATTGCTAGGGTACGAGGAATAATAGATAATACAGCAGTGTTTATTGAACTCGGAAGCAACTTATCTCTTTCCAACAACAGAACCATGGACGAACAAAACCCACCCGCAGTAAAACGGTTCATGAAATATTATGTATTGCCGAAAGTTGGTTCACAACCATCGGTAATCTTGTTTGAGACAGCTCAACGGAATTATGAGCTCAAGAATATGCACTATAACACTCTTCCAGTATTTTACGGTCAACCAAGGGAGGATGCACTTCAGTTTATGAAGGAGCTCTACCATGTGATGATGACGATTCCCTTGGGAGGAATTATGGAAGATCAGTTACGGATGAGGTATTTCTCATACTGTTTGAAAGATCAAGCCAAACAGTGGCTTATGATGTTAGCACCTGGATCTCTTACAACTTGAGAGAAAGTTGAGAGGAAATTCTTCGATAAGTATTTTTCTTCGAGTAGAACAAAGGAAATACGGGGAGACATCGCCACCTTCCAAGAGGAGGAAGGAGAGCCTTTTCACGAAACATGGGATCGTTTCAAGATGCTTCTAGCTCAATTTCCACACCATGAATTCACATTGGTTAATCAAGTACAATCATTTTATGATGGACTTACTGGGCTTACTCAATCCATCGTGGACAACTCATGTGGAGGTACAATGAGGGAATTGATAGCGGAAGAAGTGTTTTACAAGTATGAGATGTTGGAGCAAAATTCCCAACAAAGAAGCCGAAGAGGGGATCAAATAGAGAGATGGCCAATAGTGTGGCTAGTCTCACTAGGGATATGCAACATCTTGTGCTGAATCTTAGATGCAAACTCTCCCCAAACACCAAACTGCAATAAGCTCTAACTACAAGTAGAGCAGATGAAGTTCAAGGGATATGGAGAGGACCAAGGGATGACCCCTTCTCTAATACTTACAACCCAGGATGGAGGAGGCATCTGAACTTTTCATAGTAGAATACCGATAATTGCCTAAACCCGCAAGATAGCCAAGCATACCATGGCCAAGGTTGTCAAGGGCAAGGTCATCAACCACATCCCCAACAATGGAGAAACAACAACAATCAACATTTACGGAATGCAAATTATAGGAGGCAATATCACCACAACCCAGCCGGTCCAAACAATTACAAGATCAACCAAATGGAAGAAACGCTTAGGATGATGGAGAAAGAAGTGGGATCACTTGCCGAATCCCAGTAAAAACAAGAGCTGGAAAAACTTCCAAGCCATACTGAGCAAGCCAAAACAATGGCTATATTAAGAAGTGGTAAGGTTCTTATCAATGATGCTCCTGAAGGTTCTAATATTTATGTTGATATTGTAGGAGACAATGAACAGGAAGAGGGTAATGAGAAACCGGAAGACGAGGAGAAGCCGGAGGTAGCATTAAAAAGGACGATGAAAAAATTTGAATCTCCTAATCAATGTCCCTTCAATTCCTTTTTCGGGAAGGTTAGAAAAGATGAAGATGAACCAAGCTTTCAAAGAAATCTATGACATCTTGTCAAAGGTTTTCGTGAGCTTGCCACTCCTTGAAGTGATAGAGAAGATGCCGGCTTACGCCAAATTCTTCAAAGAGCTCAACTCTAGGAAGAGAAGCAAGGAATTCAAGGAGAGGATTATCATACAAAAGGAAGTTAGTGCCGCCATCCAATGCACTTTGGCTGAGAAAATGGAAGACCCGGGGAGTTTCATCATAGATATCTCTATCTGGGAAACCAAGAAGGAGAGGGCAATGTTAGACCTTAGCGCATCGATCAATTTGATGCCATACGTGGTTCACGTACAAATGTGACTAGAGGGGCTCAAGCCAACAAAGATAGAGCTCATTCTAGCCGACAAGTCCATTAGACACCCATGCGGCATAGTAGAAAATCTCTTGGTGCAAGTCGGGAAATTGATCATTCCGACGGACCTTGTAGTACTTGATATGGAGGAGGGCCCCTCCAAAGGGAGAGAGATACCGATGTTACTTGGGCGACCTTTCATGGCCACCATAAAGGCAATCATCGAAGTCAATAACGGGAAGTTGTCCATGACCGTGCTAGGGGAAACGGTGGAGTTTGAAGTTTTTGAATCAATGAAACACCCTATGGGTGCTCTTGATTGCTTTAGTATTCAAGTAGAGAATGTAGAAACCGACCCTAAACTGGATTTAGGTGAGTATGTAGGAATACTTGATTATCCACCAGATGAAAAGAAAGCACCCCTTCTCAAGCACAAGGCATATGACTACGAAGAGATTATTTCCCAACTAAATGAGGAGAATAGAATGATGAGGGCAATAAATTTTGAGCTATCAAACAAACTAGAGGAAGTCTTGAAGAAGCAAGAGGATAGTGTGGTTGAGTGCACCATGGATATGAATCAAGTCAAAGGAAAATTCTTGGGGGAAGATCAAGTAAGAAGGGATGAGGTAAGAAGAGGTAAGCAAAAGGAAATCATGCATATCCCTCAGAAACAATTGGATAGGAAGGATAAAAGAGATTCATGTACCTCTACTAATGTACCCACCCCTACATCAAGGAAAATGAAGCCAAAGGATGAGAAGAAGATACCACCTTATCCACCAAAGAAGGAGCAACCAAAAGGTAAGAACCCTAGCTTACTTCCTACTTGTTGCTATTGCCACAAGAAAGGTCACACCAAACCTTCTCGTGCTAAATTAAATAGGAAGAACACTCGTAACAAGGTAGACCAAACAAAGGTTAATACAACCAATGTCAAGTTTATATGGTGGAAAAGAGTAATCTTAGGGAAATCAAAACTAAGGGCCTTCTTTAGGTGAGAAAAGATGGATTGGGATATGCTGTATTAAAACTACCTATTTTTGGTGAGGTTTGAATATCTGAACTTGGTGATGATTTTTGTTTAAATGTGCAAGGCACTAAGCTTCTGAAGGAAGCAAAGAAGGTTCCATATTGTACAAAGTATACCAATTTATTAAACCTCTGAAATTGTCCAAAAGAATTTCATGTTTAAGGGAATTACTTGCTAAAATTGTTTTCGAATCGTTATGTTATAGCAAGGTAGTTTAATTGTGAAGTTTTAGCATGTTTTGAAGAAATTTTACATTGCTAGCTGATTCAGCGAGTTGGAACTCGCAGTTAGTGTACATTTCAAGTCGCAGTGCACACTGGAGTACTTTTACGACCTATGGCTGCGAGTTCTTACTCGCAGTGTTCTTTTGTCTGAAGTCGCAGTCACCACTGAAAGACCTCTGCTACTTTAATATGCGAGTTTAACATCGCAGTGTTTTTGTGTTTCAAGTTGTAGTATCTTCTGGGAAGAACCTGCAAGGTTTGTCTGCGAGGGTTTACTAGCAGTGATTTTAAGTCGCAAGTCGCAAACACTTCTGGACCAATTTTGCGAGGTAGAACTGCGAGGTACACCTTGCAGATTCCATCTCGCGGTGTTACCCTGTTTATGAACCCTAATATCTGCGACCAAAATCTGTGACTTGAACCCCAAATCTGAGAGTTCCAACTCGCAGATTTCGTGAAATTTTACGAGTATAAAGACTCAACGTCGCTTTCCAGAAACCCTAACACTTTCCACTTTTTACTCTCTGTTCACTTTTTCAATTTTACTTCAAATTAACCTCTAAATTGAGTTATTTTCATGTCAACAACACATCAATCAGGTACGAATCATCATTCTAACCTCTAATTTTTTTCAATGTGTTTAAATTCTATAGAAACTCTTTTTCTTGGCCGATTTTGCTCGAGCTAGGGATAGGGTTTCTTTTGCTAATTACTTGATAGGGGTTTTGTGTATTGATGATAGGGAGTGGTAATTGATGGTTTTTGATACACTTGTATGTGTTTTACCCTATGAATATTTGATTGAATTGTCAAAATTCGAATTTTCCAATTTGGGAATTTTCAAAAATTGGGGATTTTGAAGCTAAGGTTCAAATTCATGTTACATGTTGTGTTTATTGATTGATTAATGATATTTGCAATCAAATGAAGTTGGGTGAGCATTGAGTTAGGGTGAGGTGAAAAATAATTCAAATTAAGACTTTGGGTGACAATTTGTTGGAATTGAAGTGTGTTTAGGAATGATGTGATGATATGACAAGTTGCATGCTTTATTATTGATTCTTAGAGCAATTTATGCCATGTTGAGGATTTTAAATTGAAAACATTTGTGGAACATGTTGGTATTTTGTTTGAATGAAGCAATTTAGCTGTCAATTTTTGGTGAGTTTGAAAAAGATAAAGTTAAGTTTATAAGGAACACGAGTGTTTGTCATAATTTTATGATACAAATTATGCCATGCTTGAGATTGTTTGCCTACAATTACAAAAAGTGATTAAGCATAGGTTATAGTTGTTTGGGAAATTGTCTTGTATGAGTGAATGGTGGAAAATACTTGTAACTAGTATGATATCCAATCCCATTGTAGACATTGCCATTTTGAACTTCTTTTTCAGGCCTTACTTTGTGTAAATAGTGGCAATGTCTTTTGATAGTTATGAGAATTTGATTATTCTAGTTTTGCATAAGTACATGAATTTGGCATACTCTAACTTGTTTTAAAGTTTATTCGATTCCAGGATGACGAGAACAAGAAAACCACCACCTCCCCCCGCTGAAGATCCATTCGATGCTAGGCATAGAAAAGGCAAAGAATCGATGGAAAGGCATGTGCAACGCCATCCAGAATTCACACGCTGGCTGAAAAGCAACCAAAGACAGAGCATGGTAGTAGAGAGAGGGCTGAACTTCAAGGATTTAGAAAGTACAAGCTTTTTGATAGATGTAGATCGTCTCAGAGTGAGGACATATTGCACCATCTGAAACCAATGCAACAAGACAGTGGTGCAAGTGTTTTATGCTGCCATGTCTTGGCAGCATTTTCTAGAAGGAGGGTCTGTGAGAGTTAGAGGGAAGAATGTGAACTTCAACGCCAAAGACAACAATGAATGGTGGGAAACTCAGAGATACCCTCAGTGGACAGAAGGGTATGAATATGAGGGAATTTATTAGCTATACAACAAAACCTTTGCCAATGAACTTCAAGACACCGAGTATGCCATCTGGAACACCTTAAACATGTTAGTACAAGGCCAATTCGACTTCAAAAGTGCCTTTTGGCACACTTTCTTCAGTTATTCCTTGTTTCCATCACACCACCGGCACAATGTCACCCTCGGACCAGCCATCCTCCTGTATCTGATGAAGAAGAACCTACCCTTTGATAATGGCACTATCTCTCTCAAAAGGATAACAGAGACAGGTAGAACAAATGTGCCAAGCTTGGCATTTCCTTGTTTGATCACCCATTTTTATGATAAATCAGGAGTTAGGTTTTGTTAACAGAAATTTTACTCAGGGTGAGAAATCTCAATTAACACCCTCAAAACCACTACTACGGAGGTGGTGGTCAAGGCAGATTGTATTATAGTCACTGCTTGTTCAAAATGACAAAAAATAATACTATCAGTACCATGAAAAAAGAATGAACATGCTTTCTTTATTTTTATTAATGGTGTATTGTGTACAAATATCTCTCAATGGCTCTCCATTTCTCTAGGGTGTAGTGGAGTTGTTGTTGTATGCTTATCGAAAAGTAGTCTCCTATTCTCCTTCCCTTTCTTTCTATTTATACATAACTTTGTAGGTTAAATCAACTGATTCTCCCCTTGATTTTCTCAGTCTCTCCCCTCCTTATCGGGTGGGATTTCTCGTTTAAATGTCATTGACTTGAGTTAATAGCCGAATTGAGAATATCTTGGTGAGAGATCAGTTTGTTTCCTCTTTGGACTCTATTACTTGTTCTGCACCTACCTAATGTTTTCAGATATGATCCAGTGTATCTTCGTATCTTCATAGCATGATCCTTCATAGAGGTTGTTGAATGTGGCATATATGGCGAGGTAGATCAGATAGTGAGGTAAATCAGTGTCTTGGTTCCGGTATTCAGGTGCTTAACCTAGCCAGGAGCTCGGTCTGACCTCCCTTGATTTCTTGATGCTTGATGTGGCCCCCTGCGGACACTCCTTTATGATAGCGTGGTTTAGGTGAGCTTCTAGAGAGGTTATGAGGTAATCTCGATCTCGGGGAAGCTCTCTGATTTCAGGTTCGGTGACGCGGGCTCGATCTGATCGTGTCGGGCTCTACTCTTGGTGTTTCTGGAGCTCACCTTTATTTCTGTGGGGTGGTATCGTAGCTTGGCTTTGGGAAGCGTGATCTCCTGGTGGATGACCTCAGGCCTGGAGTTAGACTAGGAGGGTGAAAATTTTCCTTTTGGTCCTTAGCTAAATTTGGCCATTAACAGAAGTCCCCTCTGACTTGAACGACGGTGATTGAGTTTGGGGTTGGAGTCAGATTTCCTATTTTATTTGGGAAATTTTTTCTCCATTACGGTTACCATAATCTTGGTAGAAATCTTTTTCTTAATTGCCCCAAGTGATGTGGTGCACGTAGATTGGGGTATTCAAATTAATCCGGCTACGTTACGGCCACTCCGTGATTCGAGGCAACCCACCACAGAAAATTTTGTTCTTGGGCTGTCGACGTCACTGCTCTATCCACTCCTATTTAAACTCGACAACTTCGCTGTCTTCCTCACACTTTCATCTCTCTCAAGTTTCAATCTTTCTTTTGGAAAGAAATTCATATCCTCTTCACTAGCTTCGCTAGATTTTATTCTACCATGTCGAAAAATAGCCATGATTCTGTCGACTATATTGTCGATGGTGAGGAGGTCACTAGTCTTGCTCTCGGAAAACAAGAGCGTAAATTTTTCGACAGTGACGACTCTCGCCAAGTCCCCAGCGCCGGCGGTCGACTAGAAACCTATCCATTGGGATCGAGTTCTCTAATCGACCTAATAATCCTTTGGATTTAGTTGATGAAAATTCTGACAAAGAGGGCAGGGAGAATGCTGCCGGGAAGTGTCGAGTCACGGTTGCTGATCCTTCTCTGAAGAGGCTTGCCTCTTACGACTTCAGGGTTGTCCCTGATTCTATCGTTGATCCGAGCTCGATTGACTGTTTGAGGTCTAAGTACGACATTCCTGACAGTGTCTCTATCTCAAGTTCCTCCCAAAGGTTACAAGTTCTTCAATCCTTCCAATAGGCGTGCTTTCAATTCATGTGGCGACTCTCGAGAATGGGGTTACGCTTCCCTTTCATCCTACCCTTCGACGAGCTCTCAACGCCATCCAGCTTGCCCCTCTCCAGCTGACGCTTGGCTTCTAGAGGCATTTGATTGGTTTCCTCATGATATGGAGGGAACAATGCTAGCTAAGCAATGTGACGAGAGAGCCCGGAACAAAGGAGCTGGCCTACATTTTTCAAATAGGGAGCTTCTTCGGTGCTCCCCGGAGTCAGTTCTATGCAAAAGCCAAGAACAAGCTCAATTTTACCATTCCCGGGGCTTCGAAGAAAGTTCCCGCCTGGAAAGAAGAGTGGATCTTGGCAGGGGGAGACTGAGGGAGATCAATTTTTATTGGGGGCCATGAGTTCGAGGTCCCTACAGTTTTTCAACCACAAACCATCGTGGGACCTGAATTCCCTGCCATCTGAGTCTGAAGCTGTTTTGAAGGCTATTCTGGCCAGGAACTACTTGAACCTGAAGTACCTAACCGTAGAAGCCTTTGATCCCCGTAAGGTGAATCAATACATGTGGATCTCCGATGCTATTCCTCGTAAGTAACACTGAATCGTCTTGCTTTGTCTTGTTGACCAGCTCAATTCTGACGGTCCTATTTTGTTTTGTTTACTTATAGTTTTTGTTGTTAAGCCAACTTCTCACGAAGCTCAGCAACTCCGGTAAGCTCGCACTCCTCCCCCATCCATCAGACGGACGTGGGGGGCTTCCCTTGCTACCTCGGAGAAGGAAAGGCTGATTGTTTCAGCCAGGATTACGCCTGCTCCCACTCCATCGCCTTCCCAGGTGAAATCCAGGATGGCTACCTTCGTGTCGTGGGCTTCCTAAGCGATAAACAGATGGGCTCCCGTTTCTCGAGTGGCTGGCATTACTGCTCATGCTTCTTCTACTTCTTCTGCTGCTACTGTTGCCCCACATGCTCATCTATCTGATGCCACTGCGATTCCAACCCCCTGAGCTGTGGAAAAATTTGAAGCAGGTGTCACAAGGATTCTTCCTAGCCACTCTCATCCTCATCCGAGCTCGACGGGGCAGGACGAGATCTTGGAACAACTCATCGCATCCTGCCTGGGTGGTGGGCTCTTTGGGATGGCCTCGATGCCCGTCGATGTCTTACTCACCAAGGGGTCTGCTGTCTTAGCTGAGGTAATTGTTCTTTCTCTTTACTACTTCTGAGACTACCAACTTAATCAGTTTCTAACCTTGGCTTTGTATCTCATAGGCCTTCAAGTTTAACGTGGCTATGGGTCACCAGGTAGCCCTCATTGGTGATCGGGCTGCCAAAGCTGAAGCCGAAGCTGAGAGAGCCATGGGATTACTCAAGCAGGCTCAAACATTAGTGGAAGAGATGACCTCCAGCCAGGAAAAATGGAGACCTAGCTGGCAGAGCTTCGCTGTGATTATGAGAGGACGAAGCTGTCATTTGATCAAGAAATTCTCCAGTCTACCCAGAGGGCCAAGCATGGGGACTCTTGGAAAACCGAAGCTAAGAGGTTGGACCTCGAGAATCAGGATTTGATTGCTCACGTGGCCAAGCTGTAGGCTGATGCAGAGACCTCCTTTAGTGATGGATATTTCTATGCTTTCTTTCAGATTACAGAGGCTCTCCCCCTTCCCTTTGATCTATCGTCTATCGCTGGTTAGGGATAGAGGGGAGATCATGACTAAGGCTGCTGAGTTGTCTCGCCCTAACGATGACGGAGCGGTTTCTTCTAACCAGGCAGGAGATGTAAAACAGCCTGTCCAGGTAGATCCTTCCCTTCCTTTCTCCCATCTTTACTACTTCAGGTCCTGGGGAATCTTTGAATAAGGTTCTGCCTGTGCGGTCTGAAAGAGGTCAACCAGGAGCTGGGGAAGGAGCAAAGAGCCCATCTGAGGGACCCTCTAAAGTGGAAATGGAGGTCGACGGGAGCCAAACGGGATCCATGGCTGCCCTTCTTGACGTGACCATCCCTCCTCAGGTCATGGTGGTGATCAATGAAATCTTGGAGGAGGATCCTGTTGATCAGCAAGAGGAACCTCTGAAAGGATAGATGGTTGTCAAGGGTAGCTAAGATGGGCAACCACCTGAAGGAGGAGTTGATGGCGAGGATCAGCATGAGGGAGGGGGAGCAGCAGGGGAAAATCAAGAGGGCTCTGAAGATTGACGCTACCTGTTTATGATTGGCTTTGATTGCCCAGAAAAGGGGGTGGGCACCCCGCTTTACTCATGATTTGTTTAGTTGGTCCTTTTTTTTGTAGCCCAGATTCGGGGGTTGGGATCCCTGTTTAATGGATGTAGCCTTCCAGGGGACAGGCTCCTTTGTTATTAAAGAGAAACTGATATAAATTCCTTCATATTTGTTTTGATCAACCTTGATTCACGAGCTTCTACCTCAATTGAGAACTTCTTGCTTTATTCCTGATCCTGACCACGAGTCAAACCTGCATCTTTGATGATGATTCATTCATACTTCAATCTGGCTTCGTAGGGAACTTTTATCGAGATGATCTTAATCCTGCAAACGAAATAAGTATTTATATTTAAATCTGTTCCAAGAGAGGTAGTCCGATCGAGGCATCAGAGGAACTGTCTAGCTATTTCCTGATCTCGAAGTCTGGATGGTAACCATGCTCTTACACTCAGACTCTTCTTGGGGGTGGTAGCCCGACCGAGGCATCAGGAGGGCTGTCTAGCTATTTTCCCGGTCTCGAGGTCTGGATGACAACTATGCTCTTACACTCAGACCCTTCTTGGGGGTGGTAGCCCGACCAAGGCATCAGAAGGGCTGTTTAGCTATTTCCTGGTCTCGAGGTCTGGATGGCAACTATGCTCTTACACTCAGACCCTTCTTGGGGGTGGTAGCCCAATCAAGGCATCAGGAGGGCTGTTTAGCTATTTCCTAGTCTTGAGGTCTGGATGGCAACTATGCTCTTACACTTAGACCCTTCTTGGGTTGGAGCCCGACCAAGGCATCATGAGGGTTGTTTAGCTATTTCCTGGTCTTGAGGTATGGTTGGCAACTATGCTCTTACACTCAGACCCTTCTTGGGGGTGGTAGCCCGACCAAGGCATCAAGGGTAACAAGGGGGCTTCCCCAGCTAGTCCCTGGTCTCGAGGTCTTGCTGGCAACTATGCTCTTATGCTTGGAACCTTATTGGCAGGGGGTGGTGCCCTGCCAAGGCATCAAAGGCAACGAGGGGGTTTCCTCGGCTCACCACTGGTCTTGAGGTGATGATGTCGAATTCTCCAGTCGAATATGTAGATACTAATAATGAACATAATCGGAGATAAAGAAAGAATACAGACTTTATTGATGATCTAGACGTAGTACATCGTTATTAAGCATTTTATTGAAACCTAAATGGGGGTAACCTGCTTGACAGCTCTCTGTTCAGGGGTAGAATTTCTTCAAGTGATTTGCATTCCAGGTGTGGTTGATGTTTGTCCGTTTATGTCTTCGAGTTTGTAGGCTCCATTGCGAGCAACCACCTTTATCAAGTATGACCTTTCCCAGTTGGGGCCTAGGACTCCATCCGACCTTTTCCGAGTATTCGAGGTCACCTTCCTGAGCACCAGATCTGACTCTTTGGTTGAAACACCTAGCGATCTTGCTCTGGTAGATCGCTACTTTCTCAGCTACTTGGTCTTGTTTCTCTTCTAGGAGGTCTAGATTAGGTCGGAGCTTGACCTCGTTTCTTTCGGGTTCAAAATGCTGCACCCTGAATGAAGTCAATTTATGCTCGATGGGGAGGACCGCTTCAACTCCGAAATCGAGGGAGTAAGGTGTCTCCCAGGTAGCTGTCCTCTTTGTAGTCCAGTATGCCCAGAGGACCTCGGGCAGCTCTTCGGCCCATTTGCCTTTTTTCTGCTGTAGTTTTTTCTTCAGAAGCTTCGTGATAGTCTTGTTGGTGGACTCTACCAGCCCGTTGGTCTGAGGATGGGCTACTGAGGCAAGCCTGAGGTCGATTCCTAAACCCTTGTAGAAGTCTTTGAATCGGGCGTTATCGAACTGCTAGCCCAGGTCGGCCACAATGATGAGAGGGGTCCCGAATCTACAGACCACATTAGTTTTGATGAACTTGGTCGTATTCTTTTCTGATATTCAAGAAAGAGGCTCGACCTTGACCCATCTTGTGAAATAATTGATAGCCACGATAGCATATTTAACTTGTCTAGGAGTGGTGGGAAGAGGTCCAATTAGGTCGATCCCCCGCATGGCAAATAGGTAGGGTGAACTAAGAGATGACAGTCGCTCTGGTGGCAAGTGGTTCAAGTTCGAAGTCCTTTGACATGGCTCGCAAGATCGTGCAAAGCTTCTTGTGTCTTGGTGGATGGTTGGCCAGTAGTACCCCATACAAAGCATTTGATACGCTAAAGCTTCTCCACCGATGTGGTTCCCATAGTCCAAGAATGAATATCTCTTAACGCCCATTTAGCGTCATCAGGATGTAAACATCGAAGTAAGGGGAGGGATCTACCCCTTCTGTAGAGGTACCATCTACAAGGCAATATCGGACAGAAAGCCTTTTAATTCTTCTGGCTTGATCGGGCTCCTCGGGAAGCTTTCCCTCTCGGAGGTAGGTAACGATCAGGTCCATCCAGGAAGGCTGACGATCCAGGGAACAAATTTCCTTACTTGTGGCTTTGCTTGGTTGGGAGATCACTTGGAGAGGAACTCCCTGCGGTAAGGATTGGCCTCCATTTGTTGCTATCTTGGCTAAAACATCCGCGCAGTGGTTTTGGTGTCAAGGCACCTGATCGATCTTGAATCCCTTAAATTTATTTTAAGCGACTGAGCTAGTTTTAAGTAAGCGGCCATGTTATCTCCCTTTGCCTGGTACACCCCAGACACCTGATTGACTATAAGAAATTAGTCGCTCTTGATTTGCAGGTAGTTGGCCTCCAGTTTGATGGCTGCCTTCATCCCGACTAGGAGGGCTTCGTATTCCGCTTCATTATTGGTGGCTTTGAATTCGAATACGAAGCAGTGATAGAATTTTGTCCCTTCTAGGTCTATGAAGACCACACCAGCTACTCCCCCAGCTTGCCCAGATGCTCCATCGGTATAAAGGGTCCAAGACTTGCAATCTTCCGGCAAATTATCGATCTCGAAAATCTTCTCAGGGACCATGTTCGACGCTGCGGGATTCGGTTGGCCTGGGAGAGCTGAAAATTCTGTAACAAAATCTGCCAAAGCATGCGCTTTGATCATGGTCCCAGGCTTATACTTTAAGTCGAACTGAGTGTACTCTAAAGCCCATAAGACAAGCCTCCCGGATATGTCCGGTCTTTGTAAGAATTGGCAGAGAGGTTGGTCTGTCACCACTGCTATTAGATGAGCTTGTAAATAGGGATAGAGCTTTCTCGCCAAGGTCACCAGAGCATAGGCTAGCTTCTCTAGGAGAATATAATTTTTTTCTGACTTAGTTAAAGCATGACTCACATAATATATGGGCCCTTGAATCCCGTCACCACACTCATTGGCCAAAGCTCAGCTTACTGCAGTTTTTGAAACTGCCAGGTAGATTTGCAGCTCCTCTCCGAGATCTGGCTTGACTAACAATGGCGGGCTTGTTAGGTATTTCTTCAAGGCTTGAAAAGTTTGCTCGCTCTCCAGGCTACATTTCATGTTTCTCCCTTGCTTGATTGCTTTGAAGAACGGGAGGAACTTATCGGTGGAGCGAGAGATGAACCTGTTGAGTGCTGCTACACGCCCAGTCAAAATTTGCACCTGTTTAAGTGATGTGGGGGATTCCAGGTCCAAGATAGCTTTGATTTTTTCTGGGTTGGCCTCTATGCCTATCTCATGAACCATGAAACCTAGAAACTTCCCCGCTGTTACCCCGAAAGCGCATTTGGAGGGGTTCAAACGCATCTGGTTTTCTCTTAGGATAAGAAAAGTCTTGCGAAGGTCTTCCTGATGTCCTTATGCGGTTGGTGATTTTGTGATCATGTCGTCGATGTATACCTCCATCGTCCTTCCGATCACGGGCTTGAACAACTTGTTTACCAACCGCTGGTATGTAGCCCCTGCATTCTTCAAGCCAAACGACATTACCTTGTAGCAGTACAAGCCCTACCCAGTGATGAAGCTGGTTTTATCTTGGTCACCCGGGTGCATCTTAATCTGGTTATACCCTGAGAATGCGTCCATGACACTAAGAAGTTTATTTCTGGACATGGAGTCAACCAGCTGATCGATCTTTGGTAAGGGAAAGCTGTCTTTTGGACATGCCTGATTGAGGTCGGTGTAATCGACATACATACGCCATTTCCCATTCGTCTTCGTAACCATGACCACATTGGCTATCCACTCGGGGTAGCGCACTTCTCTGATAAACCCTGCCTTGATCAATTTGTCTACTTCTTCCTGTACCATAACGTTCCTCTCAGCGTTAAAATGACGCCTCTTCTGTTTGACGGGTTTGACTGTCGGATCTACCCTCAATCGATGGGCAGCTAATGATACCAGGATCCCGGGCATCCCATCGTGGCTCCAAGCGAAGATTTGGCTGAATTCTCTGAGAAGCCCAATCAAGTCTTCTTTCACTTCTGGTTCGAGGGTAGCCCTGACCTTGACGACCTTGGAGGGATCATCATTTCTGATGGGTATCTCCTCTAGTCTATTTACGGGTTGCCAGCTAGCCCATTCCTTGCTCTGTTCTTCCTCATAAAGCATAATGGGTTCGCTCTCTGGATGCTCCGCGGGCTCCATATCATCTTGGATTATCTGGGATGCCTCCATATCATCTTGGCTTATCCGGGATGCCTCCATATCTTCCTGGATTATCTGGATGCCTCTATGTCTTGGATTGTTACAACCTGTACGAACTGTTTTTCTAAAGCTGTAGGATTGGCGGACACTACGTAACACTTCCTAGCTGCTTGTTGATCTCAGCGTATCTCTCCCACCTTGGTTCCCATTGAGAATTTCAGGACATTGTGGTATATAGACAAGACTCCCTTCAAGAAGGAGAGGAATGGTCTTCCTAAGATGGCGTTGTAGGCCGATAGGGTGTCAACCACAACAAAGTTCGTCATAACATTCTGTTGGAGAAGTATCACTTGTATCTGTTGCCTTAAGTCAGTTTGTTCCCCCTTTCTCTTCTTTGCATGCTCGCAGATCTCGGCTTGTACCTCTCTTCCAGTCTGAATATTGTCTCTGACCTGCTGCAAGAATTCAATCAAACATCCTCCCCTTATCAGGGCTTCGATCTGGTTGCGCAAATTATAACACTCTAAAGTGTTGTGGCCCACGTCTTCATGGAAGTCACAGTATTTGTATCGGTTCCTCCTTATCGACAGGGGCTTTCATGGGTGCGGGCTTTTGGAGTAGCCTCTTATCCCGTATAGCAAGGCAGACTATTTCCCGGGAGGCGTTCAAGGGGTGTAATAATCATACCCTTTCTCTCCTCGCATTACGGGAGCTATAGTCCTAGGAGGAGGCGAATCTCGAGGAGGGGTTCATTTTACTGGATACCTTTCTTGCCTGAGCTAAGCAGCGGGGGAATGGTATGTCGATCTATTGGGGGGTTTGTTCTGATTTTTCTGAGCTGGCTCATATTTGGGAGATTCTTTTCTTTGACGCTTTGCCGTTCTCATATCATCGTGTTCCATCTTGACTTTGAGTTGTTCGTCGATCTCGATCTGCTCAAGAGCCTGATCGTAGGCCTTCTGGTAAGTCTCTGGAGGTCTCTTGGTGAAGGAACGGAAAAGCTTTACCGTCTACAGGTTTCACCTGAAATTGGCGAGAGTCTCTTTCTCGACGAAGATTCCCATTTGTATGACTTCTTTGTGAAAACGTTCCACGTATGATCGAAGTGTTTCACCCCGCTCCTGAATCACATATTGGAGGTGTATGGGATCTTTTGGACGAGGCTTGACTCCTTGGAACTGCGAGCAAAAATCTGTTGATAACTTTGTGAAAGAATCCACGCTACCAGCAGGCAGTTTCCTTAACCAGGTCTTCGCGTAGTCGGTTAAGGTCGTTAAGAACATCCTACACATAGCTGCTCTGGTAGTATTCTCGACTTCCATCTGTTAGACGAAGCTCTCCAGGTGACTTAAAGGGTTTTTCGTTCCGGAGAACTTATCCGTTGGCATTTTAAATTTTGGTTGGAGCTCCGCTTCCCGGATCCTTCTGGTGAAGGGAGCGTTTATCTCGCTCAATGGATCATTCTTATCCGCCTTGTTCTTTCCCTTTCATGTCTGCTGGACCTCTTTCTCTAACTTTGCCAGCTGATCCCTCAGTCGCTTGTTCCCAAGTTTCTTTGAATTGACATTGGATTCTTCGATGTCAGATCCCTCCGATGAACTAGCGACCTTGAACAATCCTCTTCATGAGCGGGATCTACTCGGGAGGTTTGTCAGCTTCCTTCCTTGTGGGCCCGGGTTTCTCTTCTTGAGATCGTCGGGCGAGGTGCCTCTCGTTGCTCCCGAGTTAATGCATCTACTGCAGACTTAACTAGCCTGGGCTGATATTATGAAGGTCTTCTCGGAACTGGGGGCATGGGTCCTAGCCTATCCCGGATCGAAGGTTGGGGCCCAGTCCTATCCCGAGCTGGCTCTAGAGGAGGAGGTCCCAGGCGGTCGAAAGCAGGCTATATGGTCCCAGGCCTGCTCGGCTCTCCCTGATCATTCAGGTTTGTTGGTTGGATTGTGATGCCTTCGACTAGCAAGCAGAGGCGAACGGTTTCCATGAAGGCTGCAGCTTGTTGGTCGAGCGCGGCCTGGCTTATCACAGGGTGGCTAGAAGCCCGAGCATTAATCGTCTGGACCGAAGCTTGACTGCGACGTCCGGACTTCTTCCCCCTCCTTGGGGCCTTTCGTGTTGGCATCGTAGAAGGTTGTTCCGAAGCTCCGTGTTGTCCTAGGGAGGAGCGGAGCCTCAGGGTTCTCGTAAAACAAATGAAAATGCAAATGGTTGATTTGATTTAATGGGTGTGGGTTTTTCCCACAGACGGCGCCAGAAAGTGTTAATAGAAATTTTACTCGGGGTGAGAAATCTCAATTAACACCCTTAAAACCACTGCCACGGAGGTGGTAGTCAAGGTAGAATGTATTATAGTCACTGCTTGTTCAAAATGACAAAAAATAATACTATTAGTACCATCAAAAAAGAATGAACATGCTTTCTTTATTTTTATTAATGGTGTATTGTGTACAAATATCTCTCAATGGCTCTCCATTTCTCTAGGGTGTAGTGGAGTTGTTGTCGTATGCCTGTCGAAAAGTAGTCTCATATTCTCCTTCCCTTTCTTTCTATTTATACATTGTTTTGTAGGTTAAATCAATTGATTCTCCCTTTGATTTTCTCATTCTCTCCCCTCCTTATCGGGCGGGATTTCTCGTTTAAATGTCATTGACTTTGAGTTAATAGTCGAATTGAGAATATCTTGGTGGAGATCAGTTTGTTTCCTCTTTGGACTCTATTACTTGTTCGGCACGTACGTTATGTTTCCAGATATGATCCAGTGTATCTTCGTATCTTCACATCATGATCCTTTATAGAGGTCGTTGAATATGGCATATAAGGCGAGGTAGATCAGATAGTGAGGTAAATCAGTGTCTTGGTTTCGGTATTCAGGTTCTTAACCTAGCCAGGAGCTCGGTCTGACCTCCCTTGATTTCTTGGAGCTTGATGTGGCCCCCTTTGGACACTCCTCTATGACATCGGGGTTTAGGCGAGCATCTGGAGAGGTTGCGAGGTAATCTCGATCCCGGGGGAGCTCCCTGATTTCAGGTTCGGTGACGCGGGCTCGATCTGATCCTGTCAGGCTCTACTCTGGGTGTTTCTGGAGCTCGCCTTTATTTCTGTGGGGTGGTATCGTAGCTCGGCTTTAGGAAGCGTGATCTCCTGGTGGATGACCTCGGGCCTGGAGTCAGACTAGGAGGGTGAAAATTTTCCTTTTGGTCCTTAGCCAAATTTGGCTATTAACAGGTTTGTAGAAGAAGACGAATGGATCTCTAGAGGGAATGTAGGCATGAAGGCCTACAATGAGGCTACCATCCAAGAGGGGTTCCAAGACTGGAAATAGAGGAATGAAGGAAGGAAGAAAAGGCTCCAGAAGAAGATGAGAGTTGAAATGAGAGCAGCATCAGAAGCTGGGGCATAGAAGCAGGTAGTGGAAGAGGGATTCAAGTTAGGATCAGAACCGAGCACTCAGCCTGAGAGGTGAGTGCCGAGGAGACGCCCAGAGCCGATGCCAGATTGGGCACATGATCTGACCACCATGTCAGAGATCTCACCGTAGAGTTCAGAGCTTTCAGGGACAAATTCGGCGATGACGGAACTTACACTATGAGGACTCCTCAGTTCCCAAGGAAGAGGAACAGAACTGAAGGTCCATCATCCAGAGCTAATGGTGCAGATGATCCTGCGGCAATGTCCAACCGTTTCTTGGATGCATCCTCCTTACTTCCCATGCCAGACCCCACTTTTGATCCGGCAGCTGAATTCCAGGGCATGTCACCATTCTCTCCTATGTCGATGATTCCATATCTGACGCCTATCCGAGCTACACAGCCGAGAGATCCAGAAAGCACTGAGTCCGAGACGGACGAAGAATCAGGATGATTTTTCTTTTCTCTTTATTTATATAATTTTAGTATTATGGATATTATAACGTTATTTACTTTGTGCATGTTAATTTTTAGTTTTTCGCTTTTTGTTTTTATCGGATAGTGTAATTTAGTAAGCATGCTACTCTTTAGTATTTTGCACATGTTTTTAATGGTATTTACATATTTGTGCTTATATACTTTGTGAATAGATCTAAGAGTGGTTTTTGATTGAATCGTGCCTAGTGCATAGGTTGATTCCTTTGTGAATAACATGATAAGAATGCTTGTATGTATATATGAATTAATATCGGTTAGGTGTTTTTTGGCCAAACAACCAAACCAATGAACTCATGCCCTTATTCGTTAATGCTAAACATTGAGGGCAATGTCAAGTTTAGGTTTGGGGGTGTGGGCATGTTAACACCTCTTTAAATAGTAATATGTTGGTTTTTGGTAATTTTTGAAAATTTTCAAGTTTGAAAAACTTTGGGTAAGTCGAACCTTTTTGGACGTAAGTGTTTACTACAATGCCGGATCGTATGTGTTAATGAGAAACTTGTGTTTGTTTCCATTACTGAGTTTTGACTATCTTTTAGTCAATCTAAGATTCAGTTGAGCAAGGTAAACATAGTCCCTTTCTCTAATGTTTTAACAAAGGAAGCCCAGTACTTGTGTATTTAGGATTAATAGTGGAGACTGCCCATGAATTATTTGTGCTTTATCGTTCATTTTTGAGGGTATATCTTTTGTTATTCCCATACACTTCTCAATTAAGTTTTTGATGATAACAATCTCATTACATCACTTGCATTGTTTGCCATAGGACATTCACAAAAGTGGATAACATGTCTGAATTTATATTCTCGTGGTAGATGGACTTTTAGAAATGATATCAGGACTTTGATATTATTTCACGATAAAGATGGCCAAAACACTTAACCAAAACACATACACCATAGCCAAATATGTTGTCAAGGTTTCAAAATGGGAGATTTTAATTTATATACTCTAAATTGGAGCAGCGTGTACTGAGGCGTTATTGTAGCATGTGCTTTAGAAAGGCTTTTAAAAATCTAAGTGATTCAAAAAATTTCACTTAAAGCCTTAGGTCTTCAAATATTAAGTTACTCCAAATAAGGGTAATGACCTAGCACACCACATCAAACTACTACATAACATAGCCTAGACGCTAATCACAAAATAAAAATGTGAAAGAAATTAGAGTTGATAGTGAAGAGTTGTCACAAAACACTTGGGTTGATTGGTATGTTTCCATGAAAGAAGTCTACCTTTCCATCACCACAAATCACTCTTGGCCAATACTTATAGGAAAGTTTTATTGATCTTTTAGGAGTCTATTTTGAGAATATGAGTTTCTAATGTGCTCTACCATGTTCGTGGCATTCAATTCCTTCATGAGATCAATTTACCTAAATGAGCTTTATTTCAAAATACTCTTATGCAAAATAAAATTGATTGCCATTTACATATTTTCCAAAGTTGCATATGCTAGAAAGTGAGCAAGCCTAGGACTCTGTGAGAAAAATGGAGTGAAATCCGGTGAGAGTATAGTCGAGGCGAATTACATCCAAAACGCTCGTGTGAGTAGTTTTTGATGTTGCTACATAAAGTATGGAATTCATTTTGTAAGATAAAATCATCTGTATGATTTCAAGATACTCTCCACTTAGAAATTCTTACAAGTTTAGTTTCTCATTGGTACACCGATTTTGGCATTGTTGTCATTTAAGGCCTTGCCCCTTTTTGTCAAGTAGTTTTAAAAATTGTTAGTAATTTATATATATGGGTAGTTAATTTAGTTATTCTATGATTTGCTCGAGGACGAGCAAATGTTAGGTTTGAGGGTTTTGATTGCTCCAAAAGTGTACATGTTGTGAGCGATTATTCCTTTACTTTTGTAGCCTTTGTTGGAATGTTTTAAGCGTTTATTTGCTTGTAAAAGTGTTTTCAGGTACAATTACTCATTCAAGGGCATATTTGTCTCAAGTTGGAGTTTTCACGTAAAATAAGGCATTTTAGGAAGAAAAATTGGAATTTGCGAGTTCACAGTCGCAGTTATAAGTCGTAGAGGTTCCACAGAAGACACTGCGACATCACACTGCGAGTTCAATCTCGCAGGGTAAATTCGCAGAACTACTCCAGTAGCAACTGCCATGTATTTCTACAACCTCATGCCTAGCAGATCAGGACTGCGACTTCACACTATGAGTTCCATCTCGTAGGACCAACTCGCAAAGCAATCCTATGAGATACTGCCACATCAAACTATGAGTTCAATCCAGCAGAAACTAAACTGTGACCAGAAACTGCGAGTTCCATCTCGTAGATATACCTAGCAGAAGTTTCCCAGAATTCCACTACCTTTAAATCTGCGATTTATAACTAGATGAAAGCACACTGCGACATCAGACTGCGAGTCCTATCTCGTAGATTTGCCTTGCAGTTGCCTTCCACGTCAGCAATCCACTTGATAAAGCAATGATTTTTCCTTCCCACTACATTGAATGAAATATCTTTGCTAACCTAGTATATATATGTAATGATATCTTGACATAAAAATATAGAGAAAATATAGAGATAGAATATACATTAGACAATAGATATAAAAGTAGTTCTTAGTTTTTAGTCTGAAGCAATTTTGAGAAGATTGAAGGAATAAGTTGTAATCAAAGTCAAGGATCATCATCCATGACAATCGGTTGTATCTCTCTCTTTCTATCTTTTGTTATTAAGAACATTATGTGTAGCCATATTTATTGAGATGTAAGGGATAGATGTTCATTTGTTGTTAGCTATAATCGAAGTCAGTATGATATGTTTCTCCATTATATGTTGTTTATATATGTGCAATTAATGTATGAATTATACATTTAATGTAATTTACTTTGCATTGCTAGCATTTAAGATGCTTTTAAGTGGTTGGATCATCAATAAATGTGTTTAAACAAACACAACTAATATCATCACTAATCTTTGGAATGATTATTAATGATGCATGACCATGCTTGTTAATGTTATTTTCCCTCCTAGATTTAAGATTTCTTCATTCACCATCCTTTGACCTACTGTGATGTGGAATTGATGAAAGTCTTTCTTAAAGACCTTTTAAAATAGGGCCTCATATGAGATAAATGGTAGTTGTTTTAAAGATATTGATTTAAGATATTGGTTAATACTTATGCTCTATCTTATTCCCTTGTATCTCATTCGGTCACTTTTAGTTTAAATCCTTTTAAAGATCATTCACTAATGTTAATAGAGAAATTTGGCTAGGGACCAAAGGGAAAATTTCCACCCTCCTAGTCTGACCCCATGCCAGAGGTTATCCACCAGGGGACCACGGTTCCCAAAGTCGAGCTACAGTACCACCCTACAGAAATAAAAAGGCGAGCTCCCAAAACACCCAGGATAGAACCCGGCGCGATTAGATCGAGCATGCACCACCAAACCAGGAATCGGGAAGCTCCCCGAGGTCGAGACTACCTCGTAACCTCTCCGGAAGCTCGCCAAAACCCCGCTGTCATAGAGGAGTGTCAGCAAGGGGCTGAATCAAGCTCCAAGAGATCAAGGGAGGTCAGGCCGAGCTCCTGGCTGGACTAAGCTCCTGAGTACCGGAGCCAAGACACTAATCTCCCTTGTTATCTGATCTACCTCGCCATACGAGACAATACATACCATATTCAACGACCCTTATGAGGGATCATGCTGTGAAGATACGAAGATACACTGGATCATATCTGGAAACATTACCTATGTGCAGAGCAAGTAATAGAGTCCAAAAAGGAAACAAACTAATCCCCACCAAGATATTCTCAACTCAGCTATTAAAGCAAAGTCAATGAGATTTAAATGAGAAATCCCATCCGATAAGGAGGGAAGGGACTGAGAAAATCAAGGGGAGAATCAGTTGGTTTAACCTACCAAAACTATGTATAAATAGGAAAAAGAGAGAAAGAGAAAGGGACTACTTTTCGACAGACATACGACAACAACCCTACTACACCCTAGAGAAATTGAGAGCAATTGAGAGATATTTGTACACAATACACCATTAATAAAGAATGCATTTTCATTCTCTTTTGATTGTATTAATATTAGTATTTTTTGTCATTTGAATAAGCTCTATTTAAAATACATTCGACCTTGGCCACCACTTCCATAGTAGTGGTCTTGAGGGTGTTAATTGAGATTTCTCACCCCGAGCAAATTTTCCATTAACATTTTATGGTGCCGTCTGTGGGAAAACCCACACCCAGTTAATCAAATCAACCGTTTGCATTTTCATTATTTTACAAGAACCATGAGGCTCAGCTCCTCCGAAGGACAACACGGAGCTTCGGAACAACCTTCAGCGATGCCAACGTGAAAGGCCCCAAGGAGGGGGAAGAAGTCTGGATATCGCAGTCAAGCTCGGGTCTAGACGACTAATGCGCGGGCTTCTGGCCACCTATGATAAGCCAGGCCGTGCTCTACCAACAAGCGGCAGCCTTCATGGAAACCGTCCGCATCCGCCTGCTCGTTGAAGGCATCATAGTCCAACCAACAAACTCGAATGATCAGGGAGAACCGAGCAGGCCTAGGACCAAGCACCCTGCTTTCGACCGCCTGGGACCTCCTCCTCTAGAGCCAACTCGGGATAGGACTAGGTCCCATCCTTTGATCTGGGATAGGCTAGGACACATGCCCCCAGTTCCGAGAAAACCATCACAATATCAGCCCAGGCGAGTTAAGTCTGCAGCAGATGCTCTAACCCGGGAGCAACGAGAGGCACCTCGCCCAACGACATCAAGAAGGGAAACCTCCCGAGTGGATCCTGCCCATGAAGAGGATCAGGTCGAGGTCGCTAGTTCATCGGAGGGATCCGACTGGTGAAGAATCCGAGGTCAATTCAAAGAAACCTGGGAACAAGCGACTGAGGGATCAGCTGGCAAAGCTATAAAAAGAGGTCCAGCAGATAAGAAAGGGAAAGAACAAGGAGGATAAGAAGGATCCATTAAGCGAGATGAACACTCTCTTCACCAGGAGGATCGGGGAAACGAAGCTCCCACTAAAATTTAAAATGCCAACAGATAATTTCTCCGGAACGGAAGACCCTTTAAGTCACTTAGAGAGCTTCGTCCACCAGATAGAGGTCCAAAATACCACCAGAGCAGCTATGTGTAGGATGTTCCCAACGACCCTAACCTACTACGCGAAAACTTGGTTCAGGAAGCTGCCTGCTGGTAGCGTGGAATCTTTCACAAAGTTATCAACAGATTTTTGCTCACAATTCCAAGGGGTCAAACCTCGTCCAAAAGATCCCATACACCTCTAATATATGATTCAGGAGCGAGGTGAAACACTTCGATCGTACGTGGAACATTTTCACAAAGAAGTCATACAAATGGGAGTCTTCACCGAGAAAGAGACTCTTGCCAATTTCAGGCGGAACCTGTGGGCGGGAAAGCTTTTCCGTTTCTTCGCCAAGAAACCTCCATAGACTTACCATGAGGCCTACAATCGGGCTCTTGAGCAGGTCGAGATCGAGGAACAGCTCAAAGTCAAGATGGAGCACGACGATATGAGAACGGAAAAATGTCAGAAAAAAGAAGCCCCCAAATCTGAGCCTAGCTCAGAAAAAATTAGAATAAACCTCCCAATAGGTCGACCTATCGTTTCCCCGCTTCTCAGCTCAGGCAAGAAAGGTATCCAGCAAGACAAACCCCTCCTAGGACTGTTGCTCCCATAATGCGAGAGGAGAAAGGGTATGATTATTACACTCCCTGAACGTTTCCCTGGGAAACAATCTACCTTGCTATACGAGACAAGGGGCTACTCCAAAAGCCCGCACCCATGAAAGCCCATGTCGACATGAGGAACCGGTACAAGTACTGCGACTCCCACATTGGCCGGTATCTCAAATAATTCCAGAAAAAACCATGCAAGTAAGATTCCCCATGTAGAAGAAGGTCGGAGTATCTTCAAGGTCAGCCAAAGCCCGGCGAAGCTCTCCCAGTCATCACAGATCGTTTTCATTGAAGCAGATGTCTTCAACACTGTGCAACCTTATGATGATCCCATGGTGATCACGATACAGATTGCTAACTGCATGATCCATCGCGTGCTCATTGATACGGGCAGCATTGTAGATATCCTTTTCAAAGATACCTTGGAAAAACTGAACCTGAAGCAATGGTGCTACAATAGCTGTACAACTCCATTTTATGGATTTTGACAGGACCCTTTTTCCCTTATGTAGTTTTTTAAAAGATCAGTCCGTCAAATAATATTTAAAGAAACCACACAAGCCTAAATCAGTTTACAAACATAAATATAGTGGCAAGTGGGTGTCGTCCACAGGGAGCGGAGTTAGCCAAATTAATTAAAGCTAAAGCAATGGTATGTATATATAAATAGCAAAACATGAATTGGTGAAAATGTAGATTGTGAACCAATTCTAAATAACACCAAATTAAATAAGTAAATAAAATGAAAGGGGAATATGGAGTGAAGGATATATAGATGATGGAAACTAAGGAGTTAATGGATTCGAAAGCAAATACTGGGCAGTGTAACAAACTTGTCAATAGCACGGCTCTTCAAGGTAACCGACCTAGGATGTATAGAGTCGGTTATTTATCCCCAGAAGGTGGCCAACCTAGGATGTATAGTGCGGACCACCTATTAGGGATTAATCCTTGTAAACTACCAACCTAGGATGTATAGAGTTGATTGTTTACCGGATTCTAGAAATGAAGCTCGTCTACCTAACATTGACTCAACCGATTACAAATAGTCACCCTAGGATGTATAGTGATGACTTCTAACTCTTTCACGGATTCCGACCTAGGATGTATAGTGCCGAAAATACGATCGAGGTTAGATTAAAACCGCGGTTCAAGAGTCGGAATTCATGACTTTCCGTCTATTCTTTAGAGCATTAAACAACTAAATAGGATGTCTATCTAGATGCAATACCCATTCATAATATAAAGACATCTTGCAAAGATCATGTATCTACACAAGAAATCAATGATAAACACTCACAACAAGAATAGATCAATGGAAGATAGACATGAATATCAATATAATATCAAGTTTATGTACAAGACCAATATTAAACTAACTACTCCATCAACCTCTTAGAGGGGATTTAGCTACTCATTACAACTAGGAAATCAGTAGAGAGGAGAAAGAAATAACCCTTGGAGAACATCTCCTTCCTTGAAGTGGCTCCAATCTCCTAACTTCCTTGAAGTTGAGTAGAGAATGTGTGGATGAGAGGTAGAGAGAGAAACTAGATCTAAGAATGTCTAATCTGCCTAAAACGGAGTTAAAAGCTCCTTAAAACGTTTCTATACTTTTATATTTATACTAAATACAAAAATAGGTCACTTAAGCTTTGAAAATCAGACTGGCGCGCTCGAAGTGCGGGTGGAGTGCGGGTGGTTTACCCGCACTGTACCCGCACTGTATGGGTTGCCTGCAACTTCTGTTCACGGATCAAGACATCAGTACGAGTGGAGTGAGGTTGAATTACCCGCACTTGACCCGCACTTAGCCCGCACTTGGCATCGCACTGTGACCGCACTTCCTTCTCAGGTGCAAAATCTACCTACTGTCTTGAGCAACAGTGTGGGTAGAGTGCGGTTGGATGACCCGCACAGTACCCGCACAGTACCCGTTCTCTAATGTCAGGTGCAATTCTGCTCTTCTGTTCTTGGTGCAAGTGCGGGTGAAGTGCGGTTTGCTGACCCGCACAGAACCCGCACTCTAATGTCAGGTGACTACGCAGCTTCTCTGGTTTGGCAATAGTGCGGGTGGAGTGCGGTTAGTTAACCCGCACTGTACCCGCACTTTATCTCTGTACTTGCATTCTGCCCCGGCTATGCACATAAGTGCGGCTGGAGTGCGGTTGCGACCCGTACTGGACCCGCACTATAGACCTGTTTGTGCTCCTTTTCTGCTGGAATCATCACAATGTGCTTCCAAGCCTGTCTCTGCATCATTTCCTTCAAATAAGCACAAAACAACCCATAAGAGACACAAAAACGCACGAAAACAGAACATAAGGTAAGGATCTGAGGGCCTAAATATAGTACATATTTGGCCCGATCAAACACCCCCAAACCAAACCTTTGCTCGTCCTCGAGCAAATCTATTCAAAACAGTAAGACGCCAGCTGAAAGTAATTTCTAAATACCTACACAATACATCAACAATGTTGCAAGTCCCATGTGTGATATGATACAAATAGATGTGATCGAGAGGAGAAAAACATATGCACAAGATCAAGAGCAGTTTGGAGACACCCAAGGGAGGCTCGTACGAACACGAATCCCACACCTAAAGGCATTCATGAATTTAGGACCACTTACTCCCATACCTTGAACATAATTCGCTTCAATTCTAAAGCTCACATGGATTCCCTCTTTTCTTTCCTCAAGAGTCCTAAGTTCCATACAACAAGTATGCAAAGAAGATTCTGCATAAGATTTAAGCAATGAACTATCCTAGGAACGAGTCACCATGCCATGGATGCGAAAGATCGTGCTTCAACCTACATTCCCAAACTAGACTTACATGGATCAAATAGGGCTTTTCAACCGGTTATAGTGTGGCTGTGGGGGTGAATGAGTTTACACAAAACAGAATATGGAATTTTTAGGAGTTCAACTCACCAATCACGCTAGAATAAAATCCCTACTCCCACACCATGTTCTTTTCTTGCTTTAAATGCAACCCTCTAGGAAACCATTTAACCCACATTTTTCCCTCAACATTTGCATTCCATTTGGGCATGTTTAGCATAAAACACTCTCATTATGGCACTTCAAGTACAATCTTTCTTTAAATTTTCTTTTGACAATTTCTAACTAACAATGTTGTACTCCATTTGAGTTGTTACCATCTTCCCTTTTTAGGCATTTAGAGTGCATAACTTACCCTTTTCTTTCATATTTTCAACATCTATCTCATTTTACCCACTGCGGGACCATTTTAACCCTTTTTCTCACTACCATTTCCCATCTTAACATGATTAGTACAAAGGTAGGCATGTGTTTAGGCTATTAGGTATATGGTTGAATGTGGTACCAATGAAGAGGTAAGTGTTTGGCCTCAAATCGGCTTTGGAACACACAATATGGTAAGTGGTGTTTAGGCTATAGAGGTACTTCAATAAACATGCATTCACTACTATCACTTCCAAAACCATCTAAAAAGGGAATGAAAACATCCATCACGCATTCACAAAATAATGCAAGTCATATGGCACATGACATACATGACGAGAGGCGTGTTTAAGAATAATCAATAATGCACTCGGAAAATGCACTTTCATGCTTGTGTTTGTGATCTCACAGGCATCTACACTATTAGAACAAGACATGGGAACAATGAGTCCCCAATACTTCATACCAACGGATGGAACTAACTCATGATGGTGCAAGCTAAGCCTTAAGTGGCACCAAACAATATCACAAGGTCAGAGCACATATAAGAGACTCATCAAAAACACATTCTAGAAGCATCATACCCATACTGGATTACAGTTTATAAAAAATGGACAAGCGACAAAATTGAAAAATTGGACACTAAACTGTACACGGCAGGAGGCCTGATGCACCCCCTAAACCAAAACTCAACAATGCCCTCATTGTTGGGAAGAATAAGCATAATCGCAATAAAAGGCGGAATGAGGGATTAACACCCCCAAACCGAATCTAGACATACATTCGACCAAGCTCATTCATCATAACAAAAACTAAATCGCATTCATAAAATATTTAAGTACAAAACCGAAGGTAGAAAACTCCTTTAGAAGGAAGATCGGTCGATGTCCATTCGTGTTGTTGTGTGCTTCCCAAAAGATGCACAACCTAGCTTAAAACCACACAACAACTCTACCAATGAAAATTAAATGCGAAAAGAAAAGAAAAATAAATCTAAATGAATAAAACTCTGAAGACGAACAGTTTAAAAAAAAAATGACCTGAGCAGGCTGCCTCTCACCGGTGCTCTGAAATGATAGATGTGCTAGGGGTCAGCAAGTTCCATGGACCCAACACCCTTGCAGCAGGTTTCCGGTCCAAAATACGATTTTAGCCTATGCCTATTAACCTTGAATATTCCATCGTTCCTCAAATTCTGAATGTCTACAGCTCTATTTGGAGAGACATTAATAATGTGATGAGGGCCTGACCATCTTGATTTCAACTTCCCAGGAAACAACCTCAAACGAGACTCATAAAGTAACACCAGCATGCCCGGTTGGAACTCCTTCGGTACCAATCGTTTGTCATGAATAGCTTTTATTTTTTCCTTGTAGAGTCGTGAACTCTCATAGGCTTCCAACCGGAACTCATCTAACTCGTTCAACTGATTGCATCTTTCTTCACCTGCTTTGTCATACTCCCAATTCAACTTCTTGATTGCCCACCAAACTTTATGTTCCAGTTCTATTGGAAGGTGACAAGCTTTACCAAAAACCAACCTATACGGGCTCATCCCAATAGGAGTTTTGAAAGCCGTTCGGTACGCCCATAAGGCGTCAGATAGTTTCAATGCCCAATCCTTCCTAGTGGAGGAGACTGTCTTCTCCAGAATCTGCTTGATGTGCCTGTTACTGACTTCAACATGTACTGATGTCTGAGGGTGGTATGGTGTGGCCACCTTGTGTCGCACTCCATACGTCTTCAATAGATTTCCTAGGACTTTGTTACAGAAATGGCTCCCTCCATGGCTAATGATCACCCTTGGGATCCCAAATCGGGTCAGGATATGTTCCTTTACAAATTTAACTACCACATTACTGTCATTGGTCTTTGTGGCGACTGCCTCAACCCATTTGGAAACATAGTCGACCCCCACTAAAATATAGCTGTTCCCACAAGAAGGTGGGAACGGTCCCATAAAATCAAGACCCAAGTGTCAAATACTTCAACCACCAAAATTCCAGTTTGTGGCATCTCATTTCGTTTACCAATGTTCCCTGTGCGCTGGCATCTATCACAAGCCACACAAAACTAATAAGCATCTTTAAACAGTGATACCCAGAAGAAACCTGACTGCAACACCTTCAGTGCTGTCTTCCTTGCGCTGAAATGGCCTCCACACTGTAAGTCATGGTAGAATCGCAACACATCATACTGTTCATTTTCTGGCACACACCTCCTAATCACTTGATCTGCCCCGTGTTTGAAAAGGTAAGGTTCGTCCCAGAAGTACTCTCTCGATCTCCTAGCAAACCTTTTCTTGCCCTGCCAATCTAGCTCAGGGGGGAAAACCCCATGTGTCAGATAGTTTGCCAGATCTGCATACCATGGTTCCCTATCTTGCACTGCCCACAGATGTTCGTCCGGGAAATTTTCTCTCAACGGAATCTCATCCCCATCTATATGACTCTCATGTACTATCCTGCTAAGATGATCTGCAACCACATTCTCACACCCCTTCTTGTCCCGGATTTCTAAATCAAACTCCTGTAACAGCAACACCCACCTAATCAGCCTAGGTTTTGCATCTTTCTTTTGGAGCAGATATCACAGAGCTGCGTGGTCTGAGTATACCACAACCTTAGCGCCTACCAAGTATTGCCTGAACTTCTCAAGAGCAAAAATGACAGCTAATAATTCCTTCTCTGTTGTCGAATAGTTCATCTGTGCGTCATTCAAAATCCTGGATGAGTAATATATGACATGTGGGTCTTTGCCAACCCTTTGACCCAAAACTACACCTACAGCGAAGTCAGAAGCATCACACATTATTTCAAATGGTAAATCCCAAACTGGTGGGGCAATTACTGGAGATGAGGTCAAAGCCTCTTTTAAAGTTTCAAATGCCCCCGCACAATCTGAACTAAACACAAACTCTTTGTCTTTTTGTAGCAACAAGCATAGAGGTCTGGAGATCTTTGAAAAATCTTTGATGAATCTCCTGTAGAAACCTGCATGACCAAGGAATGACCGGATGTCTTTGACATTGCGAGGGGGTGGTAAACTCTTGATAACTTCAATCTTTGCCTTGTCTACTTCAATTCCTTTTTCAGATATTATGTGACCCAAGACAATCCCTTGTTGTACCATGAAATGGCATTTCTCCCACTTCAAAACCAAGTTGTTTTTCATGCATCTTTGAAGCACCAACGATAAGTTATTAAGGCATAACTTGAACGAGTCCCCGAATACTGAGAAGTCGTCCATGAAGACTTCAATAATCTCCCCCACCATATCTTAAAACAACGAAACCATACACCTTTGAAACGTAACTGCTGCATTGCAAAGGCCAAAAGGCATTTTTCGGAAGGCATAGGTTCCATAGGGACAGGTAAAAGTGGTCTTCTCTTGGTCTTCTGGAGCGATAACTATCTGATTGTACCCGGAATACCCATCTAGGAAACAGTAGAACTGATGCCCTGCCAACCGCTCTAGGAATTGGTCGATGAAAGGTAAGGGAAAATGGTCCTTCTTGGTGACCGCAGTTAACTTTCGGTAGTCTACACAAACGCGCCACTCTGTCTGGAGTCTTTGTGCCACTAACTCACTCCTCTCATTCTTCACTACTGTAACTCCGGATTTCTTTGGGACGACATGAATGGGACTAACCCATCTACTAACTGAAATAGGGTAGATAATACCTGCATCAAGAAGCTTCAATATCTCTTTCTTTACTACCTCCTGCATGATCGGATTTAGCCTCATTTGTGCCTCCCGTGTCGGTTTGGCGTTCTCTTCTAGTAAAATCTTATGCATACACATGGTAGGACTTATCCCCTTAATGTCATCTATGAACCAACCAATGGCCTCTCTGTACTCTTTCAACACTCCAAGTAGTTCCTCTTCTTGACTTGCCTCCAAATTTGCAGAAATGATCACTGGGTTCAACCTTTCTTTGTCGAGAAACACATACTTCAAGTTCGACGGGAGTGCTTTCAATTCAACTCTTTGAGGAAGTTCTTCTAATGGTACCAGGTCATCTGCATTTCCTTCTCTTTCGAATTCCTCCTCAATAGTGGTATCCAACTCCTCCTCTAAGAAATCCACAGTGTTACAGTCATGGGAACCCACTGGGTGTGATAAAGAGTCAAAAATGTTGAACTCCACGGTTTCGTCTACTACCTTCATGGTCAGCTTCCCTGAATGCATATCAATCACTACCCTAGCGGTTGCTATGAAAGGTCTCCCCAAAAGTAACTTCACATCTCTCTCGTCTCTTCCTTCATCCATGTCAATCACCACAAAGTCGGCAGGTATGATTAACTTTTCAATCTGTATTAACACATCTTCGACAATGCCCTTAGGGCTTCTTGCAGAAGCATCTGCTAAGACAAGTGACATAGTGGTTTTTCTGAGGTAATTCAAACCCAGCTTCTTGTAGACCGAGAATGGCATGAGATTAATGCTTGCTCCTGAGTCCAACATCGCTTTTTCGCGATTTGACCCGCCAATCGTAATATCAATTATAAAACTCCCTGGGTCCTTCATTTTCTGGGGCAATGACCGTTGAATTACTGCACTGACATTCTCATTTAGACGCTCCTGTTGTTTCGGTCTGAACCGCTCTTTATCTTTACTCAAGTCTTTGCAAAATTTACCATAAGCCGACATTTTCTCAATAGCATCTAACAGTGGTAAGTTGACGGTTACCTTGGAAAGGAGATCATAGATTTCTTGATGTGATTTCTCCAACTTATAGTTTTTCAGCCTCCCTGGGAACGGTATAGGCGGTACGTAGGGGTTGGATGACCTATGGAGCTGAGGTCTTGGTTCTGGGTCTGCTACCCGGATATTTTTCTCTTTTTCTAACTCCTTCTCATTTTTCACTCCCATGTCAACCACCTTGTCTTCTTCTTCTGTGATGGTGTCTTTACCCTTTTCTCCCAAAACCTTTCCGCTTCTGAGGACTGTCCTTGCACTAGCCTGTTCCGGTTGACTTGGAAATTTTCCTTTTTCTCTTTCCTGTAATAATTCAGCCAACTGACCTATCTGAAACTCGATCCTGTGAATAGATGCATCCATCTCGTTTGATTGCCTATCATTCTTCCACATGTATGTCTCCCAACTCTCTAAATGTGCCTGTTGTAGCATATGGACCTCTTGTGTATCCTGGTTGGCTGACTGCATGACATCTCCTATCCATTCATCAAATGTTCCCATATTCAGATGGCTTGCATTAATTTCTTCTGAAAGCTGTACCGCTTGCACAATCTCTCTCGTTATCTGCTCCACTAATGTGGTCTCTTCATTCTCTTGTAAGTAGTCCGTTAGCAACACCGCTAATCTCTCTTCGGTTGAAAGCTCTTCACCCACATTGTAGCCCTCCTGGAAATCTTGATCACATCCCCAGTCTTGGTTATATAGGTCAATACGGAGATCGTACTCAGATCCTGAATTGTTCCAGGGGGCAGCCATGAACCTAGGATATCAAGAAACAAAACTACCCAAACGTGAAACTATACAAACACAGAAAAATAAGGATAAATATATATGTAAAAACAACTAAGTAACTATAAACCTTACTTAAGCAAAACTAATTAAACTAACATGCCGCTCCCCGGCAGCGGCGCCATTTTGACAGGACCCTTTTTCCCTTATGTCATTTTTTAAAAGATCAGTCTGTCAAATAATATTTAAAGAAACCACACAAGCCTAAATCAGTTTACAAACATAAATATAGTGGCAAGTGGGTGTCGTCCACAGGGAGCGGAGTTAGCCAAATTAGTTAAAGCTAAAGCAATGGTATGTATATATAAATAGCAAAACATGAATTGGTGAAAATGTAGATTGTGAACCAATTCTAAATAACACCAAATTAAATAAGTAAATAAAATGAAAGGGGAATATGGAGTGAAGGATATATAGATGATGGAAACTAAGGAGTTAATGGATTCGAAAGCAAATACTGGGCAGTGTAACAAACTTGCCAATAGCACGGCTCTTCAAGGTAACCGACCTAGGATGTATAGAGTCGGTTATTTATCCCCAGAAGGTGGCCAACCTAGGATGTATAGTGCGGACCACCTATTAGGGATTAATCCTTGTAACCTACCAACCTAGGATGTATAGAGTTGATTGTTTACCGGATTCTAGAAATGAAGCTCGTCTACCTAACATTGACTCAACCGATTACAAATAGTCACCCTAGGATGTATAGTGATGACTTCTAACTCTTTCACGGATTCCGACCTAGGATGTATAGTGCCGGAAATACGATCGAGGTTAGATTAAAACCGCGGTTCAAGAGTCGGAATTCATGACTTTCCGTCTATTCTTTAGAGCATTAAGTAACTAAATAGGATGTATATCTAGATGCAATACCCATTCATAATATAAAGACATCTTGCAAAGATCATGTATCTACACAAGAAATCAATGATAAACACTCACAACAAGAATAGATCAATGGAAGATAGACATGAATATCAATATAATATCAAGTATATGTACAAGCCCAATATTAAACTAACTACTCCATCAACCCCTTAGAGGGGATTTAGCTACTCATTACAACTAGGAAATCAGTAGAGAGGAGAAAGAAATAACCCTTGGAGAACATCTCCTTCCTTGAAGTGGCTCCAATCTCCTAACTTCCTTGAAGTTGAGTAGAGAATGTGTGGATGAGAGATAGAGAGAGAAACTAGATCTAAGAATGTCTAATCTGCCTAAAACGGAGTTAAAAGCTCCTTAAAACGTTTCTATACTTTTATATTTATACTAAATACAAAAATAGGTCACTTAAGCTTTGAAAATCAGACTGGCGCGCTCGGAGTGCGGGTGGAGTGCGGGTTGACTGGGCGTGTAGCAGCGCTCAACAGGTTCATCTCTCGCTCCACCAATAAGTGCCTCTCGTTCTTCAAAGCCATCAAGCAAGGGAGAAACATGAAATGGAGCCCGGAGAGTGAGCAAGCTTTTTAAGCCTTGAAGAAATACCTAACAAGCCCACCATTGTTAGTCAAGCCGGATCCCAAAGAGGAGCTGCAAATCTACCTGCCGTCTCAGAAACTGCAGTAAGCGAAGCTTTGGCCAAGGAGTGTGGTGATGGGATTCAAAGGCCCATATACTATGTGAGTCATGCTTTAACCAAGTCAGAGAAAAACTATATTCTCCTGGAAAAGCTTGCTTATGCTCTGGTAACCTCGGCGAGAAAGCTCCGTCCCTATTTTCAAGCTCATTTGATGGCAGTGGTGACGGACCGACCTCTCCACCAATTCTTACAAAGACCAGATGTCTCTGGAAGGCTAGTCTTATGGGCCATAGAGCTCACTCAGTTCGAATTAAAATATAAGCCCAGGACCACGATTAAAGCGCAGGCTTTGGCAGACTTCGTTGCAGAGTTTTCAGCACTCCCAGGCCAAGTGAATCCCGCAGCACCGAATGAGATCCCTAGGAAGACTTTTGAGATCGATAATTGGTTGGAAGGCAGCAAGTCCTGGACCCTCTATACAGATGGAGCATCTGGGCAAGCTGGGGGAGGAGCTGGCGTAGTGTTAATAGACCCGGAGGGTACTGAATTCTGTCCCTACTTCAGATTCGAGTTTAAAGCCACAAATAATGAAGCGAAATACGAAGCCCTCCTAGCCGGGATGAAGGCAGCCATCGAACTGGAGGCTGACTATCTGCAAATCAAGAGCAACTCATTACTTGTAGTCAATCAAGTGTCTGGGGTATACCAGGCAAATGGAGATAACAAGGTCGCTTACCTAAAGCTAGCTCAGTCGCTTAAAAATAAATTTAAGGGATTCAAGATCGATCAGGTGCCTCGACACCAAAACCACCGCGCGGATGTTCTAGCCAAAATAGCCGCAAATGAAGGCCAATCCTTACCATGGGGAGTTCCCCTCCAAGTGATCTCCCAACCAAGCATAGCCGCAAGTAAGAAAATATGTTCCCTGGATCGTCAGCCTTGCTGGGTGGACCTGATCGTTGCCTACCTCCAAGAGGGAAAGCTTCCCGAGGAGCCCGATCAAGCCCGAAGAATTAAAAGGCTCTATGTCCGATATTGCCTAGTAGACCAGTACCTCTACATGAGGGGTAGATCCCTCCCCTTACTTCGGTGTTTATATCCTGATGACGTTAAATGGGCGTTAAGAGAGGTTCATTCTGGGGACTGCGGGAACCACATCGGTGTAGAAGCTTTAAGCTTTAGCGTATCAAGTGCTTCGTATGGGGTACTACTGGCCGACCATCCACCAAGAAGCAAGAAGTTTTGTACGATCTTGCGAGCCATGTCAAAGGACTTCGAATTTGAACCACTTGCCACCAGAGCGACTGTCATCTCTCAGTTCACCCTACCTCTTTGCCATGTGGGGGATCGACCTAATTGGACCGCTTCCCACCGCTCCCGGACAAGTTAAATATGCTATCGTGGCTATCGATTATTTCACAAGATGAGTCGATGCAGGGCCTCTTTCTTGAATATCAGGAAAGAATACGACCAAGTTCATCAAAACCAACAGTGGTCTGTAGATTCGGAACCCTTCTCATCATTGTAGCCAACCTGGGCAAGCAGTTCGACAATGCCTGATTCAAAGACTTCTGCAAAGGTTTGGGAATCGACCTCAGGCTCTCTTCAGTAGCCCATCCTTAGACCAACGGGCTGGTGGAGTCAACCAACAAGATTATCAAGAATCTTCTGAAGAAGAAACTACAGCAGAAAAAAGGCAAATCGGCCGAAGAGCTGCCCGAGGTCCTCTAGGCATACCGGACTATAAAGAGGACAGGTACCGGGGAGACACCTTACTCCCTGGCTTTCGGAGTTGAAACGGTCCTCCCCATCGAGCATAAATTGACCTCATTCAGGGTGCAGCATTTTGAACCCGAAAGTAACGAGGTCAAGCTCCGAGCTAATCTAGACCTCCTAGAAGAGAAACAAGACCGGGTAGCTGGGAAAGTAGCGATCTACCAGAGCAAGATCGCTAGGTATTTCAACCGAAAGATCAGAGCCTGGAATTTCAAAAAAAGAGATCTGGTGCTTAGGAAGGTGACCTCGGATACTCGAAAAAGGTCGGATGGGGCCCTAGGCCTCAATTGGGAAGGGCCATACTTGATAAAGGTAGTTGCTCGTAATGGAGCCTACAAACTCGAAGACATGGATGGACGACCCATCGACCACACCTGGAATGCAGATCACTTGAGGAAGTTCTACCCATGAGCATGGGACTCTTGAGAAGATTACCCCCATTTAGGTTGTAATAAAATCCCTAATAACGATGTACTACATCCTGATCATCAATAAAGTATGCATTTTTTCTTTATCTCTGATTATGCTCTACATTAATATCCATATATTCGACTGGAAAATTCGACAGCGTCACCTCAAGACCAGGGGTGGGCCGGGGAAACCCCCTCGCTGCCTCTGATGCCTTGGCCGGGCACCCCCCCTCCCCCCCAAGAAGGGTCCAAGTGTAAGAGTACAGTTGCCATCAGGACCTCGAGACAAGGGACTAGCTGGGGAAGCCCTCTTGTTACCTCTGATGCCTTGGTCGGGCTACCACCCTCAGGAAGGGTCTGCGTGTAAGAGCATAGTTACCATTCAGACCTCGAGACCAGGAAATAGCTAGATAGCCCTCCTGATGCCTTGGTCTGGCTACCACCCCCCAAGAAGGGTCTGAGTGTAAGAGCATAGTTGCCATCCAGACCTCGAGACCAGGAAATAGCTAGACAGCCCTCCTGATGCCTTGGTCGGGCTACCACCCATAAGAGAGGTCTGAGTGTAGGAGCACAGTTGCCATCCAGATCTCGAAATCAGGAAATAGCTAGACATCCCTTATGATGCCTCGATAGGGTTACCTCTTCTGAAACTGATTTAAACATAAATATTTGTTTCGTTCACAGGATTAAGATCATCATGATAAGAGTTCCCTGCGAAGCCAGATTGAAGTATGAACGAATCATCATCAAAGATGCAGGTTTGATTCATAGTCAAGATCAGGAATAAACAAGAGGTTCTTAATCGAAGTGGAAGCTCGTAATCAAGGTCAATCAAAACAAATATGAAGGAAGTTATATCAGTTTCTCATTAATAACAAAGGAGCTTATCCCCCAGTAAGGCTACATCTATCAAACTGGGAGCCCAACCCTCGAATTCGGTCTACAAAAAAAGACCAACTAAACTAATCATAAGTAAAGCGGGGTGCCCACCCCCTTTTTTCTGGCAATCAAGGCCAGTCATGAACAGGAAGCGTCAAGCTTCGGAGCCCTCTTGATTTCCCCCTGCTGATCCATCTCCCTCATGCCGATCCTCGCCATCAACTCCTCCTTCAGGTGGTTGTCTGTCTTGGTTACCCTCGCCAACCATCTCTCCTTTCAGAGGTTCCTCCTACTGGTCAGCAGGATCTTCCTCTAGGACTTTCGTTGATCACTACCATCAACTCAGAAGGGATAGCCGCATCAAGAAGGGCAGCCATGTACCCCGTCTGGCTCATGTCGACCTCCATTTCCACCCTGGAGGGTCCCTCAGACGGGCTCCTTGCTCCTTGCTCCTTCCTCAGCTTCTAGTTGATCTCCTTCGGACCGCGCGGATAGAACCTTACTTGAAAATTCCCTCGGACCTGAAGTAGTAAAGATGGGAGGAGGAAGGGGAGGGTCTGCCTGGACGGACTGCTTTCTAGCTCCTGCCTTGTTAGAGGGAGCCGCTTCGTCATCGTCAGGGCTAGACAACTAAGCAGCTTTAGTCATTATCTTCTCTCTATCCCAACCGGTGATGGATGATAGATCAAAGGGAAGGGGGAGAGCCTCTGCAACCTGAAAGGAAACATAGAAATATCCATCACTAAAGGCGTTCTCCGCATCAGCTTACAGCTTGGCTACCTAAGGAATCAACTCCTGATTCTTGAGGTCTAACTTCTTAGCCACAGTTTTCCAAGAATCCCTCTGCTTGGCCTGCCGGGTAGATTGAAGAATTTCTTGATCAAATGATAGTTTCATCCTCTCATAATCACAACGAAGCTCGGCATGCTCGGTCTCCATCTTCCCTTGGTTGGAGGTCATCTCTTGTACTAATGTCTGAGCCCGCTTGAGTAATCCCATGGCTCTCTCAGCTTCGGCTTCAGCCTTAGCAGCCCGATCACGAAGGAGGGCTACCTAGTGGCCCATAGCCACGTTAAACTTGAAGGCCTATGAGATACAAAGCCAAGGTTATAAACCGATTAAGTTGGCAGTCTCAGAAGTAATACAGAGAAAGAACAATTACCTTAGCTAAGACAGCAGACCCCTTGGTGAGCAAGACATCAACGGGCATCGAGGCCATCCCAGAGAGCCTGCCACCCAGGCAGGATGCAATGAATTGTTCCAAGACCTCGTCCTGCTCTGTCGAGCTCAACTGAGGGCGAGAGCGGCTAGAAAGAATCCCTGCCGACACCCGCTTCAAAGTCCTCTAAAGCTCTAGGGGTTGGAATCGCAGCGGTATCAACTAGATGAGTAGATGGGGCAACAATAGCAGCAGAGGGAGCAGAAGAAGCATGAGTAGTAATGCCAGCTACCTGGGAAACGGAAGCCCCTATGTTTATCGCTTTGGAATCCCACGAAGCAAAGGTAGCCAGGCATGGGAAGGCGATGGAGTAGGAGCAGGCGTAATACTGGCTGAAACAATCAGCTCTTCCTTCTTCGAGGTGGCAGAAGAAGCCCCCCGCATCAGTCTGATGGATGAGGGAGGAGTGCGAGCTTACCGGAGCTGCTGAGCTTCACGAGAAGCTGGCTTAACAACAAAAACTATATGTAAATGAAACAAAAAGGGAAAAGTCAGAACTGAGCTGGTCAACGAGACAAAGCAAGATGATTCAGTGATACTTACGGGGAGTAGCATCAGAGATCCGCATGTATTGATTCACCCTGCGAGGATCCAAGGCTTCAGTGGTTGGAAACTTCATGTTCAAGTAGTTTCTGGCCAGAATAGCCTTCAAAACGGCTTCAGACTCAGGTGGCAGGGAATCCTGGTCCCACGATGGTTTGTCACTGAAAGCTGTGGGGACCTCAAACTCGTGCCCTCCGATAAAAATCGACCTTCCCCGGTCACCCCCTGCCAGGATCCACTCTTCCTTCCATACGGGATCTTTCTTCGAAGCACCAGGAATGACAAAGTGGAGTTTGTTCCTGGCTTTTGTATAGAACTTACCTCGGGGAGTGCCAGAGAGACTCCCTATTTGAAAAAGGTAGGCCAGCTCCTCTGCTCCGGGCTCTCTCGTCACCATGCTCAGGTGGCATTGTTCCCTCCACAGCACGAGGAAGCCAATCAAATGCCTCCAGAAGCCGGGCGTCAACTGGAGAGGAGCAAGCTGGATGGCGTTGAGAGCGCGTCGAAGGGTAGGATGAAGGGGGAGCCTGACCCCATTCTCGAGAGCCGCCACATGAATTGGAAGCACGTCGGATGAGGGATTGAAGAATTCGTAACCTTTGGGAGGCACCGAGATAGAAACACTGTCAAGAATGCCGTACTTGGACCTCAAACGATCAATCGAGTTCGGATCAACGGTAGAGTCAGGGACAACCCTGAAGTCATAGGGAGGAAGCCTCTCCAAAGGGGGACCAGTAGCAGGGACTTGAGGCTCCCCCTCGGCGTCGCCACCAACCTCTCTATCAAAATCTTCGTCGACTAAATCCTGAGGATGGTCGAGATGATTAGAAAACCCGGTCCCAATGGACACGTTTCTGTTCGACCACCGACGTTGCGGATTTGGCGTAGAGTCATCGCTATCTAGGCTTCTTCATGCCCGTTTTGCATGGGCGAGGCTGATGACCTCCTCGCCGTCGACAATGGAGTCAACAGAGTCGTGACTGGCTTTCGACATGATGGAATGAAGTCGATGAGGATGAAGAATGAGAAAATAGATGTGCTTGAGAGAAGGCTTTTCTTGGGAAAATTTAAAATTTGAAAGGTATGAGGAAGGCATTGGAATAACCAAGTATAAATAGGTAATAGAGCAGCAGCATGGGCAGTCGAAATTTTCGATTAAGATTACCTCGAATCACGGGAACTGCCGTAACGCAGCCAGATTCACTTAGGAATAAACTGGTCAGCTCTCACCACATCACTCGTGCAATTAATGGGAAGATTTCCCCCAAGATTCTTGTAACGGTAAAGAAGGAGAAATTCCCCAAATAAAATAGGAAATCTGACTCCGACCCCAAACTCAATCACTGGCGTTCAAGTTAGAAGAGACTTCTGTTAATAGCCAAATTTGGCTAGGGACCAAAGGGAAATTTTCCACTCTCCTAGTCTGACCCCGGGCCTGAGGTTATCCACCAGGGAACCAGGGTTCCTAAAGTCGAGCTACGGTACCACCCCACAGAAATAAAAGGCGAGCTCCCGAAACACCCGGGATAGAACCCGACGTGATCAGATCGAGCCCGTACAACCAAACCAGGAATCGGAAGCTCCCCGAGGTCGAGACTACCTCCCAACTCTCCAGAAGCTTGCCAAAACCCCGTTGTCATAGAGGAGTGTCCGTAGGGGATTGCATCAAGCTCCAAGAGATCAAGGGAGGTCAGGCCGAGCTCATGGCTAGACTAAGCTTCTGAGTACTGGAGCTAAGACACTAATCTACCTCGCTATCTGATCTACCTCGCCATACGAGACAATACATACCATATTCAACGATCCCTATGAGGGATCATGCTATGAAGATACGAAGATACACTGGATCATATCTGGAAATATTACATACGTGCAGAACATATAATAGAGTCCAAAAAGGAAACAAACTAATCTCCACCAAGATATTCTCAACTCAGCTATTAACGTAAAGTCATCGAGATTTAAATGAGAGATCTCGTCCGATAAGGAGGGAAGGGACTGAGAAAATCAAGGGGAGAATCAGTTGGTTTAATGATCGGTCTATTTCTATACATGTTTTAGGTCCCCATTTCCTATTATTTGTACTTTGTTCTCAAGTAAAATTAGGTATTTTATGTTTTTGTTGAGTATGTGTAGGTCACATTCCATAGAAGAGGTGTTGGATGTTATTTTGGTAAAGGAAGCAAAAAGATGAATTTTGGTTGTGCAGATCACTCATATTGCGGGCCCCATATCTCTCTCCTCAGTTTGAATTGTGTGTGCTACTACCTATGGATGGAAATCCCCGGAAGTCTAGTTTCCGGCGCAGGTTTCAGATTGCAATTCCGATATTCCTAAAAGAAGTTATGCCCATTTTAGTACCCGATGGTCAGATCAGTCATAATTCCGTGAATAGTGACGGGATTTATTTTGCAAGTTGTCGGAACGGGAAATACTACCTTCTTGGACATGAGTGAGAGTCTTGGAAAGAAATTTGACACCTAATCCTTATCATCCTTCAATAAGTAATCAATTTGAGAGGATTAGGAAAGGAATAAAATCCCAAAACGGTAGAGTTCTAAAAGGGAATTGATTTCCTTGTTGTTTAAGGACTTGGCTTATCATCTAAAGCCTATTTAAACCCACTGTGAACCCTAATATCGGGATACAAAAGCTAAGGGAGGTCCCAAGCCACCAAGGGGGCCGTTGACAGGACGCATTTTTCCTCTAGTCGTTTTAAAAGATCAGTCCGTCAATAATATTTAATAAAACCTCACAAAGCCTAAATTAGTTTGAAAACATAAATATAGTGGCAAGTGGGGTGTCGTCCACAGGGAGCGGAGTTAGCTAAATTAGTTAATGCTAAAGCAATGTTATGTATATATATATATATAAAATAGCCAAACATGAATTGGTGAAAATGTAGATTGCGAACCAACTCTAAATAACACTAAATTAAATATGTAAATAAAATGAAGGGGGAAATGGAATGAAGGATATATAGATGATGGAAACTAAGGAGTTAATGGATACAAAAGTAAATACTGGGCAATGTAACAAACTTGTCAATGGCACGGCTATTCAAGGTAACCGACCTAGGATGTATAGAGTCAGTTATTTATCCCTAGAAGGTGGCCAACCTAGGATGTATAGTGCGGACCACCTATTAGGGATTAATCCTTATAAACTACCAACCTAGGATGTATAGAGTTGTTGGTTTATCGGATTCTGGAAATGAAGCTCGTCTACCTAACAATGACTCAACCGATTACAAATAGTCACCCTAGGATGTATAGTGATGACTTCTAACTCTCTCACGGATTCCGACCTAGGATGTATAGTGCCGGAAAACACGATCGAGGTTAGATTAAAACCGCGGTTCAAGAGTCGGAATTCATGACTTTCCGTCTATTCTTTAGAGCATTATACAACTAAATAGGATGTATATCTAGATGCAGTACTCATACATAATACAAAGATATCTTGCAAAGAGGATGTATCTACACAAGAAATCAATGATAAACATTCACCTCAAGAATAGATCAATGGAAGATAGACATGAATATCAATATAATATCAAGTTTATGTACAAGCCCAATATTCCACTAACTACTCCATCAACCCCTTAGAGGGGATTTAGCTACTCATTACAACTAGGAAACCAAGAGAGAGGAGATAGAAATAACCCTTGTAGAACATCTACTTCCTTGTAGTGGCTCCAATCTCCAAACTTCCTTGAAGTTGAGTAGAGAATGTAAGGGTGAGAGAGAGAGAGAGAGAAACTAGATCTAAGAGTGCTTAATCTGTACTAAACGGAGTCAAAAGCTCCTTAAAATGTTTCTATACTTTTCTATTTATACTAGATACAAAAATAGTTCACTTAAGCTTTGAAAATCAGACTGGCGCGCTCGGAGTGCGGGTGGAGTGCGGGTGATTTTCCCGCACTGTATGGGTTGTCTACAACTTCAGTTCTCGGATCAGGGCATTAGTGCGGGTAGAGTGCGGTTGAATTACCCGCACTTGACCTGCACTTGGCATCGCACTGTGATCGCACTTGAATCGCACTTCCCTGTCAGGTGCAAAATCTACCTTCTGTCTTGAGCAACAGTGCGGGTAGAGTGCGGTTGGATGACCCGCACAGTAACCACACTCTAATGTCAGGTGCAATTCTGCTATTCTTTTCTTGATGCAAGTGCGGGTAGATTGCGGTTTGATGACCCGCACAGTACCGCACTCTAATGTCAGATGCGGTTCTGCTCTTCTATTCTTGGTGCAAGTGCGGGTGGAGTGCGGTTTGCTGACCCGCACAGTACCCGCACTCTGATGTCAGGTGTATGATCAGCTTCTCTGGATTGGCATTAGTGCGGGTAGAGTGCGGTTGGATTACCCGCACAGTACCCGCACTTTATCTTCATATGCAACATCAGCTTTCTGGTTTGGCATTAGTGCGGGTGGAGTGGGGTTAGCTGACCCGCACTGTACCCACACTTTATCTCTGTACCCACACTTTGTCTCTGTACTTGCATTCTGCCCCGGCTATGCACATGAGTTCGGCTGGAGTGCGGCTGGAGTGCGGTTGCGACCCGCACTGTAGAGCAGTTTGTGCTCCATTGCCTTCGCTTTCGCCCCTTTTCTGTTGGAATCACCACAATATGCCTCCAAGCCTGTCTCTGCATCATTTCCTACAAATAAGCACAAAACCACCCATAAGAGATACAAAAACGCACGAAAACAGAACATAAGGTAAGGATCTGAGGGCCTAAATATACTACATATTTGGCCCGATCAAACACCCCCAAACCAAACCTTTGCTCGTCCTCGAGCAAATCTAATCGAAACAATAAGACGCCAGCTGAAAGTAATTTCTAGATACCTAAACAAAACATCAATAATACCGCAAGTCCCATGTTTGATATGATACAAATAGGTGTGATAGAGAGGAGAAAAACATATGCACAAGATCAAGAGCAATTTGGAGACACCCAAGGGAGGCTCGTACGAGCACGAATCCCATACCTAAAGGCATTCATGAATTTAGGACCACTTACTCCCATACCTTGAGCATAATTCGCTTCAATTCTAAAGCTCACATGGATCCTCTCTTTTCTTTCCTCAAGAGTCCTAAGTTCCACACAACAAGTATGCAAAGAAGATTTTGCATAAGATTTAAGCAATGAACTATCCTAGGAACGAGTCACCATGCCATGGATGTGAAAGATCGTGCTTCAACCTACATTCCCAAACTAGACTTACATGGATCAAATAGGGCTTTTCAACCGGTTATAGTGTTGCTGTGGGGTTGAATGAGTTTACACAAAAAATTATGGAAATTTAGGAGTTCAAACTCACCAATCATGCTAGAATATATCCCTACTCCCACACCATGTTCTTTTCTTGCTTAAATGCAACCCTCTAGGAAACCATTTAACCCACATTTGTGCCTTTAACGTTGCATTCCGTTTGGGCGTTTTTAGCATAAAACATTCTCATTATGGCACTTCAAGTACAATCTTTCTTTAAATTTTTCTCTTAACAATTTCCCAATTACAATGTTGTACTCCATTTGAGTTGTTACAATCTCCCTTTCTTAGGCATTTAGGGTGCATAACTTACCTCTTTCCTTGCATATTTTCAATAACTATTTCATTTTACCCGCTGTGGGACCATTTTGACCCTTTTCATCACTACCATTTCCCATCTTAACATGATTAGTACAATGGTAGGCATGTGTTTAGGCTATTGGGTATATGGTTGAATGTGGTACCAAATGAAAGGGTAAGTGTTTGACCTCAACTTGGCTTTGGAGCACACAATATGGTAAGTGGTGTTTAGGCTATAGAGGTAATTCAATAAGCATACATTCCCTAATATCACTTCCACAACCATCTAAAAAGGGAATGAAAGCATCCATCACGCAATTCACAAAATGATGCAAGTCCTATGGCACATGACATACATGACAAGAGGCGTGTTTAAGAATAATCAATAATGCACTCAGAAAATGCACTTTCATGCTTGTGTTTGTGATCTCACGGGTATCTCAACTATTAGAACAAGACATGGGAACAATGAGTCCCCAATACTTAGCACTAACGGGTGGGACGAACCCATGATGGTGCAAGCTAACCGTCAAGTGGCACCAAACTATATCACAAGGTCAGAGCACATATAAGGAACTCGTCAAAAACACACTCTAGAGGCATCATACCCATACTAGATTACAGTTTGAAAAATGGACAAGCGACAAAATTGAAAAATTGGACACTAACTGTACAAGGCGGAGGCGTGATGCACCCCCAAACCAAAACTCAACAATGTCCCCATTGTTGGAAAGAATAAGCATAATCGCAAAAAATGGTGGAATGAGGGATTAACACCCCCAAACCGAATCTAGACATACATTCGACCATGCTTATTCATAATAACAAAAACTAAATCGCATTCATTGAAAGCTGAAGTACAAAATTCGAAGGTAGAAAACTCCCTTTAGAAGGAAGATTGTTCGATGTCCATACGTGTTGTTGTGTGCTTCCCAAAAGATGCACAACCTAGCTTAAAACCACACAACAACTCTACCAAACAGATATCAAATGCGGAAAGAAAAGAATAATAAGTCTAAGTCGTTTAAAAGAAAATACAAATACAATACAAGCAATAAAAGTTCTGAATAATAATAAAGAACAAGAATGGATAGTCAATCATCGTCGGAAAACTCCCTCTCCTGTTCACTGGCGATCCCTTTGCCCTTGGGTTCGATCTCTGATCTGATCCGCTCTTCATGCTCCCTCCTGGATCTCTTCATAGCAGCTCTGAGCTCTTCTCCATATGGGTTAATGCCCGGACCCCCTGAAGGAGGTGAGAAAGTAGTTGGCCTCTTCTTCTTCTGCGAATAACTTGGAAGACTGAGTGCCTCCCTCATGTCCGTGAGGTTACCCCAAATGTCCGTGAAATACTCATTGGCTTCCGTCCTGCTCTCAGTGATCTGCCTCCTATTTTCGGTGACCTCGGTCCTGAGGTTCTCCAATCCTGTAAGCAAAGTCTACCAAGGGACCTCTCTAAATGTCTCCTGCGTGGGTGGGGAAGCAACGGGCCTATAATTACCATACTCGATGTAAACCGGCTCCACATCTGGTTGTTTCGGTGATGTCTTCAACCTGTCTGCTTGTGCTGCCCCCTCGAGCAGGTTTTCTCCTCCCTGTTCGGACCCTGACACCAGAGGGGTCCCGCTCTCTGACCTGGTCGTTCCATGTGAATCGCCCAACTGGCCCCAAACCGCATTCGAAAGGGTCGGATCCAAAATCTACTCTGGCAGTTCTACAGAATACGATGATGAGGCTAGGGAAGATGAGTGGCTGCTTGTCCACCCTGACCCCTCCCATATCAAGGATCTCTCTCTTGACCAGAAAGCCTATGTCGACCAACTGATTCTGCAGTATACAGTACAGGATCATTGCTGCATTGAAGTTCACTAAAGTTCCTTTGCTTTCTGGGGATCAAGGAATGGTAGATGAATACATGCCAGAAACCCAACTCACTTCTTAAGTTGGTATGCTTCATACGGTGATCAGGGGCCACCCAAAAATCCATCGGACGGATCACTAACTGATTTGTAAAATCCACATTTTGGGTCACGAAAAATTCACTCCAAGTCACCCCCTGCTTAAAATGTCCGACTGCTTTGGGATCAAATGGAAGCTCAGTCCTATAGTACCTGTTAATGTCCGCTATAGTCATCCGGACTTCTACCCCATGGACCAGAACTAAAGAAGTGAGCTGAAAAGTTTCAGGTACTATCCCAGCAAAGAATTCCTCGACCACACGTCGGCAATACATCGGGGGGGGGGGGCTAACAAAGGTTTCCCATCCCCTTGTTTCTATCATTAGAGGAATTGGGGTGCCCTCCAGCTCTTTAACCGCTATCCCCCTCTCCACCACTAAGTCTCGCTCCCTGAAATATTCTAAACGGTCCTCGAAATCTGGGTGCCTGATGCGTGGTGGTGGAACTTGGGGTCCTCTCCTCGGTCTTTGTTCGGAACCCTGATTGCTTTGCCTAGTCATTCTCCTGGTTCTTCCTGACATCTGCACAATAAACACAGCTTTAAGGCAATATTCGGATCAAAGAACCAAGAGATTATGATGCAGGAATTTGAAAGGACAAAAATTCTGCCAGGAGGATGAAGTGCGAGTGGAGTGCGGGTGAATGACCCGGACTGTACCCGCACTCTAACTCGTTACCAGATACCAGCACATGCAGAGTTTCAATCCATGTATACATTTCATAATTTCAGCATATCATTCGACCGAATTAACACCACTATGATTCTAACTCAAGTATAGGCTTCCAATCAACCATATAAACCCAATATCATAGTTTGAAATCCAATTGAAATAGAAAATCAATTAACAATGAATACATCACATGTATAATTAGATAACACCCATCAATCCATTCTCTTAGACATTAGCAAAAGCAAAAATAAGGGGTCAAAACCCTAACTAATGAAGTCCATGCATAAGAGGAAAAAGAATTGTGATAAAGAGGGTTAGGGTTTGGATTAGAGAGATATGTAATGAAATTAGAGTAAGAATCCATACCTTGGTTGCCGAAAAATCGAAAACGTGGCACACACGGAATACCTTTCAGTTGAGAAGAGGGAAAAATTTAAAATTTTGTTGTTTTGTTTTGTTTTTTGTGGCAAGTGGAGCCCTAGAGAACGACAGGCAGTATATATACTGCTGCGACCAAAGTGCGGGTGGAGTGCCGGTGACTGACCCGTACTTTACCCGCACTTTATTACTGGATGCCTTCGGAGTGCGGGACGAGTGCGAGTGACTGACCCGCACTATAACCGCATTGTTCCCCTAGACAGACTCCTGAATTCTGCCCTGCAACAGAATCTGCACCAAAACATTCTCAAGCATTCTCAAAAGTTTACAATGACAAAAACTAACCATCCGAAAAGTAAAAATAAAAATAAAAATAAAAAACACTACAATTAATTCAAAAGAGAGTGCAATGCACTCAAAGTGGGACCCGGTCAACCAAAGGAGGTTTGACCGGAATGGGGAGCACATTCAACTTGGCCACCCAAACCGGTGTCAAATGCCTATGCACTGCATCTCTCCCTACTTTCCTCATTTGCCCGACTAGGTCCTTTCGAACCCATATTTGTTTGACTCTTGGTGGGTTCATCCTAGATCCAACTCTACTGGCTTTTAACCTTTGGAAACTAAAGCAATAAGCCTTAGTGTGCCCTCTTTTGGCATAAAAGTAACAAGTAATAGGACGGTTAGGGAAACTCCCTGTTCGATCGTTGGCGTGGGCCACTTTTTGTTGTCCGTATCTGAGGGATTTGACATTGCTTTCCATCACAGCGAGTTGCTACAATCAAATCACCCTCCTTGACCTTGGCCCGCTTTAACTCATTATCTTTCGTGCTCAACTATTCATGCAATTCCCTTACCGCTTTTGTGGACTCCTCCACACATAGTTGAAGTTTCCTTGTCCTTTTCCCATAGTCTTCTTCAAACTCTTCTGAGAGCCTTGCCAATGCATCTAAGTTCTTAGGAGGCTAACTCTTTTTTGGTGGCAAGCTCCACCACTTGCTCCTTTAACCCATTGTTGACTGTTGAGAGATCATGCAATTTCGTTTTCAACTGTCCATTTTTAGCCTTAAGCAAATAAACCTCCAGTTTGAGCTTTGTGTTGTCTTGCTCAAGCTCACCCAATTGTTCGAAAAGTTCGGTATTTGCTTCCTCCTCTTCGAATTCTGATTCTTGCCTTTCCTTAATGCAGTCTTGGTTTCCCAATTCCATCTCCTTAACACCTTCAAAGGCTTGCACAAGGGTGAGCACCCGGCTTCTTTTCTTTCTGGAATTTGGTGCCTCCAAGACTAAACAATCTCTGACTTGGCTTGTTCCGGGGGATGTTACCTTGAAGTTCACACTCTTCCCTCCACAGCTGAAGGAAATGTCCCTAGAACAAATATCAACCACCATACTTGCTGTGGCCATGAATGGCCTCCCCAACAGTAGTTTCCAGTCCCTACCACTGGATTCTCCTTGTTTGCAATCCAACACAACAAATTCTACCGGCACCATCAAACCATGAACATTCAAATATACTTCCTCCACGATACCAACTGGGGTGATGGGAGAATTATCCGCCATGATGAGAGTCTGGGAGGTGGGCTTGATTGACTGAATCTTCAGCTGTTCGTAGACCTCTAATGGCATCATATTGATGCTAGCCCCCATATCAAGGACCGCTCCAATCTTTGGTGAATTCTCTATTTGTACCTCTATGACGAAACTCCCGGGGTCTTCAAGTTTAATGGGGGAGTCTATGTCACTTCCCCTATTTTCCTTATCCGTGACCTCCACCATACTTTCCTCGGTCTTATCAACTCCCAACTGGACAACCTCTAACACATTAACATGTTCATCGGAGCTTGATGTCTTCTCCTTGTTCTTGACCAATGCATCAAAAATCTGTGCCAACTGAGTTTCCATCTTCTTCAGTGACGCTTCATGACTGTTTGCTCTCTGGTCATTGAACTGCATGTAAGCTGACATTCATTGCTCAGAGGCATGCAAGGTGTTCTTGAGGGCTTCCGACCCGATACCAACCGTTTTGATCACTGTGCTCATTATCTCCTCCTAGAGACTTGTCCTTCGGTTGGCTAGCGGAAGGGTGGGAATTGAAGTTGGATGGTGGGTTACTACTTGAACTTCCCCATTGATTGTTGTTGTTCGCCCCTCCTTGATTGTATCTATTGTATCCCCGGTTTTGGTACCCTTGGTTGTTGTTTCCACCTTGGAAATTGGTGTTGCCACCTTGGTAATCGTTGTTGCCACCTTGGTAAGTGGTTGCTCCTAGGTGGTTGTTATTGGACCAAGACAAGTTTGGGTGGTTTCTCAACCCTGGATTATATGTATTCGAATATGGGTCATTCCTTGGCGGCCTTGGAAAGTCTCTAAGGGCTTGGGCTTGCTCTTCTTGACTGAAATGCCCTTCTTCCCCTTCAATCTCCCCCATGACTTGACCAACTCCTTGGGAGGACCCTGGTTTTTCGGTTATAAGCTCCTTGATTGATTGAAGCTCCTTGTTCATTCTAGACATCTGAATCTGAACTTGGGTATTGTGACCCACTTCTATTCTTCCACCCCTTCTCACATGTGATGTCCTCTGTTGTGAGTTCTGGGCAATCTTCTCCAGAATGTCATAAGCTTCAACTGCCCTTTTGTCTGCTATAGTTCCTCTGCATGCATTATCCACCATCATTTGGGTTATCGGTGAAAGTCCACTATAGAAGGAATTAACCTTCAGTTCTTGATGGTATGTATGCGGTGGCATTTGAGCTAACAACAAGTTGAACCTCTCCCATGCCTCATGGAATGGTTCACCGTCCTCTTCGACAAAGGATGCTATCTTCAACCTTAGGTCTTTAGCCTTCTGCGATGGAAAATACTTGTTGAAGAAAACCTTGCAGACTTGGCTCTATGTCACCAGTGATCCTGGCCTTAAGTTCATGTACCACGTCATTGCGGCATCTTTCAGACAATACGGGAAACACCTGAGATGAATCTGCTCCCTTGTCAGTACTGCTTGGCGAGCCATGACCAGGAAGGTTTCTAATGTGGCCCCATACTGTTTCATGAATAGGAGGCAATCCTAGGTAATTCACCCACTAAACGATGGCAGGAGGCTAATGTGCATAGTTTTCAACTCATACTGCCTTATTACATCATCCTGTACTATGGCAGTGGGAACATTACCTACAAATGGGAGAGTGTACTTGCCCATGGTGAGGCCTAGCTCTTCATCCCCATGTACACTTCCCTCATTCTCTCGAGCTTGCTGCTCATTCTGATTATGATCGTCCATGTTTCCTTCTAACTGCCCGATTCTTCTACCCTACTGATTGATGTTATCGATAACTGGCAACATTGTTCCTCTTAACGATCTTCGTCCGTGCATATACCTAAAATCCTGAAATTTCACAACAAAAAACGCACAACGTAAACGAGAAACAGATAGGGCAGAGCAGGAATATTACTAGACTAACCTTACTTATGCAAAACTAATTAAACTAAACATGCCGCTCCCCGGCAGCGGCGCCATTTGACAAGACGCATTTTTCCTCTAGTCGTTTTAAAAGATCAGTCCTGTCAATAATATTTAATAAAACCTCACAAAGCCTAAATCAGTTTGAAAACATAAATATAGTGGCAAGTGGGGTGTCGTCCACAGGGAGCGGAGTTAGCTAAATTAGTTAATGCTAAAGCAATGTTATGCATATATATATATATATATAATAGCCAAACATGAATTAGTGAAAATGTAGATTGTGAACCAACTCTAAATAACACTGAATTAAATATGTAAATAAAATAAAGGGGGAAATGGAATGAAGGATATATAGATGATGGAAACTAAGAGTTAATGGATACGAAAGTAAATACTGGGCAATGTAACAAACTTGTCAATAGCACGGCTATTCAAGGTAACCGACTTAGGATGTATAGAGTCGGTTATTTATCCCTAGAAGGTGGCCAACCTAGGATGTATAGTGCGGACCACCTATTAGGGATTAATCCTTATAAACTACCAACCTAGGATGTATAGAGTTGGTGGTTTATTGGATTCTGGAAATGAAGCTCCTCTACCTAACAATGACTCAACCGATTACAAATAGTCACCCTAGGATGTACAGTGATGACTTCTAACTCTCTCACAGATTTCGACCTAGGATGTATAGTGCCAGGAAAACACGATTGAGGTTAGATTAAAACCGCGGTTCAAGAGTCGGAATTCATGACTTTCCGTCTATTCTTTAGAGCATTATACAACTAAATAGGATGTATATCTAGATGCAATACTCATACATAATACAAAGATATCTTGCAAAGAGGATGTATCTACACAAGAAATCAATGATAAACATTCACAACAAGAATAGATCAATGGAAGATAGACATGAATATCAATATAATATCAAGTTTATGTACAAGCCCAATATTCCACTAACTACTCCATCAACCCCTTAGAGGGGATTTAGCTACTCATTACAACTAGGAAACCAAGAGAGAGGAGATAGAAATAACTCTTGGAGAACATCTCCTTCCTTGTCAGGTGCAAAATCTACCTTCTGTCTTGAGCAACAGTGCGGGTAGAGTGCGGTTGGATGACCCGCACAGTACCCGCACTCTAATGTCAGGTGCAATTCTGCTCTTCTGTTTTTAATGCAAGTGCGGGTAGAGTGCGGTTTGATGACCCGCACAGTACCCGCACTCTAATGTCAGATGCGGTTCTGCTCTTCTGTTCTTGGTGCAAATGCGGGTAAAGTGCGGTTTGCTGACCCGCACAGTACCCGCTCTCAGATGTCAGGTGTATGATCAGCTTCTCTGGATTGGCATTAGTGCGGGTAGAGTGTAGTTGGATTACCCGCACAGTACCCGCACTTTATCTTCAGGTGCAACATCAGCTTTCTGGTTTGGCATTAGTGCGGGTGGAGTGCGGTTAGCTGACCCGCACTGTACCCACACTTTATCTCTGTACTTGCATTCTGCCCCGGCTATGCACATGAGTGCGGCTGGAGTGCGGTTGCGACCCACACTGGACCCGCACTGTAGAGCAGTTTGTGCTCATTTGCCTTCGCTTTTGCCCCTTTTCTGCTGGAATCACCACAATATGCCTCCAAGCCTGTCTCTGCATCATTTCCTACAAATAAGCACAAAACCACCCATAAGAGATACAAAAACGCACGAAAACAGAACATAAGGTAAGGATCTGAGGGCCTAAATATACTACATATTTTACCCGATCAGCCATCCCCCATCACTCCACCACCATACATCACCACACACTCATCCATCTTTACACATTGATGATTTGAAGACGAAGAAGATTACAATTGAAGACTTGAAGAACTCATTAAAGGGCAATATGGGTTTTATCTTTTCTTTCTCTTCTCTTTTTATTTTCATGATGTGTAACTAATCCCACAACTAGGGAATCAGTGTGAACTTTTTGTGAATGCTCATGTGTGATTAATTATTATTTCATCAATTCAATTCTTGATTTATTCATTGTTCTTAACTGCTTAATCCTCATTAGTTTTAATTTTTATTCACACCTTGACCAAATGGTGAATAATTATTTGGCATGATTTTAGGGTTAAGACTATCTGAGAATTAGGGTTATTGTTGACCAAACTTAATCTTAATTAATGATCTTTTGAATGAATGAATTTTATCTTTAGTCTGACCAAGACAAAGTAGTAGAATTTGGTTCTTATTTCTTGCACTTAATGGGTTTCCGATTATTATTCACACCTTGACCATAGGGTGAATAACGGTTGGAAGCACGTGACTTAGCCCGCGACCGAATGGTAATAGTCACATTAAAGACAAAGAATGAACCCTTGAATTGATTGAATCTTGTTTACAAATTAATTCCATACATTGAGTGTTTATAATTGGGGATCATTGATGACCTAGTGTTTTCTTTCCATTGATCACAAATACCATTCTTTTTAATTGCTTTCTTAATTTAGTTTAGTTTAATTCAAATCTCAAACTAATCGTTGGTTACTTTTAGTTTAACTTTAATTAAAATTATTTTTCAATCAATAAATCTCTTTTCCTCATGGGAACGATCCTTATTTCCGCTGTACTAATCTTCACGATTCGTGCACTTGCGAGTGAGTATTTTATAACACGATTTTACACATCATTTAACCTACCAAAACTATGTATAAATAGGAAAAAGAGAGAAAGAGAAATGGACTACTTTTCGACAGACATACGACAACAACCCTACTACACCCTAGAGAAATTGAGAGCAATTGAGAGATATTTGTACACGATACACCATTAATAAAGAATGCATTTTCATTCTCTTTTGATTGTATTAATATTAGTATTTTTTTTCATTTGAATAAGCACTGTTTAGAATACATTCGACCTTAGCCACCACCTCCGTGGTAGTGGTCTTGAGGGTGTAAATTAAGATTTCTCACCCCGAGCAAATTTTTCTTTAACAACTAGTTTAAAGTTTTCTAAAATTGATTTGCCCTACCTAGAAGAGTTCCTTGTGGGAACGATACCCTTACTTATGTCCGCTATACTCGACAGTGATTCGTACACTTGCGAATGGTTAATTAGACTCACGCACTCCATTTTCATTCCATCTAGTTTTAAGTGCACCAGTAGTTTAGAGGTACGCTCTGAATGTGTTAGTGAACATGGTCCGTAGCATGTCAAGGGGATCGATCAATGCCTCCCCAGAATCAAAAGGGCCAGTAATGGCAGGTGTTGCCATTGCCTCACGATTGTGAAGCTGCTGATCAACCGGGAGTGCACCAAGAGCAGAAAGAGTGGGTTCAGGAGTAACTTCTAAGTGTGTAGCAGCAGTTTGCCCCTGATCAGTGGCCCTTGATGAACTTGCTTCGATCGCACATACATGAGGATTCGTTCCAGCATTCGACGAAGCCCTAGGGAGACGACCTAAGCGTAGGGCAATCTTGTCGGTATGATCTACCCCTTTATTGATCAGATCATCTTCCATGCCAGGAGCAAAGAGGTCAGTTGGTGCTTCATTAGGTTCAGCCTGCCCCTCATCAGAATCTGAATCGGTTAAGACTATCTAACGCTTGACCGAAAACTACATCGGAGCCTTGCAGGCACGTTGTGCAGGAGGCTTAGTGGGGACTTCAACCGTGTTAGGGTTTTTGCCCTAAAGCTTGTAATATGTAAATATAATTTGAACATAAATAAAAGAAGTAGTATATTCATTCATTTTGTGTCATACTTTATATAACATGTGCACTTAACATCCAAAATTGCCGGATGTAATTTCGAACTGAGTATATGAGTGTCATATATAGATGGATTCAGTTTGAAACGGGCAATCTAAAGAGTCCGTAGATAGAAAATAAAGCTGGGTACTTTATTTGTGGTTAATCTACAGCTGCGGTCCATTTCGTAGTGTACGGTGATCCTATCCTGGATCATTCATAGGTAGATATGAGAATGGAGGCACCTTGTATGATGTGATCATATAGGACTGGGCCATGATCTATATGAATCTCTCACTAAGATCTGTTTAACAATGAGATTCATATATATCAACTAATGATGGCTATATGTGGGTGATCTTAATCCTGAGTGTCTTATGGACTCCTTCAGGTTAGATCGTGGTCTTTGACATACCATGGGTGAGGTCGGAGTTACATTCCCGATCAATATACTCTGTATGTTGGGATCGCGGTTTTGCTTGTGGCTGGGAAGGTTTGTACACAATAGTGGAATCCACTCCTTCTTGTGAGAAGTAGATGGTAGTTCCCTTAAGGGTTGATTCGGGGCTTGAACAATATGAGCGCTCTCCTAATTCCGTAAGGAATGTAGGATTTATTGTTCATTAGAGAATCAATGGTACTTAATGGAAAGATATGATTAGAGGGGTATAACGGACATTATGACCCAGCTCTAATTATGAACTACTTGTGGAGGATTATACCATATGTAATAGCTATATCGATGGACACCGAGAGTTATTGGTTTGTGTAAAAACGTCTACAGTTAAGAGAGTGCAGCTTCGGGTTTTTAGTGGAATAACACCGAAGTTAATAATCATGAAGTATTAATTAAAGAGTTTAATTAATAATTTCTAAGGATTATTGGAGCTCAAAATATTGTGGGTCCATTAGGTCCCCTTGCTAGCCCGATCGATTTAGGTAACAAGGGTCACGCATAATTAATTGGATTGTCCAATTAATTGTGTTACGAAAGTGACACGTATTTATTCTGGAATTATATGAATAATGGGATTATTTAATTAATGAATAATGATGATTAAATAAATTAAATAATAAGATTATTTAATTATGTTGTTAATCACTAAATGGAGGGTCTTAGTTGATATTTGATTTTGAATAAAATAAGATAATATGATTATTTTATTTTATTAAATTAAATATTTGAAATTTGAATTTAAAATGTTTGAATTCAAAAAATAAATATTTAATTAATTTAAAAAAAAGATATGAGATATCTTTGAGTTTTTAAAAATCAAATAGATTTTGGTTTGTTTTTAATATATATGAGATATAATTTTTTTTTTTAAATTTAAACCGAATGTCGGTTTGTTTGTTTTTAAGATATATGAGATATATATTCAAATGAAAACAAAAGAGAAAAAAATGAAACAAATTAGAAAAGTAATGAGATTACTTTGAAAAAGAGAAAGTGAAAAACATACAAAGCAAATAAAAGTGTGATCGTCGCACAGCAGACAGCAAGAGCAAAAAGCAAAACAAAAAGAAAGAAAAAAAATAATAGGGTGTGGTGAGACCACAAGTGCTATTTTTCTAGGTTTTGTTTTTGTGTGTGTGTTCTTCTCTTCTTCCTCCATACAGGTCCTGAATATCGTGACGCGCCCACACGCTGTTACCAGTTCCGGGAGATAGCGAGGAAGATCACGTGGTTCAAATCAGGAGCAGTTTGTATCAAAGTAAAGGAGCCTCCTACTGTAAGTATGAAAATTTTTCATCACTTTATTATTGCATTTGATTATTACTGTACAAATGGGTTAGTTTAATGATTGCATAAAAAATTTTAAAACCTTCTGCTGCATAATCTGTAACCCTTGGGTCCAACAATTGGTATCAAAGCCAATTTTTGTACAGTATAATCGAATTCGATTACTCCTGATATGTATGAATGTGTAGGCACATATTTTTTTTTGATGAGTGTATGATGTTTTTTTAATTAAATTGTTTAATTTAAAAACATGGTTGATCGTAATTTTTTATGGTGTTGTGGATTTAGAGTGTTTCTGGGTTGTATAATATTTTTTTTATTTTATTTTACTGTTGTATTATTAAAAAAAACGTGTAATCGCAAGACCTGGTAGTGCATGAAGATTGCTCGTGCAGACCTGGTGCGCGCATCGTAGACAAGCAAATGCCTAGCATGTTCACCAGCGCTACGCGCATCGCAGACCAGTGAAGCTCACGCAGCCTTCCAGCGCTCAATATCCAGTGCGCGCCACCAGCGCCCTACCACCTGCGCGCATGCACACCAGAGCGTGCCACCAGCGATGCCCACCAGCGCGCGCCTTCCAGCGCGCAATCCTTCCAGCGCGCAAGCTTCCAGCGTGCTCCTACCGCCTACGAGCATGCAGACCAGCGAATGTTGACCAGTGATGCGTACCAGCGATGCTACCAGTGCACAATACCTGAAGAGATTGGAAGTCTTGGAAATTACAAGAAGACCAAGGGATGCCTTGGGAATATTTTTTGTAATTAGATTCCAATTTTTAGGTTAAATAATCCACAACACTCGGTCAACTCATGTATGTTATAATTATTTGATGATTAAGCATTGCCATGCATATACATGTCATTTAAATTAGTTGTGCCTACACATATATATATATATATGTTGATATATCATACATGCATTATAGCCATCTATATTATGTGTTTAATTTTTTTTTAATTTGATTAAAATGGGTTATTCACATAATTGGCTATTTTTAATGGGATTAGTTTTTAGAAGTAAAAACTTGGTAAATCTCATTAATTACTAATCTTTTTATTAAAGAGTTTAAATACTTAGATTAGTAGGGTCCTTAATATATATTAGGATTAATTTGATTAAGCTCCTAATAATAATTGGACCTAATAATGTGTTTAGTTTTAATAGTTAAAACTTGGTAAATACACATTTAATAATAATTCTAGTCTTAGTAAACAGTTTACATAGATTTGAATTATCACTAATGAACTAGATTTTTAAGTGTTAAAAATCAATTTAGTTTATTAGTTATTGGAATAGGATTTTAATAATTTGTGATTAATGCACTTGACGCTTAGTTAAAATTAGCCGTTTAATCTAGGTGCATTAATATTAATAGAAAACCCTTAATATAAAATAGTGAGTGGGAGAGGGATATATGACATTATATCCCGCGGTCTCCATCATTAGTTCAACACCGTGAGATTCGAGTGGGGCCTCGTGACGGCTTTGTTTTCGTCCTCCCTAAGGAGGGTTTCCATAAGAATCAATACCAAGGTTGACTTTCTAACAGATAGGATTTCGGAGGGGATTTCTGGATTGACCGACCCTAAGGCGGCAATTCTCGAGTTAAGCTCTTGAGATCTGAAATGATGGGTTACACTCACAAGGTTTTAATTAAATTGGTTAATTAAAAACCTGACCTAATAAACAATGGTTGAATGATATTGGCATAAGAGTTATTCTGGTATATCCTTTGACTGAGAAGGTCTCGATCCAACATGCAAGAATTTGACCGACCCTAAGGCGGCACTTGCTTGTGGTATGTTGGATTGTCGTGGCATAGAAACATTGTTTTTAGGGTTGTTCTTGTTCATTAAACATTTTCATGCATCATGTTTAATTTTATGCCGAACATTAGCACATGTTTAGAATGTATGACTGAATGAATCTTTAATTTATGTTTTTCAGCCATGTCATATACACTATTACAAATACTTGCAAACGATAAATTAACTGGTGATAACCACACAAAATGGAAACTTAACATTAATGCAATACTGGTCACCAAAGACCTCAAGTTTGTGCTTACGGAGGAATGTCCTCCGGTGCCTACTGCCAATGCCACACGAACTGTTCGTGAGGCATACCAGCGATGGGTCTCATGTGATGAGAAGGCCCAAACATATCTGTTAGCTTCTATGACAGACATGCTTGTCACAAAGCACGAAGCAATGACTATAGCATTCGAAATTATGGAGTCATTGCAAGCTATGTTCGGGCAGCCCTCCGAGCAAAAGCGACACGAAGCTGTTCGTTCCGCTATGCTCGCTCGCATGAAGGAAGGTACATCAGTTCGGGAACATGTCCTGAGCATGATGTCCTACTTCAACACGGCAGAAGTCAATGGCGGGGCCATTGATGAACCCAGTCAAGTGAGCATCATACTGACAACTCTTCCGAAGAGTTTCGATCAGTTTAAGAACAACTACAGGATGAACAAGTTAAGGTTTAGTCTCACACAGTTACTCAATGAGCTCGCAACTTTTGAGTCCATGACCAAGGACAGCAAAAGTAAGACCGGTGAGGCAAATGTTGACGAACCATCTTCCTCCAATAATAACAAGAGGAAGAGGTCTGCTGGGAAGGTGAAGGGTAAGCCCAAACCCAAGAAAGCCCAAAGTAAAGAGAAGGGCACCTCTACCGACCAAGACAAAGGAAAATGTTTCCATTGTAACAAGGTCGGGCACTGGAAGAGGAACTATCCTCAGTACCTGGAGGAGGTAGCCAAGAAGAAGAAAGCGAAAGGTAAATATGATTTACTTGTTCTTGAGTCATGTTTAGTTGAAGATGATTCTTCACCCTGGATAGTTGATTCAGGGCCACTAACCATGTTTGTTCTTCTTTGCAGTGGACTGATTCTTGGACACAGCTTGAGGAGGGAGCCTTCTCGATGCGAGTGGGGTCAGGGGATGTCGTGTCGGCATGAGCAGTGGGCGTAATTAGATTGCGTTTTTGTAATAATAATTTTATTTTGTTGGACAATGTATTTTTTATTCCTGGATTTACACGAAATTTAATTTCCGTTTCTAAGTTGTTAGAACAATTATATTCTGTTTCTTTTGATAATAAATCAGTTATTATTGCAAAGAATGGTCTGAATATTTGTTCAGGAATTAATGAAAACAATTTGTATGTGTTAAGACCGTTAATGCATACAACACTGCTCAACACCGAAATGTTTAAAGTTGAAAAACCAAAAACTAAAAGACATAAGATTTCTTTAGAAAACGAAACGTATCTCTGGCATCTAAGGCTTGGACATATTAACCTTGACCGGATAAACAGACTAGTAAAAAGCGGATCTTTAAATGAGTTAAAGGTTGGCACCTTACCTGTCTATGAATCTTGTCTGGAAGGTAAGATGACTAAGAGACCTTTTACTGGTAAAGGGCTTAGAGCTAAACAACCACTAGAGCTTATACATTCAGACGTCTGTGGACCAATGAATGTTAAAGCAAGGGGTGGTTATGAGTATTATGTCACCTTTATAGATGACTACTCGAGATACAGATATGTCTACCTAATGCAACGGAAGTCGGAAACATTTGAAAAGTTCAAAGAATTCCGAGCTGAAGTTGAGAACCAGTTAGGAAAGACTATCAAGTCTCTACGATCAGATCGTGGAGGTGAGTACCTTGACCAAGAGTTTGAAGACTTTATGGTCGAGTATGGGATAGTGTCCCAACTCACAGCTCCTGGAACACCTCAGCAGAATGGTGTCGCGGAGTGGAGAAATAGAACCCTAATGGAAATGGTGAGATCTATGATTAGTTTCTCATTATTACCAAATTCCTTTTGGGGATATGCGTTACAAACAGCGGCATACATTTTGAATGTAGTGCCATCAAAATCTGTTCCTGAAACTCCCCTAGAGTTGTGGAATGGTCGTAAAGCTAGTTTACGACATTTTCGCGTATGGGGGTGTCCAGCACACCTGCTGAAGAACAGAACTGGAAAGCTAGATCCCAAGTCTGTGGTCTGCTTGTTTGTAGGATACTCCAAGGAGACCAGAGGTGGATACTTCTATAGTCCTGAAGATAACAAAGTATTTATATCGACAAATGCAACGTTTCTTAAGTGATTGAAAATACACTCTTAGCGTGTGTCTACAACCTAGAGGGGGGTGAATGGGTTGTTAATCGATTATTACCAATTTTTTGATTAGTCAATATTAAACAAATAACCCAATTAAATCAAACATACAAAATCAAGTGTAAAGTGCGGAATAATAAATAACACTTGATTTTTACGTGGAAACCCTTAAACAAAGGGAAAAACCACGGGCTATCCTCCTAGCCACACACGATCCTCAATTCCACTATATGAGTAAAACGTTACACCCTCAAGTGATGCTCGGACTCTCACTCTAGATAACCTCAGGCTATGGACACTACCACTCGCTACTCTTGGTTCAATCCCTAGTGATATCCACTGATACACTACTATTGGCGTGAGCACCTCCTACTCTACCCGCAGGCCTTTTACAATGGATTCTTGACCAATGCTTGCCAACCACAACTTGGTTGCAAGACTTCAATGCTTGTGCAACTTCACCCCGAAGCCACAAGACTTTGACTCAATGAAGAGAATTATGTTTCTATGTGATCATGTAAATGATGCTCAATGCAAATTATGCTAGACAACACAAATTGCTCAACTAGGAGTTTGTAGAAACAAATCCAAGTTGTCAAATGTCTAAATGCAAGGCATAAAGACTTAGCTAGATGTTATCAACAACAACCAATCCTAGCTATCACAAACAATCACAATGAATCAACAAATATGCTCACAATGTATTCAACATAAACTTCGCATATATTCATGTGATTAAGACAAGACATTTAATCATTCACTAAATGCAAGTCTTAGACAAAAGTCTATCAACAAACAAACTCAATTAGATTTGTAGAGAATTTCCAACAAACTAATTGTTACACAAAATATGCATAAACATTCAATAAGCTTAACTAGTTGATTAAGAATCAATATTTCAACCTAGTTATCAATGAATCACAAATAAATGTTTATGACCTAGCTTATAGGCAAAAATGACCTAATCAATTAAGCTATCAAAATACAAACCCAATCATGTTATCAAGACTCATAAATATGCAATAGAGTAGAGTCTAGGTATTTAATCATGCAATAAATACCTAATCTAGAGTAAAAAGAACAATAAATGATATTCAAAGAAGTTCTTGCTTACCTAGTCATGAAAAAATGAGGACCCATGCTCAAATGATGTTGAATGATGCAAGATGGAGATGGGTTTTGGGTTTGGAGAGTCAAAGATGCTTTCTTGAAGCTTTCTCTCTCTAGGAGCTATAACCTCTCTCTAAAAATGAATTTTTGAGCTCTTAGTCGGCCAAGAAGAGAAGAGGAAGAATATATATGAAGCCCTAGTTAAAACTACATCGTTTTGAACTTGGGAACCAGAATCCCGTCAAGACCGCTTGCTAGACCGCGGCTCAGGTAAGTGTCCAGACCGCGGTACATACAGCAGTGCACCGTCTGGACAACACCGCGGTCGGGACCGCTGTGCGTGCAAGTGCACAGGTCGCGGTCCACATCGCGCATGATGCACTAGAGAATACCGCTCCGTGCGCCGCGGTGCAAGCAAGGCCTGCCGAACGGTCTAGGCCGCGCTAAAAGGAAAAATCCCTTTTTAACACTCAAGACAAAAGTCAATCTTACATGAATGTTGTGCAAGTGTGAAGTGAGTGAGATGCACACAGTGAAGCACAATTAACATGTCAAACATGTTATCAACTAAGGTACAATGCAAGATATGATATCTAATGTAAGCTAGTGAGTGTTTTAGAAAAGGATGCACACTTATGCAAACAATAAAGAACACAAATGCAAGATAAACAAAACATGCATGAAGTGTGTGTGTGCACCTAAACTCTTCAAGAGACAAAGTCAAGTGAATATACCTTTTGCTCTTGAAGTCATGGAGATGCTTGGAAGCTTGCCAATACAGACCTAAGCTACCCATTACACAATCATCCCCAATGTGGTGGTTTGTCATGAAATAAGCCAATCATAAAATCGAGGTCCTTACAATCTCCCCCTTTGGCTATTTCATGACAAAACAACCACTCACAAATATTCCTCACAAAATAAAATAAAGCTATTGTCCATGATCACTTCTACAATACAAAAGAGATTCCTAGAATCTAAATATTCAATATCTTCTATCTTCTTGTAGAATCATCAATGTACCTACAGACAATAGCAAGTAGCACTTTCTAAGAACAAGTGCAAGTGAGGTGAACAAATAAAAACAAGCATTGCACTTAAATACAAATAAAGCAATACAAAGAATGCATGTGCAATGCTCCCCCTACAAGGTTACTCTCCCTCATGATTTCTCCCCCAAAGCATAGCATAAACAATGCTCCCCTTATATCTCTCACTCCCCCTATTTCTCTCAAGACCTCTCACCCTTTTTGTCATGAGATAGGCAAAGGAGCTCCCCCTATCGGGTTGCTTTAGCAAAGAGAGCTATTCGCACAACAACATTGCATAATCATATACACAAACTTTATGCAACTTAAATAATTGAGAGAGATTCAAGGAGATTATATTCAAAAATGTGTGCGTGTGAAAGGTTGCTTAGCATGTAATACAAAATACTATTATTCTCATGCATAAAAATCAATCAAAGCAACACTCAACAGGATTTCCAAATGAAGTCAAACCAATTAAGACCCTGTTGTTATGATAAGAAGATATATATCCAAGCATTTGTGTGCAAGTGTACTAATCATAGCAAAAGTATATCATCTTTTCTTCATTGCAAGATACATCATCAATCAACAATTTTGATGTCAAAAGTAAGCAATGCAACACCACACATAACAGTCATATAACAACATTTTCTGTTTTTCTCCTTTTTCTGTTTTTCTCCATATTCCTAGCAAGCATGTATTTCTGTTTATCATGCTAATGTAACTCTCTTGATGGCTTTCACTCGGTTTCAAATGAGTAGCCTTTTCCAACATTGGGCGGCTCCACGTCATATTGCCAGTAGCCCTTTTCAAGAGAGAGCTTAAGAATGCATATCTAGGAATCATGAACATGGAGAATAATTTGAGGTCAATCAAATGTACTAACAAGTAGAACATTCCTCGAAAAGATAAGCATGCTCAAGCAATAATAGAAGTCATGCATTATCATACAAAGCAACCATGCAATGGTGTAATCAAAAACATTATACAATTATTAATCAATGTTATTCACCAAGCACACTCAAGCAATCATAAAAGAGCATAAAATAAGCCAACTTTTTGCATATAGCAAATCATGCAAGATTGCTCTCTTTGCTTGAGCTCCCCTCATGGGGTCAATTCCAACCAAGTCAATGGGAGACATGAGCTCCTATAGACCTATCAAGTCCAATGGACCTAATTGCATCTACGGGAGTCACATGGGCACTAAGGCAAGCGGGTTCATTCTTTCTAACCCACCTAGGTTCCACTTTAACATTTTTAGTTGTCATAGACATGTTTCTAGGTTCCCTAGGTTTATGCAAACTTTCCCTATTCTTCAACCGTTTTTCTTTCATGCTCTCTAATCTACACCTCTTAATGTAATTTAAGCAATTTGGTCTTAAGTGACCAATCATACCACAATAATGACAAGTAGGTACAAAGTAAGGATTTATACCATAGCATTGTGATCTCATCGAGGCATCGCCATGTTGATGAGGTTGTCTTTGATGGTGCATCGGTTTGCTTCTCCTAGGAGCTTGAGCCGATTGGTGGCACCTTTGTGGTTTTGCTTGTAGAGGTGGTTGAGCCGGTTGATCATGCCACCTTGGTTGAGCATGCCACTTATGGTCACCTTCTTTCTTGATAGTTGACTTGTTAAAGGAGGTGGTTGGCTTTTCAAGGAATTGTCCTTTCTTCTTGGATTGCCTAGGCTTTGGTTGGGATGCCAAAGCTTGTGTGGACTTTCCTTGAGTGGAAGATTGCTTGGATGAAGCTTTGCTCTTGCCTTGAGCTTGAGGTTGTTTGACCTTGGCCTTCTTTAATTCTTCAAGGTACTTCATCTCTCTTTCCTTGACAATCTTCAAGGAGTTTTCATTGTTGGCAAGTTCTTCTTTCATGGCCTTCATCCGTTGATGGCAATCTTTAATCTCCTTCTCATATTCGGACATATCAATCACGTCCGACTTCAAGGAGTCATTTAACTTAGCCTTTAATCGAAGATTATCCTTTTCCAATTTAAGGATATCATTTTCTCTTTTCTTTAAGGACTTTTGAAGAAAGTCAATGAACTCTTGGTTGTGCACATTGTTGTCACAAGAGTTCCCGGAGCATGATCCATCACTATCAAGGCTTCTCCCACTTGTGCTTGTGAGAGTCATATCATCAAGGCTTGCTTCACTCAAGCATGCTCCTCTTCGGTTTCCAAGTTCAAGGCCACCCATCTTGAAATCTTCAAGTGATAAACATTTGGTGATGGCTTGAGTTTCTTCATGGTAGGAACCCGGAAATGCGAAGTAGTTGATCTCACTAGCAACCGAGCTTGTGGAGCACTCTTTAGCTACTTCAACTTCGCTATCACTCCAAGTAGCGATCATAGTTTCTCCTCTCTTCTTGTACTTCAAGTTACCACATATGGAGGCAAGGTGGCCAACTCCACCACACTCAAGGCAAGGGTCATCTTTCCTTGACTTTTTCTTTTCCTCCTTCACTTTGGAGGTCAAACCCTTCTTTTGAGATTTTGTAAATCTCTTAAATCTCTCAACCATGAGAGTCATCTCCTCATCGGAGTCACTTCCTACACTAGAGAGTGAGATACTCCTTTCACTTTGCCTCTCATCAAATGAGTCAACTTCCTCATCAAGACTTTCACCTTGGTCACATGACAAGGCACTCTTGCCTTCTTCTACTTCCACATAAGAGACTCTTAAGGCCGTGTAGTTAATAGCAAGTTCTTCATCATCCGAGGAATCTTCTACACTCTCACTATCACTTCATAAGATAGCCATCGCCTTTTCTCTTCTCTTGTCCTTCAAGTTAGTACAATCCTTAGAGATATGCCTGAATCCTTCACATTCAAAGCATTGAATCCCCGTTCTTGAAGGCTTCTCTTGACTTGGCTCAATCTTCTTGAAGTGGGTTTTCTTCTTGAAGTCATTTTCCTTAGAGCCATGGCCACTCTTTTGTAGCTTCAAGAATTTCTTGAATCTCTTCACCATTAGAGCCATGTCTTCATCTGAGTCATCATCCCTCTTCCCAATCTTGGAGGTCCTCAGGGCTAACTCCTTTTGCTTCTTAGGAGGTGTAGAGGCAGGACCCCGTCTAGATTCATAGGCAAGTAGCCTTCCAATCACTTCACTCGGCTTCATAGTCTTGAAGTCCTTGTTTTCTTCAAGAGCCGTCACTTTGGATTCGAATCTAGCGGGAAGTGACCTCATGATCTTTTGCTTGATCCTCCTATCCGAATACGGGTCACCTAGTTGATGGCTTTGATTCACAATGTCCATCCACTTCACTTGGAAGTCATTAAAGCACTCATGCTCTTCCATCTTGATCGTCTCAAATTGTGCTTGAAGAACTTGGAGCTTGGAATCCTTAACCACTTCGGTTCCCTCATGCGCCGTCTCTAGAATCTTCCAAGCTTCATGTGCATTTTTGGTGATTTGGATGAGTTTGTATTGGCTCTCATCCACTGCATAAAACAAAGCATGCATTGCTTTGTTGTTCCACTTTGAAGCTTCAAATTCTTGTGTGCTCCATTGAGACTTAGGCTTGGAGACTTCACTTCCATCTTCGGTGGTCATTGTTGGAGGAGTATAGCCATCTTCAATTGCCATCCAAGCTCGATCACTTATTTGGCAAATATAGGACTCCATCTTGCCTTTCCATGAGGCATAATTGTCACCCTTGAGCAAAGGAGGTCGTATGCTCGATGCTCCCTCATTACTCATCCCAAAGTCACTCATAGTGTTTGGGTAATATGAATGCAAATGAATGCAACCAACAAGATGCACACAAATGCAAGACACACACAATCAAGAGCAAGGATCACCTAAGTATATCTAGGAACCCGCTCTGATACCAATTGAAAATACACTCTTAGCGTGTGTCTACAACCTAGAGGGGGGTGAATGGGTTGTTAATCGATTATTACCAATTTTTTGATTAGTCAATATTAAACAAATAACCTAATTAAATCAAACATACAAAATCAAGTGTAAAGTGCGGAATAATAAATAACACTTGATTTTTACATGGAAACCCTTAAACAAAGGGAAAAACCACGGGCTATCCTCCTAGCCACACACGATCCTCAAATCCACTATATGAGTAAAACGTTACACCCTCAAGTGATGCTCGGACTCTCACTCTAGATAACCTCAGGCTATGGACACTACCACTCGCCACTCTTGGTTCAATCCCTAGTGATATCCACTGATACACTACTATTGGCGTGAGCACCTCCTACTCTACCCGCAGGCCTTTTACAATGGATTCTTGACCAATGCTTGCCAACCACAACTTGGTTGCAAGACTTCAATGCTTGTGCAACTTCACCCCGAAGCCACAAGACTTTGACTCAATGAAGAGAATTATGTTTCTATGTGATCATGTAAATGATGCTCAATGCAAATTATGCTAGACAACACAAATTGCTCAACTAGGAGTTTGTAGAAACAAATCCAAGTTGTCAAATGTCTAAATGCAAGGCATAAAGACTTAGCTAGATGTTATCAACAACAACCAATCCTAGCTATCACAAACAATCACAATGAATCAACAAATATGCTCACAATGTATTCAACATAAACTTCGCATATATTCATGTGATTAAGACAAGACATTTAATCATTCACTAAATGCAAGTCTTAGACAAAAGTCTATCAACAAACAAACTCAATTAGATTTGTAGAGAATTTCCAACAAACTAATTGTTACACAAAATATGCATAAACATTCAATAAGCTTAACTAGTTGATTAAGAATCAATATTTCAACCTAGTTATCAATGAATCACAAATAAATGTTTATGACCTAGCTTATAGGCAAAAATGACCTAATCAATTAAGCTATCAAAATACAAACCCAATCATGTTATCAAGACTCATAAATATGCAATAGAGTAGAGTCTAGGTATTTAATCATGCAATAAATACCTAATCTAGAGTAAAAGAACAATAAATGATATTCAAAGAAGTTCTTGCTTACCTAGTCATGAAAAAATGAGGACCCATGCTCAAATGATGTTGAATGATGCAAGATGGAGATGGGTTTTGGGTTTGGAGAGTCAAAGATGCTTTCTTGAAGCTTTCTCTCTCTAGGAGCTATAACCTCTCTCTAAAAATGAATTTTTGAGCTCTTAGTCGGCCAAGAAGAGAAGAGGAAGAATATATATGAAGCCCTAGTTAAAACTACATCGTTTTGAACTTGGGAACCAGAATCCCGTCAAGACCGCTTGCTAGACCGCGGCTCAGGTAAGTGTCCAGACCGCGGTACATACAGCAGTGCACCGTCTGGACAACACCGCGGTCGGGACCACTGTGCGTGCAAGTGCACAGGTCGCGGTCCACGTCGCGCATGATGCACTAGAGAATACCGCTCCGGGCGCCGCGGTGCAAGCAAGGCCTGCCGAACGGTCTAGGCCGCGCTAAAAGGAAAAATCCCTTTTTAACACTTAAGACAAAAGTCAATCTTACATGAATGTTGTGCAAGTGTGAAGTGAGTGAGATGCACACAGTGAAGCACAATTAACATGTCAAACATGTTATCAACTAAGGTACAATGCAAGATATGATATCTAATGTAAGCTAGTGAGTGTTTTAGAAAAGGATGCACACTTATGCAAACAATAAAGAACACAAATGCAAGATAAACAAAACATGCATGAAGTGTGTGTGTGCACCTAAACTCTTCAAGAGACAAAGTCAAGTGAATATACCTTTTGCTCTTGAAGTCATGGAGATGCTTGGAAGCTTGCCAATACGGACCTAAGCTACCCATTACACAATCATCCCCAATGTGGTGGTTTGTCATGAAATAAGCCAATCATAAAATCGAGGTCCTTACAGTGATCATAAACCTCGTTCTAAAATTGTATTTAATGAGTTGGAGCCTGGTGAGACCAGTACTCAATCAACTAGAGTTGTTAATCCATTAACATCTGAAAGTCAGATAATTCCTAGTCAGGATACACTACCACCTAGACGTAGTGAGAGGGTTGTGAGACAGCCTGAACGCTATTTGGGTGTAAGTGAGAGACAAGATCTTGTCTCTGCTGATAGTGTGGATGATCCATTGACATTTAAGAATGCAATGGAAGATCCTGATAAAGAGGAATGGCTTCAAGCCATGAATCTCGAGATGGAGTCTATGTACTCTAACTCAGTATGGGAACTTGTAGACTTACCGAATGGGGTAAAACCAATAGGATATAATTGGATCTACAAGAGGAAGAGAGGAGTAGACGGGAAGGTAGAGACCTTCAAGGCAAGGCTAGTGGCCAAGGGTTATACCCAGAAAGAGGGGGTCGATTATGAAGAGACCTTCTCGCCAGTAGCCATGTTTAAGTCTATTCGGATTCTCTTATCCATTGCTGCCTATTTAGATTATGAAATTTGGAAAATGGATGACAAGACTGCATTCTTGAATGGCAATCTTGATGAAAGCATATACATGATGCAACCAGAGGGATTTGTGTCTCCACATCAAGAGCAAAAGGTTTGCAAGTTGCAAAGGTCCATTTATGGACTTAAGTAAGCATCTAGATCTTGGAACATAAGGTTTGATGATGTGATCAAAACCTATGGCTTCGAGCAAAACGTTGATGAGTCTTGTGTCTACAAGCGCATCATTGACAAGAAAGTAGTTTTCTTGGTCATATACGTAGATGACATCCTACTCATTGGGAATGATGTAGGAGTGTTGTCTAATGTAAAGGGCTGGCTAGCTAGCCAATTCCAAATGAAAGATTTGGGAGAGGCGAGTTATGTTCTAGGGATCCAACTTATAAGGGATCGTAAGAACAAACTCATAGCATTGTCTCAGGCATCATATATTGACAAATTTCTTATGCGATTTTCGATGCAGAACTCCAAGAAAGGTAATTTACCTTCTAGACATGAGGTTCACTTGTCTAAGGAACAGTGTCCTAAGACACCTCAAGAAGTTGAGGATATGAGACGAGTGCCATATGCATCAGCAGTAGGTAGTCTCATATATGCTATGTTATGCACGAGACCGGACATCTGCTATGCAGTGGGAGTAGTCAGCAGGTACCAGTCCAACCCAGGATTAGATCATTGGGTTGCTGTCAAAACTATTCTCAAGTATCTTCAGAGAAAGAGAAACTATATGCTAGTGTATTCCGGACAGGATTTGATCCTGTTAGGATACACAGATTCTGATTTTCAGTCAGACAGGGATTCTAGAAATTCCATGTCTGGATCAGTATTCATCCTAGGTGGTGGAGCCATTGTGTGGAGAAGTATAAAGCAATCTTGCATTGCTGACTACACCATGGAAGCAGAATATGTAGCCGCTTGTGAAGCTGCTAAAGAGGTTGTTTGGCTCCGTAAGTTCTTGAGTGATCTGGAAATTGTTCCAGATCTGGATAAGCCCATCACACTTTATTGTGATAACAGTGGTGCTGTGGCTAATTCCAAAGAACCAAGAAGCCACAAGAGAGGGAAGCATATAGAGAGAAAGTATCATCTCATTAGAGAGATAGTGCAGAGAGGAGATGTGATCGTCACCAAGATAGCCTCACAAGACAATCATGCTGATCCATTTACGAAGACCTTACTGGCTAAAGTGTTTCAAGGTCACCTAGAAGGTCTAGGGTTACGAGACATGACTCACATGCTTTAGTGCAAGTGGGAGATTGTTAGGGTTTTTGCCCTAAAGCTTGTAATATGTAAATATAATTTGAACATAAAAAAAAGAAGTAGTATATTCATTCATTTTGTGTCATACTTTATATAACTTGTGCACTTAACATCCAAAATTACCGGATGTAATTTCGAACTGAGTATATGAGTGTCATATATAGATGGATTCAGTTTGAAACGGGCAATCTAAAGAGTCCGTAGATAGCAAATAAAGTTGGGTACTTTATTTGTGGTTAATCTACAGCTGCGGTCCATTTCGTAGTGTACGGTGATCCTATCCTGGATCATTCATATGTAGATATGAGAATGGAGGCACCTTGTATGATGTGATCATATAGGACTGGGCCATGATCTATATGAATCTCTCACTAAGATCCGTTTAACAATGAGATTCATATATATCAACTAATGATGGCTATATATGGGTGATCTTAATCCTGAGTGTCTTATCGACTCCTTCAGGTTAGATCGTGGTCTTTGATATACCATGGGTGAGGTCGGAGTTGCATTCTCGATCAATATACTCCGTATGTTGGGATCGCGGTTTGGCTTGTGGCTAGGAAGGTTTGTACACAATAGTGGAATCCACTCCTTCTTGTGAGAAGTAGATGGTAGTTCCCTTAAGGGTTGATTCGGGGCTTGAACAATATGAGCGCTCTCCTAATTCCGTAAGGAATGTAGGATTTATTGTTCATTAGAGAATCAATGGTACTTAATGGAAAGATATGATTAGAGGGGTATAACGGACATTATGACCCAGCTCTAATTATGAACTACTTGTGGAGGATTATACCATATGTAATAGCTATATCGATGGACACCGAGAGTTATTGGTTTGTGTAAAAACGTCTACAGTTGAGAGAGTGCAGCTTCGGGTTTTTAGTGGAATAACACCGAAGTTAATAATCATGAAATATTAATTAAAGAGTTTAATTAACAATTTCTAAGGATTATTGGAGCTCAAAATACTGTGGGTCCATTAGGTCCCCTTGCTAGCCCGATCGATTTAGGTAACAAGGGTCACGGTTAATTAATTAGATTGTCCAATTAATTGTGTTACGAAAGTGACACGTATTTATTCGGGAATTAATTGAATAATGAGATTATTTAATTAATGAATAATGATGATTAAATAAATTAAATAATAAGATTATTTAATTATGTTGTTAATCACTAAATGGAGGGTCTTAGTTGATATTTGATTTTGAATAAAATAAGATAATATGATTATTTTATTTTATTAAATTAAATATTTGAAATTTGAATTCAAAAAAATAAATATTTAATTAATTTTAAAAAAAAAGATATGAGATATCTTTGAGTTTTTAAAAATCAAATAGATTTTGGTTTGTTTTTAATATATATGAGATATATATTTTTTTTAAATTTAAACCGAATGTCGGTTTGTTTGTTTTTAAGATATATGAGATATATATTCAAATGAAAACAAAAGAGAAAAAAATGAAACAAATTAGAAAAGTAATGAGATTACTTTGAAAAAGAGAAAGTGAAAAACATACAAAGCAAATAAAAGTGTGATCGTCGCACAGCAGACAGCAAAAGCAAAAAGCAAAACAAAAAGAAAGAAAAAAAATAATAGGTTGTGGTGAGACCACAAGTGCTATTTTTCTAGGTTTTGTGTTTGTGTGTGTGTTCTTCTCTTCTTCCTCCATACAGGTCCTGAATATCGTGACGCGCCCACACGCTGTTACCTGTTCCGGGAGATAGCGAGGAAGATCACGTGGTTCAAATCAGGAGCAGTTCGTATCAAAGTGAAAGAGCCTCCTACGTAGGTATGAAAATGTTTTATCACTTTATTATTGCATTTTATTATTACTGTACAAATGGGTTAGTTTAATGACTGCATAAAAAATTTTAAAACCTTCCGCTGCGCAATCTGTAACCCTTGGGTCCAACAAACCGTTGGATGGTTAGTTTGGACGGGAACCAGTTCGGATGAAGGTGGAGTTATGTTTGATAAGGAATGACCTGCTCGCTGATCCCAGCAGAAGTTTGATCATCCACTGTGGGCTAATCAGATGGTTGAACGGCAGGCACATCAGAAACGCGATCAGTTTTCCTCTTCGATCGCTTCTCCCTTAGGATTAGATTAGTTACAATTTCCTAATCATCATCTTCCTCTTCAAGAATAATGGGCATGACTCCAATCTGATGAGCCAATGGGCCCCTTGCAATTTCAGCCTCTTTCTTTTCATGAGCAGCTTCGGAGGCAGAGAACCCTTCAGCTTTTTTGGCCACCTTACTAGCCGGAGACCTTTCAAAGGATTTGACCACATTATGGGCAGCTGTCTCTTTGGTAAATTTCCTCTTAGAAACCCCTAGAAGGAATCCTTCTCTTGCTATCCTGATCATAGGTCTTCTGCCTCATTCTCGATCAGAAGTACCCGATGAGGTATTAGGATCTGGCTTGTAGGTATGCTCAACCATATTTTGTTGAGGGGGAGAAATCCCCTGAGCTAGTTGGGTGGAGCCCCTACTCGGCTAACCTTGTCAAGATTCTTAATCTTCTCGGCTTGCTCACCAGCAATGATGTCCATCTCATACACTGAACGGTTAGCACCAAGAACGTCAAAAAAGTGGATATAATCTGGGTAAGTCAAAATTTAGGGGAAGAAGCACTTACATTGCTTGTGCCGGTTAGCAATAGCTGGAAATAACCCTAGCTTCATGAGTTCTTTCTCGACAAACAATGCCAAACGATCTCTAACTTCCCAAGAAGTTTGAGCAGCTTTAATCACATTCTGGGCCTAATCCTCGCTCAGCAAGGCAGGTGTCTTGTTCCATATATTGAGATTGCAGAAGTGCCTAATAACACTGTTTCTAGCTAGTGTCTGGCAAGGATCAGCAACCACAGACTAGCCCCATTCGCCTTAAACGAAGAATCATATATTTTTCTAGTAATTATTAGACGAGGGAAAACCCCAAATGAAGCCATTATGGTCCTTGCTAGAGGCAGAGGCGGGACGCTACCTATATCCACTAGGAATCCAATGGTTTGGAGAACTAGACTGAAGATGGAAGGTACCCCCATTATCTGACCGACCCAAAGTACAGAAGTTACGAATCTCCTGGGGGGTCGGGGGAAACTTGGCACCAATTTGTTTCCACAGGTGCCACAAGTTGATCAAAACCCGATAAGAATTGGGGTTGAGTTGAGCAAGGGCAATCCCAACATCAGCCAGGAACCGAGCAATGAAAGGTTAAAGTGGCAGCGTAACCCTAGATGTGAGCATGGCTTTGTAAACTGCCATAGCACCCCGAGGGGGATTCCAGATGGCACGTTCACCACTCATAAAGAGCTCAGCCGATCGAGGGAGATCAAATCTCTCACTATACTTTATGATCTCTTGTTCACCTACTATGTTCACCTCTGAGTCAAAGGCAATTGGTTGCTGAGCCGAGAACTTTAACAAGTGGGCTCGATGTCTCTTGGGGACATCTTCCATTTTTAGCAATTGGGAAGGGATCTTCAAGTCAATATCGGCAGAATCCTTAGCTCCTGATCTGCTTCCCAAATCGGATCCTATTGTCTTTAACATATCTTTGCAAGTATTAGGAGAAGTAACATGTGGGTTAGCAATGTTTGGGTCGAAATATGAAGGTTGAAACTCAGGACGGGCAATTGAATAATCGACATCGAGAGATGTGGGTTAAGTTACATAGGGGTTTTGAGAACTACCCCGCAAGATAAATTCAATCCTATCGGCGTTTTCCTTGTTGCCAGTTTCAACAGCTCTCATTAGTAGTTCATCAAAACCGTGACGGGTAATAGGATCCATACCTGAAGGATTTGAAGTAGATGACACTTGAGCGTTGATGATGTTGAAGTAGAAAGCCCGAAGAAGATGAAGAGCTCTGAGAAAATTTGAAGCGAGAAACGGTTTGCAGCTTAAAGAAAATGTTGCATGAGAGAGAAACAAAATGTTTTTTAAAAATATATATAGGCAAAGATGACATCATGCGAGAGTGGTGGAATACAGGGAATCCAGTTTGTAGGGAGATGCAGAAAGATACGATGGAGGGAAACCGGAGTATGCCCGAAAAGAAAGGTAGTGATGGCCGGCAAAGGAATCCCCAGAAGGACGACCGAGATGGAAAAAGTAGCCCTAAGAGAAGTTCAAATAGGGCAGCCATCAACACAATTTTGGTAGGGCCATACACGAGAAAAAGCAATCGAGAAAGAATGACTGAAGTTCGTGAGTCAATGGATGGCCGAAGAACCCTGGAGGTGAACTCAGTCGGACCAGACCAGAAAAAAGTAAAGCAAGGCTGGGACCTAATCATTTTTTTAGAAGGTCGCACATACGGGATCGAAGTTAGGCCGAATAACGCAATAGTGGTGTCGGTTTGCATTGGTCACAGGGAAGTGAGAAGAGTGATGATCGATAATGGGAGCCCCGCAGACATCTTAAGTGCTGGAGTATTCTATCAATTAGGCCTGAAAAGAAAAGATTTACAGTCGTTGATGATCCCACTCAGAGGGTTTGGTGGAGTAGAAGTGAGATCTTTGGGGACAGTTAAGTTACCCGTTCAGATCGGGACTTACCTATGCCAAAAACTGTACTCCTAGACTTCATGGTGATGGACACCGAAAAATGGCCCCACAATGCCCTAGTGGGAAGACCTTTCATAAACAAATCAAAGGTTGTCATGGTAACCTATGCCCTGACAGTCAAATTCCCAACAGAGGCAGGAGTGGGCATTATGAAGAGCTCACGGGAATGGGTGAGGAAAGCAAACCAAGTGGTATACAGAGAAAGTACGGAGCCAGATGTAATGCAAATAGAACTGTTGGAAGGCAAGGACTGTCCCGAGGTTGATGATGGGGAATTCCAAGCAGAAACTCTGACGCAGTTCGACCTAGATCTTAGTGAGATACCTCTAGAGCTTAGGAAAGATCAGGCGGAAGAACCAACTACTGAGGTTATGATCGATGAAAGCAGCCTAGACCAAACTGTCTGGTTAGGAGTTTAACTAACAGAACGGATCCAAGATGATCTGGTCAACTTATTAAAGGAGTACAAAGACGTGTTTGCATGGAAACATGAGGACATGCTGGGGATAGACGCTAAGGTAATCTACCATTACTTGGAGGTCGACCCCGAGCGAACACCAGTCTTTCAGAAGAGACGATGGTTTAATCCTAAAAGAAGTAAACCGATCACTGAAGAGGTCGAAAAACTCTTGCCAGCGGGGTCAATTAGAGAAGCGAAAAACAGGTCACCAATGTTATGCTGGTAAAAAAAAAAGAATGGGCAGTAGAGGATGTGTGTAGACTTCACAGACCTGAACAAGGCATGCCCAAAGGATAGCTTCCCTTTGCCCTGAATAGATCAGCTGGTCGATGCAACTGCGGGGCATGAATTGCTTAGTTTCATGGACGCCTACTCAGATTACAACCAATTCAGAATGTTCGAGCTAAATGAAGAAAAGACTGCCTTCATGTTAAGTCTTTGAGTTCTGTATTGGCATAATTCTATATCAAAATGACATTTGCTTTGTATTGATTAGTTGTCTAGGTTTTGTTGATAATCAAGCTTCAATAAAGATTGGACAACATTCAAGCAAAGTGGTGGCTACAAGAGGAACAAAGCTATGTTGCTTAGCAAAAGGTATACTGAGACCTCTTTCCTCTTGCAAGGCCTAGGCATACATATACATTGCATTTATATATGTTCCTGCATAGATGTGCATAATTTGATTTTACACAATACACACATTTATACTTGTATGCACATGCATTAGACTTAAAGTTGACAATTTCATAAATTGCATGTTCTAGGACTAGTTCTAGGAAATAGCATACTTGTGTGCTCTTGTGTTTATTTTTTTTTGGTTATATGTTATTGAACTTTATTTTGAGCTTATATAATTCCTTATTGAGTTCTATTTGTTTCAGTTACTCATTCATTAAGTTTCGAGTTCAAATTAGGTGGTTAAGAAATTTTCCATGATTTTATCGTACATGGTTTTTGTCCTTGATTTCAAGCTGAATTCCATTTTTTTGTGAAAGTTTTCTTGACAAATTTTGTACGTGAGGGAGTCCCAGTTCGTAATCTGAAAACGGATTCGGAATCAGAGTTCGGAAGCCGGAGAACGGTCGAAGAACAAAATGGTGTGCAAGGGGAGTTGAAGGCCAAAATGGAGGGCCATTGCAACTCACCCCGTAGAGGCGCGTGGCCTCCACGGGAGGAGCTGCACTCTGCCCCTGTGGAGGCCACGAGCCTCCACAGGAAGCAGAGGTGGCACCATCTAATTTGTCCTTCAAATCCGTCTTCCTTCCCTCCTTTAAATAATCAATTTTCTCTCCCATTTCATTCAAGAAGAAATATTGAAAAAACTTGAACAGAATTTTCTCTCAAATTTTCTCAACTTCCAAACAACATAACTTTCTCATTCTGAGTCCGAATCAAGTGATTTGAATTGGAGAATCTTCTTCTATCAGTTCTCTATCATTTCCATAAGATTTTGGAGTCATTTGATTGAAGTTTCTGGTAGATATACTCATAAAATCGTGACAGCACAGTTTTTCTTCAAGGTATTGATTTCTATTTTGTTCTTGATCTTCAAGTCTTCAATTACCTATGTTTTCTTCTCATATATATGTATGTTTGTTGTGTAATCATTGATTAGAGAAATGATCTCTAATAAAGCTAGTTTGAGCTTCGATTGATTAACATGTTGAGTTATATTTTTCTAAATCTATGTTTTCACATGTTTGAGATGTTGTATTGTGCTAGCTTCAAATCTAGGACTATCTTGTGTGTTTATTGACTTGATTTTATTGATTGATAGTCTTCTTATTTTAAATTGAAGATTTATTGAAATAGCATATTTGATTGATGATTTAGTGCTTGATTGGATTTAATTGATTATCTTGAGAATCTAAGCTTTATTATTTTGCTAGAGATGTCAATTTGATTTTATCAAATTAATTCTAGCATTTTTATGTGATTGAAAAAAATCTAGATTTTTGTGTGCGTTAGGTGTTTCACATACTCTAGGTTGTTTATTCATGTTACAAGATCTAGATATAATTGATTTGTGCTTTTGTTGACAAATATCTAGTTCTTCATGTTTTTTGCCTAATCCACACATTTCATATGTACATGCATCATTGAGTGTGATTGCATTGTTTTTAGGATTGTAAACTAGAATACATATGATATGTGCATATTGATTCAATTCTAGTTTCCACGGGATATATTGATCATATATACTATGTTGTGCGTGTTTGCATCATTTGCATTCACTTAGATCATTTACCTTGCAAAAGGTTGGAAGTCTCATTTCTTAGAGTGATTCTTTGAATTGAGCAACGGAAGTCACATATTTGGAGAGGGGATCCTTAACTTGTGCAATTGGAAGTCTCGATTAGGATTTGGGTGATCCGGATAGTTGAGCATTGGAAGTCTCGACTAGGATCGGGGTGATCCGGATAGTTGAGCATTAGAAGTCTTGGCTAGGATTGGGGTGATCCAGATAGCTAAGCATTGGAAGTCACATTTTGGAGAGGGGATCTTCAATTTGTGCATGGAAGTCTCGACTAGGATTGGGGTGATCCGGATAGTTAAGCAAGGAGTCATCTCTTTCATTGTGTAGGGTTGAAGGGTAGATTTCTAGGTGAAGAGGTCACTTGAGAGATTGTATCTTTTTATCTTACTAGTGAAAGGTGTTTGCCGGTGGTTGTGGTATCAACCCGTGGATGTTTCCTCTTAGGAGGTTTTACCACGTAAAAATCATGTGTTGATTTTTTATATCCCTATCTCTTTATATTTGTGTATGTGTTGATATATATATCTTAATTGATATCTTTGTAATTAATAATCATACTATATCAACTTTGTATTTGTTGGAGCTTTTTTGTATGAAAGCCTTGTTACAACTTGAGTTTGTATCACATATATGTTATAGCTTATATTGACTTTTTTTGAACAAGCATATCTTTAATTGAATTGATATTACTTGTGCTTGTTTTTGGAGTGTGATACAAGCTACTTAGATGGACAAACTTGTGTTTGTTTCAAGGGAGCGAAAAAGGTGTAGTAACCTATTCACCCCCCCCCCCCCCTATCTAGGTTAGCTTAAGGAAAATTAACCGTGTTTGTATTTTACATTTGGTATTAGAGTGGGTCACTAGATTGTACTTAGTGAGATCCCGGTATACTTTCACGGTGATTTGTAGAGCTGTTGAAGCAATGTGACTTCAAGATGATGTGATAGCGGAAGGATCTTCAAATACAAGGCCACCATTACTTCGTGGTAACAACTATGGGTTTTGGTAATTGAGGATGAAGGCCTACATTCACTCTATAGATGAAAGTGCTTGGATAGTTGTTGAAGAAAGCTATTCTCCTCCTAGTAAGGTTCTAGAGGATGGAACCGAAGTCTCCAAACCTAGAAGTGAGTGGGTGCCTAATGACTTCGAAGTTGCTAAATGGCACCATCGTGCTATGAACGCCATATTTGGAGGAGTTGATGGACATCAATTCTCCTACATACAAAATCTTGAATCAGCTAAAGAAGCATGGGATACACTTCAAGTCACAAATGAAGGCACTTTGGCGGTGAGAAAGTCTAGGCTTCAAATGTTGACATTACAATTTGAAAACTTGCAAATGTGTGATGAAGACAAGTTTAAAGATTTACAATTTCATTTTCTTAATATTGCTAACCAATGTCAAGCACTTGGAGTACCAATCTCTAGAGAGTGTCTCAATTGGAAAATCCTAAGATCTCTCCTAAGAGATTCAAGGCCAAGGTCACGGCCATAGAAGAAAGTAAGGATGTAGATTGCTTAAGCATTGATGAATTACTTGGCTCACTCCAAACTTATGAGATGTGCTTGAAGCCTAAAGACCAAGAGTAAGAGAATTGCTCTCAAAGCTGTTGAAGAGGAGAGTGATGATGAAAATGAAGAAATGACTCTCATGGTTAGGAAGTTTAAGAAGTTTCTAAGAAGAGGTACCAAGCCTAGAGGTAGCTTTTCTAAGGAAAAGGAAATCAAGAAAACATATTCTCTAAGAGTTGATAGAAATGGTCAAGCCAAGAACAAGAAGAGTGTTCAATGCTTCGAACATCAAGGTTTTGGACATTTTGCAAATGGGTGCACTAAAAGGAAGTCCAAGAAAGACAAGAAGGGCAAAGCTATGGTGGCCACTTGGAGTGAGAGTAGTTCTAGCGATGAGGATAGCTCTAATGATGAGTCCTCAAGTGATGAAGAAGAACATGTTAGCAACTTTTTTGCTCTTACGGCTTCTTTCACAAAGCTAGAAGATAATTGTATAGTTTCCGTAGATAAGGAGATTGATCAAAGTCATCTAGAAGATACAAGCTCAAATATAACCAATCTCAATCTAATGGTCAAGATTAAGAATCTTGAGGAGCAAAGAGATGAAGCATTGAGAAAGGTTAAGGAGAAAGATAATTTAATCAAAACTAAAGTGGATGAGTTTGTTAAGACCTAGTGAAACGAATGAGATCATGAAGAGATATGTTGAGGTTGAGAGACTTGTCTTTGAGTATAAGGAGATTATTTCTAAGATGAAGGTTAGAGAGCAAGAGTACATTAAAGAGATCAACATTGCTAAGCAAGCTATCAAAGACTTGGTCAATGGTTCGATCAACGTGAAGAATAGCATGGATCTTGCTCAACCTCAAGGAGAACCTAGCATCTTGAAAGGTAAGAAGAAGCTTGTGATAGCATCACTTCCCTCAAAGAAGGCTAAGGTCAAAAAGTCTCCCAAGAATAATCCTCTCGAAGCTAAAGGTAAAAAGAAAGACAAGGTATCTTCACAAACTCTACTTACTTCTTCAAATCCACAAGGTACAATCTCATCTTTTATTCTTATTTGTCATTTTTGTAATACCGTTGATCACATCAAACCAAGGTGTTATAAGTACATTGAATTTTGTAAAATAGGAAATGCATATAGAGATAATGAGATTGAACTTAAATTGAAGCATGCTAGGGCATTAGATGTTGATAAGCATGATGTTACACAGATGCATGTTAAAAAGAATTGGATGAAGAAATGTGACGGTTATGTGAATCTTGACAAGGCATGTATTGCTAATAATGCTGAGGATATTAGTATCAATGATATTCCTAAGAATCAAATTATTGAAAATCTCAACTCTAGGTTCAACATTAAAGTCAAGAATGATGGTGATTTTTATGTAAGTTCACCTAAGACCAAATGGGTCAAGGGTGAGTGCTCTTACCATTAGTGTAAGTTGCACATGTGAGTTAGCTTTAAGATTAGTGTCAAGTTGTTAAGAGATTTAGCTAGCTAGCTTTGTTTCTCTATAACTTGACATGAACTTAGCTATCTCACATAATTTTTTATGATAGTCAAAATCTATTGGTTAACTTTATGAGAAGTTCATTTTTGAAATCTATATGGTGTTGATTGTTGTTAAGACTTTTAGAGAAAGTCATCTTTTATGTTGGTTTGAGTTGAAAAAGATTAGTTTTTATTCTCTTGGAATGAAACACCAACAACTTGTTGTAATTAGGACAAACAAGCAAGAGAGCTCAAAAAAAGGGCAAGGCTTCGCATTTGATGGAAAATTTCTTGCTAAGGTATTCCTATATCCTAAACCTTGCAATCTTGAATTTTCATCTCTCAACTCATTGTTTGCACTACATCATGTAGTATGTCATTTTTAGAGAACTTGGTAGAATATACATATGGTTCTCATTGATATTTGCTCTCTAAAGATCTTATAGTGATGTTGTTCACAAAGGTCTTATATATGATGTGTGAAATGTGTTTGAATGATGAGTGGCATATGTTTTGAAAACTATGAGCTTCATATTCTTTGAAAGCTACTCTCTTGAGAAGTAATGATCTTAAGTAAATCTCTTTGTATTGCTTTTAGATCATGTGCTTGCAAGCCATAAAACTTGGTTTTCATAAATTTCACTTTGCTTCTCTTGTATGTTTTGTTGTAGTAAGTTGAGTTTGAAAATATGTAAGTTGTGGATACACCATGAAGTCTCATGACTAGTACATTTAAGATAACCTATGGTTAGTAACTATTTTGCTTCGGCAACTACATAGAACTAAACGATCACTTTCATGAAACTGGCTACACACCTTGGTTATGCAGCCGCCCTATGTAGGAAAGGGCTACACCATTGTGATGAGAAGAATCAAAAAAGTGTTGAAAAGAATCAATAAAAAAAATCTTTGATTCAAAGCCTAAATAAATAAATAAAAAAGGCTTAAAGGAGTATAGTTTAAAATCATGAATGCTCAAGTTGTCAAATAGAAATGGGATGACGAGCCACATGCACACACACGCTCATATGTTGAAATCTATTCTCTTTAAAGCAAAAATTCCAGATGATAATCGGTTTGACATTTTATGGAAAAGCTTAAGATGAATAGATGTGGATATGATTGGCATGTTGATTATCAAATTACTCCTCTACATATGCTTGCAGCAAAAACTCACACACACACTTTTGTTTATAAGTATTCTTGATATTCTAGCAAATAGAGAAGAATTATGAGAGAGATTGAAAATCTTGGTGTATCTCTCATAGTTTGTGAAGCTTATTGTTGTTGATTTAAAAAAAAAATTGCTTGAATGTGTGATTGTGTGGATATCATTGTGAACTATATTATATCTTGATCTTAGATAGAGCACTTATCAAGGGGGAGCATAGTATGCTAGACTTTGTTCTCTTTTATGATATGTTCACATGGGTTTGCTTTGTTAAATGTTGACATATTGATTGATTAGAATAATTGAATGATGAGAATTCATGATATCAATCTTGAAATAATTGTATGAATGTGTTGACAATCAATTCTTTCTAATTAGGGGTTGATAGTAGTTGATATTGCAATAAATTCCTTCATTCTTGAGGTTGATAGTAGTTGTAGTTACAACTAATGATTAAGTTCCTTCTTGCTTGGGGTTGATAGTAGTTGTTGTTACGACCAATTCCTTCATGAATTGAGGTTGATAGTAATTGTAGTTGACACCAATTCCTCCATATGTGGATGAATCTTATTGTCAAATGCATTTGTTGAATTTAGTAAAATATACCAATGAGCTTGAAAATGAACATTTATGCATTTATGATTCGTTATTTCATCATAAGTCTTTGTTATTGATCATGCCAAAATTGTCATACATTTTGGCCCTCAATTCCATATCCTTTAGCTTGTTTTCGAGCATATTTTGGTGTCTAATGGCTCGTTTTGTAGTGATTACAGGCATTCAATGGAATTCAGTTGCTGGAGGCGGAAACCAGTGACTTTTCAGAGAAAAACAAGTCAAATGGTGCAAAAAGGGATGCTTGCAGGCAATAGTGCACGGGTAACCTACCCGTGCACTACCCGTGATATTACCAGTGCACCGGAGGATGGAAATCAGGATGAGCTCAGTGCACGGGTACTGCACGGGTATCTTACCCATGCACTTACCCATGCACATGCCCAGACTAGAAAGCAATAAGAGATAGCATGGTGTGTAGCACGGGTACCTTACCCGTGCACTGCGTGTTCCAGCTGGGCAAAAGTCGAGTTTTCAACCATTTTAAGGAGGGCAAAGTCATCCTTTCACGCCTATTTCGTGCCCTAGCCTCTCAAACATATAAATACATCACTTTGCCACAAGACCAAAAAAAAATCCATTGATTGAATTAATCCATCCATTCCAAACTTCATCTTCTCCACCAAATCAAGAGAGAGAGAGGAGCTTCAAAAGGCATCCATGGAGGTTTTCCTCCATGGATTGCCTCTCCACCACCACTTACTACTATCACCACCCATCTTTGAGAGGATTCAAGAGGAAAGAGCACCTTACCTTGTATATGAGGAAGAGGAGCTTCAATGGAGCTTGGAGATCCGAGATGACAATTGGGCCCCTCTCCGAGCTTAGAGATCCGGGATTGACAACCTTGGGTTTCTTCTTTACTCTTCTCTGTATTTTATTTATTTGATGTGTATCCCCATTTGGGAAATATGTAAACCCTAACACTAGTTCCATTTATGTGATTGATTTGCATTTGATTTCTTCTTGTATTGGTTCCATTCATTGTGCTTAATTGTGTTTAATTATCTCTTGAATTAAGTAGGCATTCCAACTCTTGATTCTTGTTGATTGATTGAACTTATTAGAGTAACTAAGCTTTTATTGAAATCTTTGTGAAGTGGGTTGGCATTCCAACTCCCGTATCACTTAGTGGTTGATTTTGATCTTTAATGCATTTAATACTCACTGTGGGTTGGGTAGGCATTCCAACTTCCAACTCATGGTAGAGGTTGAATTGTGGTGTCTTTGTGAGCCAAGTAGGCATTCCAACTCTTGGTTTACATTAGATATCAATTTATATTTTAACCATCCATACCTAAGGTGTTTAACCAAGCTCATTTGAATTGGAAGGGTTATGTTGTGAGCATTCCAATCCAACATATCCCGGCTAGGTAAAAGGGGTGGATAGTGAGCATTCCAATCCAAGTCATCCCGACTACCTTAAACTCTAGCTAGGAAGATTAGCCCGATATGCTAGGATTGTCTTTGCGGTTAGTTATTGTAGGTGGCGCGAATGTTTTGGGTGGTCATGAGTACCATATGGTTCTATTTTCTTGCATCTCTCCTATCCGCCATTTTATATTTATCATTTTAATCACCATCCTCACCTCTCCATGTTATCTTATGTTTTCTATATTTGTTTCTTTCCAATGCCCTTGTTCCCACACACACACACACACACACAATATTTTTACACTTCACACACACCACTCTCACCCTTGCCACGTTCTTATTTATATTGCTTTCAATAATCACTAAAACGAGAGACAATCGACGGATAACACCTCCCTATGGACGATACCCTCGCTTGTCGCTTTACTAAGTTTTCAAAACTTTAGAGCACATTGCGTAGGACTTTTTATAAATATATATTTTTGATCTGCAATTTGTTAATGACACAAAAAGCTAGTATCAGTTATGTATTTGTTTTGTCAACTAACACTCACTTGTGTCTCTTTTCCACTCATGTGTTTTTGTTTTGTAGTTTTGAAAACAAAGCCATGGGAAGAAACAAGGTTTCTAATTCAATCCATCCATCAAAACCCATAGCCAAATCCAAATCTTCTCCAACCACCTCTAGAAAACCCAAACCCACCAAGTTGAAAGCTTTAGGTGTTATGGGAACCAATAAGCTTATACAAGATAGAGGTGTTGATTTGGTTGAAGATTCTTACATTTACCACTCTACATGTGATAGGCATTGGGATACTTGAATAAATTCCATTGGGGTTGTTAATAAGAGTCTTATAGAATTATACTTTGAGTATAAGGAGAGCTCAACCTTTGAAAATGCCTTGGTATGTGTGAGAGGGAAAACATTTAGGATCTCCTCGGATAGCATCAATAAGTTCCTTGATATTTCAGTGAGATTGTTTCGGAATTACTTGATGTGGATAATATTGATAATTTAAATCTTATGGGGAGACCTTTGTGTGCGGATGATGGATTTGAATAGGGTAAGACAGCATATATAGGTCAAAGTGAGTTAACCAAGGTTAGTGCATTTTGGCATCTATTTGTTTGTGCAAATCTTGTAGGATTTATAAATGCTTCTGAGCTTAACAAGGAGAAGATCAAGATTGTGTACGGCTTGGTGACAAACATGCCTTTGAACCTTGGTGATCTCTTGATAGAGCATATTGAGAGTGCGGCTTCTTCGTCAAGATTGGATAAGAAGTTGGCTTTTTCAGGGTTTCTTACTCATTTTTACAAGAAGCAAGGTGTTCAGATGCTTGAAGATGATGTGCTTCTACCTCCCTCGGAGAAATTTTGTGACAAGCGCTTGGTGTTCATGTCATACAAAGATAAGGGGAAGGCTAGTGACACTTTTAGGCTTTTTGGTGAGCACCATAAGCCATGTGTTGTGACAAGCACAAATCCTTTATCGGAGTGGGCCATGCAATTTCAAGAGGGGCTTATGTCTAAGATTGGAGAGATACTAAAGTGGTGGAATTAAGTGCTAAGGTGATACTTCAAGATGAGAAGATCAAGATTTTGGAAGACAAGTTTGCCTCTAGCAATTCATCCACTACAAAGCATTATGTGAGATCATCAACAAGAAGAACTTTCTTTGATGATGCTTGATCTTGAGGTATTTTTGTTTTCTTAACTTTTTGGCTCCATCTTATGTCAAAAATGGGGAGAAAGACAATGATAATAAAACCTCTATGCTAAGCTCTTAATCTTAGGATTTGTTTTGTTTTAGGTAGTTTTTGGGTATATTTTGTTTTATTTCATTTGGTATCTTGAATTCTTGGTTTGTAATATTTGGATATTGATAATTGTTAATAGCCAAAATTGGCTAAGGACCAAAGGAAAATTTTCCACCTCCCAGACCTGGTTCCATACCCGAGAGTTTCCACTAGGAGACCTCTCTATCCAGAGCTGAACTACTATACCACCCCAGGAACAAGGACGAGCTCCGGAAACATCCGGGATAGAGCCCGGAACGATCAGATCTAGCCCGCATCACCAAAGCTAGAAGCTCCCCGAAGTCGAGGTCACCTCGCAAACGCTCCAGAGACTCGCATGTACCTCGATTAACACAGAAGAATGTCCCTAAAAGGCCGTACCTAGCTTTGAAAGATCAGGGGAAGCCATACCTAGCTTCGAAAGGGTCAAGGGAAGCCAGACCTGGCTCCAAGCTGGATGAAACTTCTCAGATATCAAGGTCAGAACACTAATCAACCTCACTGGTTGGTGCACCACACCATGCCATATTCAACGACCTCTATAAAGGATCATGCTAAAAGGATACGAGGGATACACTGAATCATATCTCGAAACTGTTACCTATATGCAGAACAAGTAATAGAATCCAAAAAGGGAAATAAGCTGATCTCCACCACGATACTCTCAATTCGGCAAAGTCAATGACATTAAAACGAGAAATCCCGCCTGATAAGGAGAGGAGAGACTGAGAAAATCAAGGGGAGAATCAGTCTGTTTGACCTACAAACTATGTATAAATAGAAAAGAAAGAAAATGAAAAAGAGGAGACTACTATTCGACAGGCATACGACAAACATTCAACTATACCCTAGAGAGAAATTTGTATATCATACACGTTCAATAAAGAAAATATTATTATTCTCTTTTGGATGTTAAACTGTATCATTGTTCTTTCATTGTTCTTGATCATTTCGAAACACATTGTTGACATATACGATCAATCTTGGCCACCACCTACGTGGTAGTGGTCTTGAGGGTGTTAACTGAGATTTCTCACCTTGAGCAAAATTTCCGTTAACAATAATATTTGGTTAATGGATAGTATGCATGTATTTAGGTGGAGACATGTGTATCCATTTGAACTTCAAGTGATATGTATCTAAATATTATCTTGCCATATATATGTATGTTTCTCTTGTATATGTCTTGTGTTTCAAGATGATTTTAGGTGGTGACAAGAGAAGACTACATTGAAGAATTCAAGACTTGATGAAGATTAGTCTAAGGGAACTATCTCATTGAAATGTGAGGGTGTGACTTGTGACCAAACTTCATTGAGTGTGTTTTAGTATTTGTATAGGAGTTTTGACATAGAGTTTGCCAAAGGGGGAGATTGTTAAGTCTTTGAGTTTTGTATTGGCATAATTCTATATCAAAACGACATTTACTTTGTATTGATTAGTTATCTAGGATTTGTTGATAATCAAGCTTCAAGGAAGATTGGACAACATTCAAGCAAAGTGGTGGCTACAAGAAGAACAAAGCTATGTTGCTTAGCAAAAGGTATATCGAGACCTCTTTCCTCTTGCAAGGCCTAGGCACACACATACATTGTATCCATTTGTGTCCCTGCATCGATGTGCGTAATTTTATTAAACACAATACACACACTTATACTTTTATGCACATGCATTAGACTTAAAGTTAACATTTTCATAAATTGCATGTTCTAGGACTAGTTCTAGGAAATAGCATACTTGTGTGCCCTTATGTTTATTTGTTTTTGTTTATATGTTATTGAACTTGATTTTGAGTTTATATAATTCCTCACTGAGTTCTGGTTGTTTCAGTTACTCATTCATTAAGTTTAGAATTCAAATTCGGTGGTTAAGAAATTTTCCGTGATTTTATCATACATGGTTTTCGTCATTGATTTTCAAGTTGAATTCTATATTTTTTGTGAAAGTTTTCTTGATGACTTTTGTAAGTGAGGGAGTCTTAGTTTGTATCCGAAAACGGATTCGAAAGCATAGTTCGGAGGCCAGGAGAACGGTCGAAGAAAAAAAAGGTGTGCGAGGGGAGTTGAAGGCCAAAATGGAGGGCCATTGCAACTCACCCCGTGGAGGCCACTGGCCTCCACGAGAAGTAGAGGCCATGCATCTCCACGGGAAGTAGAGATGGCACCCTCCAATTGGTCTTTCAAATCCTTCTTGTTTCCCTCCTTTAAATTCTCCATTTTCCCTCCCATTTCATTCAAGAAGAAAAATTGAAAAAACTTGTGCAGAATTTTCTCTCCAATTTTCCCAACTTCCAAACACCATAACTTTCTCATTCGGAGTCTGAATCGAGTGATTCGAATTGGAGAATCTTTGCCTATTAGTTCTCTATCATTTCCACAAGAGTTTGGAGTCATTTGATTGAATTTTCTGAATTTTCTGGTAGATATACTCACAAAATCGTGACAACATAGTTTTTCATCAAGATATTGATTTCTATTTTGTTATTGATCTTCAAGTCTTCAATTACCTTGGGTTTTCTTCTCATTTATATATATATATATATATGTGTGTGTGTGTGTATGTTTTTTGTGTAATCATTGATTAGAGAAATGATCTCTAATAAAGCTAGTTTGAGCTTCAATTGATTAACATGTTGAGTTATATTTTTCTAAATCTATATTTTCACATGTTTGAGATGTTGTATTGTGCTAGCTTCAAATCTAGGACTATCTTGTGTGTTTATTGACTTGATTTTATTGATTGATAGTCTTCTTATTTTAAATTGAAGATTTATTGAAATAGCATATTTGATTGATGATTTAGTGCTTGATTGGATTTAATTGATTATCTTGAGAATCTAAGCTTTATTATTTTACTAGAGATGTAAATTTGATTTTATCAAATTAATTCTAGCATTTTTATGTGATTGAACAAAATCTAGATTTTTGTGTGTTAGGTGTTTCACATACTCTAGGTTGTTTGTTCATGTTACAAGATCTAGATATAATTGATTTGTGCTTTTGTTGATTAATATCTAGTTCTTCATGTTTTGTGCATAATCCACACATTTCATATGTACATGCATCATTGAGTGTGATTGCATTGTTTTTAGGATTGTAAACTAGAATACATATGATATGTGCATATTGATTCAATTCTAGTTTCCACGGGATATATTGATCATATATACTATGTTGTGCGTGTTTGCATCATTTGCATTCACTTAGATCATTTACCTTGCAAAAGGTTGGAAGTCTCATTTCTTAGAGTGATTCTTTGAATTGAGCAACGGAAGTCACATATTTGGAGAGGGGATCCTTAACTTGTGCAATTGGAAGTCTCGATTAGGATTTGGGTGATCCGGATAGTTGAGCATTGGAAGTCTCGACTAGGATCGGGGTGATCCAGATAGTTGAGCATTAGAAGTCTTGGCTAGGATTGGGGTGATCCAGATAGCTAAGCATTGGAAGTCACATTTTGGAGAGGGGATCTTCAATTTGTGCATGGAAGTCTCGACTAGGATTGGGGTGATCCGGATGGTTAAGCAAGGAGTCATCTCTTTCATTGTGTAGGGTTGAAGGGTAGATTTCTAGGTGAAGAGGTCACTTGAGAGATTGTATCTGTTAACGGAAATTTCGCTCGGGATGAGAAATCTCAGTTAACGCCCTCGAGACCACTACCACGTAGGTGGTGGCCAAGATTTATTGTATGTGTAGCAATGATTTATAAAATGACAAGGAATGATGATACCATTCATCCAAAAGAAAGCAAGAATATTTTTATTGAACGTGCATGGTATACAAATAAAGAAATTCTTTTATCTTTGCTCTCAACTCTCTCTAGGGAGTGGTTGATTGTTTGTCGTATGCCTGTCGAATAGTAGTCTCCTCTTTTTCATTTCCTTTCTTTTCTATTTATACATAGTTTGTAGGTCACACAGACTGATTCTCCCCATGGTTTACTCAGTCTCTCCCCTCCTTATCGGGCGGGATTTCTCATTTTAATGTCATTGACTTTGCCGAATTGAGAGTATCGTGGTGGAGATCAGTTTGTTTCCTTTTTGGATTCTATTACTTGTTCTGCATATAGGTAACGTTTCCAGATGTGATTTAGTGTATCCCTCGTATCCTTTCAGCATGATCCTTTATAGAGGTCGTTGAATATGGCATGGTGTGGTGCACCAACCAGTGAGGTTGATTAGTGTTCTGACCTTGATATCTAAGAAGTTTCATCCAGCTTGGAGCCAGATCTAGCTTCCCTTGACCCTTTCAAAGCTAGGTATGGCTTCCCCTGACCTTTCGAAGCTAGGTGTGGCTTTCCTTGACCTTTCGATGCTAGGTGCGGCCTTCTAGGGACATTCTTCTGTGTTAATCGAGGTACAGGCGAGTCTCTGGAGCATTTACGAGGTGACCTCGACTTCGGGGAGCTTCTAGTTTTGGTAATGCAGGGCTAGATCTGATCGTTTCGGGCTCTATCCCGGATGTTTCCGGAGCCCGTCCTTGTTCCTGGGGTGGTATCGTAGTTCGGCTCTGGATAGAGAGGTCTCCTGGTGGAAACTCTCGGGTATGGAACCAGGTCTGGGAGGTGGAAAATTTTCCTTTGGTCCTTAGCCAATTTTGGCTATTAACAGAAGTCCCCTCTGACTTGAACACCAGTCGTCGAGCTCGAGGTTGGGGTCAGTTTTTACTTTATTTGGGAAATCTTCCTCTTTTTACCGTTACCAAAATATTGGGGAAATTTCTTCATTTGAGTGACGTGATGCGAACCGACTAATTTATCTTCGAATTATTCTGATTGCGTTACGGCAGTCCCCGAGATTTTTTACAGTTACCAGAATCTTGGGGAGATCTTCCTCTTAACTGCGTAAGTGATGTGGCGTGAGATGATTAGCCCGCTTTTGAGTTTAATCCGGTTACGTTACTGTAGTCCCCGAGATTTTTTACCGTTACCAAACGAGTATCTCGGTAGCTCGTGCTGTTGCCCTCCTGCTTATATATATGTTTATTTTCCTCCTCCTCTTCCTCACATCTCTTCGAGCTAAAATTTTTTACTGAGAAATATTTCCATAGCTTTTCCTCCAAGCTTGCTTTTTTCTTCATTCTTCATCCTTTTTAGCTTTTACAATGTCGAAAAACAGTCGCGACTCAGCTGATTCCATAATCGACGGCGAGGAGGTCGTCAGTTTTACTCAGAGGAAGCAGGCTAGGAGGAGTTCTGACGGCGACGATTCCCCGCCCACCTCGCAACGTCAGCGATCGAGTAGGAATGTATCCATCGGGACTGGGTTCTCCAACCATCCTGACCACCCTTTGGATATCGTCAACTGAAGATTCTGACAAATAAGCGGACGGTGGCAGCCGCGAAGGAGCGTCGGGTCTCGGCTCCTGGTCCCCTTGTGGAGAGGCTCTCTCCTTACGATTTCCGGGTTATCCCAGATTCCACTGTTGACCCGGTGTCGATTGTCCGCTTGAGGTCAAAGTTTGGCATCCCGACAGTGTATCCATCTCGGTGCCTCCCAAAAATTACGAGTTCTTCAACCCCCCTAAAGGCGTGCTTCCGATTCATATGGCCACTCTTGAGAACGGGGTCAGGACTTCCCCTCCATCTGACTCTTCGGCGGGCTCTCAACGCCATCCAGTTCACTCCCCTCCAGTTGCCGACGGGCTTCTAGAGGCATCTGATTGGTTTCCTTGTATTATGGAGGGAACAATGCCAGATGAGTAAGGTGACGAGGGAGCCGGGTGCAAAGGAGCTGGCCTATCTCTTCCAGATTGGGAGCCTATCTGGGGCTCCTCGAGGCCTAGTTCTATGCCAAGGCCAAGAACAAGCTCAACTTCATCGTTCCTAGTGCCTCGAAGAAGGACCCCGCGTGGAAAGAAGAATGGATCCTGGCGGGGGATGACTGGGGGAGCTCGATTTTCATCGGAGGGCATGAATTTGAGGTTCCCACGGCTTTCAGTGACAAGCCCTCATGGGACCGGGACTCCCTGCCTTCTGAGTCCGAAGCCTTTTAAAGGCTATTCTAGCCCGGAATTATTTGAATCTGAAGTTCCCTACTGCTGAAGCTTTTGATCCTCGTAGGGTGAACAAATATTTGCGGATTTCAGACGATATTCCTCGTAAGTGTCATTGAGTTGCTTCGCCTTATTACTCAGCTTGGTTCTAACATTTTCTTTTTTTAATCTGCTTATTCACAGTTTTTGTCGTGGAACCGGCCACCCGTCACGTCTCACGCTCTCCTTAAGGTGGAGTTTCTCTTCCCTTCTCTAGGGTCGAACCTGCTCTGGCTTCATCTATCTCTCCGGCTGGGTCTAAGATGGCCACTCTTGACTCGCGGGCTTTCCGGGCTTTGGGTAAAGCTCCCCAGGTGGTTGGCTCAGCTGCTTCTTTCCCTCCGGTCGTGGCCGCTAAAGTTGCTACCCCTTCGACTCAAACACCTGATTCCGCTGCGCTTCCAACAGCCAAAGTTTCGGAGGTTTCTGGGAAAGGTGTTGGTTCTGGGAAAGGTGTCGCGAGGGTTCCTTCCAGCCGCTCCCGGCCTCAGTCGAGCTTGACAGGGCGGGATGAGGTCCTGGAGCAATTCATAGCATCCTGTCCGGGTGGCGGGATCTCCAAGATGGTTTCCATGCCTGTGGATGTCCTTATAACCAAGGGGTCTGCTATTTTAGCTGAGGTAATTGTATTTTCTTCGTGCTACTCTTGTTAATTCGTTCAGTTTCTAACTCAGGTTCTGTATTTTGTAGGCCTTCAAGTTCAATGTTGCGATGGGCCAGCAAGTAGCCCTCCTCCGCGACCGGGCTGCAAAAGCCTGAAGCAGAGAAAGCCGGGGAACTGCTCAAGCAGGCTCGGTCTTTAGTGGAAGAGGTGACTTCATGTAGGGAAAAATTGCTTAAAACCGCAGCGGAAGGTGAAAATAATTTTCGTATAGTTTCAAATTTTTCTAAAAGATTTGAACCTTAACCCTTTAATTAATTAAACTCAAATATACGGTTAGAGTTAAATACCTCTTGTCGCGTGATCCGATTGAATTACGTCGATGGTAATCCGCAAGATCTTCAATCCTAGCACGTACGTGAATCACCTAGGAGCGTGATCTCCCTTTTTCTTTGAATTGCTTACCTTAGAATGGATATATGGAATTTCTGATCTTGATCTTCAATAGTAAAACACCAAGAGCCTAAAAAAATAGTTCCGGTCACTTTTGAATTCACAATCAATATGATTGAAACTCGCGTAACCCTAAATCGAAAGTGTGCACAAAACCTTTTGATGTTAAAGGCTTGTAAGTGCACTATCGAATGAGAACTTATTTTCTTTTTCTCTCTTGGCCGAAAATCTATGTGTATAGAGTAGGATTTTTTATTTTCAAAACAAACAAAAATCTCTCTCTCTTTTTCTTCTTCTTGGCCGAAAATTCATAACCTTATATTTATAGGTTGGCCGAATTTTTTCCTTCACCAAGTAGGGTTGGCCGAATTCATTGAATTGGAAATCTAGGGTTGGTTAATTTCCTTACTTGAAAAGGAATTGTCCTTTTCCCTAATTCCTATCAATTCAGGAATCCTAACCCTTGTAGAACTAGTGGTGGCCGAATTCTTTGTATAATAAGGAGTGTATGTGGACTAAATCCTTACCACATTAAGACTCCTATCACTCAAAAGAATTCCAACCCTAATCCAACACATAGTATTTAATTTACTGATCAGGAAAAGATTTTGATTTAAACTATTAATTAATTAATTCCCATTTAATCAAAACAATAAAATAAAATAATATCTTGAGCTATTTTATTTAGCCTTGCCGCCCACACCATGTATATATGGGCCCAATATTATTTTTCTTATTTTATTTAATCCATTAGACTTTAAATAAAAGCCCACATGTGAACCAGACTTATTCTTACTAAAAGAAACAAGCCTACATGTCTCCTTTTAATATATTAATATAATAGTGCAGCCCATTAAATAAATAATAGACATATTATATTCTTAATATATTAAATGCAATTCTAGATGGACCCATAAATTGGCCCGGTAGAATATATCAAGTGATCCATGCAAGTACGTGTGGATTGTGGATCTTGGCGGGCTATCTAAATTTAAGCTTCAAAAGACATAACCTAATCACAATCAACAAATGATTCACTTAGGTCCGATCTATTAATTTTAACTCATTCGACTAAAGAGCTAAAATTGAACTCTTAAATAAAGATAGAATAAGGAGATGTTTCTCATTCATACCCTAGACAATCTTATAAGAGATGGTGTATCCTCGTGAATAATATCAGTAATCGCCAAGAGCTCATAGACCGCCTATAGCTCTCCAAGTTACCATATTTCCTCATATGACCACATTTTGAACTTGGATATTTTGACTTGTCCAGAAGCCATGTCTTCAATAATCATTATTGAAAACTCAACGTTGAGATTTAATATCCAATACCTCAAAACATCCATATGATGATATTATACTCTCATTTAATAAATGGAGCCATGATGTCCATATCTATAAATGAAGTCCTCTATCAATTAACAAATGAATACCACCAAACTATCGAGGATAGACTATGCTATATAATCGTACTCATTGATAGCTCAAATGATAACACTTGCAACCATAAGTCCATCATTTATCTCAGGATTTAGATAGACTCTCCGATTGTCCTGATAATGAAAAGACTTATATCTAGTGACGGTTCTAGATAAAGTATTTCATTGAGATCCAGTTTAATGCACCCAGTGCACTAGATTCTTTTACTCAAAAACCTTTCGATGATTTTAAACTCATCATAACTCATTTGATCCCACTCAAATGCTAGTAAAAGAATTCTACAACTTTATCAAGATAGTGGTGCCCAACCTTTAACTTAAGTTGTGAACGTTATTCAAGACTAACTAAAGAATTGTGTCTACCTCATACATATCCGGATGTACAAACAATTCTTCATATCTCATAGTCCTTTGACCTTATGATTATTTACCTTGACAATTATAATTATAAATGCTATAAGATTTTGCAGAATCAGAAATCACTTTATTTATATGAAAAGATTGTCAATTACAATATTACACTCTTGCTATGGAGCATAATCCTAACAATCTCCCACTTGCGCTATAGCAAATGTGTCATATCTCTCATTCCCATGTTCTCTAGGTGCCCATCAAAACTCTTCTGAGGTAGAGCCTTTGTGAAGGGATCTGCTAGATTTTCTGCCGACGCGATTTTGGTAATCGTCACGTCTCCCCTATGAACAATCTCCCTTAAAAGATGATACTTTCTTTCAATGTGTTTTCCTCTCTTATGACTTCTTGGTTCTTTCGAATTAGCCACTGCTCCACTGTTGTCACAGTAGATAGTGATCTGCTTATTCGCACTAGGAACTACTTCTAAGTCAATCAAGAATTGGCGAAGCCAAACAGCCTCCTTGGCAGCTTCGCATGCAACTACATACTCTGCTTCCATGGTGGAGTCAGTAATACAAGATTGCTTGATACTCTTCCAAATGACTGCTCCTCCTCCAAGAGTAAACACAGATCCTGATGTGGATTTTCTAGAGTCAGAATCCGATTGGAAATCAGAATCTGTATACCCAACGGGGATTAAATCCCCTCCAGAGTATACAAGCATATTATCTTTCATTCTCCTAAGATATTTGAAAATATGCTTGACTGCCGTCCAGTGATCAGGACCAGGTTTCGATTGAAACCTGCTAACTATGCCAACAGCAAAACAAATATCTGGTCTAGTACAGAGCATTGCATACATGAGACTTCCAACTGCCGAGGCATATGGAATTCTACTCATGAATTGCTCTTCATGCTCATTCTTAGGAACTTGTTCCTTAGAAAGTTTGATTCCATGCCTAAAAGGTAACATACCTTTCTTGGATTCTTGCATGGAAAACCTAGACAAGATTTTGTCTATGTATGAAGCTTGGGATAGTGCAATCGTTTTATTCTTTCTATCCCTTATTACTTGGATACCTAGAATAAAACTTGCTTCTCCTAAGTCCTTCATATCAAATTGTTTTGCTAACCATTCTTTTACTGATGTCAATACTCCCACATCATTTCCAATGAGTAATATATCATCTACGTAAAGAATAAGGAAAACCAACTTGTCACCTTTGATCCTTTTGTATACACAAGGCTCTTCAAGGTTCTGTAAAAATCCAAAACCTTTTGCAGCTTGGTCGAACCTTATATTCCAGGATCTGGATGCTTGCTTTAATCCATAAATTGATTTCTGCAACTTGCATACCTTTTCCATTTGGCCCTTTTCAATGAATCCTTCTGGTTGCATCATATAGATGCTTTCGTCAAGAGTTCCATTAAGGAAAGCTTTCTTGACGTCCATTTGCTAAATCTCTAAATCTAAAGATGCTGCAATGGATAAGAGTATCCTAATGGATTTAAGCATGGCCACAGGAGAGAAGGTTTCCTCGTAATCGATACCTTCTTTCTGTGTGTAACCTTTAGCTACCAATCTAGCTTTAAAAGTTTCCACCTTTCCATCCATACCTCTTTTCCTCTTGTATACCCACTTGCACCCAATGAGTTTTATCCCTTTAGGCAAGTCTACAAGGGACCAGACTTTGTTATCGAACATGGATTCAATCTCAGATTGCATTGCCTTTTGCTAATGGTGACAATCAACATCCTCCATTGCTTCTTTGTACGTGTAGGGATCATCGTTGTCAGGGAGATTCTCAACAGATTCTCCTAGACCGATGTATCTTTCAGGTTGGGTTCTAACCCTCCCACTACGACGAGGAATGGTAGGTTGTTGATTTTGTGTTGGAGTGGAAATTACCATTGGGTTAGGTTGTGAAACCTCTTGTAGAATTGTATCTCCTGACATATCATTCAGGACAATTCTACTTTTGGGCACAAAATTATTCATATAGTCCTTTTCTAGAAATGAAGCATTTGTTGAAACAAATACTTTTAGATCATTAGGACTATAGAAATAATATCCTTTAGTTCCTTTTGGATACCCCACAAATATGCATGTTTCCGAACAGGACTCCATCTTTTCTGTCTTTCCTTTTAACACATGTGCAGGACAACCAAATATCCTTATGTGTTGTAAACTAGGCTTTCGCCCAGTCCACAACTCATATGGTGTTCCAGGAACCGACTTCGATGGTACCACGTTTAGAATATATATTGCAGTTTGTAGAGCATATCCCCAAAAAGAAATAAGAAGTGTTGAATAACTCAACATAGACCTAACCATGTTTAAAAGAGTTCTATTTCTCCTTTCTGCTACCCTATTTTGTTGAGGTGTACCTGGTGCAGAAAACTGAGAAACTATCCCATTATCAATAAGATATTGCTGAAACTCACCAGATAGATATTCTCCACCACGATCAGATCTCAAGATTTTTATGCGTTTCTCAAGCTGATTTTCTACTTCAGCTTTGAATGCTTTGAACATGTCAAAAGCATCCAACTTATGTCTCATGAGATACACATAACCAAATCTTGAGTAATCATCTGTGAAGGTGATGAAGTACTCATATCCACCTTTAGCTTGAATGCTCATGGGACCACATACATCAGTGTGTATTAGTCCTAAACATTCAGTGGCTCTTGCACCTTTGGTATTGAATGGCCTTTTGGTCATTTTACCTTCCAAACAAGATTCACAAGTTGGTAGATCATCAACCTTTAAGTCACTTAAAGGTCCGTCACATACCAATCTTTTAATCCTATTAAGGTTAATGTGACATAGGCGTAAATGCCAAAGGTAGGTTTCATCTTTTGATAATTTTACTCTTTTATGATTAGGATCCGTTATTTCTGTGTCTAACGAGTGAGAGATATTTCTATGCAAAAAGAATAGACCGTTTTCCAATGTACCTTTGCAAACAATTTTGTCATTCTTACTAATAATAAAAGCTTTATTAAAAGTAACCGAATATCCAAATTTATTTAAACAAGAAACTGAAATTAAATTCCTCTTGAATTTTGAACTTGGATATTTTGACTTGTCCAGAAGCCATGTCTTCAATAATCATTATTGAAAACTCAACGTTGAGATTTAATATCCAATACCTCAAAACATCCATATGATGATATTATACTCTCATTTAATAAATGGAGCCACGATGTCCATATCTGTAAATGAAGTCCTCTATCGATTAACAAATGAATACCACCAAACTATCGAGGATAGACTATGCTATATAATCGTACTCATTGATAGCTCAAATGATAACACTTGCAACCATAAGTCCATCATTTATCTCAGGATTTAGATAGACTCTCCGATTGTCCTGATAATGAAAAGACTTATATCTAGTGACGGTTCTAGATAAAGTATTTCATTGTGATCCAGTTCAATGCACCCAGTGCACTAGATTCTTTTACTCGAAAACCTTTCGATGATTTTAGACTCATCATAACTCATTTGATCCCACTCAAATGCTAGTAAAAGAATTCTACAACTTTATCAAGATAGAGGTGCCCAACCTTTAACTTAAGTTGTGAACGTTATTCAAGACTAACTAAAGAATTGTGTCTACCTCATACATATCCGGATGTACAAACAATTCTTCATATCTCATAGTCTTTTGACCTTATGATTATTTACCTTGACAATTATAATTATAAATGCTATAAGATTTTGCAGAATCAAAAATCACTTTATTTATCTGAAAAGATTGTCAATTACAATATTACACTCTTGCTATTGAGCATAATCCTAACACTTCCAACCAGGGAAAGGTCGAGGTCGAGATGGCTGAGCTTCGCTGCGGTCATGAGAGGATGAAGCAATCTTATGATTAGGAGCGTCTTCAATCTCTCCGGCGGGCTAGGCAGCAGGATTCCTGGAGATCTGAGGCTAAGAAGTTGGACCTCGAGAACCAGTCTCTGATTACTCAGGTGACCAAGCTGCAAGCTGATGCGGAGACCTCCTTCAGCGACGGGTATTTCTATGCTTCCTTTCAGGCCGCGGAAGCTCTTCCTTATCCCTTTGATTTGTCATCCATTGCTGGCTGGGATAGACAGGAAATAATGCTCAAGGCGGCAGAGCTATCTCGCCCTGAAGGCGACAAGGTGGTCCCTTCGAGCCAAGCAGGAGCTGGGAAGCAGCCCGTTCAGACAGATCCTCCATTCTCTCTTCCTACCTTTACCACCTCAGGTCCTAGGGATTCTTCCAGTAAAGTGATGTCCTCTCGATCTGAGGAGGACCATTCAGGAGCTGGTGAAGAGGTTAAGAGCCCGTCTGAGGATCCCCCTTTAACAGAGATGGAGGTTGATAGGAGCCGGACGGGGTCCATTGCTGCCCTTCTTGACGCAGCTATCCCGCCTAAGGTTATGGACGTGATAAATGAGGTTTTAGAGGAAGATCCTGCTGATCAACCGATGGAGCCTCTAAATGGAGGAGCGGTCGGCGAGGATAACCCAGATGGACAGCTATCTGTAGAGAGGGTTGATGGGGGAGATCAGCAAGAAGGGGAGGGCCAGCGGAAGGGAGCCAAGAGAGTCCCAAGGCTTGAAGCAGTTCATCATGACTTGTTTTTGATTGCCCGGAAAAGGGGGTGGGCGCCCCGTTTTGCCCTTATTAGCTTTTTTTTTGGTAGCCCGAGTTCGGGGGTTGGGCTCCCTATTTTGTGGATATAGCCTTATCGGGGGATAGGCTCCCCTTGTCCTTAATGAGAAATCGAATCGCTTTTGAGAACTTTTATTTTATTTCTGGTCTTGAATTGGATCCAGAGTAGCATCTGTAGCAACAATTAAGATTCGTGTAGGGAATTATGATGATTTTAATCCTGCACACGAAAGCAAACATTATATATATATATATATATATATTTATATGGGGTGATAGCCCAACCGAGACATCAGGAGAGCTACTTAGCTATTTCCTAGTTTTTGAGATCTGGAAGGCAACTATGCTCTTACACTCAGATCTTTCTTGGGGGTGGTAGCCCGACCAAGGCATCAAGAAGGCTATCGAGCTATTTCCTGGTCTCGAGATCTGGAGGGCAATTATGCTCTTACACTCAGATCCTTCTTGGGGGTGGTAGCCCGACCAAGGCATTAGGAGAGCTGTCGAGCTATTTCCTGGTCTCGAGATCTGGGGGGCAACTATGCTCTTACACTCAGATCCTTCTTGGGGGTGGTAGCCCGACCAAGGCATCAGGAGGGCTATCGAGCTATTTCCTAGTCTCGAGATCTGGAGGGCAACTATGCTCTTACACTCAGATCCCTCTTGGGGGTGGTAGCCCGACCAAGGCATCAGGAGGGTTGTTGAGCTATTTCCTGGTATCGAGATCTGGGGGGCAACTATGCTCTTACACTCAGATCTTTCTTGGGGGTGGTAGCCCGACCAAGGCATCAGGAGGGCTATCGAGCTATTTCCTGGTCTCGAGATCTGAAGGGCAACTATGCTCTTACACTCAGATCCTTCTTGGGGGTGGTAGCCTGACCAAGGCATCAGGAGGGCTATTCAGCTATTTCCTAGTCTCGAGATCTGAAGGGCAACTATGCTCTTACACTCAGATCCTTCTTGGGGGTTGTAGCCCGACCAAGGCATCAAGAGGGCTGTCGAGCTATTTTCTGGTCTCGAGATCTGGAGGGCAACTATGCTCTTACACTCAGATCCTTCTTGGGGGTGGTAGCCCGACCAAGGCATCAGAAGGGCTATTCAGCTATTTCCTAGTCTCGAAATGTTTATGTTGAGTTTCTCATACAAGGGTGTAGTCACTAATGTTGAACATAGTTGGAGACAAAGATGGAAGAGAAAAGGAAAATGACTTTTATTGATGATCGAGATGTAGTACATCTTTATTAGGGTCGGTAATGAAAGCTAAGTGGGGGTAGTCTACTGGAGAACTCCATTCAAGGGTAGAATTTCCTCAAATGATCTGTATTCCAAGTGTGGTCAATGGATCGTCTGTCCATGTCTTCTAGTTTATAAGCTCCATTGCGAACAACTAGCTTTATCAAATATGGCCCTTCCCAATTGGGACTTAAGACTCCATCCGACCTTTTTCAAGTGTTCAGGGTCACCTTCCTAAGTACCAGATCCCCTTCTTTGAATTTCTGGGCTCTGACCTTTTGGTTGAAGTATCTAGCGATCTTGCTCTGGTAGATCGCTACTTTCTCTACTACCAGGTCTTGTTTTTCTTCTAAGAGGTCTAGATTAGCCCGGAGCTTGAATTCGTTGCTTTCAGGCTTAAAGTGCTGTACCCTGAACTAGGTCAACTTATGCTCGATGGGGAGGACTGCTTCAACTCCAAAAGCCAGGGAATAAGGTGTCTCCCCGGTAGCTGTTCTTTTTGTAGTCCGGTATGCCCAGAGGACCTCTGGTAGCTCTTCGACCCACTTGCCTTTCTTCTGCTGTAGCTTCTTCTTCAGAAGTTTCTTGATAGTCTTTTTGGTGGATTCTACCAGCCCGTTAGTCTGGGGATGAGCAACGGAAGCGAGTCTGAGGTCGATCCCCAATCCCTTGCAAAAGTCTTTGAAGCGGGCGTTGTCGAATTGCTTTCCTAGGTCGGCTATAATGATGAGAGGGGTCCCTAATCTGTATACCACGTTAGTCTTGATGAACTTGGTTCTATTCTTTTCTGATATTCGAGAAAGAGGTCCTGCCTCAACCCATCTTGTGAAGTAGTCGATAGCCATAATATCATGTTTCATCTGTCCTGGAGCGGAAGAAAGTGGCCCAATTAGGTCGATTCCCCACATGGCAAAGGGGTAAGGTGAACTGAGGGACGACAGTCGCTCGGGTGGCTGGTGGTTAAAGTTTGAAGTTCTTTGACAAGGTTCGCAAGATTGCACAAAACTCTTTGCATCTTGATGAATGGTTGGCCAATAGTACCCCATACGAAGCACCTGATAGGCTAGAGCTTCCCCACCTATGTGGTTCCCACAGTCCCCAGAGTGGACCTCTCTCAATGCCCACTTAGCATCATCGGGATGCAAGCACCTAAGTAAGGGGAGGGATCTGCCCCTCCTGTAGAGGTATCCGTCCACCATATAGTATCAAACTGAGAGTCTCTTAATTCTTCGGGCTTGGTCAGGCCCTTCGAGAAGCTCTCCTTCAAGGAGGTAGGTGACAATTGGGTCCATCCAGCAAGGTAGGCGATCCAGGGAACAAATTTCTCCATTTGTGGCTATGCTTGGCTGGGAGATTACTTGGAGGGGAATTCCCCATGGTAGGGACTGGCCTCCATTCGCCGCTATTTTAGCCAGAACATCTGCGCGATGGTTTTGGTGTCGAAGCACTTGATCGATCTTGAGTCCCTTAAATTTGCTTTTTAGCAGCCGAGCTAGATTTAGGTAGGCAGCCATATTATCTCCCCTTACCTGGTAGACCCCAGTCACCTGGTTTACAACAAGCAATGAATCGCTCTTGATCTGCAGGTAGTCGGCCTTTAGTTCAATGGCTACCTTCATCCCGGCTAGGAGGGCTTCATATTCTGCTTCGTTGTTGGTAGCTTTAAACTCGAATCTAAAACAGTGACAGAATTTGGTCCCCTCCGGATCTATTAAAACTATGCCAACTCCTCCCCCGGCTTGCCCGGATGCTCCATCTGAAAAGAGGATCCATGGCTTACAGCCTTGCGGCCTATTTTCGACCTCGAATATCTTCTCAGGGACCTCATTTGATACTGAGGGATCATCTGGATCAGGGATCGCTGAGAATTCTGCCACGAAGTCTGCCAAAGCCTGTGCCTTAACCGTAGTCCGGGGCTTATACTTTAGGTCGAACTGAGTGAGCTCTAGTGCCCATAAGACTAGCCTTCCTGACACGTTTTGTCTTTGCAAGAATTGGCGGAGGGGTTGGTCTGTCACCACTGCTATTGTGTGAGCTTGAAAATAGGGACGGAGTTTCCTCGCTGAGATCACCAGAGCATTAGCGAGCTTTTCCAGGAGAATGTAATTCCTTTCTGATTTGGTCAAAGCATGACTCACATAGTATATGGGTCTTTGAAAACCATCGCTACAATCCTTGGCCAAAGCCCCGCTTACTGCAGTTTCTGATACGGCTAGGTAGATCTGCAACTCATCTCCGAGAACCGACTTGACTAACAATGGGGGGCTTGTTAGGTACTCTTTCAAAGCTTGAAACGCATGTTTGCTCTCCTGGCTCCATTTCATGTTCTTCCCTTGTTTGATGGCCTTGAAGAAAGGGAGACATTTATCGGTGGAGCGAGAGATAAATATGTTGAGTGCCGCCACCCGTCCAGTCAGAATCTGTACTTGCTTAAGCGAGGTCGGGGATTCCAGGTCCAAGATAGCTTTGATTTTTTCTAGGTTGGCTTCTATACCTCTCTCATGAACCATGAAGCCCAGAAACTTCCCTGCCGTTACCCCAAAGGCACATTTGGAGGGGTTCAAACGCATCTGGTTTTCCCTCAGTATGAGGAAGGTTTTGCGAAAGTCTTCCTGATGTCCCTTTGTGGTTGGGGATTTCGTGATCATGTCGTCGATATACACTTCCATCGTCATTCCTATCTCGGGCTTGAACAGTTTGTTAACCAGCCGCTGGTATGTGGCCCCCGCATTCTTCAAACCAAACGGCATCACCTTGTAGCAGTATAAGCCCTATCCAGAATTGAAACTGGTCTTATCTTGGTCAGCCGGGTGCATTTTAATTTGGTTGTATCCTGAGAATGCGTCCATAAAACTCAAAAGTTTATATCCAGATGTGGAGTCAACCAGCTGGTCGATCTTTGGTAAAGGAAAACTGTCTTCCGGACAAGCCCGGTTGAGGTCGGTGTAATCGACACACATACGCCATTTCCCATTCGCCTTCGTGACCATGACCACATTGGCGATCCATTCGGGGTAACGCACTTCTCTGACGAACCCTGCTTTGATCAATTTATCAACCTCTTCCTGCACCGCCGCGTTCCTATCAGCGTTGAAGTGACGCCTCTTCTGCTTGACGGGCTTAACTGTTGGATCTACTGCTAGTCGGTGGGTGACCAACGATGCCAAGATTCCAGGCATTTCATCATGGTTCCAGGCGAAGACGTCGCTGAATTCCCTAAGAAGGTCAATCAGTCCTCTTTTTACTTCTAGATCAAGGGTAGCTCCGACCTTGACGACCTTGGAGGGATCGTCATTCCTGATAGGTATCTCTTCTAGTTTATCTACGGGCTGCCCGCTGGCCCATTCCTTACTCCGTTCTTCCTCGTAGGGCATAATAGGTTCGCTCTCCGGATGCCCAGGATGTTCCGCGGGCTCCTTCTCCTCCTGGATTATCCGGGACGTATTCCTGTCTTCCTTGACTAATGTCACCTGTACACACTGTTTCGCTAGGGCTGTAGGATTGGCAGATATTGTGTAGCATTTCCTGGCTTCCTGCTGGTCTCCGCGTACCTCTCCTACTTTGGTTCCAACTGGGAATTTCAAGACGTTGTGGTATATGGACAAGACTCCCTTCAAGGAGGACAGGAAAGGTCTCCCTAGGATGGCGTTGTAGGCCGATGGGGTGTCCACCACAACAAAGTCAGTCATAACATTCTGTTGGAGCGGGGTGACCCCGATGATTACTGGGAGGATCATTGACCCCATTAGTATGATCGAGTCCCCAGTGAAACTGTAAAGCAGAGTGGTACAGCTGTTGTAACAACGTTGCTTCAGGTTCAATTTTTCCATGGTATCCTTGAAGAGGATATCTACACTGCTACCTGTATCCACGAGCACGCGATGGACCAGACAGTTGGCGATCTGTATCGTGATTACCATAGGATCATCATGAGGTTGCACAGTGTTAAAGACATATGCTTCAGTGAATACGATCTGTGCTGATTGGGAGGGCTCTGTCGGGTTCTGGCGGACTTCAAAGATCCCTCGGCTTTCTCTGATGCGGGGAACCTTTCTTGCGTGGTTTTTCCGAGAGTTATTGGAAACGCCATCCAGTGTAGGACCTCCGCTGATAGTGTGTATCACCTGGATCTGTTGCATTAAGTCATCCTGCTCCCCTTTCCTCTTTTCTGCGTCCTCACGGATTTCATCTTGTACCTCCCTTCTAGTCCTGATATTATCTCTGACCTGTTGTAAGAATTCAATCAGGCATCCTCCCCTTATCAGGGCCTCAATCTGGTTGCGTAAATTATAGCACTCTGAGGTGTTGTGGCCCACGTCTTCGTGGAAGTCGCAGTACTTGTACCGGCTTCTCCTGTCAACTGGGGCCTTCATGGGAGCGGGCTTTTGGAGCAACCCTTTATCTCGTATGGCAAGGTAGACTGTTTCCCTAGAAGCATTCAAAGGGGTGTAGTAGTCATACCCTTTTTCCCCTTGCATTACTGGAGCCACAGTCCTGGGAGGCGGGGAAGCCCGGGGAGGGGTTCATTTTGCTGGATATCTTTCTGGCCTATGCAGAGGAGCAAGGAGGTGATAGGTCGACCTGTTGGGAAGTTTATTCTGAGTTTTCTGCACTGGCTCAAATTTAGGGGCTTCTTTCTTCAGACGCTTTGCCGTTCTCATGTCGTCGTGTTCCATCTTGACCTTGAGTTGTTCGTCGATCTCGACCTGCTCAAGAGCCCGGTCGTAGGCCTCCTGGTAAGTCTCGGGAATTCTCTTGGCGAAGGAACGGAAAAGCTTTCTTGCCCATAGGTTTCACCTGAAGTTGGCAAGGGTTTCTGTTTCAGTGAAAACTCTCATTTGTATGACCTCCTTGTGAAATCGTTCCACGTACGATCGAAGAGTTTCACTCCGTTCCTAGATCACATATTGGAGGTGTATGGGATCTTTCAGGTGAGGTTTGACTCCTTGGAATTGTGACCAAAAATCTGTTGATAATTTCGTGAAAGAATCCACGCTACCAACGGGCAGTTTCCTGAACCAGGTTTTCGGGTAGTCGGTTAAGGTCGTTGGAAACATTCTACACATAGCTGCTCTAGTAGTGTTCTGGACCTCCCTCTATTGAACGAAGCTCTCTAGGTGGCTTAGAGGATCTTCCGTTCCAGAGAACTTATCTGCTGACATTTTGAATTTTGGGGGGAGCTCTGCTTCCCGGATCCTCCTAGTGAAAGGAGCGTTCATCTCGCTCAGGGGATCCTTTTTGTCCTCCTTATTCTTCCCCTTCCTTATCTGCTGGACCTCTTTTTATAGCTTTGCCAGCTGATCCCTCAGTTGCTTGTTCCCAGGTCTCTTCGAGTTAACCTCAGATTCCTCACTGTCGAATCTTTCTGATGAACTGGCAATTTCTATCCAGTCCTCCTCCTGGACATGATCCACTCGGGGAGTTTGTCTACTTTCCTCCTCTAGGGCCCGTGTAGTTCTCCTAGATGTAGTTGGATGAGATAGCCCTCGTGGCTTCTGGGTAAAAGCATATGCGGCAGACTTAACCTGCCTGGGTTGATATTGTGAAAGTCTTTTCGGAACTGGGGGCATGGGTCCCAGCCTATCCCGGATCGAACGTTGGGGCCCTGATCTATCTCGAGCCGGCTCTAGAAGAGGAGGTCCTAGGCGATCAAAAGCAGGTGGCCTAGCTCCGAGCCTGCTCGGCTCTCCCTGATCATTCAGGTTGGTTGGCTGGATCGTAATGCCTTTAGCGCGGAGGTGGACGCGGATGGATTCTACGAAGGCCGCCGCTTGTTGGTCGAGCGCTGCCTGGCTCACTATAGGGTGGCCAGTAGCCCGCGTATTGGTTGTCTGGATCGGAGCTTGACTACTATATCCAGACTTTCTCCCCTTTCTTGGGGCTTTTCGTGTTAGCCTCGCCGGAGGTTGCTCCGGGACTCTATGTTGGCCTTGGGAGGAGCGGAGCCTCATGGTTCCTGTAAAACAATGAAAATGTAAATGCAAATAATTGGTTAATTGGGTGTAGGGTGATTTCCCACAGACGGCGCCAGAAAGTGTTAACGGAAATTTCGCTCAGGATGAGAAATCTCAGTTAACGCCCTCGAGACCACTACCACGTAGGTGATGGCCAAGATTTATTTTATGTGTAGCAATGATTTATAAAATGACAAGGAATGATGATACCATTCATCCAAAAGAAAGCAAGAATATTTTTATTGAACGTGCATGGTATACAAATAAAGAAATTCTTTTATCTTTGATCTCAACTCTCTCTATGGAGTGGTTGATTGTTTGTCGTATGCCTGTCGAATAGTAGTCTCCTCTTTTTCATTTCCTTTCTTTTCTATTTATACATAGTTTGTAGGTCACACAGAATGATTCTCCCCTTAATTTTCTCAGTCTCTCCCCTCCTTATCGGGCGGGATTTCTCGTTTTAATGTCATTGACTTTGTCGAATTGAGAGTATCGTGGTGGAGATCAGTTTGTTTCCTTTTTAGATTCTATTACTTATTCTGCATATAGGTAACGTTTCCAGATGTGATTCAGTGTATCCCTTGTATCCTTTCAGCATGATCCTTTATAGAGGTCATTGACTATAGCCTGGTGTGGTGCACCAACAAGTGAGGTTGATTAGTGTTCTGACCTTGATATCTGAGAAGTTTCATCCAGCTTGGAGCCAGATATGGCTTCCCTTGACCCTTACGAAGCTAGGTGTGGCTTCCCCTGACCTTTCGAAGCTAGGTGTGGCTTTCCCTGACCTTTCGAAGCTAGGTGCGGCCTTCTAGGGACATTCTTCTGAGTTAATTGAGGTACAGGCGAGTCTCTGGAGCATTTGCGAGGTGACCTCGACTTTGGGGAGCATTCTAGTTTTGGTGATGCGGGCTAGATCTGATCGTTTCGGGCTCTATCCCGGATATTTCCGGAGCCCGTCCTTGTTCCTGGGGTGGTATCGTAGTTCGGCTCTGGATAGAGAGGTCTCCTGGTGGAAACTCTCGGGTATGGAACCAGGTCTAGGGAGGTGGAAAATTTTCCTTTGGTCCTTAGCCAATTTTGGCTATTAACAGTATCTTTTTATCTTACTAGTGAAAGGTGTTTGCCGGTGGTTGTGGTATCAACCCGTGGATGTTTCCTCTTAGGAGGTTTTACCACGTAGAAATCATGTGTTGATTTTTTCTATCCCTATCTCCTTATATTTGTGTATGTGTTGATATATATATATATCTTAGTTGCTATCTTTGTAATTAATAATCATATTATATCAACTTTGTATTTGTTGGAGCTTTTTGTATGAAAGCCTTGTTACAACTTGAGTTTGTATCACATACATGTTATAGCTTATATTGACCTTGTTTGAACAAGCATATCTTTAATTGAATTGATATTGCTTGTGCTTGTTTTTGGAGTGTGATACAAGCTGCTTAGAGGGACAAACTTGTGTTTGTTTTAAGGGAGCAAAAAAGGTGTAGTAACCTATTCAACCCCCCCCCCCCCCCCCCCCCCCCCCCTAGGTTAGCTTAAGGCAAATTAACCGTGTTTGTCTTTTCACTTGACAACTGACCAAGGACTTTATTGCTATAGAGTGATGCCCTTCGGCCTCAAAAATTCTGAGGTGACTTACCAAAGGCTGGTAAACAAGGTGTTTGTCCGACAGATCGGTAGAAATATGGAGGCGTACGTAGACGACATGCTAACAAAAAACATTACCGTTGAAAGGCACGCAGTAGATCAAAGGGAGACGTTCGAAGTGTTGAGAAAATACAGAATGAAGCTCAACCGAAAGGAATGTGTTTTCGGGGTGCCTTCGGGGAAGTTCCTCGGTTTCCAGGTCCATCAAAGGGGAATCGAGGTGAACCCCGAAAAGATAACAACACTGAAAGATATGAGGTCCCTAATTACCTTAAAAGACATTCAGAAACTAACCGGCTGCTTGGCCTCACTGAACCGGTTCATCAGCAAGTCGACAGGTAAATGTTTATCATTCTTCAAGGCCATATGAAAAGGCAAAGGCGTGGAATGGCATGAAGAATGTGATAAAGCCTTCCAAAAGATCAAGGAGTACCTTGGTGAGGCTCAAATTCTGTCGAAGCCACTGGACTGAGAGAAGCTGTACTTGTACCTATTAGTCACGGCAGTGGCTACGGGGTCAATATTGGTCAGGCTAAACAAGGGAGTACAAAAGCCAATGTATTACACCAGCAAGGCATTACTGCCAGCGAAAACGAGGTACTCGGCAACTGAACATATGACATTATCGTTAGTAACTGCAACGAGAAAATTAAAGCCCTACTTCCAGGCGCAGAAGATTGAAGTTTACACAGACTGCCCTTTAAAGCAGATCATGTCCAAGCCAGAAGTGTCGGGAAGACTGAAAAAATGGGCAGTCGAGTTAAGCGAGTTCGACATCTCTTACTCACCAAGGGCTTCGATCAAATGTCAAGCATTGGTAGATTCCATCACTGAGTGTACTGAACCAAACAATGAGGTGATGAGAATGATCGGAGAAAAAGAGAGGCAGCATTTATATTTACAGTTGCATGTTGATGGATCGTCAAACACGTAAGGCAGCGGAGCAGGTATAGTGGTATCCACCCCTGAAAGGTGGTCATACGGAATGTGCCTTGCGGTTTGACTTCAAAACTACCAATAACGTGGCCGAATATGAGGCTTTGTTGGTAGGACTCAGGGTTTGCACAGCTCTAGGAGTAGATGAGCTAGAAATATTCAGCGATTTGCAGGTCGTGGTCAACCATGTCTTAGATGAGTACCAAGCAAAGAACAATAACATGGTGGGCCTATCTCGAGATAGATAAGGCCCTACTCGGGAGGTTTAAGACTTACAGAAGGTTTAAGACTTACAGAACCATTCAGATCTCGAGAGAGAAAAATGAGAAGGCAGATTCCTTGTCAAGATTAGCATCAGCAACTACAGGAATCTGGTCCAAGATGATCCCGGAAACCTAGCACCAAAGAAGAGAAAGAACTGGTGGTTGATGTGATCAAAGAAGGACAGGTCACCTAAATGACCCCAATCACAGAATACCTGGAAAATGGCGCACTCCCTGAGTATACAGTTGAAGTAAAGCGTATCAGATATAGGGATGCCCGATATTCGATAGTAGAGGGAGAACTTTATAGAAGCGGGTTTTCAAAGGCCCTATAAAGGTGTGTTAGACCGGTCGAAGTTGACAAGATTTTGGCAAGTATACACAGAGGGGTGTGCGGAAACTACATTAGGTGTACAAGTTTGGCTCATAAAACCCTTAAACAAGGTTTCTATTGGCCAACCTTGTTCCAAGAAGCACAATCGGTGGCAAATAAGTGTGACACATGTCAAAGAATTGTGAGTGATATTAGGCTGCCACATAAGCGTTTGAAGAGCCTGACCTCACCTTGGTCGTTCGCAATGTGGGGGCTAGATCTGATCAGCCCAATACCAACAGCAACCAAAGAGGTGGCAAAGCATGCTATAGTAGTAGTGGATTATTTCACAAAGTGGGCAGAAGCAAAGGCACTTGTGCACATAACCGAGGCTAACACAATCAGCTTCGTGAAGAAGAATATCATTTACCGGTTTGGGATTCTGGACACAATCATTACTGATAATTGGACCCAATTCGATAGTGATAACTTCACAGAGATGTGCCAAAAGTACCGTATCAAGAACTACTATGTCATACCAGTCTATCCTATGACAAATGGGCAAACTGAGGCTGTGAACAAGATCATCATGCATACTTTAAAAGCCAAGCTGGATACTAAAAAGGGAAACTGGGCAAACAAGCTCCATGATGTGCTCTAGGCTTACCAGACAACCGAAAAAACTTTAACTGGAGAAACTCCCTACTTTTTAGCATTCAGGATTGAGGTATTTATCCGTGTCGAAGTAGTCCACGCCTCCCCAAGAGTCTAACTACACCAGCATAATTCAAATGTGGATATGCTAGAACAAAACGTGGATGAGCTAGAAGAAAAAAGGGACCTAGCAAGAGTAAGAAACACAACCTATCAACATAGGGTGGCTAGATACTACAATCTACATGCTAGGGTAAGGAGATTCCAGCTCGGGGACTTGGTCCTCAGGAGAGTATCACAGAACACAAAGGAAAAAGCAATTGGATCCTTGGCAGATAAGTGGGAAGGACCCTATCAGGTGGTCGGGCTAGCTTGGCATGGAGCATATTACCTTACCCGACCAAAAGGGGGATAGTTGCCCCGACCATGCAATGCCTAGTATTTGAAGATATTTTATCCCTAAAGGATTTTCTTTACAATTACTTTGTTGCTTTTTTAGTTAAGCGTTATAATTAGCATGGGTTTTGATTTTATCTTTTTAATCAATTGTTATCCTTTTTTAGTATTTTTGATTGAAGTTATCAATAAAAATCCATTCGAGGGAAAAATTCCAAAAAGACCAAGAAAAGTGTTCTAATTTTGTCTTCGTTTACAAAGACAATCTCGTAGCACCTGAGATTGCCAACACCAAATGGGTGCTCAAGGGGCCTAGTGAGGGGGCTGAAAGCAGAAGTCACAAAGACAATGCATACTCGCCGAAACGAATTGGGTGCATAGAAAAACTAATAGAGCGCCTTCAGGTCATAGGTACATGATGGGATGCGCAGAAAGTTGTACGGAGTAATGAAATACTTAAGCTTAAATGTCGATTAATAAGATACTGAGCTAAGATAAGTCAAGATAATGAGATATAGAACTTCCATGTTGCAACGAATCTTGAGTAATATACTTGTGGGAGACGTCCTAGTGACTTAGTTGCCAGATAAAAGACAAGAGCTTATAAATTAGATACCATGCAAATGGTCCATAAAAAGAACACCACTTGGAAAGACTTCGAGATTGATTATGTGCTGCCCAAGCAAGGAAGGTCAAAGATTGCTCACAACCGATCAGTTCGACAAAGTCCGGTCAGTTAAAGAGGAGATGGTTAGTATATGGTAACTAGTTAGACCAAGTTTGGTCGGTTTAAAAGATAACTGATTGGGTCAAAAACCAACAGTTAATAAGATAACTGACCGGGTTATAGATGATGGATCAACCAGTCACTTTTATTTAATTAAAGCGATGAAATGATTGGATCAGTCAGTCATGTTCGCATGTGCGCAATTTAAGCCAATGAGTAACTTGGGCCCTATGCTAATCACTCGGTTATCCGACCAGGCATTGCTAGATAAGGTACTCGGTTTAGTATAACAATGAAAACAGGATATAACAAACAAGAAATTTGTATTATATTCACAAGGTTTTTACAAAGAAGTTTTTACAATGAACAGATAAAAAGGTCAGAGTAACGAGGAGAGATTCGACAAGCTCAAGCTTTGGATGTACCCGAGGGACCACCAGGTCCAAAGCCACCAGTGTTAGGATTATGCTTAATAGCAAGAGTGTAATAATGTATTTGAAAATCTTTTCATATTAATAAAGTGATTTCTAGTTTAACAAATCTTATAGCATTTATAGTTTTAATTATTATAATTGTCAAAAGTAAATAATCATAAGGTCAAAAGATTATGAGAAAAGAAGAATTGTTCGTACATCTGGATATGTATGAGGTAGACACAATTCTTTGGTTAGTTTTGAATAATATTCACAACTTAAGATAAAGGTTGGGCGTCTTTATCTTGTTAAAGTTGTAGATTCTTTTACTAGCATCTGAGTTGGATCAAATGTGTTATTATGAGTCTAAAATCATCAAAGTGTGGTGTCTTTGGGCAAAATAATCTAGTGCACTGGGTGCATTGAATAGGATCATAGTGAAATAGTTTATCCAGAACCGTCAATGGATAAAAGTTTTCACTTGAAGACAATCAGAGAGTCTATCTCAATCCTGAGATAAAATATGGACTTATGGTTGCAAGTGTTATCATTTGAGCTATCAATGAGTATGATTATATAGCATAGTCTATCCTTGATAGTTTGGTGGTATTCATTTGTTAATAGATAGAGAACTTCATTTATAGATATGGACATCGTGGCTCAATTTATTAAATGAGAGTAGAATATCATCATATGGATGTTTTGAGGTATTGGATATTAAATCTTAACGTTAAGTTTTCAATAGTGTCTATTGAAATATGGCTTCTGGACAAGTCAAAATATCCAAGTTCAAAATGTGGTCATATGGGTAAATATGGTAACTTGGAGAGCTATAGGCGGTCTATGAACTCTTGGCGATTACTTATATTCTTCACGAGGATACACTATCTCCATTAAGATTGTCTAGGGTAAGATTGAGCAATATTAACTTATTCTATCTTTATTTAAGAGTTCAATTTTAGTTTTTTAGTGGAATGAACTAAAATTAATAGATCGAACCTAAGTGAATCATTTGTTGATTGTGATTAGGCTATGTCTATTGAAGCTTAAATTTAGATAGCTTGCCAAGATCCCCAATTCACACGAACTTGCATGGATCACTTGATATATTCTACCGGACCAATTTATGGGTCCATCTAGAATTGTATTAAGGTATGTGGACTTGTTTCTTTAAGTAAGAATGGGTCTAGTTCATATGTGGACTTCTTATTAAGGTCCAATGGATTTAATAAAATAGAAAAAACAATATTGGCCCTTATATATTGTCTTGGGCGGCAAGGGACTATTTATTAGTCTTATATATTGTTTTTATTTTATTATTTAATTAAATGGAAATTAATTAATTATTTAATTAAAAGTCAAAATCTTTTTCTAACTAGAAGAATGATTCCTGGTGTCATACTATTGTTGGTAGTATGATAAGTATCAAAGACTATATTTGATAAGTAGATAAATAAAAGTATTTTATTTATCTAGTCAAATTATGAAGTTTTTGATATAGTCACAATTTTTATATTCAAAAATTTATTATTGGATAATACACTCATGAGTTGGAATAAGGTTAAAACTCAAAGTTGATAGGAGACTTGGAGAAGAAGAAATCCTACTTGTGTGAAGATTTGACTACAAGGTAGAAATCCTTCTTGTGTGAGGATTTGACTACAAGGTAGAAATCCTACTTGAGTGAGGATTAGGCCTTCACCTATATATATATATATATATATATATATTATTAAATTCATTTTTGAATAGTAGTTAAAAAAAATTTGAGAGAAAGAATTTTTATTCTCTTGCTTTTGAATAAAAAAAAACTTCCAACTCAAGAAAGGGGTGTATTGAATTCGGCCAAAGAGAAGAGAAAAGGGGAACGTTTTTGTTTTCGATAGTACACTAGTATCCTTTACATCAACAGTGATTTTGTGTACAAAATCGAATCGGGTTCACGCGAGTTTCAATCAAATAGATTGATAATTCACAAGTGACCGGACGTTCTTGGGTTTTCTCTTAGAGGATTATTGTGACTAACAAAGAAGAAGATTTTGTTTGTTTCATCCTCAAGTATACAATTAAAGAAAGGGAGCCCACACTCCTAGGTGATTCACGTTCGTGTTTGGATCGGAAGACCTTGCGGATTCAATTCGACAATAGTTCAATCGTCACGAGAAAAAGGTACAATACTTTTAATTATATGTCAATTAATTTAAGGTTAAGGTTCTTTCTTTTAAAGGAAAATATTTTAAAATATACCACCCAATTTTTTCGCTTCTGCCAGCGTTTTGAACCGTTTTTCCCTATAACCAGAAGGCTTGTCTTCATAGCCCTTGATCAGATCCAAAAATTCGGGCCAGCTGATGTCAGCCGGATCACTGGCTAGGAAGGGAGAATAATCCTTATCAAGATAGGGCACAACGTCAGCCTCGCTACCCAAGATGTCAATCTTGTCATCAGCGTGGAAGGTAACAAGAGAGGTTTCATAGGTCAGCTCAAGATGCATAGCATGAGGCTTCTTGAAGATTGACTTGCAGTAAGCTCACCATATCATTCGCTGATTTTTTATGGCCTCTAAGGATTCAACTTCATAATCCTCTATCTTGGCATCCCACTTCCGCTGAATAGACTGATGGGTTCAATCTTTGGCAAAAAAGAATGAGCGAACAATGACAAGCTCTCGTACTAGTTTCTTAAACATGAAAGCATCAAAGGCTGGAGATCTCTTGAATTGATCAACAGCCTGGATTTCCGGAGCCAGTTTGGCCTCCCCTAAAAGTACCTACATGCTGACATGCTGCTGCTTTAAGTCTTCAGCCAGTTTTTCGTAATGCAACTTGGCTTCCTTAGATTTTTATTGAGATTCGAGCACCAACAATTGAGTAGGTCTCTTTGGCTATATAGACCTCAGCCTTATGATCGATGACTGCCTGATTGGCTAAAGTAACCCTTTGCTCCAGCTCAACACATCTCTGTTAAACCTTGGCCATATCTGTAACCCGATCATTCCTTGTGGTAATATCACTGACATTCTCAGTGGCTACAGAGGCTCTAGTCTCAAAATTAGCTAGTGATCTCTTCAAAGTGGCCTCTGTCACGTCTCGTTGCTTCAGCTTCTCTTCAAACACCTGCTTTACCCTAGATTCACCAGCTGAAGCATACTTAAGCACTTCATTCTTCTCAACAAGTTCTTTTTTCAGCTGAGAGATCTCCAAGTTCAACATGTCCTGGGTTTTCACAGCCCGAGAGAATTCCATCATGGCTTGTAAGAAAGGAAGCAACAAGAGATATGAGGGATAACCTGAAATCGCAAAGATTATCGAGGGCAAAAGATTAAGGTTTTTGAGCACTTACATAGACCCAGTTGTTGAAGACAGCGCTGAGTCATTTAGAATTGTTAACAATCTAAGGATTCCTCTAATATCCCTCCCTGATGTATGCCTTCCTTGCGGTCATAGAACATAGCATGTCTTGGGGGTCGGCAGATGGTCTGTGAGAGCTTGAAAGGGCCCCTGATTCAAATTTAGTTCTACCTGAGAAGGGAACCTGGTGTTGACCTGAGTTGGTCATTCCCCTTGCAATACGAGCAGATCAAGGGGGTACTTCTTTGAGACTCTGAGAGTAGGGGTCGGGCTACATAGACCTCATAAACCTGAATGGGAATGCACCAGTAGTAACTCCTGTGGTTGCCGCAGATATGCTTGGGGACCTTATCGTTGAAGCGTTTGACCCTTCTCTCACATCCTCAGTTTGGGATCCTATCATAGGAGGAGTCTATTTGCTCAGTTCAATAGTCTTACCAACATTGTCTTTGCCAGTAGGATCGATTGCTTCAGAGACAGTTCCTAGAGGAATACTGCTAGTCCGCTCTAAATCAGGAGCATCAGTTGGGCCTACTTTGGTGTAGTCCACTGCATTTGTCACCTCAGCTTCGATAGATGCGACGGAAGAAAGACTCAGACTCTTGGGTGTTTCTTCAGCATGATGTGGCCTATGACGAGACAAGTTATTGTCTCCATCAAGACTTTAATCAATATATGAGTCTGAAAAAACTATCTGACGTTTCATTGAATGCTTCATTGGAGGCCGAACAGGGCAATTGTCTATATGATCGGCCAAGATCTACTCAGCCGGTTGAATGGTCTAGCAAGATGGTCGGGGAGCCTGATCGCCAATATCAACTTGGTCAGTTGGCTAGGAACCCTGACTGCTAGTTGGAACCTGACTAGATGATCGGATCGCCTGGTTGCTAGTGTCAGCATGGATAGTCGATTGAGGATCTTGACCGCTGGTTGGGACCGGTTCAGATGGAAGAGAGGGACGATCCCTTCTACGCTTGGAGTGAATTTCTCTCGAAATTAGGTCCCTTATTGTCCCTTGGTCATCATCATCATCATCATCTTCAACTACATCATCTATTCTAACTCCCACGAAGTGAGGTTTTGGCCCTACCTCTACGGTTGATGTCTTTTGTGCACAATGAGGGTTGGAAGCTAAGTTTCCCTCCATCGTCTTGGCCGTTTTCCTAGCGAGCTATTCTGTGATGATTTTTCTTTCATTAGCCCTCAAGGGAAAGTCTTATTCATTCTGTTGCACTAGTTCAGTAGAGCTCGAAGAGGTGTTGGGGTCAGGTTCGTAAGTATGCTCAACCAAGCCCTGCTAGAGGGGAGCGATCCTTTTAGCCAACTGATCAGCAGCTTCTTGCCCACTGATTTTGTCCATGCCTTTAGCCTTCTCGGCTTGATCGCCATCGACAATGTCAATTTCATATACTGAAGGTTAAACCTAAAGAATCAAAAGTACAGTTGATGAAAATCAAGTAAAATGTAGGGAAAATACAAATAAAACTCACAGTGTCTGCGATGACCATAGATGGCTAGGAAAAGTCCTAGTTTGATCAGCTTTGCATCAACAAACAACGCGCGACAATCTCTTAACTCCTAAGATTTTTAAGCAGCCTTCACTACCTGGATAGCCTGTCTTTTAGTTAGCGTGGCAGGGATTTTATTTCAGGTCTATGGGCTACAGAAGTGTCTCATAATACTGTTCCTGGTCTGGTCTTAGCGAGGGTCATCCACTACTGTTTCGCCCCAATCGCCTCTGACGAAGAACCAATTATTCTTCAAGTACTTGTTTGAGGTAGGAAAGCCCCATATGAAGCCCTTATGGTCCTTGCAGGATGCATGAGGAGGTCTCTCCTCAAATCCTTTGGGAATCCAACAGTCGGAGGAGTTGGATTGAAGATGGAAGATGCCTCCAGTATCTGTTCGATTGAGAGTATAGAAGTAACTAATTTCTTGAGGGGTCAGGGGATGCTAGGCACTGATCCACTCCCATAGATGCCATAAACTGACCAGCATTCTGTAAGAATTGGGAGATAGTAGGGCAGGGGCGATCCCAACATCTGCCAGGAGCTTAGCGATAAAATGTTGGATGGGCAGAGTTAGCCTGAAGTAAACATGGTCTCGTACATAGCAACAGCACCCCTATGAGGATTCCAGACGGTGTGATTGTTATCCAAGATAAGCTCAACTGAGCAGGGAAGGTCAAACCGATCGATGTACTTCTGAATCTCTTACACTGTCATTGTATTCACCTCATAGTCATAAATGCATGGTTGATCGGTGGAGAACCTCAACAGATGTGCTCGGCGCTTCTTAGGGACATCCTTCAACTTTAACAGCCGAGAAGGAATCTTTAGCTCGGTTGATAGAGAATCCTTAGCAACAGATCTTTCACCGCGACCGGTACCGGTTGTCCTTGACATCTTTGGAAGTGTGTTAACAGAAGAGACGTTTGGGTTAGACTGAGAGGGTTGAAACTCAGGACGAGCAATCAAGTAATCGAAGTTGAGAGCTTCGGGCTGAGTTAAAGGAACAGAAGTTTGTGAACTCCCTCTCAGAATGAACTCAATCCTATCAGCATTCTCTTTGTCACCTGTCTCAGTGGCACACATAAATAACTCAACAAAATGGTGACGAGTAATAGGATCCATACCTGAATGTTCTGAGTAAACAATGTCGTCGTAAATGCTGATACTGGTAGAATCGAAGATCTGATAAGAAGCGAGAGACTTTGAAAAATGTTCGAGAAGCAAGGAACTTCGAGGACAATTTTGGATAAGAAGAAAGTAGAAAAGCAAGAGTTGCAGTTTTTGAAATAGAAGAATTGCAAAGGAAGTCTGTGATAGAGGGAAAATGAAAGGTTTTCAAAAATATATAGCATATGATAACGTCATCCCACGTTTAGCGAGACACGCGTGAAAGTGTGCACGAACTTCAGAAATCACGCGCCCATTAGCAACGTGATAGGTAACGCTTGAGGAACAAGAAATCTGTCACTGATTCTGTCATCATGTCACATCATCTTGGGCAAATCAAATGCTTGTGGCCAGAAGTAAATGCTTAGTTGTTAAGAATTAATGAGTATTAATGGACTACATGAAAATATTAAAGGCCGAGTTAAACATACTTCATTGAGCGAGTTCTCTTTGCTGAACGAGATGCTCGGTTTAAATGTTTAAGGGGGTATTGTTATTGGTAGAATCTAGAAGGATGACAAATCAACATGATCGCCGAGGTTCATGAAGATTAGAGATGCCATGTCACTAAAAGTCAACTAGACTAGACCAACCTTAGTTGACCAAAGATGACTTCACAATACTTGGTCAAGGTTACCTAGATGATAGGGTGAAAATAACTCAACTAAGATAAAAAGATTGACCAATTAGAGATGACCCGGTCGGGACTATTAAGATGGTCGGGTCAAAGCCTCCAGTCGGGATCAAGTAACTGGTCGGGGAGAATGAGGTTTGGTCAGGTCTGGTAGATGGTCAGTTAAGCGACACGTGGACAACATTGAATTCAATACAATCATGACTCAAATATGCAGAGAAAGATTCTTACTCAATAAGGTGTCTCGAAGCATACTTCGATAAGGAAACAAACTTCCACTACAAAAAATGATCTTTTCCGACCGCTAAATGCCGTCAAAAATATGCTTTTCCGATGGGAAAAAACCCTCGGAGGCCGTCACAAATACGCTCGTCGCAAATAACCATTTACTGACGAACGGTCACAACTACCACCATTTTCGATGGTCAGGGCCATCAAAAAAAATGAAAATGCCGTCAGTAATAGTAATTATAGGTGGTCAAAATTACTAGTATTTCCGACGGTTTACCTTTATTTCCGACGGGGATGGCAGTCGGAAAATGTTCAATGATAAAAAAAATGACAAGCCATCGACTTGACAGCGCCACATCACCCTATCACCTAAGCTAAATTCCATGCATTTTATGTGGCACAAACTCGTGACCTGGATGATTGATAGTAAGGTTACTCTTACCATTTTGCTATAACTTTATATCTGATATCTTTTGCATACTATTTATATATAAGTTATTGATATGTTTGCATACTATCTAATTAAATATATATTTTCTATAAGATTTAAATATAACTATTGATATTGTTTTTTAAAATAATATTTTATTAAAATATTTCCCCTATTTGATTGGAAATTACATTTTACTACTACTTTATCTTGAAATAGGATACGTATATTATATCCTTGTTTTATTTTTTATAATCAACATTTTGCTAAAAAAAATTAATAATTTTTATTAATTATAATTTAAACATATTTTAGTATAATTTATAATTATTTTGTATGATAAACAAATAGATATTAAAAAATATTAGAGTTTTTTTATAAAAAATAATCTGATACAGTAGTGTCACTAAACATAATTATAAATAACTAAATATTCTTGTAATTACTAATAATTTTGCTATATTTTTATATTTATTTAATTTAGTCAGATGTACACAAAAAGTTGACTTCTTATTTGTACCATTTTTTGTCCCTAAAGTCCGGTCCCTATTGCCTAATTTTCTTGCAGTGATCGCCATAATTTTTTTTTATTATTATCTATTACATATTATTTGAAAATTTCAAAATTAAATCAAAATATTTGACGAAAAATTTAATTGTGATTTCGCTAAAAAAATAATGATAAATAAAAAAAATAAAACATATAGTGATACATTTAAAATATTGACCTACAAGTCACATTTTTTTTTATACATTCCATTATAATTTATTAATTAATACTATAATAATAAATTAATTATTTTTTACATAACAATGCCACAACAATTAAGTGGAAATGGTGAGTAATGTCACATTTTTGAACCTTTGTTGCACCCAAGTGAGTGCTTTAATAAGTTATATTTAAAATATATCTACTATGGTGAACTATCAAAATTGCCCTTAAATAATCAGTTTTTTATTCTATTTGTACTTCCATCTCCACACTTCGAACATTGGACTCAGTAACTTCTCTCTCTCTCGACAATAAACTTGTCTGAAAATTGAAATCCCCTGCATCACAGCCACAATAAATTTTCTATACCTGCGTTTCTGAGTCTTGTAACACTTTAGTCATTCATTTTCATTTGTTCTCTGAGTTTTTTGTAAACTTGAAGCTGGTTTTGTGAATTTTGAATCTCCGAGCCTTTCTAAGCTCTGTCCGAGCCTTTATAAACATTGTCCGAGCCTTTTTAAATTAGTCTTCTAGCCTTTTTTAAGTAGTCTCCGAGTCTTTTGCATAGCCGTTAGGTTTGTCAATGAAATAGTGTCCGAACCTTTTACATAAGTTTTCGAGCCTTTTACATAAGGCTTCGAGTCCGAGACTTTAAAATTAGTCTCCGAGCCTTTTTAAGAAGTGTCCGAGACTTTTAAATTAGTCTCCGAGCCTTTTGTAAGAAGCGTTCGAGACTTTTAAATTAGTTTCCGAGCTTTTTACATAAGTCTCCGAGCCTTTTGTAGTACTGTTCATCCTCTTCCCCACACCAAAATCCCAACCATCAACAACTTTTGCGTCTGCATAGTGCTACTCCGTCACCGTTCGAGTGATTGTCTGGGTTTCAACGGGACTTTCTCTCTCTACTTCATAATTTTGTCACTGTAAAACTGAATTAAAAAAATCTGATGTGGAACAACTATTGGGGGTATTTTTGTCCGTTCACCATAATAGGTGTCTTTTAAACATAAGTTATTAAAGCAATGACAGTGTTGAAATGTCACCTCCAAAAAGTGCCATTTAATTTTTGAACTCATACAAATAATGTAGAAAATAGTACTACACTTTTGATAGCGTAATTGCCCTTAAAACTAATTCGAATTAAACTTTATCATTTCTGATGGCACAAAAAATGCCGTCGGAAATACAGACTATTTCCGACGGCCATTAGGTCGTCAGAAATATTGTATTACTTTTCCTCATTTCTGACGGCATAAAGACTATTTCCAACGATTATTGGGCCGTCGGAAATGTGGTATTACATTTTTGCTTATTTCCGATGGCACGTGTTGCACCGTCGGAAATGCGAACAATATTGACGGCTTATTAGACTATTTCTGACGGTTAGGCCGTCGGAAATGTGCTATTACATTTTAACTCATTTTCGACAACACTAATATAGCCGTCGGAAAAGGTACCATTACCGACGTCAATTATCACCATCGGAAATAGTTTGTCACTAATAGGCATTTTTTTGTAGTGTTCCTTAAAGATATCCAGATTAGGCAAGAGGTCTGAAACAAAAACACACAGAACAAGAAAGAAGGTTACAACGACTCCAACAAGTCAGAGTCTCATTAAAACTCAACAACTTTCCTTGTGTGTCAAGAATTAGGGTTCTATGCATGTAAACTTTACGTAAGGAGAGCAAGAATGTGTAATCATTAACTAATAGTGAATTTTCTTTCTCACCGTCACCGGCAACCGTGGACGTTTCCCGAACTTGGGGTTTTACCACGTAAAATTGTGTGTCTGCATGCTCTATTCTTTTTACTTTATTATTGACGATTTACAATAACTTGTTAGACGTGTGACCTACTTTACATAGTCTCAAAAATCACCGTCAACAGTGTTTCTTATTTTTATTTCTTTTTAAATGCTAGATTATTTAGTTCATCTTGAATAAAAATGTTCTACTTGTTTTATTTTATCTAAACTTTATTATACCGTCAATTTTTTTTTAAACTCATTTTATTATGATTTTAAATTTTCAGTATTTTTTTATATAATTGTTATTTTGTTCAAGTGTCTCATCTCGTTAAAATTTATGGGTCCGCCACTGCATATATGGAAGATAAAATATATATATATATATATATTTATTTATTTGATCATATTGTGTTCATTAGAGAGCAAAAAAGAAAAAAACAAACTTATCAGTTTCTTCAATAATATAAGTTGTATGCAATAAAATAAGCAAATAAAATTAGGATTTAAAGCATTAAAAAAAAGTTTTATGAGATAAACACATTATTCATGGATGAGGGGTTTTATTAGAATTTAATTTGATCATATTATAATAAAAGAAATGAAGGGAAAAAAAGGGATAATTACCCCGGTGGTCATCAATTTGATGACACACTATCAAAATAACCACTAGATTGAGAATTGATTTCAAAATAAGTATTTTTAGCAAAAAGTGTGACCTACTTTTCAAAATAACACTAATGGTCATTAGATTGAGAATTGGTTTCAAAATGACAGTAATGGTTTCAAAATGACACTATCAAAATGGCCACTAGATTGAGAATTAGTTACAAAATGATACTAATGGTCATTCCATCCAATTCTATCTAATTCCATCAAATTCCATCCAATGAGTGGCATTTTGGTAAATAAAGGGGATGACATTAATTTATTTTAGATGTTGTTTTAAAATCAATTTTTTATTTTTTTATTTTAAACGAATAATTATATTTAGTGTATGTATATATGTATAGCATATCTCATATACATATATATATATCTATATATATTTCTTTTTTGAGAAGATTAAGGCTAAAAAATCTAAAAACAAAGAAGAGACATGTGTATTGATCTAAACCTTTTCTTTTGTATTTTGAAACAAATAATTATATTTAGTATGTGTATATACGTATAGCATATCTCAAACATATATATATATATATACATACAATTTTTCTATTGTCAGTTCGAACTGATATAAGATATAGCAATTCCTAGCATGTGGGTCATTGTATTTATATACTTTGACTTGGCTGCATGCACTTGTCAAATCATCTTTTAAATTCAATGGCTCACATGCAAAGAACTGATATATCTTATATCAGTTCGAATTGACAATAGAAAAACTATATATATATATATACACACACACACACATACACACACTAACTATAATTATTTGTTTCAAAAAACAAATATATATATATATATATATATATATACAGTCTTTCTGAAAATACACTCTAAAGCGTGTGTCTACAACCTAGAGGGGGGGGTGAATAGGTTGTTAATCGATTATTACCAACTTTTTCGATTAGTCAATATTAAGCATATAACCCAATTAAAACAAACAAACAAAATCAAGTGAAAGTGCGGAAATATAAAGAACACTTGATTTTGACGTGGAAACCCTTCGACAAGAGAAAAAACCACGGGCTATCCTTCTAGCCACAGACGATCACAGAAATCCACTATATGAATAAAAGATTACACCCTCAAGTGATACTCGGACTCTCACTCTAGATAACCTTAGGCTATGGACACTACCACTCGCCACTCTTGGTTCAATCCCTAGTGATATCCCCTGATACACTACTCTTGGCGTGAGCACCTTCTACTCTACCCGCGGGCCTTTTATAGTGGCACTTGACCAATGTTTGCCAACCCACCCTTGGTTGCAAGAATTGAATGCTTATGCAACTTCACTCCGAAGCCACAAGACTTTGACTCAAGAAGAGTATAAGGTCTAAGTGAACAATCAATGAATGCTCAACACAAAATATGTTAGACCAAACATACAATGTTTAACTAGATGTAGATAATGCAATACAACATCCTAGTTATCAAATAATGCATATATGTACACACATGAGGTCTCAATTAGTTGTAGAGAAATTCTAACAACCTAATTGTCAAATATATTCACATGAACATTTATGAACTTGACTAGATGCATAAAGCCAACCTAATCATCAATTAAACACACATGAACATTTATGGATTAGCTATTTAGGCATATATGACCTAATATTGTAAGCTATCAAAATACAAACCCAATCATGTTATCAAGACTCACAAATATGCTATAAAGTAGAGTCTAGGTATTTAATCATGCAATAAATACATAATCTAGAGTAAAAAGAACAATAAATGATATTCAAAGAAGTTCTTGCTTACCTAGTCATGAAACAATGAAGACCCATGCTCATATGATGATGAATGATGCAAGATGGAGATGGGTTTTAGGTTTGGAGAGTTAAACAAACTCAAATGGAGCTTTCTCTCTCTAGACTCTCTCTATCTCTCTCTAGGGTTTATGCAATTTCAGAGAGTGAGGGAAGAAGAAGAAGAGATAAAGATGTATATATAGTGGGAAAAAATGAGCTGACACAAAAATACCAAAATGCCATGTTTTTGGTGTCAGGCGACATGAGAGGCGACATGCCCAAGTCGCCTAACATGTCGCCTTTTGTTCTGGAAAGAAACAAGGCAGCCCGAGGCGACATCCAAGGCGACCTGCACAAGTCGCCTAGAATGTCGCCAAATGTTCTGGAGAGAAGCATTGAAGCCCAAGGCGACATCCAAGGCGACATGCACAAGTCGCTTGGCAAGTCGCCTTTTGTTCTGGAGACAAATATCAAGTCTAAGGCGACTTATGAAGCGACATGCACAAGTAGCCTTGCATATCGCCTAACACACTGGAAAGCACTCCAGCTCCAGAAACAAGCGACCCAAAATATGACCCAACAACATCGAAACCTTTCGTATGATATACCGTTGGAAATGTATGGAAGTCTACTTTCTACTCCAATTAACAAAACATGATTTGGATCATCGTAGAAAGAATAATGGTCAAAAGAGTGACCAAAGGTACAGAATTGGTCAATAACAAAAAAACCCACAATCATGGTATAAAACCATGTAACCAAATAACAATCCAAGAGAGCAGAAATAAAGTCTATATATGGTCACAACTCGCGCTAAGACTCAAGCACACCAACGTGCTAGCGCAGACACAGCACAAGCACACCAACGTGCGAGTGAGGACGTTTCCGAACACACAAACGGAAACGAATTACACCACACAAAACCACACTTAGATCTAACAATGAAGTGCGAGTGTGATTGTGAAAAAGATGCACATATATAAATAATAAATAACACAAATGCAAGATGAACAAAGCATGCATGAAGTTTGTGTGTGCACCTAAACTCTTTAAGAGACAAGGTCAAGTGAATATACCTTTTGCTCTTGAAGTTATGGAGATGCTTGGAAGCTTGCCAACGAGGACCTAAGCTACCCATTACACAATCATCCCCAATGTGGTATGGTTTGTCATGAAATAAGCCAATCATAAAATCGAGGTCCTTACACTTTCTACTGTCAGTTCGTCCTGATATAGAAATATCAGGACGAAGAATGTGGACCACAGATTATAGAGAAGTTTTGACAAGTGCATACACTTTGAGTCAAAGTATGTAAATCTAATGGCATACATTCTTCATCCTAATATATTTTATATCAGGACGAACTGACAATAGAAAAATTATATATATATATATATACACATATATATATACATATATATATATACATATATATATATATATATATATATTTAGTCACACTAACTATAATTATTCATTTCAAAAAAACAAAAGAAAAAATTGAGTTCCGAAAAACATCTAAAATAAATTAATGTCATTCCCTTATTTACCAAAATGCCACTCATTGAAAAAATTGATTTTCAAAAAACATCTAAAATAAATTAGAGATCTTCTTTTGACAGTTCAATTTTTTCTTTTTACAATTTAAAGACACTCCATTTTCAAAATTTAAATTTTAAAAATTTCTAAAGACACTTCATTTTGTTCCAAGATTATCCTTTTTATCTTTGACACTCTTATTCTAAAGACACTTCATTTTAAAAAAATAAATTTCTAAAGACACTCCATTTTATTTTAATAAAAGTTAGGATGAATCATCGTAGCCTTTGGATTCATCCGATAAGTAATCTCAGATGAATCCAAAGGCTACGATGATTTTTGTTATGATTAAGCTTGATTTTTAGGAACAGTATATATGTATATATTAAAATAAAATAAAAACTCAAAAAACTAGTACCCTGTTTTTCAAAAAAAAAATCGCAATATGAAAAATGTTTTTTGTTACTTTTGTAGGTATGTGATTGTGTAGAGAACTTTAATTCTTTCATTAGTTTTAGAAATTCTAAGTTTAATGAAATATAGTTGCAACCTATAAAGTTTTCATTTTTTTTTTGTAAAAACAAGGTATTTGTATTGACTTTTTAATATATGTGTGTATATATATATATATATATATAACTTTAGTAAAAAAAAACCAAAATATTTATAAGTTTTCTTTTTCTTTAACTATTAATTGGAGATCGATTGAGAAAGTATGGAGATAGGATTTTTTTTTAAACAAATGGAGAGAGAGGAAGCTTAATTAGGAGAGAGTGTTTAATATGGTAATAATAGATTTAGGAGAGAGAGTTTAATACATAATATTTAATCTAATGATTTAGGAGAGAGGATTTCTTTTTTCAATAATTTAATTAGTTTGAAATGTCTTTAGAATTTTTTTTTGTTTTGGTTAGTAATTTTAATTCAGATTAAAATTGTCATTAATAAAAAAAATTGGAGTGTAAATAGATAATTTATAGATTGTAAGGAGAAGCTCTCAATAAATTAATTTCATCCACTTATTTACTAAAATACCACTCATTTGATGGAATTGGATGGAATGACCATTAGTTTCACATTTTTCATCAAAAATAGACATTTTGAAACTAATTCTCAATCTAGTGACTATTTTTATAGTGTTTTGATAGTGTGTCATCAAATTGATAGTCATGGGGTAATTATCCCAAAAAACAAAATTGCATTGGAGGGGTGCTGGATGTGTGTGTGTGAGAGAAGTTTTTTTTTTTTTTTTTAGAAAATATATAGAGAGCATTTATGGAGTTAGTTAAGTTTGAAAGATAATTAAAAAGGGTAGTAGTTTAGGAAATAAATCAAGTACATTTTTGAATTTTAAAAACTGAGATATTATTATATCATTAGTGGGTTCCAATAGTACCGTTCTTAAAAAAAATTATCCATAGGAAAGTGTATATCTATGAGTTAAATTATGAGATAAATAATTATTAGGTATCGAGATAAATGAGCTTTAGTTTCAGATCAACGTGGGTCGGGGTTGGCTAGTATGTAGGGATTTAAAAAATCACAGCATCATGCGGTGATGAATAGTGAAGCTTTTGGTCTGTTGGATCATTTAAAATTGGATCTAAGGGCTTGTATTAATTGCCAACTAAAAAATCTGATTTTAAAATAGAAAAAAATTAAAAACTCTCTTACTTAAATATTATGTATTAAACTCTCTCTCTCTCCTAAATCTCCCTCACACATACAAAAGAGTGTGGATATTACTATTCATAAAATTAATTAGTACACTCATTTTTATAAGTACATATATATCTAAATTTTAAAAAATAAATATTACAATAAGCACATATCCTAATGCCAATAGTACACTTATTTAAATGAATATATTCATTTTAATACATTTTATTTATAAATCCTTATAAATTATTAACACACCTAATTTATAAAAAAATCATATTATTTTTTGAATCAAATCCTCTTGTAACAATAATCATATTTACTTTTGAGAGACAATTTTAGGGTGTTATGATTTTATGGATTTGTATGATTTTAAAGATTATTAGGATTATATGTACTAGACCTTTAGGATTCTTGGACTTTATTTATAAACTATTAGGATTATCTAGAATTTATTTACAGACTATTAGGATTTGTTTATAAGAATCGGTGAATCAGCCATACAGGCAAGGTAAATCAGCTGAAATAGTGAATCAACCACAAGATATTATGGACTTTTTTAAAAAAAGTGATGATATTGACACATATAAAACTTATTAGTACACCCATATTTTCTTTAAAATTTTAAATACAAAAATATCCCAATAAAAATTTATCAATAAGGACAAGATACTTTAATTAAAAGAGAGCTTCTCCTTACAATCTACAAATTATTTATTTACACTCCAATTTAATTTTTTTTTAATTAATGACAATTTTAACATGAATTAAAATTATTAAACAAGACAAAAAAATTCTAAAGACACTACTAAATCATTAAATTAAATATTACATATTAAACCGTTGACTTTCTAAAAATCATATATGATCATATTGAACCGTTGAACCGGTTGACTTTCTAAAAATCACCATCAACATATACATATATATAGTTCCTAAAAATCAAGTTTATTCGTAAGTTTTTTTTTCTTAACTGTTAGTCTTGTTTGAGAAATAATGGAGATAGAAAATTAGAAATGTGTTATGGAGGAGAGAGAGTTTAATATGGCAATTAAAAATTTAGGAGAAAGTGTTTAATATGTATAATGATTTAGGAGAGATAATTTCATTTTTTTAATAATAATTTAATTAAAGAGTGTCTTTAGAATAGGAGTGTCAAAAGATAAAAAGGATAATCTTGGAACAAAAAAAAAGTGTCTTTAGAATTTTGTTAAATTTAAATTTTGGGAATGGAGTGTCTTTAGAAAAGAAGTGTAAAAAGAAAAAAATTGGATTGTCAAAAGAAGCTCTCTAATTAGAAATAAACCAAATACTATATACATTCATTAATTACACACATATCTTCAACTATATATTTTATTAAAAAAACCTTACCTTTCAAGAAAAAAATTATGATAAACCCTAACAAATGATAAACCCTAGCTTTTATGATAAACCCTAATTAAACTCTAATTTTATTTCAAGTATCAAACTTTCTCATCATCACATGATTATCATATTGTTTTTGTCTTTCTTTTATGTATAGTTATGAACTCTATCAATAAACGAAATATTTTTTTAATGATAACTGTAGATATCAACAAGTTTTTTATAAAAAAAAATAGTCGTAGGGATCAATAAGTTTTTTTTTAAGGATAGCGGTATAAATAAGAGAATTACAGATTGAAAATTAGATCATCATTAAAAGATGATTTGATTCTAAAAATAATGTGATTTTTTTTATAAATGGGGTGTGATGATAATTTAAGAGCGGTTATAAATAATATGTATTAAAATGAATATATTTATTTCAATGAGGGTATTATTGGCATTATAATGGGTGCTTATAGTAATATTTATTTCCTAAAAATTTTAGACATGGGTGTACTTATAAAAATGGGTGTACTAATAATAACTTTTATGGGTGTCAATATCCGCACCCTTTAAAAAAATCTTAAAAGTTCTAATCGAATACTACCTAACTTATCTAACTTATTAAAAAGTCTCAATCAAATACTAAAATCTCAATCCAATAACACCCCCCGTTAATATATATTTTCCCTGTTTTTATATATAATTATTTAAGTTTATATACATATAATTATATAAATATATATATTATAAAAAGTAAAATTAATAAAAAAATTAATGTTTTCATTCAAATTATTTTAATTTCATTATAATTAATGGTTACCAAAGCCGTGAAAATAGTTACAAGTCAAAATTTAAAAAATCATAAAATGGTTACCAAAGCCGTGAAAATGGTTACAGGTCAAAATTTCCAAAATTTAAAAATGGTTATCAAATCCATAAACATAGTTACCAGAGCCGTGAAGGTGGTTACTATAGCCGTGAAAATGGTTACAAGTCAAAATTTCAAAAATTGTAAAATAGTTACTAAAGCCGTAATAATGGTTACCAAAGCCGTGAAAATGGTTACAAGTCAAAATTTTAAAAATAAAAAAGTGGTTACCAAAGCCGTAAAAATGGTTATTGGAGCCATGAAAATGGTTACTATCGTTGTGAAAATGATTACAAGTCAAAATTTCAGAAAATGTAAAATGGTTACCAAAGCCGTAAAAATGGTTACCGTAACCATGAAGGTGGTTACCGAAACTATGAAAATTGTTACAAGTCAGATTTAAAAAATTAAAATTGGTTGCCAAAGCCGTATAAATAGTTATCGGAGCCGTGAAAGTGGGTTACCAAAGCCGTGAAAATGGTTACAAATCAAAATTTCAAAAATTAAAAAATGGTTACCAAAGCCGTACAAATGGTTACCGTAGCCGTGAATGTGGTTACCGTAGCCGTGAATGTGGTTACCATATCCGTGAAAATGGTTAAAAGTTAAAATTTCAAAAAATTGTACAATGGTTACCAAAACCGTAAATATGGTTTTTGGAGCCATGAAAATGGTTACCAAAATCGTGGAAATGGTTACAAGTCAAAATTTCAAAAATTAAAAAATGTTTACCGAAGCCGTATAAATGGTTACCGAAGCCGTGAATGTGGTTACCATATTTGTGTAAATGGTTACAAGTCAAAATTTTAAAAATTAAAAAATGGTTACCAAAGCCGTACAAATGGTTACCGGAGCCGTGAATGTGGTTACCATATCCGTGAAAATGGTAATAAGTCAAAATTTCAAAAAATTGTAAAATGGTTACCAAAACCGTAAATATGGTTACCGGAGCCGTGAAAATGGTTACAAGTCAAAATTTCAAAAATTAAAAAACGTTTACCAAAGCCGTATAAATAAGCCGTGAATGTGGTTACCATATTTGTGTAAATGGTTACTAGTCAAAATTTCTAAAATTTAAAAATAGTTACCAAAGCCGTAAAAATGGTTACCAAAGCCGTGAAGGTGGTTACAAGTCAAATTTTCAAAAATTAAAAAATGATTACCAAAGTCGTACAATTGGTTACCGGAGCCATGAATGCGGTTTCCATAGACGTGAAAATAGTTACAAGCAAAATTTCAAAAATTGATAAATTGTTACCAAAGCCGTAAAAATGGTTACCGGATCCGTGAAAATGGTTACAGATCAAAATTTTAAAATTATGTAAAAAAAATATTATTATTTAATTTATCTTAATTAAATATACTTATTTAATTTTATAATATAATTTTTTATTATTTAAATTATTTTTAAAAATTTATAGTTATTACATTAATATATTTTTTTACAAACCGGCTGTTCCATTAAATTTTTTTTTTTTTTTTTTTGCTACCACTTGGCAGCCATTCATTGAAGTAACTGACTCTATTCATCCCTGTACATGCAGTGATTTTTATTCCCCTGCATGACAGCCAGCCCCACGTGGGTATCTATATGGAGACATGTCAGGTGGTCCCCGCATGAGAACCAGGTCCTTGACTCCTGGTGAATTGTTATCGTGCCAGTGTGTCTCACGTGCAACTTTAGCGCGTGTATTAACTCCAGACAGTAGTAAATGTTTTTTTGGGATATTATTGATTTAGTCCCTATATTGTTTTATATTATCTATATTGTACTCACTTATTCATTTCTTATTGGATTGATCCCTACATTTTCAAAAACCACTCAATTTGGTCATTCTCACAAGAATTTTGTCGGTCAACCGTCACAGAAAATACAATATGACATTTTTACCCTAGAATTAAAAATAAAAATAAAATAAAAAGAAAACTTTTTATTTTCTTAATTTTATTTATAATTATATATTAATTTGAAAAAAAGGGAAAGAAATATAAAAATTATTTTCTTATGTATTATTTTTAAAATTTAACAAAATCTAATTTTCAAATTAGAACAACTTCTGTGAACTAAATCGAAATCAACCACCACATCAAACCTAAATTCGAACCCAACCACCACTCCACCACCCAAACCAATCTCAGCCACCAAACCACCATCATCAAGCCTTCAAACCCTTCAAACCCTTCAAACCTTTCAAACCACCACCACCGAAACCAAACCCACCAAACCCTCTACCTCCCAACGCCAAAACCAAACCCAATACAACCCCCAAACTCATCAAATAGGAAATATATGTACAATAAAAAATATAGAAATACGATATAACATTTGAAAAAAAAAAATTGGAGAACAGATCTGGATTCACGATCTTCTAACTGGAGGAGGTCTGCTGTGATCTTCGTCGGAGGAGACTGCCATTCAAATCACGGCGGTTGGTAATTTTGGTTCGAATCCAGTTCTGGTTCGAACCCAGTTATGGTTCAAACCAGATTTTGGCTTGTTTCGCAACGGTCGGCTGGAGACGGATTTGAGTAACTTCTTCTGGGTTTTCATAGAGGTCAGTGAGAGACCGAGAAAAGAGAGAAAGATCGACTGATCAAGAAAGAGAGAGATGGTTGGATTTGAGAAAGAAAGAGAGAGAGATGGGTGGGTTTGATAAAGAAAGAGAGAAGAGAGAGAGAGAGAGAGAGAGAGAGAGAGAGAGAGAGAGATGGCTGGGTTTGATCCATCCACCACCACTCCAATATCACCAACACAACTAAATCCAGATTCTGACCACTACCACCAAACAGCTTTGCTAGAAAGAGAGAGCTTTTACTTTTTTAAGAGAGAGATATTTTATTTTTTATTTTTTATTTATTTTTTATTTTTTTTATTTTTTTATAATTTTATAATTGTTCCTTTATTTATAATTTTTAAGTTGCATTTATGTATTAATTTAATTTTTATTATATATATTTCTATTTTTTGTGTGTTAACATGTGGCATATTATTGTTAGGGATGGCAATGGATCGGATTGGGTATGGATACCCCAATATCCATCCCCGTATCTGTTTGAGATATATATCTCCATCCCCACATCCATCCCCATTTCTAAGTGAGTGAGGCGGATTCAGATAATCCACTGATTAAGATAGAGATATACATCCATGCTCTGTTTATATCCATATCCAATGAAAAAACTTTAAATTTTTATAGTTTATAAGAGAAAAATATAACCAATATATGTAATGGTATTAGGGATGGCAATTGATCGGATTAGGTATGGCTACCCCAATATCCACCCCCGTATCCGTTTGAGATATATATCTCTATCCCCGCATCCATCCCCATTTCTAAGTGAGCGGGGCGGATTCGGATAATCCGCTAATTAAAATAGAGATATTCATCCCTGCTCTGTTTATATTCGTATCCGATAAAAAAACTTTAAATTTTTATAGTTTACAAGAGAAAAATGTAACTAACATATGTAATGGTACATTTTATCCTATTTAAAGAGAAAAAAAAAATACATTTAATAAAGTTCAAATATAAAAGTTAATAATAACTTATATAATTAGAATTAATAATTACATAATAAATCTTTATATTTTTAAAATATTAAAATATATATTGGATCTGGATGGGGATGGACATCCATAGACGATATTCATCCCCATCCCAGAAAATAAAATGAATATTAGGATGACATTCATCTCCGCTCCATCCCCGAAATAATAGTATCCATCCACATTTTAAATTGAGCGGATTCTTATAGATATCTGTATCCGTGGATAATTTTATCATCCCTAATTATTGTTTAAAGATAAAAATACCCTTAGAACCGTTAATTTAACTAACGGTTGACTTATAGAAGGACCAAATTGAGTGGCTTTTGGAAATAAAGGGATAATTCAGTTAAACATGAATACGTGAGTATAAAATAGATAATTCAAAGCAATATAGGGACTAAATCAATAATATCCCTTTTTTTAACCTTTTAACTTTTTTATTCTTTTTCCGGCGTAAACTTAAAAAAAAAACTGAAACTCACTCACCAAATCTCAGCAGTCGCTGACATTAACAGTATTGGCACGTGTAATGCACGTGTGATCAAAACTTTTCCTAATCAGCTTAATGCCTTAATCATTACCTCACGTTTGATTCTCTGTTTTCAATATAAATTAAGCTTAAGAATGAAAATAAATTAAATAATTTCAAACTTCGATTGATCTTAGAAAATTGGTTAAATAAGAGCGTGTATCGTATGCATTTCTCATTTGCTATTTTTTAAAAATTAAAACGAAAATAAAAACAATGTTTTTAGTTTCAATTTGGAAATCTAAAAATGCGTTTGGTAGTATATACTAAAACCTGTATTTTGATAATAAAAACACTAAAAAAGCGTCTGGTAGGTTAATCTAAAAATATTAAAGTTTGATAATAATTCATCCCAAATAATTATCAATTGAATCAAAAAAAATTATTAAATAAAAATTATATAAGAAAGAATTTAAAATATTAAACATTAATTTTTTTAAATATTAATTAAATGAAAAGTAATTAAAATATTTCAAGAAAAAAGAAAAAAAAATCAAAGCCTGATAAAGGATTTACTGTTTGTTTTTTCAAAATTAACTATTATCCGCAGACTAAGGGGTCGTTTGTTTTTTTGTCTGAACACTGAACAGTCCTGAATTTTTCTGAAGACTGAATAGGGACTGAAATCTGAATCTGAATGATATGTTTGTTTTTTTTTTCCTCACATCTGAATATACTGTCAACATGTTTGTTTTTTAAAAATAAAAATGTCTGAAAATAAGTAATTTTATATTTATACACATACTAATTAAAAGAGATAATTTAACATGCACCATTCTTTATAACATTTTCTATGTTTTTTTTTTACAAACAAAGTTCAATTTAACAAAATAAAAAATCAATCAAAGAATATAATTTTGCATATTCTGCAAACAAAGTTTAAATTAAATTTATTGTCAAAAAAAAGTTCAAGTTCAAGTTCAAGTTCAAGTTCAAGTTCAATTTTATATGTTGTCCACGTTTCCGGTGAATATAATTCCTGAAACCATTTTTGTTTTTTTGGTTTCTTGGATCATATGCACCGGAAACCAAATAAAAGAAAGGTTCTTGAATTTTATATATATAATAATTCTATAACTTTTTCGAGCCACAAAATCTACTTAATATAATAGACAAATTTATTGAGTATTATACGAATAGTTAGATAAAAATAAATAAATAAAGAGTTCTTACCAGGATTTGGCAGGAGAGAAATCTAATTGTTCAATCCTTGAAAAATTTCATTATGAGAAGTAATTAGGGGGTTTTTTCTTTTTTAAAACATGTTTAAAATAAGAAATATGTTAAAAGAAAATTTTTTACACCATATTAAATTAAGATAAATTTGGAAATATATCTTTTTTTAGAGGATAGACTTGGAAGAGAATATTTTAATTGTAATCCAGTGATTTTGAATTAAGTTAAAAGTCAAGATTTATTACTTTTTATTTTAAGTTGTTTTTTGATATTTTTAATTTATTTGACCACTTAAAAAAAACAAAAAAACTTAATGAGTTCAATTCAGACCCATTAAGTTTAAAGTGAAAAAAACAAACGACCCCTAAATCCAAATAAAGCATTACCCATAAAAATTAATAAATTTTACAATAAATTTCAAAATATTCCAAGCACACACAAAACAATCGAATCAAATAAGCATATGCGCACATCTTTTAAACTGTGGTTTACAGTTTTACATAATTTCACAAGTATATAACATAAATAAATAAAAAGTGAAATCGCAAAAAATGTTTATGCAGATATACGACTTCAGTGTATACATGACGCCGGTTCCGGTTTCGGTTCGAAACCGGCGGTTCTGGTTCCGGTTCCTCTGGTTCCGGTTCCGGTTCCACCGGTTCCGAATCGGAACCGGCTCCCTTTTTTTTTAAATCATATTTCATAAAAAAATTAGTCATGTAAAAATGTAATTGGTAAATGTATTTTATTGGGTCACCCACAAAATAAAGTTAAATAAATAGATGACAAATTAAAAATAAAATTAAAAAAAAAAAACAAAACCAAAAAAAATAAAATTGGCCTTGCACTTAATTTTTACCACAATTAAGTTACCTACGTATCCTCTTAAGGGTTTAGAAGAATCAAAGGCTACGTAGTTCTCTTACCTTTTATTGCAGATTTGGACTTTGGAGATGGGGATTTGGCGTGGAGTCGTGGACTAATCGTTGCCATGATCATCCGTTCGACTTTCAGCCGGTTGATCATCTTTAAAGAAATCGTATGGTTCCTCTTGATCGATTTCTTGTTGTCTATATTGAGCCTTCATCCAATCTTCAACACAAGCTTGTATCTGAAGTGATTTCAGACTCATAAGGGAACGTTTTGGGTCTAAAATATTCCCACCGGCACTGAACTGTTGTTCTACCGCCACCGTAGAAACTGGTGTTGAAAGGATTTGTTTGGCTATCATAGCCAAGATTGGAAAGTATCTTTCACGCTCTTTCCACCGGTGTAGGATATCAAATTTTTTATCTTCAGTGTCTTCTATGAACCCAAAAGAGGTACTTAGATAAGATTCAAGCTCGGAATATGTGGTGGAGCTTGATGAAGAAGAACCTCGTAGTTTTTTGGTTTTTTTTTTATAAAAGATTATACCCTAAATTAACAAATCCAGAGGATGATGATGATGAACGAGATACATTTTGAGTTTGTGGAACATCTATGTTCAGTGATGGACCGTAAACTTTAAGATATTCATCATATAATTCATACAATAATGTCTTAACCCTAGCACAACACATATCAACATCATAATCTATTTTTAAACCTTGTTCATAATAAACATAAAGATAATCAGGCAAACTTTCTAATCTACAACGTGGATCAAAACACAAGGCAATCAAATAAATATTTGGAAACTCCTTATAATATTCTAATCATTTATCCTTCATAGCAGTAACAGACTATGTAATTGTGAGTCGGATTCACAATGAGCAAATGCACCAGCAATATTAAGACTCTCAATAATAAATAAATTAGTTGTAGGATAATAAACACCAGATAAATTGTTAGTAGCAGTATAAAAAACTTTTAACAAACCACAAACATTGCTACAAGCATCCCAATGACTTTGATAAAGATTAATGTGACTAACATGATATTGAATAAAAGTAACTAATAAATCCCTATATTCATAACTTCTAGCAAGCAATTTATAAGTAGAATTCCAACGTGTTGGAACATCACGAGGAAATCTAATGGCACACTTACCATTTTGTTTACAATATGCTGCCCATGATTTCATTATAGAAGGATGTTTCCACAAAAAATAGAGGGCATCTTTAATAGGTTGAATGAACTGTTCAAGAGTTTTTAATCTTTTTTGAACACATAAATTGAAAACATGGCATGCACATCTTTGATGAAAAAATTTACCACCAAGATAAGGTTTGCATAATTAAATTAAAGCAGGAATAGCAGCGGTATTGTTAGAAGCATTATCAAAACCAATTGCAAAAATTTTGTTCTCAATTTTATACTCTGTGAAAATAATTCTAAGATGTCTAAAAATATTAGCAGCAGTGTGTTTATCATCAAAAACTCTAAATGCAATAATTCTTTTTTGGATAGCCCATGCATTATCCATATAATGGCAAGTGACACCTATGTATGAATGCATTCGCCAATGATCACTCCATATGTCGGCACATATGGAAACACGGCCATTATATTTTTCTTAAAAAATTTCCAACATTTTCTTTTCTTTTTCATAAATGTTTTCAAGTGCTTCTGTGAGTGTGGTTCTAGGAACACGACATGCAGCAAGATTTAATGCTCGTTGACAATAATTATTAAAACCAACCTTTTCACCAAAACTAAATTATAAGTGTTCTACTGCAACCATTCTAGCTAATTCTTCTCTATTTTTTGCATCACTATATTTAAATAATTGTTGGTTAGGGGTAGCGTACCTGGGAATTTGAGCTTGTGAACTCGATTTGGCCCGTGCATCTGGATGTGAGTTCGTTATATGCTTCTGATATGTGCCATATCTTCCAGATTTGTACCATTTAAATACTTTTTTGCAGTAATTGCAAATCACTACTGTGCTTCCATCTTCATGCGTAACTTTCTTCATATGGAGTACGAAGAGATCAGATTTGACCTGCTTCGGTAACTTTTCTTCCATCTGTGGATCAAAATCAAAATCTTGATGTGGGTTGGGATCAGGGCCATCACCATCAGGGCCATCAGGCTCATCACCATCATGGCCAAGATCAGGCATATTTTCTGATTGGCTTGTCAAAACGGGGGTGACAATGAGATCGGGTTTAGAAATTCTAAAAGAAGGATGAGAATGAGATTGAGGAAAGTTTAGGCCTAAGTCTTCAGCATAGACTTGGTGTTGTAGATACTCATGATAGGCATGGTCGTCATGACCGAGATTATCTGTCATACGACCCTTACCTTTCATCGAAATGAAGCGTCTAGGAGCGTCACCACTTCCACTTGCCATTTTAAAAATTGAATTGTAAAATTCCTTGAACAAAAAATGTTAAAAAATTGATTTAAAAAATGATTAAATGGTTGGAAATAAATTTGGAAGAAAATTAGAAACTTAGTAGTTAGTAATTGCAATTTGCAAATAAAATATATTGTAAATAAAATAAATTGGATATAAAATAAATTGCAAATAAAATAAATTGGAATATAGCAAATAAAATAAATTGTAAATAAATGAAATTGGAAACTTAGTAATTGACTAATTGCAAATTAAATAAATTAGAAATAAGAAATATTGCAAATAAAATAAAATTAGAAACTTAGTAATTATAAATAAAATAAATTGGAAACTTACTAACTTAGTAATTGCAAATAATATAAATTGGAAACTTGGAGACTTGGAGTTTGAGACTTGGAGAATTGAAAGTTTAGAGAGAATTGAGAATTGAGAATTAGAAAGAATTGAGAAAATTGGGATGAGGAAAAATGAATGGAGGGGTAGGTATTTATAGAAAAGGAAATGAAAAAGAAAATTTAAAAAAAAAAAAAAAACAAGTGAACCGTTGGAGGCCCAACAGTTCGATTTAAAATATATATATATATATTTTAAAAGAGTAACCGACCGGTTCGAACCGGAACCGAACCGCCGGTTCTGGTCCGGTTCGAACCGGTAGGTTCTTCACTGAAACGAACCGGAACCGGAACCGGCCAGACCGGTTCCCGGTCCGGTTCTGGAATCGGAACCGGAACTGGCCAGACTGGTTCCCGGTCCGGTTCTGGAATCGGAATCGGAACCGGTTTTTCCGATTCCGGTTCTGGTTTTCTGACGCCGGTTCCGGTTAGGTTCTCCGGTTGGAACCGAACCGGCGTCATGTCTACTTCAGTGCTACCAAATTCCCAGTTACGATTTCCCCAGTATGAGAAAAATCCAATTCGACCAAAGCTACACTAAAGTGAGATCGAAACCCTGATTGTTAAATAATTCGCTTTTTCCCTAAAATTTTCACAGCCACCAAACAAATACAAAACATAATCGAGAAGATCAAAGAATGAGGATCATACAGTATATGTAATATATATATATATATATATAAAGTCAGAGAGAGTCAGATTGTTAAATTTATTCGCATTATCTGACCAGATTGGTGTCGCTGAAGGAGGATCTCACCTCGATCCTCCTTCGGCATCGGCTCATGGAGAAGAAGAAGAGGAGGAGGACTGGAGGAGGAGGAGAAGAAGAAGAACACCACCAAAACTGTGAGTGACGAACGAAGAAGAAATAAAAAAGTGTGAAAAAAAGTTAAAAAAAAAACAACACGAAAAATATGAAAAACATCTTAAATATGTTTTCTGTGTTTTTCTATTTTAACACCAGTTTTGTTTTTCATTTTGTTTATACTTTTTGAAAACAAAATAAAAAACGGTTAACAACGTGTATTTGTAATCGTTTTTGGAAAACAAAAATGAAAACAAACGCAGAACAAATCCTAAGGCTCCGTCCTGTAAGCGTTTTTCGTTGACTATTTTTCGAAAAGAAAAATAAAAATAAAAATGAAAATAAAAACAGTGTTTTTGGTTTTAGTTTCGAAATCCAAAAACGCGTCTGGTAGCATATACTGAAAGCTGTATTTTGAAAATAAAAACGGAAAAAATGCATCTGGTAGAGTAATGGAAACAAAATTGTAATTATCTAACCAAAACAATTTCTCACAGTTAATTACACAATCTCAATCCAAACACAAAATCTGATAACAATCATCCTCCAATATAGCAATACCCACCTCCCAAATTTAAGACTCCGCCAGTAATAATATGCCCCCACAATTGGATCTCCAACAACAACACCAGCCTTTTGAAACAACAAGTAGCTTTTTTTAGAAACACAACAAGCAACAACATCAAGAACACAGCTCTAATTTCTAGAAACATAACAACAAGCAGTTTTTTTTATCTCCTCAATTTTTGTTTAAAAAAAATTTAATGAAGAAATCTGGAAAACTTTCCAGATTTCCTCTCTTCAACTTTTTTTTTGTTTATTTTGTTTGAGATGAAGAAGAGGAAGATCAGAAGAAGATCAGAAGAAGAAGAAGAAGAAAAAGAAGACTGGAAGAAGAAGAAGAAGATTAGAAGAAGATCGGAAGAAGAAGAATATATCGACGGTGAAGAAGAATGAGACGAAGAGAAGAAGTTGATTTGTTGAATGAAGAAAAAGAAATAAAAATGAGTTTTTTATTTGTTGAAAAACAAAATGGAAAAGAGAAAGAAGATGAAGGTGGGAAGAGAGAAGATGGGGAAGAAAAAAAATGATGACCAGATCGATGTTGTGGAGAAAAAAAGAAAAAGAAAATTAATTTTATTGTTAATTTTTTTGAAAAACAAAAACAAAAACAAATATTTTGTGTTTTTCAAATATTTCACTGTTAACACTGATTTTGTTTTTCATTTTGTTTTTTTGTTTTTTGAAAATAAAATGAAAAACGGTTAACGAACGCGAATTCGAAATCATTTTTGAAAATAAAAACGAAAATTGACTGAAAAACAGCTGCATGACAAGACCTTAATTTTCTTCAAATTTTCCAAATCGGTTATTAGCTTCTTTTTTATTTATTTTTAAGAAATCTGGTATCGAAAATTTGAAATTTATCTTATATAAGAGTTTTTCTAATTGATTCGAGAACATATTTTGAAAATTATAACAAAGACGAACCAATACATGTATTTTTTTAAACTAAATTAAGTTCATATATATATATATATGTATATATATATATATATATATATATATATGTATTCAAAATGGTCAAGCTTGCCCGGGCGGCCAACGCTCAGTCCAGGCTTGGCACGACCCAATCAAAAATCAGGCCAGACCAAGGCCTGCATACCAAGCAAGCCCAGGCCTGGCCACAAGAGTGAGGCATGCATGCCTCATAGGCCGGCTATGGCATGTGGCTAACGGTCGGCCTGCGGGCCGGCCGTTGGCCAATGACCACTTATATATATTGACAATTTTGCCCAATAGCTTATTGCCATTTTACAATTTTTTCTACGGCTATGTTTAAAAAAAATATATTAATGAAAAACTTTCTTTATAATTACAATTTTAACCTCAATTTTCAAAATCTATAAATACCTCCGAATCAAATTTTCTTCACACATTCACATCTCTTTGTCCTTACTCTCTCAATTTCTCATTTTCTCTAAATCTCTCATAATCTCTCTCTCTCTCTCTCTAGTCCCGCTGCTCTAACTCTCTCTACACTCTCTAATACTCTATAATATTATTATATTAATCTCTAATTCTCTATAAATCTATAATAGTACAAATATTCTCTCATTCTCTAGTCTCTAATCTCCACCAAGGCACCAATGTCATTTTCTATAAATTACAAACTACAAACAAAGGTAATTTGTTATTTATTTTTAATTTTATATTTATAATTTATGCTTAGTATATTAATTTATGCTTAGTAGTTAGTAAATTTAATATTAATATTTATGTTTAGGTTTTATTTATAATATTTATGCTTAATATTTTTATGATTTTAATTTTTATCTTTATGTTTATATTTAATATTTATGATTTTATATTTAGCATACTAAATAATTATGGGATAGTTTTTACTTTTTAATTTTAATATTTATGTTTAATATATTTAATATTTATGATTTTATGTTTAGTATATTAAATATTTAAGGGATAGTTTTTACTTAATGTTAATATTTATGCTTATTATTTTTAATATTTATTGCTTAGCTTTTAATTGTGATATGTACGATTTTAAGTTTAGTATATTTAATATTTATTGCTTAACTATTAATTTAAATATTTATGGGATAGTTTTTACTTAATGTTAATATTTATGCTTAGTATTTTTAATATTTATTGCTTAGCTTTTAATTTTAATATTTGTGATTTTATGTTTAGTACATTTAATATTTATGATTTAATGTTTATTATATTAAATATTTATGGGATAGTTTTTACTTAGTGTTAATATTTATGGTTAGTATTTTTAATATTTATTACATAGCTTTTAATTTTAATATTTATGATTTTATGTTTCGTATATTTAATATTAATTGCTTAGCTTTTAAATTTAATATTTATGATTTTATGTTTAGTATATTTAATATTAATTGCTTAGCTTTTAATTTTAATATTCATGATTTTATGTCTAAATTGTTGACGGTGATTTCTGGACTTGTGGGAAGTCAACCGGTCAGCGACGTGATTCGTTCAATCTGTAAGCAAAACACGGTAAAAACAGGACAAATAATATAGGAAACGATTTTACGTGGTAAAACCCTGGTGACTGAGAAACATCCACGGATTGTCTCTCGACGACAAAGAAGCAAATTCACTAAGGAATAAACAGATTACTCACTCAGATCTCTCTCTTGCTATTAATTATTTGCTCTCCCTTTTACAATTATTTTACATGAGTACTTATACGGTGTTCACTATGGTTCCCAAATCTTAGTGTGTAAGTGGAAGATTATTGAGTCATATTATGAATCTTCTTGCCTGGATTAACTTGATCTCTTTCCTGTTTAGAGCCTCAACACAATTAATGTAGTTGATTCACTATTCGATTAGGACTCTTGACATCTTGGAAAAGATCAATTTGCTTCCTTGTTGGAGTGTGATTTTGTATCCCATATTTCGTTGAACTTTATAGTCGTCGTGTTGTAGTTGGTTTGTAATTGCCTGATTTGGTTGAGTGAATCTCGTCGTAGAAGATATCTTGGTAGACCAGAATCTTGCTTTGCCAAGATTCTCTTTTGGCCGAGCCACTCTCCTGGCAACATGTCTTGATATGCTCATATTTCCTTTATTGACTGAGTAGATCTCGCTGAGTAGAGATCTTAGGTGGACAGAATCTTCGCTCATTAAGACTCCTTATTCATGCAACTTCGTTTGGCTTCCATAAGTTCTTCTAATGACGTGTCAAGACCTGGTGACATGTCTCTGGTCAGCATTCCTTGGTTTACTTTTATCGACATGGCACGGTCGGTCCTCTGCCATTCTCGTTCTGCTTGATGACACGTCACTTCGGAAAATTTCACATACAATAATACCCCTTAAATATTTTAGCCTAGTACCTTACTCGACCTTGTGCTTCAGCAATTACTCCGAGCAAATTGTGCTCGTTATGGTCTTCACTGTTCGCTTAGCTCGTTTATACTCGGCGAAAGGTATTTAAAAAGATCTTTTAATTTTGTCGCTACCTTCATTAATGCAGTCATTGTGGCCTTCATATACCAGACTGATTTCATCTTCTACCCCATTTACATGAACAACATCGTTTCCATTACCACTCCCTAGAATATTAATGACTTGTGCAACCATAGTAGTGAGATTGTACAGCTGGTCATGCAGTGTTTGAAACACCTCATGAATGACGTACTTTCTTGCCCTTCGACCGTGATTTGGTCTTCCATTTTCTACCATTTATACCCACGATATTTTAATCTCATAGAAAATAACACCCTAAAAAAGAACTTGCTCTGATACCAATTTGATGTGAACCGAAATTCGATAACTCAACAATTAACACACTAACACACAAAATAGAAAATAGTGGTTTATTTAAGATAAATAGATGGCAAACTTTGTCCTCTCGCGCGAAACGCAGTGATAGAGGGACCGGAAGATGCCATAGGTCAACTCCTCAAAACCCACTTTTCCAAATCTTTAAACAAGAAATATGGAAAATAACTCCAGAAGATAACAGTAGAACTTTGATTTTAGAATAATAACATTTTGCTTTTTTTTTCTTATACAGACACTATTTAAATAAAACTTCAACAAACTTAACCAATAGCCTTAAAGTCCCAAGACTCATTAGATAAACCTCTTAGTCTCCCAATAATATTTTGTAAAACCAATATCTACTAATATTTGACTCTTTGAAAATTTTAGACTTTAATTTCCATCACACTACATCCATTTTACATTTATATGTGAAAGTTTTATTATAAAAATTGATTTTTTTTAATAATTAATACCAAAAGGCCTAATTTAAGATTTTTGCCTTAGGTCTCATATGTTCTTGAGCCGCCTCTGCTAACAGCCCGTGTAAAGATTGAATTTTTTTTTCAATGATTATATTTATTTTCTTAAGATATATGAAGTTTCTATTGATTTATTGAAAGAAAAATATAAATTATTTATTTAAATTTGGGATTCCATGTGGAAGTAAATTCTAATCATTCCATGATTATTGTGGTAGCCAAAAATGGCCTATGGACCCAAAGCCCATAAGCCCAACTCGTTTCGTTCTGGATCCGGTTTAAGCCCATCTGATATGGATCGACCCGATGAGCTTTGCCCAAGTCACCGTTTGACTCATTCATTCTTCTACTCCAACTCAATTACTGAAACTGATAACAGACTTATCAAGTTGGAATTGGTCAAGCGGTTGCTTAATCACATGAAATCCGATTAGGATTTCAGGGATACTCTCTGAAAATACTACAAGGCATGTGTCTAATAACCTAGAGAGAGAGGGAGGGGGGGGTTTAATTAAGTTAATTACCAACTTTTCTTGATTAATCAATATTAAAAATTTACCTCATAAACAAACATACAAAATCAAGTATAAAATGCGAAAATTAAATAACAGTTGATTTTTTACATGGAAACCCTTCAACAAGGGAAAAAGCCATAGCCTAACCATTTAGCCACTCAAATCCTCAAATCCACAATTGTAATGATGTTTACAAACTATATTGACCTCTAGTCACACCATTCTTGGTCACTAACCCACCACTACTACCCAATGAGCCTTTATAATGAATTCTTGATCACCTTGCTTGCCACCCACACCTTGGTTGCAAGACTTCACTTGCTTGTGCACTTCACCTTGTAGTCACAAGACTTAACTCTCAAAGAAGAGATTAACAACCTATGTGAATATTTGAATATATCGTAAATGCAATTAATGCTAGGCAACACTAAATGCTTATCTAAAGATTATATGATGGCAATAAAAGCAATCCTATCCTAGATATCAATGTCTATATGAATGCTCATAAAGACCTAACTAGATATAAATATGCAAGTCTAACATCTAGTCATCAAACAAAAGCAATATCAACACAAGTTGTCACACGAAACGGCAAGGACAATAAATACAAGGGTGAAATTCATTTTCGTCCCTCTAGTTTGACCTAATAGCCAAACTGGTCCCTCAGTTTTCAGAATTGTCTCGTTTGGTCCTTCTGTTACGATTTCCGTTAAAAAATGAAATTTGACAGAGACAAAGGGTCAAATGACCCTGTTACCCCTAATTTTAAAAGAACAACAACATATCTTCTTCTTCTTTACCAACTTCATCTTTTTCTTCTTTTCCATTACCATATTCTGAACAACAGCAAAAGATTTTATCAACAAAAATTTTCCAGACACTAAACCCAACCCAGAAATTTATCAACCAATTAAATTCAACCACTCAACGTAGAAATCCATCAACCCATTAGATGCAACCACTCAACCCAGACACTAAACCCATAAGTTTTCAATATTTTTTCCAGATTTCTTCCAAATCGAATCAAACCCAGACACTAAACAAATCGAATCAAACAAAATTTATCCAGAATTCTTCATACAAAAAAAAAACCCAACCACCAGAACACTTATAATCCAATTCATCTCAAAACTAGACATCCCCACCATACCCAAACCCAAACAAAATCAAACCCAACCACGCCCACTGTCAACCACCCAAATCACCACCACCAAATTAATCTCTTTATAATTTTTTTTTTAAATTAAAAAAAAATTATGGATCTGGTAGAGTTCCAGATTGGATCCCTTGATCCAAACACCAAATTGATCCAAACACCAAATCTCTCTCGATCTCTCAAATCCCTTTTATTTTTGAACCCTTCTCTCTCTTTCTTCAGAGATTAAATATCAAAATACCCAATTGACAGTAAACAAATTTAATAAAAAAAAATTGAAGTACTAGTGTTCAACAAGAGGTACCACACCAGTACTGTCAAACCCACACAAACCACCATCGACAGCCGAATCAAACCAACACCAAACGCCGGTCGAATCAAACTATCCACTGGTGGCAAAATCAAACTCATTCTCCTCCCTCTCTTCTTTCTCGCTCATCGAATCTATGCCTAAATCGATTCTTTCACAAGAACATAAAATTTTTCCACTCTTCCTTCACGATCTACGCCTAAATCGATTGAATGAACATCGTCTGGTCTAGGCTTGGGAAGCTTGATCTGCACCAGATCGTGGGTCTAGAGTGAAACCCGTGAAGATGTGAAGAAGATCTGATGAAGAATAGGTGAAGAAGATCCGATGTTCAACAAAATCTGATGGTGATAGTGATGGTGATGGAGAGAGATCTGGTGTTGAACAAGAGCTTCAACATGATCTGATGATGGTGGTGATGGGGAGAGAGGTAGGGTTTGATGTTTGTTTTATTTTTTTAATTAAATTAATTAATAATTACTTTTTAATCTTGATTTTTATATTTCTTATGTAAGTTTACCATTTTACCCTCTTAACTCTGTCGGAATCCTTGAAAAACTTAACGAAATTGGACGGCGGGGACGAAAATACAGATTTATGAAAACTAGAGGGACATGTCAACATAATACTGAAAACCGAGGGACCAGTTTGGCTATTAGGTCAAACTAGAGGGACGGAAATGAATTTCACCCTACATAAAATTAACAAATGCAATCAAGGAGTCCTAATCAACAATGTCTAAATGAAAAGCATAGAGACTTAGCTAGAGGGAAAAATACTACTAAATGCTAGCTATCACAAACAAACCCAACAATCAACATAAAAATCTCAACTTGCAATAAAAAACTAATCTTGATGCAAACAAGTCATAAATGAGATTTTTTGTTAAGCAAAAATACTAAAATGAGTGAAGATGATGTTCTACTTACCAAGTCATGTATGTTGATAAAGACCCATGTAAGAACACATCCTAGATGAAGCTAGATGATGTTTGATTCATGAATGAATGATGGGTTTGGGTTTGGAGAGTTAAAGGACAACTCTAGGACCTTCTCTCTCTTGGGAAACACTTCTTTTTTCTAAAAACCAATTTCTGAAGCTCTAAAAACAAAATGGAAGAGAAGAGAACACAAATATATAAGCCTTAGACAAAACTACGTGGTTTTGGAAATTTTGCAAATAAGACAAGGCAAACAAGACGTAGTGCACAGGTCCACTGCGTGGGTAGAAACCCGCGCAATGACCCGTACACATGGGTTTTGCTAGTTCGTGACCATCGAACACACCAGCGAACCCGGAATCAAAATGCACCAGGGCCAACTGCGTTAGTCTACTGCGCGAGTAGGGACCCGCACACAAGGACTTTGCTAGTCTACTGCGCGGGTAGAGACCCGCGCACAATGACTTCTCTAGTTCGAGATCGGCGAACAGACCATCAAAACGAGATCAAAAATACACCAGGACAACTGTACGGGTAGCTACATGCACACATGGACCCGCGTACAAGGGCCTATCTGTTGGGGTTTATGCCCTAAAAATGTAATTTGTAAATGGATTTATGAAATAAATAAAAAGAAAAGTTCAATTCATTCTTGTTGTGTTGTTTATTTTATAACTTGTGCATATATTAACATCCTAGATTGCCGGATGTAATCTCGAACTGTGTATATGAGTGTCATATACGGATGGATACAGTAAGAGACGTGCAATCTAAAGAGTCCATAGATAACAAATAAAGCTGGGTATTTTATTTGTGGTTAATCTATAGCTGCAGTCCATTCCGTAATGTACGGTGATTCTATCCTGAATCATTCATATGAGATATGGGAATGAAGGCACCTTGTATGATGTGATCATATAGGACTGGGCCATGATCTATATGAATCTTTCACCAATGATCCGTTTACTGATGAGATTTATATATATCAACTAATGATGGCTATATGTGGGTGATCTTAATCCTGAATGTCTTATCGACTCCTTCAGGTTAGATCGTGGTCTTTGATATACCATGGGTGAGGTCAGATGCAGTTCATGATCAATATACTCCGTATGTTGGGATTGCAGTTTGGCTTGTGGCTGGGAAGGTATGTACACAATAGTGGAATCCACTCCTTCTTGTGAGAAGTAGATGGTAGTTCCCTTAAGGGTTGATTCGGGGCTTGGACAATATGAGCGCTCTCCTAATTCCGTGAGGAAATATGATTTATTGTCCATTAGAGAATCAACGATACTTAAAGGATAAATGTAATTAGAAGGGTATAACGGACATTATGACCCAGCTTTAATTATGAACTACTGTGGAGGATCACAGCATGTGTAATAGCTATATCGATGGACACCGAGTTGTATCGGTCTGTGTAAAAACATCTGCAGTTGAGAGAGTGCAGCTTCAGGTTTTTAGTGGAATAACACCGGAGTTAATAATCAAGGAATGTTAATTAAAGAGTTTAATTAATGATTCCAAAAATTATTGGAGCTCAAAATACTATGGGTCCATTAGGTTTCCTTGCTAGCCTGATCGATTTAGGTAACAAGGGTCACGGATAATGAATTGGAAAGTCCAATTAATTGTGTTATGAAAGTGACACGTATTTATTCGGGAATTAATTGAATAATGAGATTATTTAACTAATGAATAATGGTGATTAAATAAATTAAATAATAAGATTATTTAATCATGTTATTAATCACTAAATGGAGGATGTTTGTTGATATTTGTTTTTTGAATAAATAAGATAATATGATTATTTTATTTTATTAAATTATATTTTGAATTTTGAATTTAAATAGTTTGAATTCAAATCATATTAAATAAAATAAATATTAATCATTATATTTAAAGATATTTGATATCTTAAAAGATTAGATTAATTGGTTTTTGATTAAATTGATTTTGAATTTAAAAAAGAAAAAGAAAAAGAAAGCACAAGTGTTGTGCGTGAGAAAGAAACAAAAAGAAAGAAAAAGGTGTTGTGCAATTGTTGCACTATTGAAAAAAAATATATATATATTATTAATATTTTTTTTAAGAACTAGAATTGTTCTAGTTATTTTTCTCTTTGGAAGAAATAGTTTCTTCATATTCTCTCTACATCCTCCTAAGTTCCTGAGTACGTGACGCGCCCACACGCAGTTACCAGTTCCGGGATATAGCTAGGAAGATCAGTGGTACAGACCAGGAGCATATCGTAAAGTGAAGGAGCCTCCAAACGTTGGTAAGGTACTATATATTTTTATATTGATTACAATTTCCTGAGTTTACATATTGTATGTATTATTAGTTCAGGAAAAATAATTACAGTCTCAAGTTCACTGGTTCCAGATCATTTATGATCTGTATTAAAAATTTAAAAACATATTTCCGCTGCGTTACCAGTGAACAGGGTTCCAACAATTGGTATCAGAGTAGGGATGGGCATTTCCCCCATGGGGCCCCATCCCCATTTGCCCCCACCCCCATTTAGGGGCAAATTTTGCCCCCAAATGGGGTTTAGGGGTGGGGATGGGGGCAAATTTTGCCCCCAAAACCTAAATGGGGATGGGGATGGGGGGACCTACCCCCACCCCCATTTCCCCATTTCCCCATTTCTTTAAATTGGGGTGGGCCCCATTCCCCCATTTCCCCATATGTATATATATATTTATATTTTTAATATATATTTTTTTAAATAACTTTAACTTTATTATTCATGGTTCCACCACTAATTGACTACCTGACAGTTGAATGTACTTAGTTTTTTTATGAATTTGTCTAGACTTTTAGGTGTAATATTAACTTACTATAGTTATTTCTATTAATTTTGGACAATTATATGGATTGGATATCGAAACATGGTGATTGGAAGGATTGAATTTCCAATCCAGAAGTATAAATTTCTGATTTCGGATTGAAAAATATTAGGATTAGAAATGGAGGAAATGGGGGAAATGGGGGACGGGGGTGGGGGCAGGAGAAGCTCCCCCCAAACACCCCCATCCCCACTTCCCCCAAATGGGGATTGGGGGCGGGGATGGGGGGAGGTTTCAGAAATGGGGATGGGGGTGGGGGGACCCTCCCCCACCCCAATGGGCCCCCACGCCCATCCCTATATCAGAGCCAATCTTTTTTTCGGAACAGGAAATTGTTTTCGATACTCATGTATGTATGATTGTGTAGGCACTATTTATATTGATTGTATGTTGTTTTTGTATGTATATTAAATTTGTTAATTTACAAAAATATGATTGATCGTTAATTAAATGGTTCTGTGGATTTAGGGTTCATGGGTTGTATAATTTTTTTTTTCTGTTATTGAAATATAAAAAAAAATGTAACCTATATTGAAGACTTGGAAAAATCTAGAAGTCGGAAGGGCGAAATCGGAAATACGCGTGACAGGCACTGTTCACACTATAGTTCACGAAGTACTGTTCACAGTTACTGTTCACGACACTGTCCCCATCACTGTTCATGCGGGGGGTACTGTTCACACAGACGTGTTGGGCACTGTTCACATATTTTTGCACGGTTCCGTTGGCAAGTGTTGCCTAATGCGTTCCGTGCGGATTTTCTATTTCGGATTCATGAGATGAATCAGAGTGACCTGAAGAGACTGGAAGACTCGAAAATTACAAGAAAACCCGAAAATTACAAGAAGACCAAGGAATGCCTTGGGGATATTTCTGTAATTTTATATTCCTATTTTTTTAGGTTAAATAATCCACAGTACTCGGTCAATTCATGTATGCTTTATACTATGTGATGATAAAAGCATTGTCATGCATACGTATGTCATTTAGATTAGATTTGCCTACACAAATATATTTGATATGTCATACATGCATCATGGCCTATTTTTTATGTATTTTTTTTAATATGATTAAAATCAGTAAATACATTATTGGCTATGAAAATGAGATTAGTTTTTTAATTGTTAGAAAACTTGTTAATTCTCATTAATATTAATCTGGTTATTAAAGTGTTTGATAAGTTAGATTAATAGGATCATTTATTGTAATTAGTATTAATATGATTAATGACCTAATAATAAATGAACCGAAAAAGTGTTAGAGTTTTAATAGTTAAAACTTGGTAAACACTATCATAATAATCCGAGCTTAGTAAATAGTTTACAAAAGCTTAGATTATTCACTAATAGATTAGATTTTTAATAGTTAAAAATCATTAATAATTTATTAGTTAATTTGATTTTATTTCTCATAATGAATTTGTTAATGCGCTAGATAACTTGATTAAAGTTAGCTGTTTGATCCAGTAGAGTCTAGGTGCATTAACGGATAATAGAAAAGCCTAATTTTTAAATAGTGAGTGGGAGAGGGATATATGACATATATATCCCACAGTCTCCATCATTAGTTCAACACCGTGAGATCCGAGTGGGGCCTCGTGACGGCTTTGCTTTCGTCCTCCCTAAGGAGGGTTTCCACAAAGATCAATACCAAGGTTGACTTCCTAACGGATAGGATTTCTGAGGGTATTTCGGGATTGACCGACCCTAAGGCGGCAATTCTCGAGTTAAGCTCATGGGATCTGAAATGGTGGGTTACACTCAAGAAGGTTTTGATTAAGTTTTGTTAATTAAAAACCTGACTGAATAAACGATGGTCGAATGATATGGAATAAGAGTTATTCTAGAATATCATTTGATTGAGAATGTCTCGGTCCAACATGCAAAGACTTGACCGACCCTAAGGCGGCACTTCTTTGTGGTATGTTGGATTGTCGTGGTATAGTAAATGTTTTTTAGGTATTTCTAGTTCGTTAAACATGTTCACGCATCATGTTTAAATTTATGCCAAAGCACTCGCACTTGTTTTAATAAATGACTGAATGAATGTTTTATTTATTTCAGCAATTATGTCTTCTGCATTACTTCAAATTCTCGCAAACGACAAGTTAACTGGTGATAACTACACTAAGTGGAAACTTAATATTAATGCAATATTGGTCACCAAAGACCTCAAGTTTGTGCTTACAGAGGAATGTCATCCGGTGCCTACTGCCAATGCCACACGAACTGTTCGTGAGACATACCAGCGATGGGTCTCATCTGATGAGAAGGCCCGAACATATCTGTTAGCTTCTATGACAGACGTGCTTGTCACAAAGCACGAAGCAATGACTACAGCATTCGAAATTATGGAGTCATTGCAAGCTATGTTCGGGCAGCCCTCCGAGCAAAAGCGACACGAAGCTGTTCGTTTTGCTATGCTCGCTCGCATGAAGGAAGGTATATCAGTTCGGGAACATGTCCTGAGCATGATGTCCTACTTCAACAAGGTAGAAGTCAATGGCGGGGCCATTGACGAACCTAGTCAAGTGAGCATCATACTGACGACTCTTTCGAAGAGTTTCTATCAGTTTAAGAACAGCTACGGGATGAACAAGTTAAGGTTTAGTCTCACACAGTTGCTCAATGAGCTCGCTACTTATAAGTCCTTGACTAAGGACAGCAAAAGTAAGACCGGTGAGGCAAATGTTGCCGAACCATCTTCCTCCAATAATAAGAAGAGGAAGAGGTCTGCTGGAAAGGCGAAGGGTAAGCCTAAACCCAAGAAGGCCCAAAGCAAAAAGAAGGGCACCGCCACCGACCAAGACAAAGGAAAATGTTTCCATTGTAACAAGGTCGGGTACTGGAAGAGGAACTGTCCTCAGTACCTGGAGGAGGTAGCCAAGAAGAAGAAGAAAGGTAAATATGATTTACTTCTTCTTGAATCTTGTTTAGTGGAAGATGATTCTTCACCTTGGATTGTTGATTCGGGGGCCACTAACCATGTTTGTTCTTCTTTACAGTGGACTGATTCTTGGACACAACTAGATGAGGGAGCCTTCTCTATGCGTGTGGGGTCGGGGGATGTCGTGTTGGCCAAAGCTGTGGGAGCAATAAGATTGCAATTTTGTAATAATAATAGTTTTTTATTATTGAACAATGTTTTTTATATTCCTGGATTTACACGGAATTTGATTTCCGTTTCTAACTTGTTAGAACAATTATATTCTGTTTTTTTAATAATAAGTTTGTTATTATTGGAAAGAATGATCTGAATATTTGTTCAGCAATTAATGAAAACAATTTGTATGTGTTAAGACCGTTAATACATACTACACTGCTTAACACCGAAATGTTTAAGGTTGAAAAACCTAAAACTAAACGATATAAGATTTCTTCAGATAATGACAAGTATCTCTAGCATCTAAGGCTTGGTCATATCAACCTTGACCGGATAGACAGACTAGTAAAAATTGGACCTTTAAGTGAGTTAAAGGTTGACACCTTACCTGTCTGCGAATCCTGTTTAGAAGGTAAGATGACTAAGAGACCTTTTACTGGAAAATGGCTTAGAGCTATAGAGTAACTAGAACTCATACATACAGACGTCTGCGGACCGATGAATGTTAGAGCTAGGGGCGGCTATGAGTATTATGTCACCTTCATAGATGACTACTCAAGATACAGATATGTCTACCTGATGCAACAAAAGTCGGAAACATTTGAAAAGTTTAAGGAATTCTGAGCTGAAGTTGAGAATCAATTAGGTAGGACTATCAAGTCACTACGATCAGATCGTAGAGGTGAGTACCTTGACCAAGAGTTTGAAGACTTCATGGTCGAGCATGGGATAGTTTCCCAACTCGCAGCTCCTGGTAGACCTCAGCAAAATGGTGTATCGGAGAGGAGAAATAGAACCCTGATGGAAATGGTGAGATCTATGATTAGTTTCTCATCATTACTGAATTCCTTCTGGGGATATGCGTTACAAACATCGGCATACATTTTGAATGTAGTGCCATCCAAATATGTTCCTAAGACTCCCCTAGAGTTGTGGAATGGTCGTAAAGCTAGTTTGTGACATTTCCGCGTATGGGGGTGTCCAGCACATGTGCTGAAAAATAGAAGTGGAAAGCTAGACTCCAAGTCTGTGATCGGCATGTTTGTAGGATACTCCAAAGAGACCAGAGGTGGACACTTCTATAGTCCCGAAGATAACAAAGTATTTGTATCGACAAATGCAACATTTTTTAAGGACAATTATATTAGTGACCATAAACCTTGTTCTAAGATTGCATTGAATGAGTTGGAGTCTGATGAGACTAGTGCTTCATCAAGAAGAGTTGTTGATCCACAAGCATCTGAGAGTCAGATGGTTCCTGATCAGGATACACTATCACCTAGACGTAGTGGGAGGGTTGTAAGACAATCTGAACGCTATTTAGGTATAGGTGAGGGATAAAATGTTGTCTCTGCTGATAGTGTGGATGATCCATTGACATTTAAGAATGCAATAGAAGATCCTGATAAAGAGGAATGGCTTAAAGCCATGAATCTCGAGATGGAGTCCATGTACTCTAACTCAGTCTGGGATCTTGTAGACTTACCGTATGGGGTAAAACCCATAGGATGTAAGTGGATCTACATGAGAAAGAGAGGAGTAGACGGGAAGGTAGAGACCTTCAAAGTAAGGCTAGTGGCTAAGGGTTATACCCAGAAAGAGGGGGTTGATTATGAAGAGACCTTCTCGCCAGTAGCCATGTTAAAGTCTATTAGGATTCTCTTATCCATTGCTGCCTATTTCGATTATGAAATTTGGCAAATGGACGTCAAGACTGCATTCTTGAATGGCAATCTTGACGAGAGCATCTATATGATGCAACCAGAGGGATTCGTGTCTCCAGATCAAGAACAAAAGGTTTGCAAGTCGCAAAGGTCCATATATGGACTTAAGCAAGCATCTAGATCTTGGAACATTAGGTTTGATTATGTGATCAAAACCTATGGCTTTGAGCAGATCGTCGATGAGCCTTGTGTTTACAAACGCGTCATTGACAAAAAGGTAGTTTTCTTAGTCTTATACGTGGACAATATCCTACTCATTAGGAATGATGTGGGAGTGTTATCTGATGTAAAGGGCTGGCTGGCTAGCCAATTCCAAATGAAAGATTTAGGAGAGGCGAGTTATGTTCTAGGAATCCAACTTATAAGGGATCGTAAGAACAAACTCGTAGCACTGTCTCAGGCATCATATATCGACAAGATTCTTGTGCGTTTTTTGATGCAGAACTCCAAGAAAGGTAATTTACCTTCTAGGCATGGAGTTCACTTGTCTAAAAAATAGTGTCCTAAGACGCCTCAAGAAGTTGAGGATATGAGACGTGTACCATATGCATCAGCAGTAGGTAGTCTCATGTATGCTATGTTATGCACTAGACCGGACATCTGCTATGCAGTGGGAGTAGTCAGCAGGTACTAGTCCAACCCAGGATTGGATCATTGGGTTGCTGTCAAGACTATTCTCAAGTATCTTCCGAGAACGAGAAACTATATGCTAGTGTATTCCGGACAGGATTTGATCCCGTTAGGATACAAAGATTCTGATTTTCAGTCAGACAGGGATTCTAGAAAATCCACGTCTGGATCAGTTTTCACCCTAGGTGGTGGAGCCATTGTGTGGAGAAGTATAAAGCAATCTTGCATTACAGACTCCACCATGGAAGCCGAATATGTAGCCGCTTGTGAAGCTGCTAAAGAGGCAGTTTGGCTCCGTAAATTCTTAAGTGATCTGGAAGTTGTTCCAGATCTGGATAAGCCCATCACACTTTATTATGATAATAGTGGTGCTGTGGCTAATTCCAAAGAACCAAGAAGCCACAAGAGAGGGAAGCATATAGAGAGAAAGTATCATCTCATTAGAGAGATAGTGCAGAAAGGAGATGTGATCGTCACCAAGATAGCCTCACAAGACAATCATGCTAATCCATTTACGAAGACCTTACCGGCTAAAGCGTTTTCGGGTCACCTAGATGGTCTAGGGTTACGAGACATGCCTCACATGCTTTAGTGCAAGTGGGAGATTGTTGGGGTTTATGCCCTAAAGATGTAATTTATACATGGATTTATGAAATAAATAAAAAGAAAAGTTCAATTCATTATTGTTGTGTTGTTTATTTTATAACTTTTGCATATATTAACATCCTAGATTGCCGGATGTAATCTCGAACTGTGTATATGAGTGTCATATACGGATGGATACAGTAAGAGACGTGCAATCTAAAGAGTCCACAGATAACAAATAAAGCTGGGTACTTTATTTGTGGTTAATCTATAGTTGCGGTCCATTCCGTAATGTACGGTGATTCTATCCTGAATCATTCATATGAGATATGGGAATGGAGGCACCTTGTATGATGTGATCATATAGGACTAGGCCATGATCTATATGAATCTCTCACCAAGATCCGTTTACTGATGAGATTTATATATATCAACTAATGATGGCTATATGTGGGTGATCTTAATCCTGAGTGTCCTATCGACTCCTTCAGGTTAGATCATGGTCTTTGATATACCATGGGTGAGATCATATGCAGTTCCTGATCAATATACTCCGCATGTTGGGATTGCGGTTTGGCTTGTGGCTGGAAAGGTATGTACACAATAGTGGAATCCACTCCTTTTTGTGAGAAGTTGAAATATATGGGAAGGACGGTCAAGCGACCAACAAAGATGAATGATAGAGTTCGATGCGAGTTCCACAGAGATCATGGACATTGACAGAAGACTGCATCGCCCTCAAACTGGAAGTAGCAAAACTCTTAAACAAGAACATCTTCAAGAATTGCTAACAGACAAATGAAAAGAGACCCTCGCTCGGCGCGACGAGAAACAACAGGCTAATCCAAAAGACAGTCCATTAGAGCCTCATCAACAAGAAAGAGTAATTAACTATATTGCAGGTGGATCAGAAGTCAGCGTCGTGAGCTACTCAGCCGCCAAGAGGCACACTCGACAAGTCGAAGATCGACGAGACTGTCGTATTCAAGCTATCCAAAAAATCAGATTTGTTTTCTCCTCATCATGACGTTTTAGTCATTTCTTTATATATTGCTAATTGCCTGACCAAAAGAATTTTAATCAATAATGGCAGCTCCTGTAATATCTTATTTAACTGTGCGCTCAAAGAAAGGCAGGTCGAGGAGTCGAAAATCAGCCGTCGAATGACTGTATTAACTGGATTCAGTGGCGAACAAAAGAGCACGTTAGGCGAAACTGTGATACCCGTCTACACCAAAAGAGTGAACTTATATATCAATTTCTTGGTGCTCAACTGTCAGTCTCCCTACAACGCAATTTTAGGCAGACCTTGGATACACGAGATGAAAGCGATCCCTTCGACCTACCACTAGATGATCAAATTCCCTACCAAGTAGAAAGAACGAGAGATTGAATGCAAACAGAGAGCAGCCAGAAAATGATACCATAATGCCATGATGAAGAAAAAGGAGCAATTATAGTAACTGCAAGAAACTAAGGTCGAGTTGACTCCAAACAAGGCTAAGATAGAAAAACTCAACGAAGTGTCGATAGACCCAGAACAGCTAGAGCATAAAATTCTAATCGGGTCTAGGCTACCCGAGGAAATTTGAAAACAGCTGATCGACTTCCTAAGAGAGCACCGCAACAGTTTCGATTGGTCGCACTCAGATATGGTCGGAATTGACCAAGAGGTAATTGTTTATCATTTGCAGGTAGATCCTGCTTATCCACCAATAAAGCAGAAGAGAAGGAAGTTCGCACCAGAAAGGAAAAAAATGATCAACGAAGAGGTGCAAAAGCTGATCGACATCGGATCTGTTAGAGAAGTGAAGTACCCGGATTGGTTAGCAAACGTCGTGGTCGTAAAGAAAAAAATGGGAAGTGGCGCGTTTGCATCGACTTCACATATCTCAACAAGGCGTGCCCTAAGGACCCATTTCCACTTCCTCACATCGACATATTGGTCGACGCCAGGTTTATCTGGATACAACCAAATCTTAATACACGCAAACGACCAGGAAAATACATCCTTTATCACTGGAAGAGGTATTTTTTGTTATAAGGTTATGTTTTTTGGTTTGAAAAATATATGTGCGACATACCAACGATTGGTCAACAAAATGTTTGTTGATATGCTCAGGTCGAGAATGGAGATCTACATCGATGACATGTTGGTTAAGTCCCTGATCGTGTCAAAATTGTGATATATTTTGTCCCTCATTTCCATATTCTTTGTCACGTTTTCGTGTATTTTTATGTGTCTAATAAGCTCTTTTCTTGTTATTGCAGGCTTTCAATGTGTTTTAGGTGTTAGAGGTTCAAACTGGAGCTTTCGGATGCGAAACAAGTTAAAGTTCAAGGAAAAGTGCACTGTGCACAGGTCTACACCAGGGCACTACCCACGGTCAGAGAGATTTTTCAGCGCCTGATAGTGACCGGTAGTTCCCAACCCCTGATTTGTTCCAGTGGTTTCTATGTCCAAGGTAATCGGCGGTTCCCAACCACCGTTTTCAAACGCCGAATTTGCCACGTCAGCATCAAACGAGTTTCATCCCTATTTTTGGAAACACATATAAATACACCTTTTTTATTTTATTTTTACAGCTCTCTTCCGGCCACGAACTATTGCCCTCTTACACCACAAAAAGCTAACCCTAGATTTAGGAATCATTTTCTAACCAAAATCCAACCATCTTACGTCATCTTCATCTTTTTCTACTCAAGAAGGCTATTAAAAGATTGGATTGAAGCTTCAAGAAGGAGGAATCTCTAGATTGAGTCTTCTCTTTCTCTCATCTCTTAGCTATTATTTTGTATTTAGCATGAGTAGTTAAACCCCTTGTGGGAGGTGATGTAATAATTCATGGATTGTGGGCTTTCCACCATACTCTTAGTATTTGATTTACTAATTCCATTCACTGTATTTAATTGTGTTTGATGTTCCTCTTGGATTAAATAGGCACACCTAACTCTTGATCCTTGTTAGATGTTGAACCTATTTGAGTTATTGCTCTTTTAATGGATATTCTCATTGGATTAAGTAGGCACATCAACTCTTAATTCATTGAGAGGTTGAATTTGAGCTTATAATGCATTTGATATTTTTCTTGGATTGAGTATGCACCCCAACTCTCAATTCATGTTAGATATTAAATTGTGATGTCTTCTTGGGTTTAGTAAGCATACCAACTCTTAACTTATGTTAGATGCCAATTAATGATTTTTAACCATACACACTTTAGGTGATTTTTAAAATAGCTCTCTTGAATGGAAGGGATGTGTCGTGAGCACACCAATCTGACGCATCCCGGCTAAAAGGTGGAAAGGTTGGATTGTGAGCACATCAATCCAAGCCACCTTAACTACTAAAATCTACATGTGCTTAAAGAGAGACTCTCTCATAAACCAACCAAGTAGTTATGTAGTAGAAAGTTGAAGTGACAAGAGTCTCTATCTCTCCAAATCCAACTAAGTACGTGCGAGTGAGAGGTATTAATTCTCAAATCACCCTCAAAGGTAGACTAGCCCTAAATAATCAAATCGGTTCTTAAAGGATTCATTGGATTGCCCGCTATTCATGTATGAATTGCATCAACTCCAGAATTCACATCTCATATCTTATCTTACCATTTCACATTCTTGCTAACTTAGTTGCATTATAGCTTTAGTTTTAATTGTCATTTGCATCTTCGTGTTAATTACATTAATCAAACCATTTACATTTACTTTTCATTGCATTTCTAGTACTAGAGCATTAGTTTGATCATTGCTATCCTTTGATCACTGTGGACAATACCTCACTTGCCATTATACTCATTTTGAAAGCATTGTGAGCACATTTGAGGTTTTTACAAATTCTTTTTGATACTTGCAAAACATATACAAACGACGCGAGCATGACATCACCTTCCAGCCACTAACAACAATGAAATCCCAGGTAATCGCTGACTTTATTGCAGACTTCACCCCCAATGAAAACTTACAGGCTGAACATGAATTGATGGCACTCACGGAGAGCCCTACAAATGGAACATGGACATTACATGTCGATGGCTCCAACAATGTAAAGGGGAGTGGACTCAGACTTGTGGTTAAATCTCCACAAGGAGAAAATCTAGAACAATCAATTCACTGCAGGTTTTTGTGGGACAAACAATGAAGCCGAATATGAAGCCTTAATAGCAGGGTTTGACCTAGCAAAAATCTTGGGGATAAAAAATATACAGGTGCAAAGCGATTCCCAATTAGTCATTCAATAAATGAACGGAACGTACGAAGCTAAAGACAAGAGGATGGCAACATATCTAGCCAAAGCCAAACAACTACAGTCGACTTTCGACTGAATTTTCTATTTTACAAGTACTAAGGTCAGACAATGTTCGAGCAGATGCACTTGCAAACCTAGGTCGACAACGTAGACCGATGGTCCTAAGTCGATCACCATTGTGCACCTTCTGTTGCCCATAATACACGATGAAGAAAAAATTACACAAGTTGACGACTACATTTTAACTTGGATATATCCAGTAATGAAGTATTTACAGGCCGACATCTAACCCGGCAATAAAGCCGAACCAAGAAAAATAAAGCCAAGGCAACCAAATTAAGCATTCTCTACAATAAGCTTTACAAAAAGTCATTTACAGGTCCATACTTGAGGTGTCTCAACCCTCGCAAGGCGTACGACGTCCTTGAAAGCTTACACTATGAAAAATACGGGAATCATTCCGGAGTAAGAAGTTTGTCGAATCTAGCAATTACAGCTGGATACTTCTGGCCGACGATGCAGTTCGACTCCCAAAACATTTCCAAACCTGCGACAAGTGCCAAAGATTTGCATAAGTGTCTTACCTACCATCAGGTAAACTAAACTCTATTTCGGCCCTCTGGCCTTTTATGAAATGGGGAATGGACATTGTAGGTAAACTTAGACTTGACGCTGGTTCTGATTTCGATTTGGTTCGGTCCGGTTCTGGTTCCGGTCCGACGGTTCTGGTTCCATTTTTTTTCTTATATTTAATCTTATTTCATAAAAAAATTAGACATGTAAAAATGTAATTTGTAAATGCATTTTATTGGGTTACCTGAAAAATAAAATAAAATAAATAAATGACAAATTAAAAAATTAAATTAAAATAAAACTAAAAATGTAAAATTGGCCTTGCGCTTAATTTTTACCATAATTAAGTTGCCTACGTGTCCTCTTGAGGTTTAGAGGAATCAAATGCCATGTAGTTCTCTTACCTTTTATTACAGGCTTGGTGATGACATGGACTAATCGTTGCCATGATCATCCGTTCCACTTTCAGCCGATTGGTCATCTTTGAAGAAATCGTAAGGTTCCTCTTGATCGATTTCTTGTTGTCTATTTTGTGTCTTCGTCCAATCATCAACACAAGCTTGTATCTGAACTGATTTCAGACTCATAAGCGAACGTCTTGCATCCAGAATATTCCCACTGACACTGAAATGTTGTTCCACCGCCACCGTAGAAACTAGTGTTGAAAGAACTTGTTTGGCTATCATAGCCAAGATTGAAAAGTACCTTTCATGCTCATGCCACCAGTGTAGGATATCAAAATTTTTAACTTTAGTGTCTTCTATAAACTCAAAAGAGGTACTTAGATAAGATTAAAGCTCGGAATACGCAGTGAAGCTTGATGAAGAAGAACCTCGTAATTTTTTGTTTTTTATAACAGATTATACCCTAAACTCATAAATCCAAAGGATGATGAGGAATGAGATACATTTTGAGTTTGTGGAACATCTATGTTCAGTGATGGACCATAAACTCTAAGATATTCATCATATAACTCATACAATAATGTCTTAACCCTAGCACAACATATATCAACATCATAATCTATTTTTAAACCTTGTTCATAATAAACAGATAGATAATCGGAAAAAATTTCTAATCTATAACGTGGATCAAAACACATGGAATCAAATAAATATTGGAACTCCGGTAATTGTGAGCCAGATTCACACTAAGCAAAGGCACCAGAAATATTAAGACTCACAATAATAAATAAATTAGTTGTAGGATAATAAACACCAGATAAATTGTTAGTAGCATTATTAAAGATTGTTAACAAACCACAAACATTGTTGCAAACATCCCAATGACTTTGATAAAGATTAATGTGACTAACATGATATTGAATAAAAGTAACTAATATATCCCTATAAGCATAACTTCTAGCAATCAATTTATAAATAGAATTTCACTGTGTTGGAACATCAAGAGGAAATTTAATGACACGCCTACCATTTTGTTTACAATATGTTGCACATGCTTTCATTGCAGAAGAATGTTTCCACAAAAAATAGATGGAATCTTTAATAGGTTGAATAAACTATTGAAGAGTTTGTAATCCTTTTTGAACACATAAATTTAAAACATTGTATCCACATCTTTGATGAAAAAAATTTCCACCAAGATAAGGTTTGCATAATTTAATTAAAGTAGGAATGACAGCGGTATTGTTAGAAGCATTATCAAAAACAATTACAAAAATTTTGTTTTCAATTTTATACTCTGCAAAAATAATTCTAAGCTATCTAAAAATATTAGCAACAGTGTATGCATCATCAAAAACTCTAAATGCAAGAATTCTTTTTTGGATAGTCGATGCATTATCCATATAATGGCAAGTGACACCCAAGTATGAATGCATTTCCCAATGGTCACTCCATATGTCGACATATACGGAAACACGACCATTATATTTTTCAAAATATTTTTCCAACTTTCTTTTTTCTTTGTTATAAATGTTTTCAAGTGTTTCTATGAGCGTGGATCTAGGAACACGAAATGCAACAGGATTTAATGCTCGTTGACAATAATTAACAAAACCAACATTTTCACCAAAACTAAATGATAAGTGTTCTACTGCAACCATTCTAGATAATTCTTCTCTATTTTTTTGCATCACTATAATTAAATAATTGTTGGTTAGGGGTAGCGTACTTGGAAATTTGAACTTGTGAACTCAATCTGGCATGTGCGTATGGATCTGCGTTCGTTATATGCTTCCGATATGTGCCATATCCTCAAGATTTGTGCCACTTAAATACTTTTTTGCAGTAATTGCAAATCAGTACAGTGCTTCCATCCTCTTGCGTAACTTTCTTCATATGGAGTACGAAAAGATCATATTTAACCTGCTTCTATAACTTTTCTTCCGTATGTGGATCAAATTCAAAATCTGGAGAGGGATCAGATATATTTTCTGATTGGCTTGTCAAATGGGAGTGGCATCGCGATCGGGTTCAGAAATTCTTAGATAGGGATGAGATTGAGGAGAGTTTAGGCCTAGGCCTTCAGCATAGACTTGGCGTTGCAGATACTCATGATAGGCGCGGTCGTCATGACTGAGATTATCCGACATACGACATTTACCTTTCATCGAAATGAAACGCCTAAGACCGTCACCACTTCCATTTGCCATTTAAAAAATTGAATTGTAAAATTCCTTGAACAAAAAATGTTAAAAAATTGATAGAAATAAATTGTTGGAAATAAATTTGGAAGAAAATTGGAAACTTAGTAGTTAGCAATTGCAAATAAAATAAATTGAAAATTAGTATTTACAAATAAAATAAATTGGAATGAGAATTAGGAGGAAATTGGAGTAGGGAAAAATGGATTGGGGGGTGGGGAATTAATAAAGTGAACCGTTGGAGGGCGGGGTAGGGGTGTATTTATAGAATGAAAAAGAAAAGAAAAAGAAAAAAAAAGAAAAAAATAATAATAAAGTGAACCGTTGGAGGGCCCAACGGTTCAATCCATTTTTTTATTAAAAAAAATTAAAATATATGTATATATATAACGTTGGAACCGCCAGTTCGAACCCGAACTAGAATCGAAACTGTCGGTTCCAGTCCGATTTGAACTGGGTGGTTCCTCAAAATTTATAACCGGAAAACATTTCGGTTTTTTCCGAACGGTACCGGTTCGAATCGAACCAGTCTCATATCTAGGTAAACTCCCAGCAACCCCTGGACGGGTAGTATACATGCTAGTCTTGACAGACTACTTCACTAAATAGGTCGAAACGGGAGCCTTCCAACATGTACGCGATATAGAGGTACATAATTTTGTTTAGAAAAGTATAATTTACAGGTTTGGAATACCCAATGAGATTGTAACCGACAACGGAGCCCAGTTCATCTCGTTCAACTTCCAAAACTTCTACGACAAGTACAGGATAAAGTTGAGCTTTTCAACTCCAAGCTACCCTCAAGCAAACAGACAAGCTTAGTTGACCAACAAAACCATGATCAACACATTGAAGAAACGCCTAGAAGCTGAAAAGAGTGAATGGGCAGACAAACTCCCTGAGATGCTCTGGTCATACAAGACTACTCCTCGTCGATCAACAGGAGAAACACCTTTTTCAATTGTCTACGAATCGAAAGCAGTTATTCCAATTGAGACACGACTCATAACTACACGAAGTGAATACCCCTGCGAAGAACAGAATAACCTGGAGCTTGCATTCGAACTAGATCACCACGACTAACATCGAGAGCGAGTTGCTTTAAGAATACAAGTATATCAACAACAGGTTGCTCGACATTACAATAAAAATGTAAGGATCAGAACTGTAAGAACCTCTATTTTGTGATTGGCTTATTTCATGACATACCACATTGGCGATGATCATGTAATGGGTAGCTTAGGTCCTTGTCGGCAAGCTTCCAAGCATCTCCATGACTTCAACAGCAAAAGGTATACTCACTTGACTTTGTCTCTTGAAGAGTTTAGGAGCACACACCACTTCATGCATGTTTTGCTTCATCTTGCATTGTGTTCTTCATTGCTTATATATGTGCATCTCTTACACATTACACACATACTTACATGCATTCTTATATAACCTTGCATTTGTGCTTCCATGATTGTGTGCATTTATGTTTCAACTCACACGAGCACTTCTTTGTTTGTCTTTACGTGTGATTGTTGTGTTTTACGTTTTCCGTTGTGTGTTCGGAAACGTCCTCACTCGCACGATGGTGTGCTTGTGTAGTGTCCGCGCTTGGACATAAGTGTGCTTGAGTCTTAGCGCAATTTGTGACCATAGAGAGGCTCCATTTGTGCTCTCTTGGATTGTTATTTGGTTACATGGTTTTATACCATGATTGTGGGAATTTTGTGATTGACCAATTCTGACCTTTGGTCACTCTTTTTACCATAAATCCTTCTACGTTTATCAAAATCCTGTTTTGTTAATTGGAGTAGAAATTAGACTTCCATACCTTTCTAACGGTATATTATTCGTAATATTTTATGACCGTTTGGTTTGGTTTTGAAGTCTCCAAAAAGATCACTGAAACAGAGCATCTCTGCTGTTATCCGGTTTTTACCTTTGGTCACTTAAATGAGTATAACTCTTTTTACAGACAACAAAACCTCATTCTGCAAATTGGAGTAGACAGTAGACTTCCATACCTTTCCAACTGTATATCATACAAAAGGTTTCAATGTCGTTTGATCATGTTTTGGGTCGCTTGTTTCTGGAGCTGGTGTGCTGTCCAGTGTGTTAGCCGACATGCAAGGCCACTTGTGCATGTCTCCTCCAATGTCGCCTCAGACATGTTTTTCTTCTCCAGACCGTTAGGCGACATGGTAGGCGACTTCATGTAGCCTCTCATAGGAGACTTCATGTAGCCTCTCATGTCGCCTAGCACCAAAAATGAGACATTTTGGTCTTTTCGAGTTAGCCCGTTTTTCCCACCTTTAAAAACCCCTCTTTCTCTTCTTCTTCTCCAACTCTCCTAAATTTACAGAAACCCTAGAGAGATAAAGAGAGAGTCTTGAGAGAGAAAGCTTCATTGAGGCTGTTGGAACCTAGGGTTACAGATTGCGCAGCGGAAGGTTTTAAAATTTTTATGCAATCATTAAACTAACTCATTTGTACAATAATAATCAAATGCAATAATAAAGTGATGAACATTTTCATACCTACGTAGGAGGCTCCTTCACTTTAATACGAACTGCTCTTGATTTGAACCACGTGATCTTCCTCGCTATCTCCCGGAACTGGTAACAGCGTGTGGACGCGTCACGATATTCAGGACCTGTATGGAGGAAGAAGAGAAGAACACACACACACCAAAAAACAAACTCTAGGAGTGCAGCATTTGAGCTCGCCACACCCTATTTTTTTCTTTCTTTTTGTTTGCTTTTCGTTACTGTGCACGATGACTTTTTTCTCTTCACTATTTTAAAGTAATCTTATTACTTTTATGTATGTCATTCGGTTATGCTCATTTTTGTTTAATTAAATATATATCTCATATATATTCAAAAACCAACAAACCAAATTCTATTTGATTTTTAACAAAAAATTAAAAGATATCTCATATCTTTTTTAAAAAAAATTAATATTTTTTTTTTGAATTCAAACATTTTAAATTCAAATTCAAATATTTAATTTAATAAAATAAAATAATCATATTATCTTATTTTATTCAAAATCAAATATCAACTAACACCCTCCATTTAGTGATTACAACATAATTCACCATTATTCATTAATTAAATAATCCCATTATTCAATTAACTCCCGAATAAATACGTGTCACTTTCGTAACACAATTAATTGGACAATCCAATTAATTAATCGTGACCCTTGTTACCTAAATCGATCGGGCTAGCAAGGGGACCTAATGGACCCACAGTATTTTGAGCTCCAATAATCCTTAGAAATTATTAATTAAACTCTTTAATTAATATTTCATGATTATTAACTTCGGTGTTATTCCACTAAAAACCTGAAGCTGCACTCTCTCAACTGTAGATGTTTTTACACAAACCAATAACTCTCGGTGTCCATCGATATAGCTATTACATATGGTATAATCCTCCACAAGTAGTTCATAATTAGAGCTGGGTCATAATGTCCGTTATACCCCTCTAATCATATCTTTCCATTAAGTACCATTGATTCTCTAATGAACAATAAATCCTACATTCCTTACGGAATTAGGAGAGCGCTCATATTGTTCAAGCCCCAAATCAACCCTTAAGGGAACTACCATCTACTTCTCACAAGAAGGAGTGGATTCCACTATTGTGTACAAACCTTCCCAGCCACAAGCCAAACCGTGATCCCAACATACGGAGTATATTGATCGGGAATGCAACTCCGACCTCACCCATGGTATATCAAAGACCACGATCTAACCTGAAGGAGTCGATAAGACACTCAGGATTAAGATCACCCACATATAGCCATCATTAGTTGATATATATGAATCTCATCGTTAAATGGATCTTAGTGAGAGATTCATATAGATCATGGCCCAGTCCTATATGATCACATCATACAAGGTGCCTCTATTCTCATATCTACATATGAATGATCCAGGATAGGATCACCGTACACTACGAAATGGACCGCAGCTGTAGATTAACCACAAATAAAGTACCCAGCTTTATTTGCTATCTACGGACTCTTTAAATTGCTCGTTTCAAACTGAATCCATCTATATATGACACTCATATACTCAGTTCGAAATTACATCCGTCAATTTTGGATGTTAAGTGCACATGTTATATAAAGTATGACACAAAAATGAATGAATATACTACTTCTTTTATTTATGTTCAAATTACATTTACATATTACAAGCTATAGGGAAAAAACCCCAACAATCTCCCACTTGCACTAAAGCATGTGAGTCATGTCTTGTAACCCTAGACCTTCTAGGTGACCTTCAAACACTTTAGCCGGTAAGGTCTTCATAAATGGATCAGCATGATTGTCTTGTGAGGCTATCTTGGTGACGATCACATCTCCTCTCTGCACTATCTCTCTAATGAGATGATACTTTCTCTCTATATGCTTCCCTCTCTTGTGGCTTCTTGGTTCTTTGGAATTAGCCACAGCACCACTGTTATTACAATAAAGTGTGATGGGCTTATCCAGATCTGGAACAACTTCCAGATCACTCAAGAACTTACGGAGCCAAACAGCATCTTTAGCAGCTTCACAAGCGGCTACATATTCGGCTTCCATGGTGGAGTCTGCAATGCAAGATTGCTTTATACTTCTCCACACAATGGCTCCACCACCTAGGGTGAATACTGATCCAGACGTGGATTTTCTAGAATCCCTGTCTGACTAAAAATCAGAATCCGTGTATCCTAACGGGATCAAATCCTGTCCGGAATACACTAGCATATAGTTTTTCGTTCTCCGAAGATACTTAAGAATAGTCTTGACAGCAACCCAATGATCTAATCCTGGGTTGGACTGGTACCTGCTGACTACTCCCACTGCATAGCAGATGTCCGGTCTCGTGCATAACATAGCATACATGAGACTACCTACTGCTGATGCATATGGCACACGTATCATATCCTCAACTTCTTGAGGTATCTTAGGACACTGTTCCTTCGACAAGTGAACCCCATGTCTATAAGGTAAATTACCTTTCTTGGAGTTCTGCATCGAAAATCGCATAAGAATCTTGTCGATATATGATGCCTGAGACAATGCTATGAGTTTGTTCTTACGATCCCTTTTAAGTTGGATCCCTAGAACATAACTCGCCTCTCCCAAATCTTTCATTTGGAATTGGCTAGCCAGCCAGCCCTTTACATCAGACAACACTCCTACATCATTCCCAATGAGTAGGATGTCATCTACGTATAGGACCAAGAAAACTACTTTCTTGTCAATGATGCGCTTGTAGACACAAGGCTCATCAACGTTTTGCTCGAAGCCATAGGTTTTGATCACATCATCAAACCTTATGTTCTAAGATCTAGATGCTTGCTTAAGTCCATAAATGGACCTTTGCAACTTGCAAACCTTTTGCTCTTGATCTGGAGACACAAATCCCTCTGGTTGCATCATGTATATGCTTTCATCAAGATTGCCATTCAAGAATGCAGTCTTGACGTCCATTTGCCAAATTTCATAATCTAAATAGGCAGCAATGGATAAGAGAATCCGAATAGACTTAAACATGGCTACTGGCGAGAAGGTCTCTTCATAATCGACCCCCTCTTTCTGGGTATAACCCTTGGCCACTAGCCTTGCCTTGAAGGTTTCTACCTTCCCGTATACTCCTCTCTTCCTCTTGTAGATCCACTTACATCCTATAGGTTTTACCCCATTCGGTAAGTCTACAAGTTCCCAGACTGAGTTAGAGTACATAGACTCCATCTCAAGATTCATGGCTTTAAGCCATTCCTCTTTATCAGGATCTTCCATTGCATTCTTAAATGTCAATGGATCATCCACACTATCAGCAGAGACAAGATCTTGTCCCTCACTTACACCCAAATAGCGTTCAGGCTGTCTCACAACCCTATCACTACGTCTAGGTGGTAGTGTATCCTGACTAGGAATTATCTGACTTCCAGATGTTAATGGATTAACAACTCTAGTTGGCTGAGTACTTGTCTCACCAGGCTCCAACTCATTTACTACAAATTTAGAACGAGGTTTATGATCACTTATATAGTTATCCTCAAGAAACGTTGCATTTGTCGATACAAATACTTGTTATCTTCAGGACTATAGAAGTATCCACCTCTGGTCTCCTTGGAGTATCCTACAAACAAGCAGACCACAGACTTGGGATCTAGCTTTCCAGTTCTATTCTTCAGCACGTGTGCTGGACACCCCCATACGTAAAAATGTCGTAAACTAGCTTTACGACCATTCCACAACTCTAGGGGAGTTTCAAGAACAGATTTGGATGGCACTACATTCAAAATGTATGCCGCTGTTTGTAACGCATATCCCCAAAAGGAATTTGGTAATGATGAGAAACTAATCATAGATCTCACCATTTCTATTAGGGTTCTATTTCTCCTCTCCACGACACCATTCTGCTGAGGTGTACCAGGAGCTGTGAGTTAGGACACTATCCCATATGAAAATACACAAAGTGTGTCTAATACAACCTAGAGGGTGGGTGAATAGGTTTTAGTTGATTTATTACCAACTTTTCGACTTAATCAATTTTAATAATCCTACTCCATATTAGCAATCAATCAATCCAACATAAATATACGGAAAATAATAAAAACACAAGGATTGATTTACGTGAGAAACCCTCCAACTGGGCAAAACTCACGGGCTATCCTTCTAGCCACATATGGTCCTCAAATCCACTATTTGAACGAAAGTTTACAACCTAGGTTGACCTCAAGTCACACCTACTTGGTCACTAACCCTTTCACTCTACCCAACGGGCCTTTAATAGTGATTCTTGACCACAAGCTTGTGCACTAACTCACTTAGTCACAAAGCTTAACAATCAATGAAGAGGTTAAATAACCTATGTGAATATGTAAAAGATATTCAAACATGCAATTAATGCTAGGCAACAATAAATGCTTATCTAAGGATTTAAAGATGTCAATAAATGCAAATCCTAGATATCAATATCTAAATGCAAATGCATGAAGATTTAGCTAGAAGGGTAAAATCGTCCTAAATGCTAGCTATTAATGAACAAAGCTCTCAACCAACAAACAACAACTCAATCATGTTATAAATGCCAATAAACATAAAGATATGCAATAAAATCACATAAAAGAGCTAACCCTAGGCAAACAAGAACATAAATAAATACAATGAGATTTAGAGCATGTTCAAGTTACCTAGTCAATGAAAGCAAGAAGGATCCATGATGAGATGATGCTTGAAGAGGTTAAATGCACATGGATTTGTGTTTGGTTGAGTAAAGATGAGTTCTTGGGAGTTTCTCTCTCTAAGGGAAGCTTGGCCTCTCAATAATGGCTTCTTGAACTCATAAAACCGAGCAAGGAAGAAGATAGAGTATATATAAGGGAGCCCTAGTTAAAACAAGCGTCGTTTTGAACTTAGGACATAAAATCCCGTCAATACCGCTAGATGGACCGCGTCTCAGGCAAGTGTCCAGACCGCTGTACACATAGCAGTGTACCAGTCTGGACAACAACGCGATGCAGGGCGCTGTGCATGCAGGTGCACAGGCCGCGGTATGGGCAACAGAGGCCTACTAGGACAACACCACGACTTGGGTCGCTATGCGTGCAAGTGTACAGGAAGCGATACAGGAAGCATGACCCTGCTGAGGTATACCGCTCTGTATGTCGCGGTGCAAGCATGTCTTACCAAGCGGTCTAGGCCGCGCTAAGAGAAAAAATTCTCTTTTCTGGGCAAACTCAACACACTAAGTAATTTGCAAAATGTGCAAGTTTGGAGTGTGAAAAGAGGCATACAATACATCATTCAATTACATGAAGATAAGAACAATAATGCATGCAAGTGAGTGTGTGCAACTAGATCTCTTCAAAGAAAGTTAAACTAGTGAGATACCTTTGAAGTGCTCTTTGAGAGAGATGATGTCCTTGAAGCTTGATCACACTCAAGAGGCCTAAAATACCCTTACAAAGAATAATCCCCAATGTGGTTTGTCAACGAAATAAGCCAATCAAAATATGAGGAACTTACACCATACTGGACTATAAAGTCTTCAAACTCTTGGTCAAGGTACTCACCTCCACGATCTGATCGTAGAGACTTGATAGTCTTTCCTAACTAGTTCTCAACTTCAGCTCGGAATTCTTTGAACTTTTCAAATGTTTCCGACTTCCGTTGCATTAGGTAGACATATCCGTATCTCGAGTAGTCATCTATAAAGGTGACATAATACTCATAACCACCCCTTGCTTTAACATTCATTGGTCCACAGACGTCTGAATGTATAAGCTCTAGTGGTTGTTTAGCTTTAAGCCCTTTTCCAGTAAAAGGTCTCTTAGTCATCTTACCTTCTAAACAGGATTCGCAGACAGGTAAGGTGCCAACCTTTAACTCACTTAAAGGTCCACTTTTTACTAGTCTGTCTATCCGGTCAAGGTTGATATGACCAAGCCTTAGATGCCAAAGATACGTGTCATTATCTGGAGAAATCTTATGTTGTTTAGTTTTAGGTTTTTCAACCTTAAACATTTCGGTGTTAAGCAGTGTAGTATGTATTAACGGTCTTAACACATACAAATTGTTTTCATTAATTCCTGAACAAATATTCAGACCATTCTTTCCAATAATAATAAACTTATTATTAAAAGAAACAGAATACAATTGTTCTAACAACTTAGAAATGGATATCAAATTTCGTGTAAATCCAGGAATATAAAAAATATTGTTCAATAATAAAAAACTATTATTATTACAAAATTGCAATCTTATTGCTCCCACTGCTTTGGCCGACACGACATCCCCCGACCCCACACGCATGGAGAAGGCTCCCTTCTCTAGCTGTGTCCAAGAATCAGTCCACTGCAAAGAAGAACAAACATGGTTAGTGGCCCTCGAATCAACAATCCAAGGTGAAGAATCATCTTCCACTAAACAAGATTCAAGAACAAGTAAATCATATTTACCTTTCTTCTTCTTCTTGGCTACCTCCTCCAGGTACTGAGGACAGTTCCTCTTCTAGTGCTCGACCTTGTTACAATGGAAACATTTTCCTTTGTCTTGGTCGGTGGAGGTGCCCTTCTTTTTGCTTTGGGCCTTCTTGGGTTTGGGCTTACCCTTCGTCTTTCCAGCTGACCTCTTCCTCTTCTTATTATTGGAGGAAGATGGTTCGGTAACATTTGCCTCACCGGTCTTACTTTTGCTGTCCTTGGTCAAGGACTCAAAAGTAGCGAGCTCATTGAGCAACTGTGTGAGACTAAACCTTAACTTGTTCATCCCGTAGTTGTTCTTAAACCTGATCGAAAATCTTCGGAAGAGTCGTCAGTATGATGCTCACTTGACTGGGTTCGTCAATGGCCCCGCCATTGACTTCTGCAGTGTTGAAGTAGGACATCATGCTCAGGACATGTTCCCGAACTGATGTACCTTCCTTCATGCGAGCGAGCATAGTGGAATGAACAGCTTCGTGTCGCTTTTGCTCGGAGGGCTGCCCGAACATAGCTTGCAATGACTCCATAATTTCGAATGCTGTAGTCATTGCTTCATGCTTTGTGACAAGCACGTCTGTCATAGAAGCTAACAGACATGTTCGGGCCTTCTCATCAGATGAGACCCATCGCTGGTATGCCTCACGAACAGTTCGTGTGGCATTGGCAGTAGGCACCGGAGGACATTCCTCCGTAAGCACAAACTTGAGGTCTTTGGTGACCAGTATTGCATTAATGTTAAGTTTCATTTTGTGTAGTTATCACCAGTTAATTTATCATTTGCAAGTATTTGTAATAATGTAGATGACATGGTTGAAAAAATATAAATTAAAGATTCATTCAGTCATACATTCTAAACATGTGCTAATATTCGGCATAAAATTAAACATGATAAATGAAAATGTTTAATGAACAAGAACAACCCTAAAAACTAATGTTACTATGCCACGACAATCCAACATACCACAAGCAAGTGCCGCCTTAGGGTCGGTCAAATTCTTGCATATTGGATCGAGACCTTCTCAGTCAAAGGATATACCTAGAATAACTCTTATGCCAATATCATTCAACCATCGTTTATTAGGTCAGGTTTTTAATTAACCAATTTAATTAAAACCTTGTTAGTGTAACCCATCATTTCAGATCTCAAGAGCTTAACTCGAGAATTGCCGTCTTAGGGTCAGGTCAATCCCGAAATCCCCTCCGAAATCCTATCTGTTAGGAAGTCAACATTGGTATTGATTCTTATGGAAACCCTCCTTAGGGAGGACAAAAACAAAGCCGTCACGGGGCCCCACTCGAATCTCACGGTGTTGAACTAATGATGGAGACCGCGGGATATAATGTCATATATCCCTCTCCCACTCACTATTTTATATTAAGGGTTTTCAATTAATATTAATGCACCTAGATTAAACTAGATTAAACGGCTAATTTTAAATCTAAGCGTCAAGTGCATTAATCACAAATTATTAGAATCCTATTCCAATAACTAATAAACTAAATTGATTTTTAACACTTAAAAAATTTAGTTCATTAGTGATAATTCAAATCTATGTAAACTGTTTACTAAGACTAGAATTATTATTAAATGTGTATTTACCAAGTTTTAACTATTAAAACTAAACACATTATTAGGTCCAATTATTATTAGGAGCTTAATCAAATTAATCCTAATATATATTTTAAGGACCCTACTAATCTAAGTATTTAAACTCTTTAAAAAGATTAGTAATTAATGAGATTTACCAAGTTTTTACTCCTAAAAACTAATCCCATTAAAATAGCCAATTATGTGAATAACCCATTTTAATCAAATTAAAAAAAAAAATTAAACACATAATATAGATGGCTATAATGCATGTATGATATATCAACATATATATGTGTAGGCACATCTAATTTAAATGACATGTATATGCATGGCAATGCTTAATCATCAAATAATTAAAACATACATGAGTTGACCGAGTGTTGTGGATTATTTAACCTAAAAATTGGAATCTAATTACAAAAAATATTCCCAAGGCATCCCTTGGTCTTGTTGTAATTTCCAAGATTTCCAATCTCTTCAGGTCATGTGTGGGATGTGCTGTGCACGCTGGATTGCGCGCTGTTGGGCTTGCGTGCTGGACAGCACTGGTGGCAGTGCGCTGGAGCGCGCTGGTAGGCTGCGCGAGAAGGCACGTTGAGCGCTGGTCATGCACGTTGGTGACGCTGGTGGGCGCTGGTAGCCTGCTTAGCGCGCTGGTGGGCATGCTGGTCTGCGATGCGCACACCAGGTCTTACTCTGCATGCTGCTTCGCTGGTAGGCATGCTAGTCAGCATGCGCACAGTACGTGAACCACCAGGTCTTGCTTGTGCGATTACATACATATATATATATATATTTTAATAATACAACAGTAAAATAAAAAAAATATATAATAACATTATACAACCCATAAACACTCTAAATCCACAACACCATAAAAAATTACGATCAACCATGTTTTTTTTAAATTAAACAATTTAATTAAAAAACATCATACACTCATCAAAAAAAAAAATATGTCCCTACACATTCATACATATCAGGAGTAATCGAATTCGATTATACTGTACAAAAATTGGCTCTGATACCAATTGTTGGAACCTAGGGTTACAGATTGCGCAGCGGAAGGTTTTAAAATTTTTATGCAATCATTAAACTAACCCATTTGTACAGTAATAATCAAATGCAATAATAAAGTAATGAACATTTTCATACCTACGTAGGAGGCTCCTTCACTTTAATACGAATTGCTCATGATTTGAACCACGTGATCTTCTTCGCTATCTCCCGGAACTGGTAACAGCGTGTGGGCGCGTCACGATATTCAGAACCTGTATGGAGGAAGAAGAGAAGAACACACACACACCTAAAAACAAACTCTAGGAGTGCAGCATTTGAGCTCGCCACACCCTATTTTTTTCTTTCTTTTTGTTTGCTTTTCGTTACTGTGCACGATGACTTTTTTCTCTTCACTATTTTAAAGTAATCTTATTACTTTTATGTATGTCATTCGGTTATGCTCATTTTTGTTTAATTAAATATATATCTCATATATATTCAAAAACCAACAAACCAAATTCTATTTGATTTTTAAAAAAAATTTCAAAGATATCACATATCTTTTTTAAAAAAATTAAATATTTTTTTTTTGAATTCAAACATTTTAAATTCAAATTCAAATATTTAATTTAATAAAATAAAATAATCATATTATCTTATTTTATTCAAAATCAAATATCAACTAACACCCTCCATTTAGTGATTAACAACATAATTCACCATTATTCATTAATTAAATAATCTCATTATTCAATTAACTCCCGAATAAATACGTGTCACTTTCGTAACACAATTAATTGGACAATCCAATTAATTAATCGTGACCCTTGTTACCTAAATCGATCGGGCTAGCAAGGGGACCTAATGGACCCACAGTATTTTGAGCTCCAATAATCCTTAGAAATTATTAATTAAACTCTTTAATTAATATTTCATGATTATTAACTTTGGTGTTATTCCACTAAAAACCCGAAGTTGCACTCTCTCAACTGTAGACGTTTTTACACAAACCAATAACTCTCGGTGTCCATCGATATAGCTATTACATATGGTATAATCCTCCACAAGTAGTTCATAATTAGAGTTGGGTCATAATGTCCGTTATACCCCTCTAATCATATCTTTCCATTAAGTACCATTGATTCTCTAATGAACAATAAATCCTACATTCCTTACGGAATTAGGAGAGCGCTCATATTGTTCAAGCCCCGAATCAACCCTTAAGGGAACTACCATCTACTTCTCACAAGAAGGAGTGGATTCCACTATTGTGTACAAACCTTCCCAGCCATAAGCCAAACCGCGATCCCAACATACGGAGTATATTGATCGGGAATGCAACTCCGACCTCACCCATGGTATATCAAAGACCACGATCTAACCTGAAGGAGTCAATAAGACACTCAGGATTAAGATCACCCACATATAGCCATCATTAGTTGATATATATGAATCTCATCGTTAAACGGATCTTAGTGAGAGATTCATATAGATCATAGCCCAGTCCTATATGATCACATCATACAAGGTGCCTCTATTCTCATATCTACATATGAATGATCCAGGATAGGATCACCGTACACTACGAAATGGACCGCAGCTATAGATTAACCACAAATAAAGTACCCAGCTTTATTTGCTATCTACGGACTCTTTAAATTGCTCGTTTCAAACTGAATCCATCTATATATGACACTCATATACTCAGTTCGAAATTACATCCGGCAATTTTGGATGTTAAGTGCACATGTTATATAAAGTATGACACAAAAATGAATGAATATACTACTTATTTTATTTATGTTCAAATTACATTTACATATTACAAGCTTTAGGGCAAAAACCCCAACATGAGCTTCATTAACTCTCCAAACCCAAAACCCATCTCATTCTTGCATCATTCCACATCATTTGAGCATGGGTCTTCATTGTTTCATGACTAGGTAAGCAAGAACTTCCTTGAATATCATTTATTGATCTTCTTACTCTAGATTAGGTATGTATTGCTTAATTAAATACCTTGACTCACTTTATTGCATATATTTATGAGTCTAAATTGCATGATTGGGTTTGTTTGTGATAGCTTACATGATTAGGTTGATTTTCCCTAAATAGCTAACCCTAGAACATTCTTGTGATATTGGTTGATGATTAGGTTGATAGATTAATGTTTATTTATCTAATCAAGCTTTATTGACTGTTCTTGTGGATTTAATTGACAATTAGGTTGTTGGAAAATCTCTACACAACTAATTGAGTTTCTTATTGATAGCTAGAATTTGGGACCACATTGCCCTTCTAGCTAAGTCTTTATGTTTTGCATTTAGACATTGTTGTTTATGTCTCATTGATTGCATTTCTTGATTGCACATTTATTGCCCTTGTTATTTATTGTGACAACTTGTGTTGGGTGGACTTGTTTAACAATTAGGTTGCTAGAATCCCTTTGCATCTAATTGAGTCCTTATGTGTGGGCATGTAGGAATTGTTTGATAACTAGGTTGTTAAATTGGATTATAACATCTAGTTAAGCATTTTGTGTGTGGTCTTACACATTATTGCATTTGAGCATATTGTCTCACATTCACTTAGACTTTTATACTCTTCCTTGAGTCAAAGTCTTGTGGCTTCGAGGTAAAGTTGCACAAGCATTGGTTGCCAAGAGCCACTGTAAAAGGCCCGTGGGGTAGATTAGGAGGTGCTCACGCCAAGAGTAGTGAATCGGGGGATATCACTAGGGATTGAACCAAGAGTGGCGAGTGGTAGTGTCCATAGCCTGAGGTTATCGAGAGTGAGAGTCCGAGTATCACTTGAGGGTGTAACTTTCTTTTCATATAGTGGATTTCTGTGGCTCAAGTGGCTAGCATGGCTAGTCCCGTGGTTTTTCCCGTTGGAGGGTTTCCACGTAAAAATTAAGTGTTCTTTATATTTCCGCACTTTACTTGATTTTTATTGTTTGATTGTTTGGGTTAATTGTGATTAATTTTGACTAATCAAAAAAGTTGGTAATAATCGATTAACAACCCATTCACCCCCCTCTAGGTTGTTAGACACACTCTAAGAGTTGTATTTTCAAGAACTTTTAAAATCGGTGACTGGGTACTACAGAGAGTCTTCCAAAACACCAGAGAGTAAGGTGCATGAAAATTGGGTCCGACATGGGAGAGGCCCTACAAAAAAACATATGTGAAAGGATGAGGGGGATACAAACTACGAGACCTCGACAGTCGAGAGATACACAACAGCTGGAATGCTCTATACCTAAAACAATATCACTTCTAATCCTTTATCTATGTCATTTCTTGTTTCTACGTTATTGTTTTCATCTTCTACATGTTTATTACTAGCAAGTTGATCGACAAGAGCGATGATGATGCCTTAGTTGCAACTAAGTGCAAAACTAAGCTCACCAAAAACATTTTTTCCCAAAGCTTAAAACTACTCACGATCAAGAGTTGTCGAATTTGAAAAGCCATAAAATAAGTTCTTGCAGGAACTCAATGAATCAACCAACGACAGATTCAAACCATGCTCTCAAGGGTCCACAACAACACGACATTCTGCATTCAAGGATTTTCAAGGACAAATTACGCATTCAGGAACAAATACAACTCTTAATATCCTCATTCAACTTCGCACACTAGGAATTTGGGGAGTGATACTGGGGACAAACGACCAGTTAATAATCTTATTACGCATGTACTCAATTATCTTTGTAAATAAAACAGTCGAGTCAACATCAACCTTATTATGCATGTAAGCGATTATCTCTGTAAATGAAACGGTCGAGTTGACCTCAATTCTATTACGCATGTACGCGATTATCTTTGTAAACGAAACGATCAAGTCGACCTAAATCTTATTACACATGTACGCTATTATCTTTGTAAATGAAACAATCGAGTCGACCTCAACCTTATCATGCATGTACGAGATTATCTCTGTAAATGTAACAGTCGAGTCGACCTCAATCTTATTATGTATGTACGCGATTATCTCTGTAAATGTAACTGTCGAGTCGACCTCAATCTTATTACGCATGTACACGATTATCTTTGTAAACGAAACGATCAAGTCAACCTAAATCTTATTACGCATGTACACGATAATCATTGTAACTTAACGACCAAATTGACCTAATATGTGAATCGAAATTTTCCATGTAAATACAGCAGATTGGTCTAATTACCTCTATCAATAAAGTCAAAACTATTTACTGCAAGTTCATTGTCTACTCAAACTGAAAACAATAAAAGAAATCATACAATTATAGAAAAAAATAAGAACAATTGAAATCGAGACAAATGGTCAGGTCGACATCCAATCATCCATAATTACATATCAGGTGGACACAGGAAATTAGAACAGTACTCCCGTTCGACATAAAAATATATAGAAAAATGTTAGTTAAACATGCTAAAATCTCTAGAAAAGAGTTTATCTTAATTGGGAAAGTTAATCTTGGATTGACTCATCAACCTGAGCATTTGGCCTGACAAGAACATCAAGGCCCTTATCGATCTCCCCAGCATCTTCGATATTTGTGGCCGCTACAGTTGGAGAATTCTTAGTATCAAGGTGTTCGGCATCTTCCCAGTCTGCAATCTCCGCCTAGGGGTCCCACTTCGAATGCTCTCCAGCCAAATACTACCTAAAGAGATCAACTCTAGCAGCGCACATGGCCTCAACCGAAATGGTTGTAAGTTACTCATTGAAACTAGCACATTGTCGATCTCTCTTAGTAAAAATCCTTTTTGGCCTTCCTTAGTTGACGATCTTTCTCGACAAGGACCTCCTTCAGCTTTTTCAACTCTTCTTCCAGAGTCAAGACCTTCTTATTGGCCTTGTCAAGCTTGTCAAAATCTTTCCTGAGAATGTCGTTGGCTTTTTGAAGCTTCATACACCTCTCTCGATTAATCATATACTTGTCCTTTAGATGTACTTGCGCCTGTAGAGCCTACAAAACAATAAAAAAAATTAGGTCACAAGCATTCAACAGAAAAAAAAAACAACACGTGAAACAAATTTTACTTGGAAAATAGAAAGCATACTCGCTTTGATCACCTCCTCCGTCTTCTTCCCCTTTAGATATTCTTCGTCAGCTGAGAAAAGAAGGTCGTCCGACTTTTTAAAAAAGTTGATTGGCTCCTTGAAAGCCAATACCCCGGGAGGGAACAACAATAGAGTCGAATTTGTCCCCTTCTACGCGATCTCGACAACCTTTTCTTTGGAATCCGCTTTGACATTTTTTCCTTGGAACTAGTTTCATTGGTCTTCCTCTTCTTTTGTATCCTTGGGGGACTTAATTCTGGAGACGACTCAAAGGTTGACTCTTCGACTGGCATAATCGACCAATCTTTTGATGCCTCTTCATGTGATTTCTTCTTCTTGGCCAATGATGCCGCTCTCTTTTTAGTTATAGCTTTCTTCTGTCGTTTCGACGCTTCCTCAGGGTTAGGCAAGTTGAACTTTACATTCGACATTGTTTTGTCTGTGAAACGACGTTCGGAGTCAGTCATATGAGTTAAAAATGTTGAACGACAAATAATTTCAAGTCCTCTTCTAGCCCAAACATAAGATATGATATCATTCACAAGAGGATAGGGTTTCAGTGGCACATTTCATGACAAATGAAGCCATAATGTACTGGGTTTAAGATTACTTTCTCGCAACAATTCTTTCCAACTTCTCTCTTTGGCATCTATCGCCAACACCTTATTAGTAAGCTCGACATCATCTTTACAAGGTATTTTACTCTCCCCGTTTACTATATTTACAAAGATAAAATGACTCTATTAAAACTATACAAAATAAACTATCCCAAATAGTGCTAGAAATTAGCACTCACCAGCTCGACTCCAAATGTGAGTGTAAACATATTCTTCCCTCCCAAAGTGGTCATCTATTAAAGGACCATTTGCAAAGAAAAAGATATCCGTCCATCTCCTATCGTTGGTCTTAAGGTCTGAGATAAGGTGTTCCATGCATGGCCTTAAACATAGTGTGAATCGACCCTTTTCATGATTATACTGCTTTATGAAATAATTGTGTAGGAGTGAACCTAACCAAAATTTTAACTTCTTTTTCTCTCGAAGCACCGTAAGACCCTAAAAGATCCTCCAGCTTTTAGGCATCAATTGGCCAGAAGCAATCTGGTAGAACACTAACAACCTACGAGCTAAGGAAGAAACGGGGGATCGAAAACCTTGTCGCAGGTTATATTCATAAAAGCACGTCTATCCTAAGATGTCTCAATCTGCCCACTCATGCTCATAAGCGGCACATAGCTCGACACTGTCAGGGATACCATATGTTATTCTCAAACCATCCATGTCGTCATCTTTAAGCACACTTTTCGGATTTTCACCGGCTAAAATACCTAAATGCCTATCGGAGCAGGATGGCTCCTCGATTCCTCCATACTCCGAGAACTCGACCAATTACGCAATTGCCCGAACGACCCCACTCTATAACATCTCAGATTTATTTATGTGAACGACATCAGACGGGTTAGCCACAGAGATCTGTTGTTCGACATTTCTGGTGTCAAACAGAACATCTTCCTTGACATCGTCTCCCGAAACACTAGGGGTCCAATTATAGACCAAGTCTGAAGTCGTAGCCTCACTCGACATGATTTCTCCGAAAAAGCTGACAAACGCAAAACATGCAAAAGTCAAGCAAAAGCTAATATCTAGAATCAAAGCCTAGGGTTAAAATCAAAACCTAAGGGTAGGATCGATCTGTTAAAACCTCAGCAAACCTGAGTCGGCCGACTATGGGTCTAGAGTCCTACAATGACACGATGGGCTACAAGAAGCACAAGTCACACAAAACATTGCCTAGATGGATTTAATATAGTTACGAATTTATTTCTCAAAACTCAGCACGAAGAATAAAAAAGAACACAAGCAACGAATCTAGGTAATCCCTAAATATTGTTTTGCTAGTTCCCTGCGTACACATAAAAATAAGTTTCGTATAGTGCGTCCAAAACGATAAAACGCGCCCAAAACGAGGCACCATGTCAGCCCTAGGGAACTAAACCGCCTTAGTTCCATCGATTGAACTTCTAGTCCCTAGGGCATACGAATCACTCGACACCTTGTCGTTGCAAAAGTGAAGACTTGGAAGGTGAGTATTGTCATATTCGACACCTTGTCGAACTCGCATTCGACTAGACAAAATCACTCTCTACTTCAGAGACTTCCTCTCTAGAGAATAGGGGACAAACTGTGATAGCCAAAAATGGCCTATGGGCCCAAAGCCCATAAGCCCAACCCATTTCGTTCCGGATCTGGTGTAAGCCCATCTGATATGGATCGAACCAAAAAGATTTGCCCAAGTCACCATTTGACTCATTCACTCTTCTACTCCAACTCAATTACTGAAACTGATAACAGACTTATCAAGTTGGAATTGGCCAAGCGGTTGCTTGATCCCATGAAATCCGATCAGGATTTCAGGGATACTCTCCATCTATCCTCCACCGTTCAAGTCTCATGGAAAGTTTATAAATAGAACCTCCCATCCACTGAGAGAGGATTCTGATCTCTCTCCCCTACTCTAAAGCTTTGGCGTGCCGAAATTTTGTTTGAATATAAGCTCTGGTCACTGGAATTCTTTAACTCCAACACCTTACCATATCTTTTACTCTTACTCTCGGCTCAAGCGCACCTAAGGCTCAAATCGAACACCATCCCTTTATTCTTTTATTTCCTCTCGTTTTTTCTGTTTGTTTTCATCTCTTTTGCAATTTTAGGAAGCATTCGACTCGTCTGATTCAACCGATTAGACCAAGTTGCTTGGGCCTAACTCGAATCTGACCTGATCCACTCTAATCGTAGATTGACCCTCTACAATTATTAAGGAAATACATTATTTTAACTTTAAGCAATTCTGTAGGTCAAAAAGTTAACTATTTGTTAATAAATACAACAATTCATTGTTTTTTAAGTTTCAACAAAATATGAATGTTCACAATCACCTCATAAAAATCAAGCATACATAAGTAAACATATCTCTATCACTTCCAACTCATTAATTTTGACAAAATGTAAACCTAATCGTTTTGTAAGTTACCCAAATTACCTTGTAGGCTTGTATGTTATGGAGAAAATCATATATGTCTTCGTAAGATATGTAAAATATATTTTTTAACCATATATATAATTTCAATTGTTAATAACTATATGAATAAATGAGATGAGGTTGGTCCGGTAGTGAACCTCTCAGATCTATACTATGAGATTATGAATTCGAGTCCTCCTTTCTAAAAAAAACCCCGATTGAAAATAATAAGAGCATCTCCAATGCTAGAGTGACTTGTAAAAAAAAAGATGCCATGTAGAATAAATAGACATTCTGTTAATAATTGTGTCTCCAATGCAACCATGCATATTCAGCATCAAGTTGACGTGGCAAAAAAAAAATAATAGACATTCAATATGACCGTTCTCTTTTCAAACGGCATGTTGCACAACCTTTTTTTAGGTTGACTTAGCAAACATTTAAAATTGACATTAATTTTTCATCTACTTTTGGTAAGGAAATAAAATAAAAAAGAAAATAGGAAATAAAATTGGAGACGTCATTAAAACAAAATGTGTTTTGAACGGAAGCATTGGAGACCAAATTTTAAGTTGATTGTCTATCAAGTCCATATTTATGCCACATAAAAAGTAAGTCTCTTGACATTGTTGAAATGTCAACAATTATTCATATGTAAGTCATTTTTACATTGGAGATGCTCTAATAATTATAAAGAGACTGCTTTGACAGCAAGTCGGCAACAACGCTACCGGGATGCTACCAAGTCATGGCCTAGGCTGGCTTTCTCTTCTTCATTTTTTTAAATTACCATGATGATTTCACATTTTTTTCGGATAAATTATCATGATGATTTCACATTTTTCGCCCAAATCTCATATGATTTAATGTTTTTGAAAAAAAAAAAGTGTTTTAATAAATGAAGATTACCATGATGATTTCACTTTTTTTTCGGATAAATTATCATGATGATTTCACATTTTTCGCCCAAATCTCATATGATTTAATGTTTTTGAAAAAAAAAAGTGTTTTAATAAATAAATAAAAAACTTTTATTTTTCTGATTTCATCATGCTAAAAAAAAAAGTGTGGGGGGGGGGGGGGGGGGGTGCTTGGAGCGCATTTTGGTAATTTTTTGGTTATCAACTGAAATGGAAATTTTATAACATGTTTAGTCTGATCATATAGTTTGTATACAAAATAAGTGTACATCTTTGTTTGTGTGTGTGTGTGGGGGGGAAGATGGGGACTGACAGACCGGTAAGTCTGGAAGACTGGAACTGTTGTGTTTTACTCTACCGTACACACTTTATTTCCACAAACCGAAAGTTGCAATGAAAACACTGTGCACTTAATTATTCGTCACACGTACACTTTTGTTGCAAGGATATGTTTATTATTTATCTTATTTGCCCTACTGTTTCTAAATTCTTAGTTTTACCCATTTTCTTTCTTACTTGTTCAATCATTTCAAACCTATCATTTTCAATTCTCTTTCGGCTTCTTAAAACTTAACCATGCTTAAAGACTTTTTCTTTAAAGGTTAAGATTAAATTTGACAAACACTAAGAGGTTTCATATTCAATTTCAGTAGAGATTTGTGTATATTTCGAAAATTAAAATTCAAAAGTTATTAATGTCTACTGAAATTTAAAGTAGAAAAATAATAATAATCATATGTTGTATATGAAAAAATTAAGATAAAGCATTAATTGCACAATTACACATGAAGTCATTCACTTAAATCAGTTACGGTTGGCTCTTATATTTTAAATATATTAAATCTTAAACGATAAATCAACTGTTTATTTTTATTCATTTTTTGCTATTTAATCGTTCACTTGAGTTTGAAAGTTTTTTATTTTTTGTTTTAGGAAGACACCAACCATTTCCATGATATAAACTCAATAAATGTTGGTTCTTCCATCACAAGTCTAGCAAATGTATAGCTGTAGTGCATGAGATGCCCTAGCCATATCAATACTGACAATGATGCACAAAAATTGCTATTTATGGGGTGAAAATATGAATGTACTAAAATATAAGGACCACAATGTAAAACTTACTTTTTCTTTTTTTCCTTTCAAATTTTTACTTTTACAGTCCGCCTTACTTGGAGCAAGACAGGTTTTTTTTAGCAGAGTTTATTTGTTGTTTTTTTACCAATTACTTTGTGAAGTAAATAAGTTGAGAAAAAGAGATGAAAAAGGAAATTTAAATGGGAACAGAAAGAAATGAGGATCAGGGACTGAAATGTCATTGACGGAGTGTGAAATTTAATTTGACAGTGAGTGCACAAATTTAGGAGCAGACGGACCACTAATTTAAGAGGGGTCTCTCTTTATTTGCAAGAGCCTTCCATGTGGGGATGGATATCTCTGACAGCCCTGTGACACCATCATTTTGGAATGTGATGTAATTTTAATTAATTTTGTTAGTTGGAATAGGGATGTAATGGAGAGAGGTTTTCAGTGCGCACATCGTATAACGTAGGGTATGAATAACCAATAATATTATAAATTTATGGTACGTGTCATAACATTAATAGTTCAGGTGTATACTCCCTGGGGAATCCAGAAAACCTTTGATAAATCGGACACCACGTCAAATATGTATCCTCTACGTTACCAAATTAACAAATCGATAATGTTTAAGATGCAAAAAGATAAAAATAAATAACTTTTTTATTTAATTTTTAATATTATTTTATTATAAATTTATATTTATATTTACTTTTACTATAACTTTAATTATTTGTTTTTGAAATATTAATTTTATTTTATTATTAAATAATAAATATATTATTTTATCTTTTATTTTTTTAATCAATTTTACTCAAATAACACAATTAAGGCTATTAATATGCTTTCATTAAAATTCAAATATTAGGTTTGACCGGAAATGAAACCAATTTGATCAATTATGAAAATTCATACACTTAGTTGGTACTTGTTAAAAAAATAAGGGGACCAATTTGATAAAATAAAACATAAAAATCACTAACTATTTGAAATTAAGAAAAAAATTCGGATTTGTTTGGTAATTGTCATTAATAATTTGGCACATGATGCTACTATATGGATAAATTGCACTTGCTTCACCAAAGATTTTTTTTTTTCCCTTCAATTTAAGTTAAGATAAAATAAAAATAATAGAATTCTAAACAATGAAAAAATAAAAATAAAAAATAGTAGTGAAAGAAAAAAAAGAGATTAGAGAAGTCTCTATCAAGAATCCCTTTTTATAAGGAGAACCAAACAAAGAGAGTATGATGCATGAACAGTAATACTGTGACCACTGTCCCTGCTTTCCCTAGCAGACACTGCAGAAAATTTAATGTAGCAATAAAATTTCTCAATTCACTTTTATACCCTTAAGCTCTTTTTTCTAATTAAAGACTCCTCATGCTATTTTATTTTATTTCCATTTTCTAATAATTTTGGGTATATAACAAACTTTAGTCATACATAGCTATTGAGTTGGACTTTAGAGTGTCGGATTCACTTATGGACCCATTAGGATCTGTTTATGTCATTATATTTGAATGCTAAGTTATGGTATGTATTGTAAATTTTTTAGGGTTTTAATATGAGATTAATAGACTATGAGTTCTGTGATGTGTGATGTGTGATTGTGTGAATTTGCAAGCTAATTTGTGTGGTTGATTACTACATTCGGAATACTAATTTGTAATGATTGTTCATAGTTTTGTAAAGTTCAAAATCGATATATTTATTTTATTTTTATTTAAACTTCTGCAATTTAAAGTTTCAAAGAAAAGTATGATTTGAATGACATTCTTATTATGTACGAGACATCTCACTAAATCAACATCATCTCATTATGTTTTAAAAGCTTTTATACCGATTAAATTTCAAGATTTTGATTTTTGTTGAACATAAGCAAAAATTACATTTGTGATATTTTGGAAATGGCATGTTCTGTTTGTGGTACAAAGTTATTGTCAGCACATATATATAATTTTGTGAAAGAATTTTATAACATTCATTTACATTTATCAAATTTCATAGTAAACTAATGAGATTATCTCCTAACTTTAATATCTTGAATTGATCATTTACTAACGAATGACTTGTTCTAATTTAAACTTAAGTCGATTGGAACCTTCTTTAACTAATGAGATTATCTCCGAACTTTAATATCTTGAATTGATCATTTACTAACGAATGACTTGTTCTAATTTAAACTTAAGTCGATTGGAACCATCTTTTACTATTGAGTGACTTTTTTGGATTTATACCTATTGTTGTAATTTATAATTGTTAGAGATTATGACATCTAATTTGTTGAATATAATAGTATAATAAAGATGATAGGGACGAAGGTGTGTGTTGTCTTGGTGGTGTTATTTGAATTAATTATGTTAGATTGGATGATTATCCATTCAAACTGGATTGTTTTAAGGACTAATTGCACATATGTTCCCTGCTATTATGTCTAATTGCACGTATATGGAACTGTTGCTCATAATTACACGAATATCCCCTACCGTTAGTGGTTTGTCATTAGCACTTAACGGATGAAGGGTAAAATGGTCATTATATTACATGTCATATTGAAATAATATCAAATGATATTTTTAATGTATTAAAAATATGTACATAAATTTTAAATAATAAATAGCATTAAAAAAAAGTATCAGATTTGGAAACCCAAATCTAGTCAAACTCTCTTTATGGGTGAAGCGCCGCTCCATCTCAATGAGACTGCGATGGCGCTCCTTCTCTATCTCAGATGGAGATTGCGCTCTATCTCCCCAAGCGTCGCTCCATCTTAGTGAGATGGAGATGAAGCTCATCGTGGGAAGATGGAACGCCGCGCGAGGAGAAGAACGGCAATAACCCTCAGATGATAGTGGTAGATGTGCAAATGATGGAGGCACAATGGAGCACGGGTGGGTAGATTAGAACAAAGTTGCTCCATTTTTCCAGATTGAATCTCTAGGTATAATATTTTTTATTTTTGAAATTTACGTGGTTTTAATTGAAGGAAAATATATGGATTATTGCAATTGATTTGTAGATTTTTGTTATGGAATTTGGTTTGAAGAAATTTGGATTGTGTTTGGGGAGTGATAAAATGTAAGAATAAAAAGTGTTAAGTAGAAGATTAAATTTGAGTTCTTTGTTTATTAGTTTTTAATTTTTAATATTCGGTGTTGATGATAAATCTTTTATTTGTAGCCTTGATGATTGTATGAGGAAGATATGTGGGATTTTGGGTGATGAAGATGGTTATTATTTTATCTATTTTGAAATATGAAGAAGGTTATTGAAGATGATAGAAAAAAAAGGAAGGAAAACAGTAGTAGAAATAGTTTTTTTTTAATAATTAAAATTAAATAAAGGATAAAATAAGTAAACAATGGTATTTTAGTCATTTTCAACTAAAATTGAGGTCAATGGTTAGAGTTGATATAAGTCAACTGACGATAAAGGATATTTAGGCAATTATGAGCAAAAGTTCCATATGCGTGCAATTAGGTCTAATGTCACGGGAGTGAGAAAATGTAAGAATAAAAAGTGTTAAGTAGAAGATTAAATTTGAGTTCTTTGTTTATTAGTTTTCAATTTTTAATATTCGGTGTTGATGATAAATCTTTTATTTGTAGCCTTGATGACTGTATGAGGAAGATATGTGGGATTTTGGGTGATGAAGATGGTTATTATTTTATCTATTTTTAAATATGAAAAAGGTTATTGAAGATGATAGAAAAAAAAAAGGGAAGGAAAATAGTAGTAGAAATAGTTTTTTTTAATAATTAAAATTAAATAAAGGATAAAATAAGTAAACACTTGTATTTTAGTCATTTTCAGCTAAAATTGAGGTCAATGGTTAGAGTTGATATAAGTCCGCTGACGACAAAGGATATTCAGGTAATTACGAGCAAAAGTTCCATATGCGTGCAATTAGGACTAATGTCAAGTAATATTTGTGCAATTAGTCCTTGTTTAATTAATTTGAAAGTGGGTCCAGGTGGAATTGCCTGGCTGATTAGTGTTGTCACATTATAATATTATTTGTTGGTTTGAAATACAATGAAAATTTAAACATGATTAGAGCACCTATAAATTAATTAATTAATTAAATCCCTTTTAATTATGAGTGGACAAAATTGCACTTTACCAACCATTACTGAAAATCCCTATTTACTCCAATCCTTATCCTTAATTAATTTCTAATGTGAACTAGAATTTTTGAAAAGTATGCTTATTTATTGTTTGGAGTATTATCAATTTAGTCCCTAAGTTTTGGGGAAGCATCAATTTTTTAAGTGTGTTTGCTTTTTTACAACCCGTGGTCCCTTACTTTTCAACAATGCATCAAATAGGTCCTTCTGTTAGTCGATCGTTAGTCCAATTCAACGGTTCCGGGGGTATTTTAGTCTTTAAACTATGAAATTGAAAACAATTGTCACGCGTCAAAAAAATATTAACAAATAATTAAAGAACAAATAAATATATTTATTTTCAAAAAACAAATAAATATTATTAAATTTTAAAAATAGTTTTTTAAATGAATAAAATAATAAATCAATTAAAATTAATTTAACAAAACCCATCATTATCATCATCAAATCCATAAATCAAAATCAACCCTAACACCACCTCCAATTCAAAACCAGAAACAACCGGCCTCTCACTATGTCTCCCCATCATCATCTTCTAAAATCACAACCCTAAACATAAACTCAAAAGTCAAAACACCCAAATCATATCTCCTAAAATCTCCACATCATCATCTTCTAAAATCACAACCCTAAACATAAACTCAAAAGTCAAAACACCCAAATCATATCTCCTAAAATCTCCACATCATCATCTTCTTCCACACCTAAACTCTAGCCACCACCACCACCATCACCGAACAGATCCCAACTACCATATCTTATCTTTCTTTCCTTCTCATCATCTCTCTCTTTAGCTTTCTCTCATGTTCCCTCTTCTCTCTTCCATTCACCGGTGTGATCGAGCGCCAATCTTCTCTATGAAGAGGAATCAGAGCTAGTGATGGTGATTTCTGGTGGGATGATTGGTGGTGGTAGTCAGAGTTTGGGTTTGGATTTTAAAGCTTCGAATCAAGTTTGTATTTGATAGATTTTTTTTTTCAGTTTCTATTTTTTTTCTTCTTATTTTATGGGTATGGTGGTTTTGGATGTTGTGATTTGGGTGGCCGCCGACGAGGAGTTAAGTGCCATCAAGGTTTTATTAGCTGGGTTTTGGTTTGGGGTGGTTGGATATGAAGCTAGGGTTTGGCGATTAAGACTGATGGTAGTGGGATTTTGCTTTGGAGATGGATGGTGGCGGGTTTGGGTTTGGGTTTTATGTTGTGATTGTGTTCTAGGTTTGGGTTTGATGTTGAGGATGGTGTATTCTGTGTTTGGGTTTGTGTTTGGTGTTGATGATGACTATTGTTGAATTTATTTGCTTAAAACACTCTCTAACATTTTTAGTTTTATTCAATTTATTTTTTTCCAGATCTGTTATTTTTTTTTTTAGTTTTGTGTTTGGTGTTGATGATGACGATGACAATGGATGGCGATGGCAATCGTGGGGGAGGAAAGGGATATTTTTTTTTAAATCATTTAATTAAAATATTAAAATACTAATTTTAAAGATTAAAAAAGAATTAGTACCTTACAAAAAGAATAAAAAATAAATTTAAACTAATATTTTTTTTTAAATCATTTAATTAAAATATTAAAATACTAATTTTAAAGATTAAAAAATAATTATTACCTTAAAAAAGAATAAAAAAGAAATTTAAACTAGGATTTTTTAAATCATTTAATTAAAATATTAAAATACTAATTTTAAAGAATAAAAAAGAATTATTACCTTAAAAAAGAATAAAAAATAAATAGTAAAAAAAAAAAATTTAAGCCAAGGATGATTTTTTTTTTTCATTTTTTTCCAACTTTAAATCATTTTTTCCTTTTTTCTTTAATATTTATGATATATTTTAATTTTTAACAAAATTTCCTTCTTTTTTTCTCAAAAGAAAAACTAAAATGTTTTATTTTATTTTATTTTTTTAAAAGAAAATAAATGGCCAGAGGTAAAGACATCATTTTACCTCTTCTGTAACCTTTGACCGTTAAAATTTGTCAAATGGATCAATTTGATGCATTTTTTAAAAGTAAAGGACCACAGGTTGTAAAAAAGCAAATACGCTTAAAAAATCGATGTTTCCCTAAAACCTAAGGACTGAATTGATCATACCCCTTATTGTTTCATATAAAATTTACTTAATTTGGTTATGAGTGCGAACTTCAGGATGTTTTTGTCCATCCCAAAACTAAAAGTAAACAAATTTCATACGTTATATATATCTAATGATTAAGAAGTTATGTACGGTTCATTATAAAAAATTAGACATTTTACCTAATATTATATATATATATATATATATATATATATATATAATATGCAGATCACCTCTTAACAGAGATGATAGTGCACATTCCTTTCACAGTAGTTGTAAGGGGTTCGAACAGGGCCGGCTCAAGGGTATTTGAGGCCTCAGGTGAAAAAAATTAAAATTAGGCCTTTTGTCTTTAATATTGAAATTTTTTAAAATAAAATTTATTTTAATTTTCGTAGTAAACAAATACTCAAACTTTATTTTCTAATTTTTCTAACAACGCTTTTTTTTTCAATACTTACTTTTAATATTGATATACTCTTTTTTTTCCCTTGTAATCACTCTTAGTTGATGGTATTTGATGATGAAAGACAAACAAAACTTGTTGAGAGAGTTTGATAAGAACTAAAAAATAGTAGAGTTTTGATCTTTAATAACTTATTGTACTTAATAGCCACTTTTCAATGTGGATTTGTGGTAAAGAACAATCATCCAGTCGTTCCCCAAGTTGGTGTCAATATATATAGTCATTTTCTCCTCATTGGACACTGATATAACTTATATCAGTGCGTTGTATGTGGACCACTGATTATGGAGAAGTTTTGACGAGTGTATACACTTTAAGTCAAAGTATGTAAATCTAATGGTCCACATCCATTGCACTGATGAAGTTATATCAGTGCGTACTGACTTGAAAATATATATATATATATATATACACATACACTCCAAATGTTTTTGGAATTAGAAATCTTTTAATTTAGTAATGTTGGATTACGGTCCAATAAGATTTAAAATTCAATTGGGAAATTATGTGAGTGTGTGATAATGAGAAAAGATTCAATTAAAAATAAATGAAAGTGTGCGAGAGTTGAACTATCTAATTGAATAATTTAAAAATACCTAAATTTTAAGAAGATTTAGGGGGGGGGGGGGCTTAGGCAACTACCTCAGTTGCCTAGGCCTTCAGCCGGCACTGGGTTCGAATACTATAATAATCATTTTACGAATAAATGTGGGGAGTTTTCTCTCGATTTATGAGAGTAGTTATCTAGATATATGATCTTATCTTATCTTAGTAAGTCATCTTCAACGTAGTTTGTGTAGGTGTATCTATAGGAGAAGATTGAGGTATACTAATTATACCTTGAAAAGAAATACACCATTCTATTTTTTGTATGTCGTATGTGTCAATAATTTGCATAATTTGTGGTCTTCGATGTTAATTTAAGTTCACATCATTATCGTCATCATTATTGTAATATGTAATAAATAATTCAAATCAATATCGAAGAAGATGATAATACAGTAGAAGGAAAGTTTCACTATTTATCTAGAGCGAGTCTTTTATGGGAATAATTTATTTTAATTTCGATAAGAATCTTAATGAAATCACATCGATTTTTATGAATTTTGATCTGAATTTTTTTGTAGATGATAAGTTCAATCAAATGTACCTACGAATAAAATTTTAAAAATTTTCTAATACTAGAATTGTTTATCTCAATTTTATTAAATATGCAGGCATTACAAAAATATACGAAATATAGGAAAATTCAATAAAATAGTTCTAATGTTTGAAAAATTCTCAAATTTTATTGATAGGTAGATTTCAATGAACTTATTCCACACAAAAAATTTAGATTAAAATTCATAAAAATAGACGTGATTTCATCAAAATCTTTACCGAAATTAAAATAAGGGATCCCTCATGAGAGACTTACTCTATAAATATATATATATATATATATATATATATATTCTCTCATCATGACCGAACTGAACTTTTAATATTATGATGAGATTTCTAAGTCATTGATTAAGCTTAAGAAGACTTGGACTAAGTTGAAGTATGCGAATCTAATGATTGATAGTTGTGGAACTGATATAAATAAAATCAGTTCGTCATATGGAGAGAATATATATATATATATATATATATATATATATTTGTGTGTTATACACCTATACTATGCAACAAAACAAATTTTGATTAAATAGAATAATAAAAGGAAAAAAATAGTATTTGCAAAGTAAATTAACATCTGTGAATTACTTATTTAAAAAAAAACACTTTTAAATTAGGCATTCAATTAATGATTGAATCAAGTAAATACAATCCAATAACGAATCTCTAATCTTTGGTGATGTTACAAAAAGATTTTATGTATTATATTCTTGATACTTTATTTGGCATTTTGCTCTTATTCTATATACAACCCCACCAAATTATCTGTTTGATCATTTTTGTCTTTATATTTAATTTATTTATTTTTTCCAAGACGCTTTCCATTTACATCAGGGCATTTTTGTCTTTTCCCAAACAGAAGGCACTCAGTTGTGAAAAAAAGAGGGGCGCCCAAATTGACCATAAGCCAAAAGAGAAATCAATATAATAAAATAAAATAAAAAAAGAAAAAAGAAAAACAGTGTGGGGTTGGGTTGGGATGAGCTGTCCAAGTGCATTAGATGCTTTATTTGATGCTTACCTGCGCTGTCTAGCTGCTTGCTGGCTGCCCTGGACTCACTCTTATTTACTATTTTGCCACCAAGACATCAATTCTTTCTCCACCTAATTCTCTTTTTCTTGTCCTTCTAATCCTTAATCTTTCATCAAATCATCAAAGACTAGTCTCTTCCTCTCATTATATATGACTCACAAAAATTTAGAGTTAAAATCATGTTTAGTATGATTTGATGGTAATAATGTTCATTCAGTTTGATTATGACTAAAAAAATAGGGTTAAAAAAATAATAAAATTAGTATATTAAGTACAATTGAATCTTTCTTATTCACTCTCACCTAAATACTAAATATGAATTAATCGGTTGTCATAAAATTTGAAAGGAATCTGAATTACAAAATTTGAAAGGAATTTGGATTACAATATTTATGTTTAACTACAATAGTCTCATATCGGTCATAAACATAATCTGGTTGTATTAACAACTCACAACTTTGCTAAGTTTTCAAGTTTAAATCCTCATCTACAAGGTAAAAATATAAAACTATAATGGTCTCGTATAGTTTCAAAATCCATGAAGTAAAAACCTTAATGTTGAAAATCAGGGTAGCATTTAATTCACAATCCTAATACAATTAAATAGATTAACTAATTAAATTGTTAACAATAAAATTGTATTTAGTTGAAAACTTAAAACTGTTAAAATAATTAATTTTGTAGATTGTGCCAACACTATTTTCAATGCTTATATAATTGGACTTCTTGTTTTTTTTGTGTGTGTGATATATATATATATATATATATATATATATATATATATATATATATTTCGAATCAGAAACTTAATGTACCTTAAACCGGGCAGGGCAGATTGTATTATTTTAGTCAAACTTGACAAGTTAAACAACTTTTCTTGTGAATCAGGGTCTCCATGCAAAAACCTGTGAATCCTGCAATTTTTTTTTTCTGCAGGTTTCCCAACTTTCTTACTTTGCATAAGAGTTGGTAGCTGCAAGATGAAAGTTTCTAGGTCACTGTTAAATTTCTACAGGTAAATTTTCCAAGCCATTTCCTGCAATTTTAATTTTTACCACTCTTTCACATTTTATACCCTCTCTTTTAGTACTATGCATTGTATTTTTTTTTTTTTGTTAGTAAGAACTGTCCGCAAGCTATTTATCATACCTTAGCCGTTTGAGTAAATCTGATGACCCAGATATTTTTGTCTGTCTTTTAACCTTATTTTACATAAAACATAACAATCTTCTTGAATAATATATTTGTACAAATATAATATCTTAGCCGATAAGTAGATCTATTGTTTTGAGATAATTTTGCCTATTTAAACTTTTTTTTTTTTTTTTTTATAAAAAAAACAGTCATATCTGAAAACAATAGTGGATTTTGACGTTGTGTTTTTGAAAGCAGAGATAGTATTTTGGTTGGTCCTTGAGAAAAGAAGAGGAGTTGTATGTATATATGTAAATTTTTTTTCTAAAAAAAAATTAAAGGCAAATTTTTTTTTTGAACATTCCTTTTACGAGACCCCACGAGTGGACTTCTGCTATTTATTTATTTATTTGAATTTTATTTTTCTCCTAAGGTGAAGGTCCCCCACCTGCTTCTTTGAAAGGCAAGCCACCCAAACCCAAACCCAACCATCTCTCTTTCAGCTCTCACTCAGGCAAAGACAAGAGTCAATCAGAAAGCAAGAAACCCCACACAGAAACTCTTACTATACTCTCTCTCTCTCACTCACTCACTCACTCACTGAGGTCCCCCAAGACTTGTGCAAGATTTTGTTTTCTTTATTTCTCTCTCTAAAAGATTATACATGATGAGAGTTAGCTGAGAGATACAACATATATATGGGTTCATATGAATAATCTGCTTTGAATCCAACAAAAAAGATTATTATTATTATTATTATTTATTTAATTTGATTTTTTTATAGAGCTGGAATGGAACTCACAGATTTGCAAAGCAACAATAAGCAGCAGAAGAACAATTCTTCATCAGAACCCCACCAGCAGCTCCACCACCAGCAGCACCACCACCACAACCAGTCTTCTCAGTTTGTGGGCCCTTTTGATGGCGGCAGATCAGGGCCTCCTTTCATGGGCTCCATATCCATCCAAGCTGGCCTCACCACACATGCTCATGCTCATCCTCATCATCCTCATCCTTCTCTCACTTCTTCTCCTCCAAGTGCTTCTTCTTCTTCCTCCCCATCTTCTGCAAACCAGGCTCCGCAGCCGCCTCAGCTCGTTGACGCTTCTCTCGCCATCGCTACCAGATCTAGTCCTCTCCTCGACTCTTCTAAGAAGAGTCAACAACAGAATTTAACGATAGCGACGGCTACAACCACGACGACGACAACCACAAACCCTCCGGTAAAGCGGTCGACCAAGGACCGACACACCAAGGTTGATGGTCGAGGTCGGCGAATCAGAATGCCGGCCACTTGTGCTGCTAGGGTTTTTCAATTGACTCGTGAACTGGGACACAAATCTGACGGTGAAACCATTGAGTGGCTATTGCAACAAGCCGAGCCGGCGATTATTAACGCTACTGGAACCGGGACAATTCCAGCGAATTTCTCAACTCTTAACGTGTCTCTTAGGAGCAGCGGATCTACGCTCTCAGCTCCGCCGTCAAAGTCAGCTCCTCATTCGTTTCACGGGGCTCTTGCGTTGGCTCATCACTACGAAGAAGGGTTCCCTCACGCTGCTTTATTAGGGTTTCATCATTCTCAGCAACAGCAGCAACACCATCTCATGACTGCCGATCAGATAGCGGAAGCGCTCCCGAGCGGCGGAGATAGTGGTGGCGGTGGAGATTCCAGCGAGAATTACATGAGAAAACGATTCAGAGAAGATTTGTTTAAAGAAGACAATAACAATAATCAGTCACAAGACGAAAGCAGCGGAGGAGGAGGAGGAGGAGGAGGAGAATCTTCTTCTATAAACAAAGCCTTTAAAAGCGGTTTACAATTGCCAAAACAACAACAGCAAGAAGGAGGCTCTTCAGGGCTAATTCGGTCATCAAATATATTACCAGCAACAGCTATGTGGGCTGTGACACCAGCACCCACTAGTGGAGCCGGAAGCACATTCTGGATGCTACCAATGACAGCCGGAGCAGGCGGTGGTCCATCCATGGCCACCCCAACTTCCGGTGGCGGAGGCCCTTCGGAGCAACAACAGCATCAGCCCCAGATGTGGCCGTTTCCGACAACAGCAACGCCATCAACAGCTTTTGTTCCAAGGTTCAATTTACCAGGAAGCATTGAATTCCAAAGGAATCCACTACAATTGGGTTCTATGTTGATGCAGCAACAACCTTCTCAGCATCTTGGTCTCGGCATGTCCGAGTCCAATCTCGGGATGTTGGCCGCTCTCAATGCGTATTCAAGAGCCAATTTGAATATGAATTCTGACCAGAATACTACAATGGAGCACCATCAGCATCATCAACATCATCAACAACAACAACACCAGCCTCAAGAAACTGATAGTGGAGATGAGGACCCAAATAGCTCTCAGTGATCTGCTTTGGTTAGTGGCTCTAAATTCACAAATTTGACAACTTTGATGCTTGTTAGAAGGAAGAAGAAGTTGGGTTTGTTTTGTTTGTTTGTTTGTTTGTTTTTTTTTTCAGATTTGGAAGTTGAATTTGTGATGAATTGAGTGCTTGAAAAATGGTTTGGTGATCATATGAGGAGAGACATTATTGTTATTATTCATAGCTGCCATGCATTTTTAGTTTTGTTTGGTAAATTTTTTTTTTAAAAGATTTTCTAGATTGATGTTGGAAGGAGGGGTTTGAGATGTAATTTGTTAGGTTTGGTCCAAAGGGATCACTGAAAAGGGAGAAGAGAGATTTGTATAGGAGGATATTTGTTTGTGTTTTTTTTTTTTTAAATTAGTGTTGTTATTAATTTGCTTTGTTTGTACCATGGAAAGAAGTAAAAAATTTGCTTTGTTTGTACCACGGAAAGAAGTAAAAGGAATTGAGAGAAAAACTCAATAAATTTTCTTTTCCCTTCTACTTTACATTCATCAAAAAAAAAATATTTCTTTTCTCTTATGAAACAATAATGTTACTTTGCTCAAATCTGATATCCAAATCTGGTGCTTAAATGATGTGGCAACATTCTAATTCATTCATTTAAATTGTATTAGATTTGTATGATTTAAATAAATGGATTAAAGTGTTGCCACATCATTTGAGCACCAGATTTGAACAACAAATTTGAACAAAATAACATTACTCCTCCTAAAATAGTCAAAGAGAAATAGAAAAGGAAAGTAACCCTAAATCATCAACTTCTCTTTAATTATGACTTTTTTTGTTCCTAAAATTGGCTTTGGGTACATGATCTTCTCTTAAGGAAATTAAATTATAATATGAGAGTATTATTGTGATTTTTATAATCTAAGTTTTTCGTTTGTTTTTATGATATTTTTTATATTAATAATAAAAAAAGTAATGATATTTTATCCAAATTTAGTGTCCAAATGATGTGACATCACTCTGATCCATTCATCTAGATTGTATTAGATTTGCTTGATTTAAAGGAATTAATCGGAGTGATGCCATATTATTTAGACACCCTGAACACCAAATTTATACAAATTAGCATTCCTCAAAAAAAAAAATTGTTAATCTATTTTGTAAAAGATTTCATATTAGAAGAAGTCATTATCCTTTAAAAGAAAGGGAAGAAAGTCAGAAACCAGTTGGATAGTGAATACAAAATTTTGAGTGAGAGAGAAAACAAAACAAAGGCAAGAGAGACAATAATCCAAAATAGATGAGAAACATAAAATGATAAAGGGCAAATTACACTGAACCCCTTGAGGTTTGGTCAAGTTACATTTAGATAGATAAGTTTTTTTATTATACACTAATACCCCTAAAATTTAAATTTGACTTTAAAAATACCTAAAATGCCTTTAGTTATATTATTTTACACTTTATTTTTTTTACCTTTTAATCAAACACTTTATAAACTTTAATAAAATAAAAAAATTAAATAAAAGATATGATTCATTAAATAAATAAATAGTTTAAATAAATAAATAGTTTTTTTAATTAAATAAATAAATATTTTGAATAAATAAACAATTTTAAAATAAATAAATAGTTTTAAAAAATAAAATAAATAATTAGTTTTAAAATAAATAAATAAATAAATTTAAAATATAAATAAATAAGTGAAAAACTTAAAAACATTAAATTTTTTAAGGATATTCATTAATAGGGACAAGAAAAACTCTAAATATCTAAACTTTTATTGTAAAGATGATGGTGAGAGAAGCTTCAAGGTTCCCAACACTTCTTAGATATTTAGAGCTTATATTGTCCCTATTAATAGATATTCTTAAAAAAAAATAATTTTTTTAATTTTTTCACCCATTTTTTAAACTATTTATTTATCATTTATCTAAAACTATTTATTTATTTGATTTGTTTAAAACTTTTTTATTTAATGTTTTAAATTATTTATTTACTTAATGTTTTAAAAAATATTTATATATTTAATTTTTTTAAACTATTTATTTTTTTATTTTTTTAAACTATTTATTTTTTTTCAAACTATTTATTTATTTAATGAATCATATCTTTTATTTAATTTTTTTATTTTATTCAAGTTTATAAAGTGTTTGATTAAAAAGTAAAAAACAATAAAGTGTAAAATAATATAACTAGGGGCATTTTAAGTATTTTTAAAGTCAAATTTAAATTTTGGGGGTGTTAGTGTATAATAAAGAAACTTATTCATTTAAGTGTAACTTATCCAAACCTCAAGGAGTTCATTGTAATTTGTCCAATAATAAACGAGCTGGGTTTTACCTTCCTCCACTACCATTTCATGTTTTTTTTAATATTGTACTCTTTTGTCTTTCAAGTTGCTGGATGAAAATAATATATAATTAAAAAATAATTCATATAATAATAAGTATTAATTATAGTAATAGAGTATAACAAGTATCTTTATGGCTGCTTTTCTGATTAAAATTTTCTTGGCATGTTTTGTGTATTTTAAACAGCCCCCACTTCCCCAGAAAAGCTCCCGGATTTCCGGGTTTATTATTTACTTATTTATTCCGTTGGATAATTATATTTTATAAAAAGAGTGTCGATGTTAACGTTCATAATTATAATTATGATAAATATATTTATATATTAATAAAAATTTTATTTATAAAATGTTTCGATAAAAATTTATCCATATCTTATAATATCTCTTTATTAAAAAAAAAAATTATAATAAATCCTAAACTATGATAAAAACTTCCAATAACAAAATGTAAACAAATAAAAGCCTAGCACCTTATTTTCTCATGAAACAAAATCATTTTCTTCTGCAAAATCAATAAATAAATAACTTATTGAAGATTTAGTATTGCATCATGATTAAGACTGCATCATTAAGATTTGAAGAAAATGTTGTACATATCACAGAGAACACACCATATCAGCATAATGTCGTTTGGTCGATTGTATTGACTGCGAAAACCTAGTCAATGTTACTACCGGACTACCAGCTTAGGACTTTCCTTGACTCTGGCATTTCACTCCTTCAATCTTCATGTCAACTTTTGGAGGTAGAGACTGTAGAGACTCCTTGATATGGTTTCCAAATGGATATTTCCGACCAGTGACTATCTATATCCTCCTTGGATCACCATCAACTAGTGTTTCAAATGATTTGATTCCCATGGAATGTAGTCCTGAAAAGAGTAGTGTTCAGTGACGGAAGGAATACAAAGAGAAGATGAAGATATTGAAATAAACCAAGGATTTAGAATCTTGTCTTCTTACTAGTTGTATAAACAAGATAACAGAAAATAAACCTTTGCCGTCACCATCCCAATGCCAGGCAATTGCTTTAGCAAGCATGGACTATCATCCCAGAATCTTTGATATAATGATTTCGCAAGCAGGGTGTAGTTCACAGTTCCTTCGTAATTCTTTTTGTATAAAAAATACTCTTTCATGCACTTAGCAATTCTACAACCATTGGAGCATAAAGAACTCATGTCCTGTGGAAATTACATTCGGCCACGCTTTCATGAGTCAAACTTTAAAAACAATGTCGTGAAAAAAGAAATTAATTAGAGCTAAATTTACAGTGAAACCTGAGTCAGAGAAATTAATTAGAAAATAAGCTTGGTTTTTTTTTGTTTGCTTATTATGTTCTCAAGCATTTACAACATCAAGCGGTCAAGCCTTGTATTATATCAAAAGACTAATTTTGTTATTATTTGTGTTTTCGAGTTCGGAAAATTTAAGAATTTATCATTTGTGAAATCAGGTGTGTTAATAACTTCAGAGTGTTTATAAATTAAATGTATTAAAATGAACATTCATTAAAATAAGGGTATTATTGGCATTAAAATCGGTGTTTATAGTAATGATTTAATTTTAAATTTTAGACACTAGTATACTCATAAATATATGTGTACTTATTATATTTATGGATGTCAATATCCGTACCATTTATAAAATAAAACAAAATTCTACCAAAAAGGAAGTTTTTTTTTAAAAAAAAAACTATAATGCAGTACAATTAGATGATTTTTGTATTTTTCTTGGATAGTGGGAGCTCAAGGGCACCTTATATAATCCGAGCACACAAAAAATTGGATAGACTCGTCGTTATTCAATTTGAGTGAAATGAAAATTTTGCGTATCTCCATCTAAATATTATTCAAATTTAAATGTCTTGTTTCACGATTCGATTAGAAGTCAGAATGAAATTAGAATAGGTAATTATGCACTTAGAGAAATTTTTTGATAAAAAGAAGAGAAGGGAAAAGAAATTGAAGCATCCCAAGTGTTAAAAATGTAGATTTGGCTACTGTATCCTCGTGTATATATACATATATATATATATATATATACATATATATACATATATATATATACAGTCTTTCTATTATTAGTTCGTTCCCATATAAAATATATCAGAACGAAAAATGTTGACCACAGATTATGAAGAAGTTTTAACAAGTACATACACTTTGAGTCAAAATATGTAAATCTAATGGTTCACATTCTTCGTCATAATATATTTTATATTAGAACGAACGGACAATAGAAAAATTATATATACATATATATAGTAGAAACAAATTTTGGAAACACTAAAACGTTAAAATAAATGATAGTGTTATTCATAAAAGGGTAGTGTTAACCCTTGCCCTTAGAACACAGGTTAAGACACTATAGATAGAAAGATTAATATTGTATTAATTGCTTTTAATCATAATAAATACATAAATATCACAATAAATACACTTTAATTTTCTATTTATAGTGTCTTAACCTGTATTCTAAAGATACAGATTAACACTACCCTTAATAAAAAGATATTAGGATTTGGGATCATACAAAGCTTTTGTGTGAGCTACGTAGCCGGTCCTAAAAATGTATGTGTGTGGACTGTGGAGTGTGGACTCACTGAATTTGATCGGTTGTGTACTTTAGTGACTTTGAGTTGTGTTGTTCACAGACATTGAGATGAGAAGTGACTTTTGTCTTGACTTTCACAGTCAATTTTCAGATGACTTTCTCGTATTCATTTTTAAATCATTATTCTTTCTCCTCGCTCCTCGTTTTTCATGTCAGCTTCTGCCTTGGGTCACTTTTCTAACTATTTATGCTCTCACCCCGTTTCTTTCAATGTTTTCTCTTTTCACCCCTTTTGGGATGTCGATAGACATGACACCGGTTCCGGTTCCGGTTCCGGTTCCGGTCCGGTTCCACCGGTTCCGAACCGGAACCGGCCCCTTTATTTATTATTTATTTATTTATCATATTTCATTAAAAATTTAATCATATAAAAATGTAATTGGTAAATGTATTTTATTGTGTCACCCGTAAAATAAAATTAAATAATAAATGACAAATTAAAAAATAAAATAAAATAAAACAAAACAAAAAAAAATATATTAAAAAGGAGGAACCGGCCGGTTCTGGTCCGGTTCTAACCGGTCGGTTCCGCTCTAAAGCGAACCGGAATCGGAACCGGCCGGACCGGTTCCCGGTCCGGTTCTAGAACCGGAACCAATTTTTTCGGTTCCGGTTCTGTTCTCCGGTTCTAACCGAACCGGCGTCATGTCTAGATGTCGATGGGCGGGTTAAGAATCTCCAACCCCGAAGACCTTGATGAAATTATTTACCTCCAACCCCGAAAATTAAGGGCCGGGTCAGGTTGGGGAATTTTCAGTGCGAGGGAGGTGGCTCTCAACCCGCCCCTACCAGGGCTACAACTAGTCAACATAAACCACTAAATTTATTGTTTTTAACTCTCTATATTGATGTACACAATTTTTGTATAATCGATAATTTTTTTATAAAATAAATTATTATATTTTGAATAAACTTAATACCAATAAATAATATACAATAAAATCAACAAAAATAAATAATTACTAAATTAAATATTAATGTTTATTAATTAATAATTACATATTAATTTTATTAATAAATAATAAACGAGGTTGGGGTAGGAAAAACTAACCTTACACCCACCCTGCTTCTAAACTAGGTTTTTGAAATCATCCCCTAACCCGCCATGAACTCATCTAATCTTGTTTAACCCCACCTCGTATGGGGCGGGTGGGAGGGGTAATACGGGCTGAATTTTTTTTTTGGACATCCCTACCTTTCACAATTTGACTCCATATTCTATTCTTCCTTATTTTATTATTGGTCATGTTAATAGTAGTAGACAGAAAATGATAAAAATTCTATAATTGAATAAAAAAAATTATAATTATTATTTTCATTCATCGATTGCAATTATATATATATATATATTTTTAAAGAATAAATATGACCATTTTTAATTCAATTTTCATTCCTTAACTTATGTCTTAACATAATCATTTTATCATATTTTAATACAATTGGTTGTGCACATCAGCGACATCACCCCCTCCATCTTGGTGAGAGAATCTAACTCTCACATTACTCGTAAAAAAAAAATTGCGGGAAGACTTCTTTTCTATTATCGGAGCAGGTCCGATAACCCATGAACTCATGTCATTCCTTAAAAAATGAAATAAAAAAAAATGGTTCATAGGTTGATAATTACAATCTATCCGTTCTATTATTTGAAGAATAATAGAAATAATTTTATCCACATATATGATAGATTATTTAAAAAAACAAAGGATCTATGAGTATCCTATGAGCAGTAATAGGATAATAAAAATAATGCTTCTTCTATTCTATATGCCTAACAAAAGATTACAAAGAATCAATAATATAATATGGATTAGACGAGCAACTATATATATCCACTTGAGATAGGACAATTTTTTCCATATCTTCACCAAGTGCTTTTTGAAGGATATGCCTATATGACTTTGTAACAAAATTATTCTTTTACAATGGATTTTGTTTTTCCTATTCAAGAATATGGTATCCCATGCCTTCTCTGTTTTTTTTAAGGGTTTTCCATATTTGGTATATCTAACTATTTTATACTCTACAATTATGTTGCGTATTTGTAAGTTCCTCATATTTTGATTGGCTTATTTCGTTGACAAACCACATTGGGGAATAATTTTTGTAAGGGTATATTAGGCTTCATTGGGTGTGATCAAGCTTCAAGGACATCATCTCTCTCAAGAGCACTTCAAAGGTATATCACTTGCTTAATTCTCTTTGAAGAGGTTTTAGTTGCACACACTCACATTCTATGCATTTGTATTGACATGCATGAATGGTTGCACACACACACTTCTTGCATTTTGGAGTTGATGGGCTGCACAGTAGGTTAGGCGACATGCAAGGCCACTTGTGCAAGTCGCTTGACAAGTCGCCTTAGACTTAGGTTTTTCCCACAGTGTGTTAGGTGACATGCAAGGCCACTTGTGCATGTCGCCTCCAATGTCGCCTTAGTCATGTTCTTTTTTTCTCCAGTGTGTAAGGCGACTTCATAGGCGACTTGATGATGCCGCCTTACATGTCGCCTCTGACATCTTATTTTTTCCACAGTGTGTAAGGCGACTTCATAGGCGACTTGATGATGTCGCCTTACATGTCGCCTCTGACATCTTATTTTTTCCACAGTTTGTAAGGCGACTTCATAGGCAACTTGGGGATGTCGCCTCACATGTCGCCTCAGGCAACGTGTTTTCTCACAGTGTGTTAGGCGACTTCCAAGGCGACTTGTTCATGTCGCCTTGCATGTCGCCTTTTTCACCCGAACTGGGCATTTCGGGTATTTCACACCAGCTCATTTTTTGGTCTCTATAAATACATCTTCTTCTCCACCATTTAGACCTAGAGCTCTGAAAATATATCCCTAAGAGTGAGAAAGTAAATCTAAGAGAGAGAGAGCTCCAAGAAATCCTTTTTACTCAACCAAACTCATACCCATGTGCATCTAAGCTTCATTCTTGCATCTATTCTTCATGAGTCTTCATGCTCTTCTTGATTAGGTAATCAAACAAGTCTTAGAACTTCCTTTTCATCTCTATGTTCTTGTTTACCTAGGGTTAGCAATTACTTGTTAATTAATTGCATGTTTATTTGGTTTAGCATGATTTGAGTATGGTTGTGATTATGTTTGTTGGTTGAGGTTGTATGTTCATTGATAGCTAGCATTTAGGACGTTTTTACCCTTCTAGCTAAATCTTCATGCTTTTGCATTTAGATATTGATATCTAGGATTTGCACTCATTGACATCTTTAAATCCTTAGATAAGCATTTAGTGTTGCCTAGCATTAATTGCATGTTAGAATATTTTTACATAATCACATATGTTGTTTAACCTCTTCATTGATTGTCAAGCTTTGTGACTAAGTGGATTAGTGCACTTGCTTATGGTCTAGAATCACTATTAAAGGCCCATTGGCTAGAGTGAAAGGGTTAGTGGCCAAGTAGGTGTGACTTGAGGTCAACCTAGGTTGTAAACTTTCATTCAAATAGTGGATTTGAGGACCGGATGTGGCTAGAAGGATAGCCCGTGAGTTTTGCCCAGTTGGAGGGTATTGTTGGGGTTTTTTTTTCCCTAAAGCTTGTAATATGTAAATATAATTTGAACATAAATAAAAGAAGTAGTATATTCATTCATTTTGTGTCATACTTTATATAACATGTGCACTTAACATCCAAAATTGACGGATGTAATTTCAAACTGAGTATATGAGTGTCATATATAGATGGATTCAGTTTGAAACGAGCAATCTAAAGAGTTCGTAGATAACAAATAAAGCTGGGTACTTTATTTGTGGTTAATCTACAGCTGCGGTCCATTTCGTAGTGTACGGTGATCCTATCATGGATCATTCATATGTAGATATGAGAATGGAGGCACCTTGTATGATGTGATCATATAGGACTAGGCCATGATCTATATGAATCTCTCACTAAGATCCGTTTAACGATGAGATTCATATATATCAACTAATGATGGCTATATGTGGGTGATCTTAATCCTGAGTGTCTTATCGACTCCTTCAGGTTAGATCGTGGTCTTTGATATACCATGGGTGAGGTCGGAGTTGCATTCCCGATCAATATACTCCGTATGTTGGGATCGCGGTTTGGCTTGTGGCTGGGAAGGTTTGTACACAATAGTGGAATCCACTCCTTCTTGTGAGAAGTAGATGGTAGTTCCCTTAAGGGTTGATTCGGGGCTTGAACAATATGAGCGCTCTCCTAATTCCGTAAGGAATGTAGGATTTATTGTTCATTAGAGAATCAATGGTACTTAATGGAAATATATGATTAGAGAGGTATAACGGACATTATGACCCAGCTCTAATTATGAACTACTTGTGGAGGATTATACCATATGTAATAGCTATGTCGATGGACACCGAGAGTTATTGGTTTGTGTAAAAACGTCTACAGTCGAGAGAGTGCAACTTCTGGTTTTTAGTGGAATGACACCGAAGTTAATAATCATGAAATATTAATTAAAGAGTTTAATTAATAATTTCTAAGGATTATTGGAGCTCAAAATACTGTGGGTCCATTAGGTCCCCTTTCTAGCCCGATCGATTTACGTAACAAGGGTCACGGTTAATTAATTGGATTTTCCAACTAATTGTGTTACGAAAGTGACACGTATTTATTCGGGAATTAATTGAATAATGGGATTATTTAATTAATGAATAATGGTGATTAAATAAATTAAATAATAAGATTATTTAATTATGTTGTTAATCACTAAATGGAGGGTGTTAGTTGATATTTGATTTTGAATAAAATAAGATAATATGATTATTTTATTTTATTAAATTAAATATTTGAAATTGAATTTAAAATGTTTGAATTCAAAAATAAATATTTAATTAATTTTAAAAAGGATATGAGATATCTTTGTAAAGTTTTTAAAAATCAAATATAGATTTTCGGTTTTGTTTTTGAATATATATGAGGTATATATTTTTAATCAAAAGGCAATATAACCGAATGAGACAACATAAAAAAGAAAACAAAGCAAATGAAGAGAAGAGATTAAAAAGTGATCGTGACACAGCAAACAAAAAGCAAAACAAAAGAGAGAAAAAGTTAGGGTGTGGTGAGAACAACAAGTGCTGCACTTCTAAGGTTTTGTTTTTTGTGTGTGTGTTCTTCTCTTCTTCCTCCATACAGGTCCTGAATATCGTGACACGCCCACACGCTGTTACCAGTTCCGGGAGATAGCGAGGAAGATCACGTGGTTCAAATCAGGAGCAGTTCGTATCAAAGTGAAGGAGCCTCCTACGTAGGTATGAAAGAGTTTCTTCACTTTATTATTGCATTTGATTATTACTGTACAAATGAGTTAGTTTAATGATTGCATAAAAAATTTTAAACCCTTCCGCTGCGCAATCTGTAACCCTAGGTTCCATCAATTGGTATCAGAGCCAATTTTTGTACAGTATAATCGAATTCGATTACTCCTGATATGTATGAATGTGTAGGCACATATTTTTTTTGATGAGTGTATGATGTTTTTTTTAATTAAATTGTTTAATTAAAAAAAAACATGGTTGATCGTAATTTTTTATGGTGTCGTGGATTTAGAGTGTTTCTGGGTTGTATAATGTTGTTTTTTTAATATTTATTTTACTGTTGTATTATTAAAAAAAAAATGTAATCGCATGAAGAGACCTGGTAGTTCAACGTGCGCAGGCAGACCAGCACATGCAGCCTACCAGCGCGCAAGCCTACCAGCGCGCAACCTCAGCGATGCTTACCCCACGCAGCCTACCAGCGCGCAAGCCTTCCTGCGCGCATCCAGACCAGTGATGCCTACCAGCGATGCTACCAGCGCACATGACCTAAGAGATTGGAAGTCTTGGAAATTACAAGAAGACCAAGGGATGCCTTGGGAATATTTTTTGTAATTAGATTCCATTTTTTTGGTTAAATAATCCACAACACTCGGTCAACTCATGTATGTTTTAATTATTTGATGATTAAGCATTGCCATGCATATACATGTCATTTAAATTAGTTGTGCCTACACACACACACACACACATATATATATATATATATTGATATATCATACATGCATTATAGCCATCTATATTATGTGTTTAATTTTTTTTTAATTTGATTAAAATGGGTTATTCACATAATTGGCTTTTTTTTTAATGAGATTAGTTTTTAGGAGTAAAAACTTGGTAAATCTCATTAATTACTAATCTTTTTATTAAAGAGTTTAAATACTTAGATTAGTAGGGACCTTAATATATATTAGGATTAATTTGATTAAGCTCCTAATAATAATTGGACCTAATAATGTGTTTAGTTTTAATAGTTAAAACTTGGTAAATACACATTTAATAATAATTCTAGTCTTAGTAAACAGTTTACATAGATTTGAATTATTACTAATAAACTATATTTTTTAAGTGTTAAAAATCAATTTAGTTTATTAGTTATTGGAATAGGATTCTAATAATTTGTGATTAATGCACTTGACGCTTAGATTAAAATTAGCCGTTTAATCTAGGTGCATTAATATTAATAGAAAACCCTTAATATAAAATAGTTAGTGGGAGAGGGATATATGACATTATATCCCGCGGTCTCCATCATTAGTTCAACACCGTGTGATTCGAGTGGGGCCTCGTGACGGCTTTGCTTTCGTCCTCCCTAAGGAGGATTTCCGTAAGAATCAATACCAAGGTTGACTTCCTAACATATAGGATTTCAGAGGGGATTTCGGGATTGACCGACCCTAAGGCGGCAATTCTCGAGTTAAGCTCTTGAGATATGAAATGATGGGTTACACTCACAAGGTTTTAATTAAATTGGTTAATTAAAAATTAAAAACCTGACCTAATAAACGATGGTTGAATGATATTGGCATAAGAGTTATTCTGGTATATCCTTTGACTGAGAAGGTCTCGATCCAACATGCAAGAATTTGACCGACCCTAAGGCGGCACTTGCTTGTGGTATGTTGGATTGTCGTGGCATAGAAACATTGTTTTTAGGGTTGTTCTTGTTCATTAAACATTTTCATGCATCATGTTTAATTTTATGCCGAACATTCGCACATGTTTAGAATGTATGACTGAATGAATCTTTAATTTATGTTTTTTCAGCCATGTCATCTGCACTATTACAAATACTTGCAAACGATAAATTAACTGGTGATAACTACACAAAATGGAAACTTAACATTAATGCAATACTGGTCACCAAAGACCTCAAGTTTGTGCTTACGGAGGAATGTCCTCCGGTGCCTACTGCCAATGCCACACGAACTGTTCGTGAGGCATACCAGCGATGGGTCTCATCTGATGAGAAGGCCCGAACATATCTGTTAGCTTCTATGACAGACGTGCTTGTCACAAAGCACGAAGCAATGACTACAGCATTCGAAATTATGGAGTCATTGCAAGCTATGTTCGGGCAGCCCTCCGAGCAAAAGTGACACGAAGCTGTTCGTTCCTCTATGCTCCCTCGCATGAAGGAAGGTAAATCAGTTCGGGAACATGTCCTGAGCATGATGTCCTACTTCAACACGGCAGAAGTCAAAGGCGGGGCCATTGACGAACCCAGTCAAGTGAGCATCATACTGACGACTCTTCCGAAGAGTTTCGATCAGTTTAAAAACAACTACGGGATGAACAAGTTAAAGTTTAGTCTCACACAGTTGCTCAATGAGCTCGCTACTTTTGAGTCCTTGACCAAGGACAGCAAAAGTAAGACCGGTGAGGCAAATGTTGCCGAACCATCTTCCTCTAATAATAACAAGAGGAAGAGGTCTGCTGGGAAGGTGAAGGGTAAGCCCAAACCCAAGAAAGCCCAAAGCAAAAAGAAAGGCGCCTTCCATCGACTAAGAGTAAAGGAAAATGTGTCCATTGTGACAAGGTCGGACATTGGAAGAGGAACTGTCCTCAGTATCTGGAGGAGGTAGCCAAGAAGAAGAAAGCAAAAGGTAAATATGATTTACTTGTTCTTGAGTCATGTTTAGTTGAAGATGATTCTTCACCCTGGATAGTTGATTCAGGGGCCACTAACCATGTTTGTTCTTCTTTGCAGTGGACTGATTCTTGGACACAGCTTGAGGAGGGAGCCTTCTCGATGCGAGTGGGGTCAGGGGATGTCGTGTCGGCACGAGCAGTGGGCCTAATTAGATTGCGTTTTTATAATAATAATTTTATTTTGTTGGACAATGTATTTTTTATTCCTGGATTTACACGGAATTTAATTTCCGTTTCTAAGTTGTTAGAACAATTATATTCTGTTTCTTTTAATAATAAATCAATTATTATTGAAAAGAATGGTCTGAATATTTGTTCAGGAATTAATGAAAACAATTTGTATGTGTTAAGACCGTTAATGCATACAACACTGCTCAACACCGAAATGTTTAAAGTTGAAAAACCAAAAACTAAACGACATAAGATTTCTCCAGAAAACGAAATGTATCTCTAGCATCTAAGGCTTGGACATATTAACCTTGACCGGATAAACAGACTAGTAAAAAGCGGATCTTTAAATGAGTTAAAGGTTGGCACCTTACCTGTCTGTGAATCTTGTCTGGAAGGTAAGATGACTAAGAGACCTTTTACTGGTAAAGGGCTTAGAGCTAAACAACCACTAGAGCTTATACATTCAGACGTATGTGGACCAATGAATGTTAAAGCAAGGGGTGGTTATGAGTATTATGTCACCTTTATAGATGACTACTCGAGATACGGATATGTCTACCTAATGCAACGGAAGTCGGAAACATTTGAAAAGTTCAAAGAATTCCGAGCTGAAGTTGAGAACCAGTTAGGAAAGACTATCAAGTCTCTACGATCAGATCGTGGAGGTGAGTACCTTGACCAAGAGTTTGAAGACTTTATGGTCGAGTATGGGATATTGTCCCAACTCACAGCTCCTGGTACACCTCAGCAGAATGGTGTCGCGGAGAGAAGAAATAGAACTCTAATGGAAATGGTGAGATCTATGATTAGTTTCTCATCATTACCAAATTCCTTTTGGGGATATGCGTTACAAACAGCGGCATACATTTTGAATGTAGTGCCATCCAAATCTATTCCTGAAACTCCCCTAGAGTTGTGGAATGGTCGTAAAGCTAGTTTACGACATTTTCGCGTATGGGGCTGTCCAGCACACGTGCTGAAGAACAGAACTGGAAAGCTAGATCCCAAGTCTGTGGTCTGCTTGTTTGTAGGATACTCCAAGGAGACCAGAGGTGGATACTTCTATAGTCCTGAATATAACAAAGTATTTGTATCGAAAAATGCAATGTTTCTTGAGGATAACTATATAAGTGATCATAAACCTCGTTCTAAATTGTATTAAATGAGTTGGAGCCTGGTGAGACCAGTACTCAGTCAACTAGAGTTGTTAATCCATTAACATCTGAAAGTCAGATAATTCCTAGTCAGGATACACTACCACCTAGACGTAGTGAGAGGGTTGTGAGACAGCCTGAACGCTATTTGGGTGTAAGTGAGGGACAAGATCTTGTCTCTGCTGATAGTGTGGATGATCCATTGACATTTAAGAATGCAATAGAAGATCCTGATAAAAAGGAATGGCTTAAAGCCATGAATCTCGAGATGGAGTCTATGTACTCTAACTCAGTCTGGGAACTTGTAGACTTACCGAATGGGGTAAAACCTATAGGATGTAAGTGGATCTACAAGAGGAAGAGAGGAGTAGATGGGAAGGTAGAGAGCTTCAAGGCAAGACTAGTGGCCAAGGGTTATACCCAGAAAGAGGGGGTCAATTATGAAGAGACCTTCTCGCCAGTAGCCATGTTTAAGTCTATTCGGATTCTCTTGTCCATTGCTGCCTATTTAGATTATGAAATTTGGCAAATGGACGTCAAGACTGCATTCTTGAATGGCAATCTTGATGAAAGCATATACATGATGCAACCAAAGGGATTTGTGTCTCCAGATCAAGAGCAAAAGGTTTGCAAGTTGCAAAGGTCCATTTATGGACTTAAGCAAGCATCTAGATCTTGGAACATAAGGTTTGATGATGTGATCAAAATCTATGGCTTCGAGCAAAACGTTGATGAGCCTTGTGTCTACAAGCGCATCATTGACAAGAAAGTAGTTTTCTTGGTCATATATGTAGATGACATCCTACTCATTGGGAATGATGTATGAGTGTTGTCTGATGTAAAGAGCTGGCTGGTTGCCGAATTCCAAATGAAAGATTTGGGAGAGGCGAGTTATGTTATAGGGATCCAACTTATAAGGGATCGTAAGAACAAACTCATAGCATTGTCTCAGGCATCATATATCGATAAGATTCTTATACGATTTTCGATGCAGAACTCCAAGAAAGGTAATTTACCTTCTAGACATGGGGTTCACTTGTCTAAGGAACAGTGTCCTAAGACACCTCAAGAAGTTGAGGATATGAGACGTGTGCCATATGTATCAGCAGTAGGTAGTCTCATGTATGCTATGTTATGCACGAGACCGGACATCTGCTATGCAGTGGGAGTAGTCAGCAGTTACCATTCCAACCCAGGATTAGATCATTGGGTTGCTGTCAAGACTATTCTCAAGTATCTTCGGAGAACGAGAAACTATATGCTAGTGTATTCCGGACAGGATTTGATCCCGTTAGGATACACAGATTCTGATTTTCAGTCAGACAGGGATTCTAGAAAATCCATGTCTGGATCAGTATTCACCCTAGTTGGGGGAGCCATTGTGTGGAGAAGTATAAAGCAATCTTGCATTGTTGACTCCACCATAGAAGCCGAATATGTAGCCGCTTGTGAAGCTGCTAAAGAGGCTGTTTGGCTCCGTAAGTTCTTGAGTGATCTGGAAGTTGTTCCAGATCTGGATAAGCCCATCACACTTTATTGTGACAACAGTGGTGCTGTGGCTAATTCCAAAGAACCAAGAAGCCACAAGAGAGGGAAGCATATAGAGAGAAAGTATCATCTTATTAGAGAGAGATAGTGCAGAGAGGAGATGTGATCGTCACCAAGATAGCCTCACAAGACAATCATGCTGATCCATTTACGAAGACCTTACCGGCTAAAGTGTTTGAAGGTCACCTAGAAGGTCTAGGGTTACAAGACATGACTCACATGCTTTAGTGCAAGTGGGAGATTGTTGGGGTTTTTGCCCTAAAGCTTGTAATATATAAATATAATTTGAACATAAATAAAAGAAGTAGTATATTCATTCATTTTGTGTCATACTTTATATAACATGTGCACTTAACATCCAAAATTGCCAGATGTAATTTCAAACTGAGTATATGAGTGTCATATATAGATGGATTCAGTTTGAAACGAGCAATCTAAAGAGTCCGTAGATAGCAAATAAAGCTGGGTACTTTATTTGTGGTTAATCTACAGCTGCGGTCCATTTCGTAGTGTACGGTGATCCTATCCTGGATCATTCATATGTAGATATGAGAATGGAGGCACCTTGTATGATGTGATCATATAGGACTAGGCCATGATCTATATGAATCTCTCACTAAGATCCGTTTAACAATGAGATTCATATATATCAACTAATGATGGCTATATGTGGGTGATCTTAATCCTGAGTGTCTTATCGACTCCTTCAGGTTAGATCGTGGTCTTTGATATACCATGGGTGAGGTCGGAGTTGCATTCCCGATCAATATACTCCGTATGTTGGGATCGCGGTTTGGCTTGTGGCTGGGAAGGTTTGTACACAATAGTGGAATTCATTCCTTCTTGTGAGAAGAAGATGGTAGTTCCCTTAAGGGTTGATTCGTGGCTTGAACAATATGAGCGCTCTCCTAATTCCGTAAGGAATGTAGGATTTATATTTCATTAGAGAATCAAAGGTACTTAATGGAAAGATATGATTAGAGGGGTATAACGGACATTATGACCCAGCTCTAATTATGAACTACTTGTGGAGGATTATACCATATGTAATAGCTGTATCGATGGACACCGAGAGTTATTGGTTTCTGTAAAAACGTCTACAGTTGAGAGAGTGCAGCTTCGGGTTTTTAGTGGAATAACACCGAAGTTAATAATCATGAAATAGTAATTAAAGAGTTTAATTAATAATTTCTAAGGATTATTGGAGCTCAAAATACTGTGGGTTCATTAGGTCCCCTTGCTAGCCCGATCGATTTAGGTAACAAGGGTCACGGTTAATTAATTGGATTGTCCAATTAATTGTGTTACGAAAGTGACACGTATTTATTCGGGAATAAATTGAATAATGAGATTATTTAATTAATGAGTAATGGTGATTAAATAAATTAAATAATAAGATTATTTAATTATGTTGTTAATCACTAAATTGAGGGTGTTAGTTGATATTTGATTTTGAATAAAATAAGATAATATGATTATTTTATTTTATTAAATTAAATATTTGAAATTGAATTTAAAATGTTTGAATTCAAAAATAAATATTTAATTAATTTTAAAAAGGATACGAGATATCTTTGTAAATTTTTAAAAATCAAATATAGATTTTCGGTTTTGTTTTTGAATATATATGAGATATATATTTTTAATCAAAAGGCAATATAACCGAATGAGACAACATAAAAAAGAAAACAAAGCAAATGAAGAGAAGAGATTAAAAAGTGATCGTGACACAGCAAACAAAAAGCAAAACAAAAGAGAGAAAAAGTTAGGGTGTGGTGAGAACAACAAGTGCTGCACTTCTAAGGTTTTGTTTTTTGTGTGTGTGTTCTTCTCTTCTTCCTCCATACAGGTCCTGAATATCGTGACGCGCCCATACGCTGTTACCAGTTCCAGGAGATAGCGAGGAAGATCACGTAGGTTCAAATCAGGAGCAGTTCGTATCAAAGTGAAGGAGCCTCCTACGTAGGTATGAAAAAGTTTCTTCACTTTATTTGCATTTGATTATTACTGTACAAATGGGTTAGTTTAATGATTGCATAAAAAATTTTAAACCCTTCCGCTGTGCAATCTGTAACCCTAGGTTCCATCAGGTTTCTCACGTAAATCAATCCTTGTGTTTTTATTGTTTTCCGCATGTTTATATTATGATTGGTTGATTGCTAATATGGGGTAGGACTATTAATATTGATTAAGTCGAAAAGTTGGTAATAAATCAACTAAAACCTATTCACCCCCCTCTAGGTTAATAGACACACGCTATATAGTATTTTCAGTATTAAAGTTAAAAAAATAATAATAAATAAACTGTTGTGATTCTCTTCTTAGGAGAAAAGATAATTACCTAATCTTGGAAATTTTTGGTTTAAATCACATTCATAATGACATATTTTTATGTTAGTATATATGTCATTTCAAGCAATTTTATTGAATTAAAAAATACATATAATTTACTGTTGTCCAATGTGCTTTGGCGGTGAAGGACACCCATTCATTCCGGCAATATCTAATGTGGAGGTTTCTATTTCAATTGTGTTCTATGTTTTCATGAAGGGCAATTAGGTCATTTAGAAACACTTTTGTTTAAAAGAATTCAACTGATGGTACATTTTCAATTCAACCCCTTAAATAGGTAATTTTATTAAAATCACTAAAATTATTAGGCTTGTACGGTAGCAGGACCTTAAAACTCTAGATGTTAGTTAGAATTTTTTTTTTTTTTACAAAACTTGTATTAAAGGGCTCAAAAATTGCACTTTTTGAGGTGGGTCTTGCGCAAATAGCACCACATTAGTAATTCATGTTTAAAAGGTATCAATTTAGGTGACCAGACAAAAATACCTCTTCCAAGTCACTTTCTATCGTTTTCAAAAGTAGAGACAAACTAGAGAGAGAAAACATCAACTGAAATTCTGACGGCGAAGTAACCGACGGTGGCACTACAGTGCTTTTTCGACAGTTCAGACGAGCATTTGCAATTGATAGTGGTAATTAGAGTTATATTCTGTTGTCGTTTTTGTTGTTGATAGGTTTATGTTCATGTTTGATGTTAGGTGTTGTTTAGACTTGTGGATTAGCTTTGATTTGTCGATTTGAGTATGGTTCTGGGTTAGGTTAGGGTTTTATTTTGAAAAATATGTGTAGAAGACGATGAATATCTGGGTTTCCGAGCCTTTTGAAACACCGTCCGAGACTTTTAAATAGTAATCCGAGCGTTTTGTTTGAATCTCCGAGCCTTTGTATTAGGTTTTTTCAAATATGAATCTCCGAGCCTTTATAAGTAGTTTCCGAGCCTTTTTAAGCAGTTCCCTAGCTTTTTCATGAACTCCTCGAGCATTTTGTATGAACATTAAACTTTTTAATCTCCGAGCCTTTGTTAGTTGTATCCGAGTCTTTTACTATAATATCCGAGCCTTTGTGAGTTATTTCCGAGCCTTTTTAATAATCAGTTTCGTTAATTTTGTATCTCCGAGACTTTCTATATAGTGTTCGAGCCTTTTAAATAGTAATTCAAGCTTTTTGTTTGAATCTCCAAGCCTTTGTATTAGGTTTTTCAAATATGAATCTCTGAGCATTTGTAAGTAGTTTCCGAGCCTTTTCAAGCAGTTCCCGAGCTTTTTCATAAACTGCCCGAGCCTTTTGTATGAAAATTAAACTTTTTGATCTCCGAGCCTTTGTTAGTTGTATCCGAGTCTTTTACTGTAATGTCCGAGCCTTTGTGAGTTATCTCCGAACCTTTTACAATCAGTAGTTTTGTTAATTTTGTAGCTCCGAGACTTTTTATATAGTGCCTGAGCCTTTTAATGAACTGCCCGAGTCTTTTAATGAAATGCCCGAGCATTTTACTTAACTGCTTGAACCTTTTACACTTTACTAATATGATTTATTTATGTGAAAATGCAGATGAAGAATCAGCTAAATGATTTGCTTAAAACTTCAGTGGGAGAATGGTACGAGGGAAAAATAACTTGGCATGACCATTTTGATGACCTTCGAGATATCGACGACGCAATGAACAGGGTACCTGAACATCTTGCAGTCGAAGAATGAAATCGGTATATTGAGTGGTGTTTTGTACATTTCCTTCGGATGCATTGTGAGATGAAGTTTTTCTGCATGCATTGTCCATCGGCTACTTTTGCGCAAATTGCATCACGATGAGCTGGAAGATGAGATGAGATTTATGTTCGGTCGTCATTCGATCCAGTTCTCCAAGGTTGAGTTTTTTCTGATCACCGGATTGAAGTTCGGAGTCATTCCGGACACGGCGAGGTATGATATGGTAGAAAATGGCATACACTAGCGGTACTTCGGTGGTCGAGATGAGGTCGACTTTGAACAGCTGAGATCGGTTTTACGGATTGGTATTTTTGAGGAGCAATACGATGCTGTGAAGCTGTGCTTATTATTAATGCTAAACTGGATATTAATGGGGATGGACAAGAGAGAGAGAAAATTTCAATATGGCAGATGTGCCTAGTCGAGGACTTAGAGGCTTTTGATACGTTCCCGTGGGGTGCACACGTGTATAGGCAGTCTTTGGTTTCAAGCATGCTTTGGAAGGTCAACGGGAGCGGTTCAGTAAAATGACAGCAAGCAAAGGGCATTGACGTACATATCGTGAAGACGTACAACATATACGGTCTACCTCACGCACTGATGGTGAGAATTTAGAATTTATATTCATACTTTAACTGTAATTGTTTTCATATGACTGATGGAATAAATATATTGGATTCTGATCGTACTTATCTATTACGCATATATTTGCTTTTGAGGTTATCCCCGAGCTTGCCACCCAACTTGGGACCTGTAGGGTAATCGACCAGTCCCCTATATTCTGAAATGGGAGTTGAATCAGCTACCAAGGGCGGAAAAGTTGGCAAAGATTTTCACATCAATGGTAGGTATCTATTTTGTTAATGTTTATAGTTATTAGTATGTATACTATTACAATGGTCTAACTACGATTTCAGATGTTTGTGATGACTGAATTGATACCGACGGCAGCTGAGAGGGTTGAACGGTACTACGAGAGCATAGACGAGGGAGGCAGTCTGTACAATGCCACCGATAGAGTGGATGTTTCGGTACCGAATCCCGAACAGAATACGACTGTCGGAACTAGTGATACCGAGGGTTTTGAGCTGGAGGCTGGCGGTGGGTCTCCCGTGAAGAATAAGCAGGTTCGATTTGAGATGCCCGGAGATACATCTGGAGGTGATTCATGAGGAGGCGTTGGAGGTACGTAAAACTATTTGTATTGCATTATTTAATTTGAAACAAGTGAACGGTTTTATTACTGACAATTTTGATTTCCTTTCAAGACCGTTGGGAACATAAATTGGCTGAAGTGATGGATGCCGTCCGAGAGTTACTGGAGGATGTCTAAAAGAGTAATGAGAAATGAGATCAGCAGCATACAGAGTTACTGGGCTTGATCCGGGCACTTCAGGGTTCCACATCGCAGTCTCATTGGGATGGTCCACCGTTCGGTGACCGAGACTTTAGTCCTAGAGACAGGACATATAGTCATGACGAGGGGACAGACCCAGACACTGGACGTGAGCAGCAAGGTACTACGGAGAGAGTGTCCAATCAGTAAGAGCCTGATATGACAGAACAAGAGCAGGAGAAGCAAGTGCCTGGTGGTACATAGACAACACTATTGGAGCAGGTACCTCCTGGGGGTTTACCAGAGCAGCAGCTGCATCTGGTCGAGCATGTGGATCGTCTTGTTAATCCCTAGGACCATACATCACCACCATCGTCGTAGCACAACCCTCCAGGTGATCCATGGGGATAGAGTTCCTCCTCACAGTGCACCCCTCCGGTCCATCCGATGGCACCGCACTCCTCCAAATGATCCACGGGGACAGAGTTCCTCCTCCCAGCGTACCCATCCGGTCCATCCAATGGCACCGCACTCATCCAGGTGATCCACGGGGATAAAGTTCCTCCTCCCAGTGCACCTCTTGGGTCCATCCCAGCGGTTCAGACCGTAGTCAGCCCCAAGTTGAGCGTCACCAGGGGGTTAGCAAGCGAAGGTGGCAGCTGATGAGCCCATACACTGACCCATGTAGCCGAAGAGGCCAAAGACGCTGCCATAGTCATCAGCACATGTATTCAAGCCCAAGGATTTGGTAGATGGTGACCAGCTTGCGGATTACCAGGCCTACAAGAGGAACACGACGGGGGAATTGTAAGTATAACTGTATATATTACAATATTTTTTTAGCATCTTCAAACCTAAGTAAAATTACTTGGTTATCTAACTTCTTCAACAATTATGCAGATGTGATGTGGATCTACATTTGCTAGTTCCTGTCACTTGGTTCCAGCAGTTGCAAACCAACTTCATGGAGTTGGAGGATACGGTATGTTTCTTACTTGAACTGTCTGTATAAGTTTGTTTCAGTAATGATAACATCGTAATAATTTACCATGTTGAAATTGTCAGCATATCGACACGTACTTGCAGATTCTACAGAAGCGTCATGTTGCATACCCCACTGTCTACAGTCACAGGCTCAACATACTGGATTCACAATTCTATGTAAGTGTTTATATTGTACGGTTTTTGCTTGTGCATTATTAAATTTCATACATCTCTTACCTAACGTTTCAGGAATTTTTTTATTGTACAGTCATGGTTATATATTCAGTGGGGGAGAATTATGCCTAGTGGGGTTGTGGGCAAACCCCTTAAGGGTTGGTCTATGCTGAAGTACGAGTGGCCCGTGGAGGACCTTAGCTATATATGTGGAATGCTCCCATCGGGAAACCGGCCATGACACTAGGTTGACGTGGTGAGTGTTTAATTTACATGGTTTCAATGTATTTAATAAATATATTTGGCACAGATAACACTTTGTTGAAACACCTACATGTTCTGATTCCTTACAACATTAGATGGCAGCATTGGATCCTGCCAGCGTGGACCTTATAGTCGGGAAGATCTACCTGTTAGACCCGTACAGACAGGAAGTTACATGGCACATCAGGAATGAACAGGTCGCGTGCTTAAGGTGGTTTTTACCCTCGATGTTGCATTAGATGCGGTTTCACGATCAGAGACTGAGGGACGATAAGACTTATGACTTGGTGGATAGGCCCTTTCGGATGAACCTTGTGTCTACATCACATGTGCCCCAACAGACTACAAGGTATGACTGTTTCAAGATCTTATTATATCATGTTTGATTTTAATAACTGTGGTTTCTAACGGTTTTTCATGTGATGAATTGCAGGGGTAACTGTGGTGCCTATACTTTGAGACTGACAGAGTACCTGCCGGCGAATAGGGGAACGTTCGACTGGTCGGAAGACGATATGGGCGCTATCCGGGAGAAGATGGCCGTTGAGGTTTTTTGTAACTCCAAGCCCTATTTTATTCTATAGTTGATGTACATAATTTCTTGAGTAATGAAATTTAGAATTTTTTTTTTAAAGTTAAAGTGTTTGCAATTACAAGTAACTGCCCCATTTAAACTCAAAATTAACTGCCCCATTTAAATTACACGATTTAAATGAACAAGTCATACAATTCCAAATAATTAAAATTACATCAATATCAACGGCTCCATTCATCCCACCGTAGAGTCCTTGTGAGGGCACGCTTGTTTGTTGTGTCCAACTGAATGACAGATGCTACACTTGTGACGGTATTCCTAGGGAACAATTATGTTCGGACCTTCATTAATCAAAGGCGGGTTAGAACACCTCCTACTATTATGTCCTGATTGTCCATATCTTCTACACAATTGTGTGGTTGTCCTCTCCAAAGACGAGGCATGTCGACCCTCCATCGGGAAACCTGATTGTCTCTTCGACTTTGGATTTAAAACCACTCGCGCTGCGATGTCGGATGGCACTGCCCATGAAGAAGGATAGCCAACAGGCATAACAGGAACCTAGTATGCATCGATAAGTGTCTCTCTCTTGTAGTAGTCTGCACACAGAGATGTGAAATCCATGTTTCGCTCCCTGCAACAGTGAAAACCGTGAGATTCACATTTGGGTAATATAAAGCGTAAACTGTAACTTCTTATGTACCTTGCCGCTATGAGTGCGTGAGAACATGGAAAAAGGTCCATTTGGATTTTGTTGCATGTGCAAGTCTTTAGGGCTAAGTTAACCGTCAACTGCTTTCCATTCTGTTTGATATAAAATATATTCCATTCAATCGGATTTTTCGGTCATATAACCGCACTTCTTGACACGTTTCAGGATCACAAGATGTGCTGCTTCGGTCAATTGATGACACATGGACTATGCAGCTCGATGATGATCATGAAACCACTGCTGTGGCATATTCCTAATGAACTCTGCCAGTGTTAACATTGGCAGTTGCCGTGCAAATTTTAGGTATGAGTTTATGCACTCTACAACATTTGTTGTCATCACTATGTACCTTCTTTGGGGACAGTGTATGCGAGACTACTTGTGTGGACCGGCAACAATGACATAATCAAATGCACCCATGTACAAGTTACTTCACTTCTCCATGTGCCGGTTATAAGCGAGTTCACTGTACGATCTAGTTGTTTTGTCTATTATGTCGGCAACATCCTTTCTGTGAAACCGCTTCTTAATATTTTCAGAAAAGTACCAGCAACATATGGTATGGATTGCATAAGGAAACACTTTAGAAATCCCTGATTCAATGCTTGAATATCGATCAGAAATGAAAACCAGATCATCTATATGACAAAGGGCACCCTTCAAGCAATCCAAAAACCACTCCCATGAAAGGTTGTTTTCTGAGTCACCGTACCCAAAAGCAATTGGATACACCTGTTCGTTTCCATCTTGTACAGTTGTAACAAACATTGTACCTCCAAATCTTCCCTTCAAATGGGTACCATCAACTGCAATCACATGACCCATACACCTCCAGGAAACCTCTAATTAAGGGCCCTAAAGACATGAAAAAGTAGAGAGATTTACCATCGTCTGTGCACTGTAAGTTAGTGATTGTGCCAGCATTTTGCTGTTCTAGAACGTAACCAAAAGATGACAGCAGTTGGAAAGTTTCTTCATGCGCTCCATAGGTCAATGACAATGCATAATACAAGGCTTGATATGCCTTACTATACATGATTTGGATGCTACACATTGTTTTCATATCGACAATTATGTCACTGGGATGCATGAGACGACCATCGTATTATTGAAGTTTAGATGCAATGACTTCTCCGATTATAACTGCACTAGCTTGTCGGTGGCGACAGTGAATCTCCTCCAAAAGACAACTGTGTTCGTTGACAAAACTTCTGACTTGGAAGTAAGTCCCTTCATCTCTCCTCACCGCTCTTAATTTCCACGTACAATTGTCAATGATGATAACCAGATGTAACTGTGTCTTATTGGACCTTTTTACCTTCCATTCCAAGTTCTCCCGTATTGCAAAAAGGCCAACTAGCCTCTTCAAATCCTTTACTTGGAAAACATTGACCTTTATAAATCATGCTTGTAGGTTCTTGCGCTACCAAGGTGCTGCTTCTACCAATAGCAAACAAGTATAAATCTACTCTGGGAATAACCCACGTTGTCGCATTATCAGAATCAGATGCAGTTACATTATGCCGGACCTCGGAAGTCCTATGCATATCTGGTGTAGTGAAACTAACTCCTTGTACACGTCTTCCACATGTTTGAATTTGTACAGGCTTTTCATCCATATTTTCTAGATCATCTACCTGATCATTATTTGCCTTATTATCCACCTCATGGTTCGGGTCATTGTTCTGCTCAATATTTGGTTCAGTGTTCTGCTCATTGTACAGCTCATTGTTCTGCTCATCATTCATCTCAATTCGACAACCAAAGTAATCGTTGAATTGTGGTTCAACTACATCTGCATGATCGACCACTACCGGTGGGACAATACACATGTTTTCCCCACCTCCGGTGGCACTCCTTTGTGTGAACACTTGGTTGCTACCTGCTAAAGGATCCTAACTGTTGGGTATTTTCACGAGGAGGAATATTATTCCCTATCATATCTCTAGCTATCCTCTCAGTTAGACTGACACATACTTGAGGGATCACCCCGATCTTCCCCTAGCATAAACTGAACATCATCGTCATTTCTTATAAATGTGCGACATGTAGTACCAGGAACGATTGATATTGACTGTAGATCAACATTGAATTTGTTTGCATCATACTTCACAATGGTATGCACGATCGCCACCAATTCTTTGTAAGTCATATTCTTTGACACATACATTCCCTAGTTATCGGATCCAACAAACCTCTGACTTCCATCGGGTAACTGCTCCCATCAACCGTTGTAAGATATTACTATTCTAACCCGATTCATTATGCTGTCAAATTAATCATCACAAACCATTATTAAACTGCTAGGACTACAAAATATTTTCACAGATGTTTGAATAAGATGATAAGAAAAGGCTCAGGAAAAGGTTTATACAAAAGGCTCAGATTACATTTGCAAAGGCACAGGTGAGGATATTTAAAAGGCTAGGACATTAATGTAAAATGCTCGGAGTCTACTTTAAAAGGCTCGGAGACTACTTTAAAAGTCTTGGAAACTTCTTTAAATGTCTCGGAGACTACTTTAAAAGTCTCGGACACTTCTTTAAAATGCTATGCAAAAGGCTCGGACACAACTTCACAAAGGCTCGAACACTAATGTAAAAGGCTCGGACAGAGCTTAGAAAGGCTAGGACAGAGCTTTAAAAGGCTCAGACAATACTTCATTGACAAACCTGGACATAATTTCACAAAGGCTCGGATAGTGTTTAGTAATGCTTAGACAGAGCTTAGAAAGGCTTGGCAATGTTTAGAAAGGCTCGGACACAGCTTAGAAAGGCTTGGAGATTCAAAATTCACACAACCAGCTTCAGGTTTATAAAAGACTCGGAGAACAAATGAAAAGGAAAGGATAAGGTGTTATAAGACTTAGAAACCCAGGTATAGAAAAAGAAGTATTTAAGAGATATATTACCTTATTGTACTGAAGAACGTTGACTTCTTTCTAAGTTGAAGAAGAAATGGTAGGTAGCCTTAAACTTTTTGATGTAGGGGATTTCAATTTTCAGACAAGTTATTGTAGAGAGAGAGGAGTTACTGAGTTGAGTGTTGGAAAGTGTGGAGATAGAAGTAAAAACAGAATAAAAAATTGATTATTTAAAGGTAATTTTGGTAGTTCACCACAATATGTGCCTTTTAAACATAACTTATTAAAGCACTCACTTGGGTGCAAAATCAGTTTTAAAAGGTTACATTTTGGACCATTTCCACTTGTATTAAATGGGATGTAAAGCCAATATTTGATGCTCTAGTTTCACTTATTATAGGCCATTTCCAATAGTCTCCAATTGTTTCTCCATTTTGGAGACTGAATAGGAATATTCCATCTCTATAATTTATTACTCAATTCCTTCTTCATTTTACAATCTTCAAATAATAAAATATTATTATATTACTTTATAAATAATATTTCAAAATTTCTTTAATAAAATTAGTCACACATAGGGATGTCAAAAAAACCCGAACCCATGAAAACCCGCCCCCACCCCGTGCCATACAAGGCAGTATTGTTATAGGTGAATTTTGTCCAGTAATGTGTTAGCTCAAAAAGCTGACATGGCAAAACAGCAACGACACGTCAACAATATCATCCAACCCTTCGCCCGACTGGAAGCCTTACCGAACAGCCTAAAAAACATAACCCAGGAAGAATGGGTCGCCCAAAAGAAAGTCTCGCCAAAATAAGATCATGGTCGGCCAAAATACCTCAACAATAAAGGTCATTCGACTAGCTCCAAATCCAGCGCGCATTATTAAATGTTCAGCGATCATGCCGAGATACGAGGGTCAATAATCACGTTTCCATTAGGAAACAACCATATCCTCTCCAAAAGGAATTAGAGCTCAAATCAAGCAAACATGTCAACTACATTTACTACGAGATAACGTCAATAGAGAAAGAAATCAGAGTAAATACAGAGACCCAAACAAGCAGAATCGCAATGGGATTCAGCCAGTCAATTGCTTGTGCATCAAGTCTAGGATTATAAAATGTGTATAAATATCGTTCATTTTCACTGTAAACATATATGAAAAATACGTTGACATAAGGCAATCAAGAGAAAAGAGAGAGAGAGCAGAGCTGTGTAATCCATTTTTCCTTTTTATAATGAACATTTACGCCGTCACCGGCACACGTGGTTTTTTTTCCTTTCACTAGGGGTTTTTCCATGTAAACCAGTGTCCCTTTTATTTTCTTGTATTTCCTCCATTGTTAACTTAAACACTCTCCAATTGGCTTGCTAATTTTTCACCCAACAAAAAATCGTCGTCAATAACTGGCACTAGAAGGAAGGGGATTAGTAAAGATAAAACCTCAAGAACACGAGAAATCCGACAACAAACACCACATGGCAACAAGCAGGGATGAGATGGATCAGACCATGACCAAGACCGAAGCCCTCCATAGGACATGAACTTTGGAGAAGACCAGTCGACGGGGAACCCTATAGATGAGGGATTGGCGATAATCACCCAAATTCCTTGCAACAAACCAGGACATCAAGGCAAAAGGTCATTAAAGACGTTGCCCTGCATGGAATAACCCTCTCGTTAACCATATGAATGACCTCACCATATAAGCTGGGTACCCCCATCGTGCCACATGCCTAAAGTTTGCATTCGAGATAGTCGCCCTGATACCTTTTGAACGCCCTTAAAGCAAAACAAGGAACCCATACAAAGTCAAGGCGATCCGGTGGATGAATAGGAATGAGCAGGTCGTAAGTGAAGGGGAAACAAAGGTGAAGGGCATAACATGTGGAACCAGTACCAAGCAGACTCCAAGCTTAAAGAGGTCCATGAACGCACCCATGGGCGAAGTAGATCAAGCTCATCGGACAACAGTGATCAACCACGTCGTAGAAGACATCAAAGAGGAAAATCCCCCTTGAGGTTCGACACCACGAGCACTTGAACCAAATTTGATACTCGTAGGATCCAGCAAGGGCTCACCATCCGTCAACACCTGGGAGTGGACGGTGAGTCGGAAGAGGAGCAGAACATCTTGATAAAGAAACTGACCCAAAATGTGGAGGCATTAGAACTTCTCCAGAAGCCTGAAAACCCTGTTGGATGATGAGTCTGAAAGCCCATTCATGGATAACATGCTTTGAACTAGATTTCTGGAAATGCCTCTTGTCGAGCAGTTCAAAGTAGATACATACCCGAAGGAACATGTAAGGCGGTTCCGAAGCGCAATGGCGCAATACGCCTATGACGATCCAATGATGTGTTTAACATTCCCACAGACCCTAGAAGATTTGGGATCTAGGTGGTTCGGGAGGCTTCCCTGGGGAACCATAAAGAATTTTCAGTGAATTAACCTAAGCCTTTTTACGGCAGTTCATGTGGAATATTCAAAGAATGAAGTCCTCGCCACCCTCAAGAGGGAAAAGAATGAATCACTAAAGGATTACCTCAATAGGTTTTCCTAGGAAGTGTTAGGGATTCACAAATCCTAACGACGAAGCCGTGGTGGCAGCTTTCACCAACAACCTACAAAACGGTCATCTCTCTCCTTTGATCTATAGAGATGCTCGAGTTCATATGCCGACCTGATGGACGTGGCAGGCAGTTACACAATGGCAGAGGAGGAAGAACTAGCCTAAAGGGGGAGGGGGAGGGGGGGGGGGGGGGGGGAGTTATCTCCATGGAGGCCATCTAGAGGAAGGTTCCAAATCTAAAGGTACCTGAGTAAAGAACCAGAAGAGTGACCACCCGGAAACGCAGCCATGACATATCAAAATGCTATTAGTTGAAGGACCACATAAAGACACTTTTCTGGGAAAGTCACCTCAATGACCTCATCATTAGGAAGATAGACAGTCAGCAGCAGGATCCCCATCAGATGGACCTACCAAAAGAAAGCTGGGACAAGAAGAATAGCCCCAGTAGAAGTAGAAATCAGGGGGCGATCAACACCACTTTTGGAGGACAATAAAGAAAGAAAGACGGAGGTTCAAGATGCCATGTACGCCATAAAAGATCTAGATGTGAACTCAATCGGGCCGGATCGTAAAAGGATTAAGGTAGGATGGGACTCGATCATTTTCACCGAAGCAGACTCACTTGGGGTTGACCTAAGGCCAAATGATGCGATCGTCCCAACGACTCGGATCGCTCACCGTGATGTCCATCGGATACTGATCGATAATGGAAGCTCTGCATATGTCCTGAGTGCTCAAATTTTTCATCAGCTGGTGCTAAACAAGAAAGATTTACAGTAACTGCCTGTACTGCTCAGAGGGTTTGGTGGTGCAGAGGTTAGGGCGCTAGGAACTGCCAAGCTGCCCGTAAAAATTGGAGCACCTTTATGCAAAAAAAACGGTGCTCCTAGACTTAGTGATGGTCAACACAGAGAACTGGCCGTACAACGCCTTACTAGGCAAACCATCCTGAAACCAGACTACAGCAGTAACAACTACCTACGCCTTGATGATCAAATTCCTAACAGATATTGGTATAGGTGCAATAAAAGGCTCCCAGGAAATGGCTCGGAGAGCAAACCTCTGTAGGGAAAAACATGCGGTGGAAGCGAAAAATTGGGTTTGTATATTTCAAAATTTTTCCTTTTAAAAGAAAGAACCTTAACCCTTGATTAATTAACATATAATTAAAAGTATCATACCTTTTTAACGTGACAATTGATGTTGCGTCGAGTTGAATCCGCTTGCTTCGAATTGAATCCTGCAAGATCTTCCAATCCAATTATGAACGTGAATCACCCTAGGAATGTGGGCTCTCTTTTCTTTGAATTGTAATCCTGATAATGGAAAAACAAACCTTTTTCTTTTGTTAGTCACAATAATCCTCCTAGAGAAAATAAAGAACGTTTGGTCACTTGTGAATTCTTAATCTTTTTAATCAAGAACTTGCGTGAACCCTAACTTGATCTTGTGCATAAAGTCTTTTGATGTAAAAGCTTCTAGTGCAGTATCGAAAATAAAACGATCCTTATTCTTCTTCTCTTTGGCCGAATTCTACACCTTTTTCATGAGTTGGAGGTTGTTTTTATTTTATTTTATTCAAAAGCAAGAGAATAAAAAATTTCTCAAAAAAAGAAAAACCTTCTTCTTGGACCTCTATATGTCAAAAACGAAATTCCTTGATATATTTATAGGTGATGGCCAAATCATCACACAAGGAGGATTCATGTTATGTAGTCAAATCCTCACACAAGGAGGATTTGATTTCACCTAAACCTTATCAACCTAGTAGGTAAAACCTACTCCAACTTATAAGTGTATTTATCCAATAATAAATTATTGAATATAAAATTGTGACTTTATCAATTACTTCTTAATTTGACAAGATAAATAAAAACTATTTTTTATTTATGTACTTATCAAATAAAGTATTTGATACTTATCATACTACTAACAATAGTATGACACTAAGAGTCCTTCTCCTAGTATTCTATTACCAATAGTATGAAACTAAGAGTCATTCTCCTAGTAAACTACTTATAATAGTATACCACTAGGAATCCTTCTCCTAGTTAGAATTTTTTTTTGACTTTTAATCAAACAATTAATTAATAAATTAATTAATTTCCATTTGATTAATTAAAAAAATAAAACAATATATTAAGCTAATATTATTAGCCTTGCCGCCCAAGTATATATATATGGGTAATATATTGTTTTTACATTTTATTAAATCCATTGGACTTTAATAAAAAGTCCACATGTGAACCATACCCATTCTTACTATAAAAGAAACAAGTCTACATGTCTTAAATTTAATACATTAATATAATCCAGTAGCTCATTTAATTAAAATGTGGCAAATTATATTCTTAATGTATTAATGGAATGCTAAATGCACCCCATTAGGGCCGCCCTAGGATTCCTACATCCTTGGCCACCCATTCCAGGCCCGTTTGAAGAGTTACCACGTGTCTTGATCACACATGACCGCACCTCTCCAAAACTTTTGGATTCCGAAATCCAAAACCAACTCTAGGTGGACCTAGAAATTGGTCCGGTAGAATATATCAAGTGATCCATGTAAGTTCGTGCGAATTGAGGATCTTGGCGGGCTATCTAAATTTAAGCTTCAACAGACATAACCTAATCACAATCAACAAATGATTCACTTAGGTTCAATATATTAATTTTAGCTCATTCCACTAAAAAGCTAAAATTGAACTCTTAAATAAAGATAGAATGAGTTAATATTTCTCATTCATACCCTAGACAAACTTATTGGGGAAAGTGTATCCTCGTGAAAAATATCAGTAATCGCCAAGAGCTCATAGACCGCCTATAGCTCTCCTAGTTACCATATTTACTCATATGACAATATTTTGAACTTGGATATTTTGACTTGTCCAGAAGCCATATTTCAATAGACACTATCGAAAACTTAACATTAATATTTAATATCCAATACCTCAAAATATCCATATGATGATATTCTACTCACATTTAATAAATGGAGCCACGAAGTCCATATATATAAATGAAGTCCTCCATCTATTAACAAATGAATATCACCAAACTATCGAGGATAGACTATGCTATATAATCATACTCATTGATAGCTCAAATGATAACTCTTGTAACCATAAGTCCATCATTTATCTCAGGATTGAGATAGACTCTTCGATTGTCCTTAAATGAAAACTTTTATCCATTGACGGTTCTGGATAGAGTATTTCACTGTGATCCTATTCAATGCACCTAGTGCACTAGATTCTTTTGCCCAAAGACACTACACTTTGATGATTTTAGACTCATCATAACACATTTGATCCCACTCAAATGCTAGCAAAAGAATCTACAACTTTAACAAGGTAAAGGTGCCCAACTTTTATCTTAAGTTGCGAATATTATTCAAGACTAACTAAAGAATTGTGTCTACCTCATACATGTCCAGATGTATGAACAATTCTTCATTTCTCATAGTCTTTTGACCTTATGATTATTTACTTTTTACAATTATAATAATTGAACTATAAATGCTATAAGATTTGTTAAACTAGAAATCACTTTATTGATATGAAAATATTTTCAAATACATTATTACACTCCTGCTATTGAGCATAATCCTAACAACCTCATGGTATACCGAGATAGGACTAAGAATGACGAGCACCAGATGTGCCTAGTTGAAAACAAATCTTTGGCCAAAAGGGAAGCCGAGAAGAAAATCTCGATCAAGACAAGTTTCAAGCTGCTAGCTACATCAGTCTGTGAAGGCTTAGAAATTTTGACTCTTGGGAATAATGTGTTTTTGGAAATCAGTTTTCTTTTTCTTTCTTTTAAACAGTCTTTCTAATTATTTCTTTTTGTCCGCATTATCAGATCAATCAATAAAATTCCTGAGAGAATTCATGATCATTAAGCGAATGGCAGTGTTCAAAAACAAATTCTTAATTATCTTTGTTACCAAAGAAAACTCGCAGTGCCAACACCAGCCATGGTGGGTGAAGATGCTCGAGAGGTTACAAAAAAAGTCTTAGGACCGAGCGCGCTTGCTGAAGTGACTAGGTACGTATAAAACTCTGTTAGCAATCCGGCCACCCCGAAGAAGCCGACTCGATCGGAAAAACATTCTGGTACGCCATCGGAAAAAAACCTGGTGAGATGCATCTGACCTTATCAGTTTAAAAACTAACGATTCGGTAAACCCTTGTAAATAGACAAAACTTGGAGACTTCCTTGGTGACTTGTTTACATAGGAAACCAGGTTAAAATGGGGCAAGAGTCCTAAAGCACTACTTGGTCAAAGTTCAAGACAATCGGAGATTATCCCGAGCAAATGGTCAAGACCTCGACCAAAATTCATCACAGAATTAAGCATCTATAGTTGAGAGCAACCAAAAACAGACTAAAAACTATCCCAATTAAAGGATCAGGACAACAACGTAGGTTGGTCACAGATAAACCAGCCTGGGAAGGTCCAAGCGGTAATAGAGAAAGCTCGACGAAAGGCCTAAAAAATTGGAAACCTTCTAGAGTGTTGGTTAAAGTCGCTCAAAAATAAACCTTAACATTCAGTCTGGATCCTGTAAAGGAAGAAAACAACTCATATTGAAATTCACAAAGAATAAGGGCATCAAAAGCAGGAGACCTCTTGAAATGATCCACAGATTGAACCTTTAGCTCAACGCTGGCTTCCTTCGAAAGCACTTCCACGGTAAGCGACTTACGATTCAAGTCCTCAATCCTCTGCTCATAAGCCAACTTGGCTTCATCAGCCTTCCACTCGGCTTAAAGCATAAGTTCCTATGCAGCATTCAAGAGATATTTTACAGACCGAGTCTCCTCCTTAGCGGCCGAAGCCTTTTGCTCTACTTCGAGTTGAGGGGCGAGATACTTATCCATAAACTCTTAGTTTACCTCTAGTTTTTATTTGCACAACCGCTCGGTTAATGCCCGTTTTTCTTCACTTTCCTTAAGCAAAGCCTCTAGGTGATTGATTTTTTCGGCTTGGGTGCGTTTCATCTAGAACGTTTTAGCCAGCTCGAAAATCATCTTAAAGCAACATTTAAATCAGAAGACACATCGATTCGGGAAAACAAAGAGGAGAAAAGGGACTTACGTAAGCACCTCTATTATAAAAATTATCAAGCTTTTTAGAGAAGTCACCAATCTTCAGATGACTCCAACAATCTTCCCCGATGTATGCTCGCCCAGATGCCATACCTTCTAGCATATCGGGAGGGGCGAGAGACCCACCTGGGAAACTAGAAGAGGTACTCGAGCCAACTGCAGTTGTTCGAGGGCCGGAAGGAGTAGCCACCCTCACAGTTCTAAAACCTGCTTCAGGCACATTTCCTGAAGGAAACTTAGTGATCTCAAGATCGGCTGTTGAAACCATATCACTAGGAGAATGGTGAAGTTTAGAGTCGAGAGGACCAACAGAGGCCACTTTTACTTCTTCTATGACTCGTTCGTCTTGTGCCTCAGAGAGAGGAGCATATGCATTAGCCCTAACCTCTAGATCGCCAACATCCCATCGTCGGAAAAGGAATCAACAAACGTTACTACCCGCAGAACTTTCAAAATGGGCTGCGGCAATGGAATAGATACCTTCATTTTCTTCGGATGACTGCCTCGAGGGTCAAGATTGGTGGAGGGATCCCCAACTTTGTCCTCCCCCGAGATGGGGGTAGGAACATACTCGGGAACATACCGATCGTCGGAAATGTCATCTTGAAATTAAAAGTCATTGACTTGCCTTTTCCTTTTACATTCGGCTGCAGGAGCACTCAATGCGTCCATTTCCTCAGTCCAGAAAGGCACCTAAGCTACCTCATCGTCGAAAGAATCCTCATCATCGCTATCCTCATAACCTTGCGGGGGTACAATCCCACTCGCCGCTTGATTAGCTGTATCACAGACTATATATGCATCGAACATTGAAGGAAGAAAAGTTGGCAATAAAAGGTGTTTGGGTATCCGAAGCCTATAAAGGTAGCAATGAAAAAGCATAGAAAACACTCACAACGTTTGCGTATAGTGAAAATAGGAGGAAAAAGACCGGCCCTGATCATCTTATCCTCATCAAAGAGGTAAGGCTTGCCCCTATTCTCTAAGAAACGGACGACCGCCCATGTAAGGTTAACTTTATCATCGTCTCCCAAGGATTGGGGTACTTTGATCCAGGACTTGGGGGAAGAGAAAAATCGAGGAACCTTACACCCTACCAAGCGTCTTATTGGCTCGATAACAACTTCCTGACCCCAACTACCTCTAGCAAAGAACTAACTGTTCTTCCAGTATTTGTTCGAAAAAGGGAAGCCCCAAATAAAGCCTTTCATCCCTTCCTCGGAACCAACCTCGACCCCTATTTTAACTTTAACCCAGGTAAGAATCCAATGCTCGGGGGAGGTAGACAATAAAAGTATGTGCCAGATTGACCAGACTGCCTGAGAATGTACATGTGTCTGATCTCACGAGGAGTAAGGGGTGATAAGCCCAACCTCTATCAGGTGTACCACAAGCACATCAGTACCCGATAGCTATTTGGTGTAAGCTGTGTGAGCGCTAACTGAGCCTCCGCTAGGAAACGCGTGATGAAATGCTAAAGAGGAAGAGTCACCCCATAGCTCAGCATAGCACCATAGATTGCCACTGCTCAGGGTGGCAGATTCCATGCGACTCTATTGCTAGCTGGGATGAGCTGAACAACGTTATGATCTAAGTCAAACATGCCCATGTACTTGCGCAATTCGTTCGCGTCCACTACATTTAACTCATAATCATAAGTGCACTGTCACATGCTTAGAGTTTGCGCAGCACACCCGTGCGGCACTTAGGAAAATTCTGTGAGAATGTTGCTAAGTAAGCCTTACAAGAGAGATTTGAGAGAAGAGAGTAGAAGAGCTTGAATGGGAAACAAAGATTGTATTGCTATAAAGGAAGGTTTTCAATGCTTTGGTTGCTAGAATACTTGAGTTTCTAGGATTCTAGGATGAATGTACAAATGAGAGGAGCTACCTATTTATAGTTGTCCACCTCCTCAATGGACGGTTGGGGTCAATTTGATCCAATGGTGGAGATTAAGTCTCCAGAAGAATTTATACCTATCTAGAATACTCTACATTATTTACATGCATTTACAAGATTCTAGATTATTCCACACCTATCTAGTTAAGTACAAGAAGGGTGTAGAGATGGTTGAAGTGCTAGAGACTTCCATAAGCTTGACTAATGCTGGAACTGTAGAGAAGTCTCTAGATTCTTCCAGGAGCTTGGCATAGTTGTGGCCTTTGTTGGGCTCCTGGTCTTGGTAACTTGTGGGCCATGACAGCAAGCTAGTCTGGCTGAAAACCTAATATGAGCTTATCTGTGCTCAACTTCAACGTCTGATTCGACAACTGTTTGACGACCAACCTAGATGTCCCTAGGCAGTGTAGGGATCCTCGAAGCATGAGTCCTCTGATGCGCACCAACTGACTTAGTTCTCGCCCTGGCGAGATTAACTTCACTACCAGTAGAAGAAGAAGGGTTAGTTTGAACACTGGTATTTAACTATGAAAAGTCAATGGAGAGAAAAGCGGGTTGATCTAGAACATGGTTTCGTAGCATCTTTTGAAGAATCTCCACTTCGACCGTGTTTTTGAGTTCGATCGCCCTCATTATACGGTAAAAAAGATAATGTCTGGTGTTGAAATCCATGAAAAACTCATCGAAGAAATTGGAAACTCTTTGAAAAAGCGGCTAATAAAGCAAACGAAGAGGATCGAAAATGTGACGCTAGAACTCCAGATTTTCTCTGAATCTCAGAGATAAAGATCTAGAAAGATTTATCTGAAAAATCAAAGTTTTGAAAGAAAGAAATTAGAGAAAACGAAGATTGTGAATGAAAGACCTAAGACATGCAAGCAGAACCTTAAATACCAGTGAAAGGATTTTGAAAATCAAACCCACAAGGTGACGTCACCAGATGGCAAAGCGGGAAAACGAAAAGACATGGGCGATGACGTATGGGATTGACCGAATCACGTAATTTGGAAAAGTGCGTCAGACAAACCTACCTATGAAAATACATATGTCATCCAAAGAGGACTTCGAGCCTCTAAATGCCGCCTTCAGAAAATCCAACTACCATCCTACTCTAACGTCTATGGATGTTGATAAAAGCTTCATATTTGCTGGATTAATTAAGATAACGACAAGGGAGGATTCATTTTCAATACCTCTCGCCAAGTACACGACAAGCATAACTGACTCGGGTATGCTACAAGTATGGGTCGGAAATTTGTACTCGGCTCAGATATTTAAGCGGGGTATTGTTATATGTGAATTTTGTCCAATAATGTGTTGGCTCAATAAACCGACATGGTAAAACAGCAATGCCACGTCGACAGAATTTTTCAACCCTTCGCTTGACTGGAAGCCTTGCCGAATGGCCTAAAAAACAGAACCTAGGAAGAATGGCTCGCCCAAAAGAAAGTCTCGCCAAAATAAGATCATGGTCGGCCAAAATACCTCAACAATAAGTGTCATTCAGCCAGCTCTAAATCCAGCGCGCATTATTAAATGTCCAGCGATTGCACCGAGATACGGGGGTTGAAAATACACTCTAAGCGTGTGTCTAACAACCTAGAGGGGGGGGGGGGGGTGAATGGGTTGTTAATCGATTATTACCAATTTTTCGATTAGTTAATATTAATAATATAACCCAACATAAACAAACATACAAAATCAAGTGTAAATTGCGGAATAATAAATAACACTTGGTTTTTACGTGGAAACCCTTAAACAAAGGAAAAAACCACGGGCTATCCTTCTAGCCACACACGATCCTCAAATCCACTATTGTAATGATGTTTACAACCTAGGTTGACCTCTAGTCACACCATTCTCGGTCACTAACCCACCACTACTACCCAACGGGCCTTTATAGTGAATCCTTGATCACTTTGCTTGCCAACCACACCTTGGTTGCAAGACTTCACTTGCTTGTGCACTACACCTTGTAGTCACAAGACTTAACTCTCAAGAAGAGATTAACAACCTAAGTGAATATATGAATACTCAAAATGCAAATAATGCTAGGCAAGACTAAATGCTTATCTAGGGATTAAATATGACACTAAGTACAAATCCTAGATATCAATGTCTATATGAATGCTCATAAAGACCTAACTAGATATAGATGTGCAAGTCTAAACTCTAGTCATCAAACAAAGCCGTATCAACATATGTTGTCATTAATCATGGCAAGGACAATAAATGCAATTAACAAATGCAATCAATGAGTCCTAATTAGCTAGAGGGCAAATATGTCCTATATGTAAGCTATCACAATACAAACCCAATCATACAAAGGAACTCATAAATAGATGCATTGAAAAGAGTCCTAGCATTTAATCAACTAATAAATGCAATAAAAACACAATCTTGGCAAGTATGAACAAATGATAAAGATGGGGTTTTTGTTCAACTTACCAAGTCAATTAATGATGAAGACACATGCCTTAAAGATGCTTAGAAATGCATGAAGATGATGGGTTTTGGGTTTGGAGAGTCAAGGAACAAAGCTTGAAGCTTTCTCTCTCTAAGGGTTGTTCCCTCTCACAAAAATATGTTCTTTTTGCTCTTTTTCGAGTTGGGGAAGAAGAGAACATATATATAGAAACCCTAGACAAAACTGCGTCGTTTTGGGTTTGAGAAACAAAATCTCGTCAATACCGCTCGCTGGACCGCCGCTCGGGTAAGTGCCCATACCGTGGTACATGCAGCGATGCACCGTCTGGACAACATCGCGGCGGGGACCGCTGTGCATGCAGAGCTCAGGCCGCAGTCTAGGCAGCAGGGGCCTACTGAAGTATACCGTGGTATGGACCGCTGCACATACAAGTGCACAGACCGCGGTCTTGAACGCATGCACCTTCTGGAACCAACCGCTGTTGGGACCGCGACGAAGACAGGTGCCCAGCAAGCGACCTGCACCGCGGTAAAGAGGAAAATCCTCTTTTCCAGGCAGACTCAACACACTAATCTAAAATGCAAAAAAATGCAAGTGTGGAGTGTGATGAATGCATACAATGCATCATTCAATAGCATGTAATCAAGAATATAATGCATGCAAGTGAGTGTGTGCCACTAAAATCTCTTCAAAAGAGTCAAGGACAAGTGAACAACCTCTCTTGAAGCTCTTTGGGATAACCGAAAGCATGTCTCCGAGAAAACCACACTAGGAGAACCTACGCTACCCGTTACATAAATATCCCCAATGTGATTTGTCATGAAATAAGCCAATCATAAAAATGAGGTTCTTACAATCTCCCCCTTTAGCTATTTCATGACAAAATCACCACTCAAAAATTAATCCTCACAAAAAAAAAAAAAAAACAAAACTATTGGTCAACAAGTAATTCTACGTTACATTAAGAGAAACCTAAGATCTAAGTCTTCAAGGTCATCAATCTCTTCGTAGATCATCGTACCTACACACAATAGCAAGAAAGCACTTTCCAAGAACAATTGCATGTGAGGTGAACAAAAATAAAAAGCAATTGCACTCAATAAAGCAATATAAAGAAATGCATGTGCATGCTCACCCTAAAAGGTTACTCTCCCCCAAGACTCTCTCCCCAAAGCATAAAAATGCACCATCATGCTCCCCCTATATTTCTCAAGACTTCTCCCCCTTTTTGTCATGAGATAGGCAAAAGAGCTCCCCCTATCGGGTTGCTTTAGCAAAGAGAGATATTTGCACAAAAGATGGTTGCATAATCATATACATAAACTTTATGCAACTTAAATAATTGAGAGAGATTCAATGAGTTTTATATAATGAAAAATGTGTGAAATGTTGCTTTGCATGCAAGACATATAACATTAAAGTTCAAAAACAATGGTATTTGGCAAAGCAAACATCAAAAGGGTTTCCATAAGAAGTCAAACCAATTTGCACCCTTTTGTCATAAGCAAACATGATATAGTATTTTGAAAAGAAATTTTCAACGCACACAAAACTATATCAATCCTTAAACGCAAATCAAGACATTGGATCAAAGACGAAAATCATGCACGATAAAGACATGAAAAGTTTCGTAACTTCCAACTCGGAGTTGAAAACTAATGAGTGAGTGACTGAAACAACCGGAACTCAATAAGGAATAATATAAGTACAAATTCAAGTCTAATATCATACAAACATAAACACACAAATACATGAACACACAAGTACGCCGTTTCCTAGATTAAACCTTAGAACATGCAATTTTACAAAAGTTGTCAAATGAAATCTAATGCATGTGCATACTCCAATAAGTGTGTGAATGTGTTATACAATTTGAGCACAACGATGCAGGGACACAAATGGATGCAATGTGTGTGTGTGCACCTAGGCCTTGCAAGAGGAAAGAGTTCTAGATATACCTTTGATATGCTATAAAGCTTGTTCCTCTTTTAACAATCACTTTGCTTGAAATGTTGTCCAACTTCCTTGAAGCTTGATAAACCGTGAATCCTAGACAACTAATCAATACAAAGAAAAATATTGTTTTGATATAGAATTATACCAACACAAGACTCAAAAACCTAACAATTTATGAATATTTAATAAAAAAAATTAAGATATACTATTTTAATTAGTAATATTATAATATAAAAAAGGGTGGCTCTATTGCCACCTACAAAATATCTTTCTACACCTATATTAAAAAATTAAAACTATTAATTGCCCTCCATACACCCTTTAAAATTCCAAAATTATCCTTTAACAATTTTTTTAATTTTAAATATATATACATTTTCTCATTACACCCATTTCTCTTCATTTGCTTCCACCACCGCAAAAAAAATAAAAATCTTGTAGTACAGTTTCTTCTTTCAAAGAAAAAAAAAACTATGTACAGTTTCTTTATTCCCTTTAACAAATATTATAGAATTTGCTTAGATAAAAAAAATATATCATATTCAAATAAAATTATATAACTAAGATTTTAATTACTCGGGCAAAAATAAAATACAAATTCAACTCTAAAACTATTTTTTTCATTGTTACTTGAAGAATCAATGTATTGAATTATCTAAAAAACCATGAAATGATAATGGTTTACACATGTTATTGGTAAAATCCGGAATGATAATGTGTCAGCATAAGCGCCGCGTTTCGGTTAAGTGATGACATGTCAATAGATGTTAGACCAACTCAAGATGACCACAATGTTGTTCCCAAAATATTTGATCAAGACTACTTAGATGGTCAGGTTTAAATACTTAGCTAATCTAGTTGCAACGGTCAAAATAAAAAAGACGATCGGGGAAACCCAAATTGGTCGGGGTTTAGTTATCCGATATTGTTTAGTTTGGGGGCGAAGGAAATTTGGTCGGGTTTGACAGACGGTCAGCTAAGCAACACGTGGACAACTTAGAGACGCGCTCAGAATCATGACATGTCAGTGTCACATAATTTATTACAATCACGACTCAAATACGCAGAGAAAGATTCTTCTTCAAACAAGGTTTCATGAAGAGTATTCTGATAAGGAAACAAATTTCCTTATCAGATATCAGAATTCGAAATAAGAAAGAGATCTGACATATTTGAAATACCAGTGATATGAAACAGGAAAGAAGGCAACAACGAATCCAACAAGTCAGAGTTTTATTGAGTTACTGCTACCTTTTTCTTTTACTTGTACTCCAAGAATTAGGATGCTGTTGGGGGTTTTTTCCCTAAAGCTTGTAATTTGCAAATGTGAATTGAACATAAATAAAAGAAGTAGTTTATTCTTTCAAATTGTCTCATACATTTATATATAACATGTGTACTTACCATCCAAGATTGTCGGATGTAATTTCAAACAGAGTATATGATTGTCATATATAGATAGATTCATTTTGAAACGAGCAATCTAAAGGGTCAGTAGATAGCAAATAAAGCTGGGTACTTTATTTGTGGTTAATCTACAGCTGCGGTCCATTCCGTAATGTACGTTGATCTTATCCTGGATCATTCATATAATGATATGAGAATGGAGGCATCTTGTATGTTGTGATCATATAGGACTGGGCCACGATTGATATGAATCTCTCACTAAGATCCGTGTACTCTGAGATTCATATATATCGACAAATGATGGCCTTATGTGGGTGATCTTAATCCTGAGTGTCTTATCGACTCCTTCAGATTAGGTCGTAGTCTTTGATGTACCATGGGTGAGGTCGGAGTTGCATTCCCAATCTATATGCTCCGTATGTTGGGGATTGCGGTTTGACTTGTGGCTGGAAAGGTTTGTACACAATAGTGGAATCCACTCCTTCTTGCGAGAAGTAGATGGTAGTTCCCTTAAGGGTTGATTCAGGGTTTGAACAATATGAGTGCTCTCCTAATTCCGTGAGGAATGTAGGATTTATTGTTCATTAGAGAATCAATGGTACTTAATGGAAAGATATAATTAGTGGGTTATAACAAACATCATGACCTAGCTTTAATTCTGAACTACTTGTGGAGGATTATATCATATGTAATAGCTATATTGATGGACACCGAAAGTTATTGGTTTGTGTAAAAACATCTACAATTGAGAGAGTGCAGCTTCGGATTTTTAGTGGAATAACACCGGAGTTAATAATCATGAAATATTAATTAAAGAGTTTAATTAATTATTTCAAAGGATTATTGGAGCTCAAAATGCCGTGGGTCCATTAGGTCCCCTTGCTAGCCCGATCGTTTTAGGTAACAAAGGTCACGGTTAATTAATTGGATTGTCCAATTAATTGTGTTATGAAAGTGACACGTATTCATTCAGGGATTAATTGAATAATGAGATTATTTAATTAATATATTAATAATTAAATTAATTAAATAATTAGATTATTTAATTAATGAATTAATAATTGGAGGTTGCAGGTTCAAATCATAACTGAGACATAAAATAATTAGATTATTTTATTCTTAGTTAAGTATAGTATTTAAGTTTAAGTCAACTAGGGTTATGTGGGAGTTAGAATCCTACTCTACCTAGGACACTTAAATACTAACTATCTTTTGAATATATGGAGATATATTTGGAAAGAGATAATGGTCTAGTTTGAAAAATATATAGAGATATATTTAATATAACTAGATAAAAAAAATAGAAAAACTGATAAAGCAATCAGTGATCTACTTCTTTTTAACCTGATTCACGCAACAAGAAAAAGAGAGAGACACAAGGAGTGGTGCGACTATCAAGAGAAAAAAAAAACTTTTTTGCTTTTGATACAAAGTGGCCGAACTTCACCATACAAGGCAAGGGGTTGTTTTTGTGTGTCTCTTCTACCTCCATTCAAGTTTCTTGAAGATTGTGACGCGCTCACACGCAGTTATCGGATCACGGGACATAGCGAGGAAGACGTGGTGGTTCAAAACGAAATAAAGCTTAAAGAAACGAAGGAGTTGGTCTACAAGGGTATGATCCAATTCCATTAATATATTCCTATATATTGAATACGGTTTACATGTTGCATAAAATGTTTTAAAACCCCGTCTTCGGTGCGCAACATAAATCCGGGTTCCTACATATGCATGTATAAATAGGCCCTAAAAATACCCAAAAAGGGGTTCACGAATCATTGGAAATTTCGGAGAGCAAGAGAGGCTGAGTTTGTAACTATTCTTTTCTTAGTGAATTCTTTCCTCGTCTTCACCGACAATCGTGGTTTTTCCCTTTTGGATTTTCCACGTAAATTTTTGCTTGCATGATTTTAGTTATTTCTTTTTTATTCATAAAACGATTATCAATTTGATATATTTTGTGTGACGTGTGATCAAGTCTACATAATCCCAAAAATCATTGTGCTATCATTGGACAATAAACCTAAGGAGACTGGCGTAACAGTCGAAGGACGAATAGTAGAGACGGAAGTCAATCCCCACATAATACTGGTACCCCACATGGTATCGACGATGCTGGTGTAATAAACGCCGGAGTAGATTTGCCTTCTAGAACTCCACCTTTCGTCGGTCAAGACATAACCACCTCTACAGATACCATCCCCGGTATCTCCCTGGACGCTTTTCGACAAGTCCAGGAATCCCTGCGGAGAGTTAACAAATACATCGCTAGATAAGGAATCAACATAACTGATACTGCCAACTTGACCTCACTATACCAATTATCTATGCTTGTGGTGGCTCGAGACCCTAAAATACAGTCTGAAACAGTGGTTCCAACCGTAGATGCACCGCAGAAAACTAGTAGAGATAGGGCGGATCGCCGTGAAAAGAGGGAGTGATCCGAAAAGAGAGACGATCGCCAAGATTACCAGGACCGCGGAAAGAATGGGGATCAGGGCAACCAAGAAAGAAGGGAACCTAGCTTGCATGATGATGTAGGAAGGGATCATGGACTGGGGAGCGAGTTACGACCGAGATGACAGGTATGACGGTCATAAGAGGAGGTCTCGATCAGTTTCGACTTATGAGGAGGCCCCCCTTATAAGGCGGGTAGAAGCAACCCCCGCACCCAGATATAACATTCGTGACACCCAGGTCACAGGGCGAGCTTCGAAAGACCCTTATGGTCTCATCATTTGCCAGAAGTTCGATGAGTGTGGCGAACCGGAAGGAGAGCGAGAAGTTCTGTTAAGAAGGATAGAGGTGTTGGAGTGGAGACAAGGATGCGGGATTTTGCTGATCGACAGTTCTGGTAGTCCGTTCGCTGCCTCCATAAGACAACCCGTTTCTCAGAAAAGTTTAAGATGCCACACGTGGAACAATTCAAGGCTATCACCGACCCCCAAGAGCACGTCAGAAGGTACCAAAATGCGATAGCACAGTATGACTATAATGATGCACTTCTGTGTAGAATGTTCCCTCAAACGCTAGGAGATCAGAGGTTTAGATGGTTCGATGGCCTTGCTAGCGGATCAATCAGGAACTTTGAGGAGTTAATACACGCTTTCACAAGGCAGTTCATAGGGAATATTCAGCTTAGGAAATCAATATCCATTCTTTCAACCTTGAAACAAAGAAAGGATGAAAAATTGAAGAACTACCTTACCAGGTTCTCGCGGGAAGTTTTGGAAGTACATGACTGCAGTAGCGGCTGCATTTGTCAATAGCTTGCAGTATAGCCAACTGTCGCTCAATCTAAGGCAGAAAGAGCCAACTACATATGCAAGTCTGGTGGATGATGTGGGAAGATACGCCATGGCCGAGGAGGAGCAGATAGCTCACGGTGGAGAGCTTATCCATGGTGGCCGATCGAGGGAAGATCAAAAACCCAAAGACAGTGGTTCGAAAGGAAATAATAAGGGAGACCAGAAAAGTAACCCTAGGAAAGGAGGCTGTAAAGATGATGATCAGAAAGGCAATAAGACCTTCAAAAGGCAGTATACTAATTACACCCCTCTGACTCAGAAGCAAGAAGAAATTCTGAATGTAATAAAAGATAAAAACATGTATATAACGCCCCCAAAGCAATCAAACTTTGCCAGAAGAGATACTTCCAAATATTACTGGTTTCACCGTGAAAATGGTCATGAGACTTCCAAGTGTTACCAACTGAGAGATTACATAGAAAAGCTGATCAGAGAAGGGCACATGAAAGACGTGGTCCTCAAAGGAGGTGACGATCGGCAGAATGATCCCGGGAAGAATGACCTAGACAGAAAAGGCAGTCCAAGGGAAAATTCAAATGTCGCAGCTATCAACACCATCTTTGGCGGGCCATGCATAGGGAAAAGTAGCAGAGAGAAAATGAATGAAGTCCCCGAGGCGATAGATGGCCAGAGGAATTTGGAAGTAAATGCTATAGGTCCCGACCAGAAGAAGCTCAAGCAAGGATGGGACCCGATTGTCTTCTCCGAAGTTGATTCTCACGGACTATAAGTTAGACCAAACGATGCAATCTTGGTGTCAGACTTTATCGGTCATCGGGAGGTAAGAAGAGTGTTGGTGGATAATGGAAACTCGACAGATATCCTGAGTGTTGGGGTATTCAATCAGTTAGGACTACAAATGAATGATCTTCAACCGCTGATGGTTCCACTCAGAGGGTTTGGTGGGGCGGGAGTAAGATAATTAGGAATGGTCAAACTGCCAGTTGAAATAGGAAGCTTCTCATGTCAGAAGACGATGTTACTTGACTTCATAGTAGTTAACACCGAGAATTGGCCATACAACACCCTTTTAGGGAGACCATTCTTGAACAAAACTAAGGCAGTCACGGCCACCTACGCCCTAATAGTCAAATTCATGACCGAAGCTGGGGTTGGAGTCATGAAAGGCTCATATGAATGGGTGTGGAAGGCCAATCTGGCGGTCTATAGAGAGAAAGCAGAGCCGGACGTAATGCAGATAGATTTTCCTGAGCAGAAAAAATGCTTGAAGGAAGATAAGGAAGAAAAGAAGGCAAAAACACCAACCCAATTCGACATGGACCCAAGGGAGACAACTTCGGAAGATGGGTAAGACTGGGAAGATGAGCCAACTAATGAGGTGGTGATAGACGAGAAGAACCCCGAACAGACTGTGAAGTTAGGGGCACGATTGTTAGAACAGGTGAGAAACAATTTGGTCAGTTTGTTGAAAGAGTACAAGGACGTGTTCGCTTGGAAGCATAAAGATATGCCAGGGATCAACGCCAAGATAATTTCTCATGCTCTGGCAGTTGACCTCGAGCGTAAGCCGGTCATCTAGAAGAGGCGACGGTTCAATCTTGAGAGAAGCCAAGCAATCAAGAGGAAGTCCATAAGCTATTGGCAGCAGGATCGATCAGGGAAGTACAACCCCGAGTGGGTTGCTAATGTTGTACTCTTAAAGAAGAAAAATGGACAATGGAGAATGTGTGTAGACTTTACAGACCTGAACAAAGCTTGCCCAAAGGATAACTTCCGTATACCTTGGATAAATCAGTTGGTGGATGCGACTGTGGGGCACGAGCTGCTAAGCTTCATGGATGCTTATTCGGGGTATAACCAAATCAGGATGTTCGGCCCAGATGAAGAAAACACGGCCTTCACAACAGATCAAGGGCTTTATTGTTACGAAGTACATCCTTTTCGTCTCAAAAATGCCTGGGCAACTCACCAAAGATTGGTAAACAAAATGTTTGCCTAACAGATCGGCAGAAACATAGTGGTATACATAGATGATATGCTGACAAAAAGCATCATAGCAGAAAATCAAGCAACCGACCTAGAAGAAACATTAGGGTACTGAGAAGGTTTGAGATGAAGCTCAACCATAACAAATGTGTTTTTAGGGTGCCGTCAGGAAAGTTCCTTGGATTTCAAGTACATCAGGGGAGAATCGAGGTGAATCCTGAAAAGATAAGGGCATTGGAAAAGATGAGGTCCCCTGTCACCCTAAAAGATATTCAAAGGTTAACAGGCAGCCTGGCTTCGTTAAACCGATTCATCAGTAAATCAACTGATTGGTGCTTGCCTTTCTTTAGAGCAATAAGGAAGGGAAAAAGAGTGAAATGGAATGAAGAGAGTGAATAAGCCTTCCAGAAGATTAAAGAGTATCTAGGTAAGGCTCCGATCTTGTCAAAGCCTCTGGATGGAGAATCATTGTACCTATATCTGCCAGTCACAGTTGTGGCCAAAGGATTAGTTTTGGTCAAGCTAGACGAAGGAATACTAAAGCTGATGTATTACACTAGCAAGACTCTACTTCCAGTAGAAATAAGGTACTCGGCAGCCGAGCAGATGACATTGGCACTAGTAACAGTGGCAAGAAAACTAAGGCCGTACTTTCAAGCCCACAAGATCGAAGTGTACATAAACTGTCCTCTTAAGTAGATCTTATCTAAACCAGAAGTTTCTGGAAGGTTGACAAAGTGGGCGGTCGAGTTAAGTGAATTTGATATCACTAACCTTCCAAAGGCCGCAATAAAAATCCAAGCAGTGGTAGATTTGATCACTAAGTTCACCGAGCCAAACAGTGAAGTAGTTAGAATGCTCAAAGATAAAGAGAGGAAGAATTTTCAACTGGAAACTACACGTGGATGGGTCATCAAACATGCAAGGCAACGGGGCAGGCAAAGTAGTGTCCACCCCAGAAGGTGACCAAGTAGAATGCGCCTTGCGATTCGACTTCATAGTTAATAACAACATGGCTGAATACAAGGCATTGTTGGCAGGACTCAGGGTGTGCACGGCACTAGGAGCAGATGAAGTAGAGATATTCAGTGACTCACAAGTCGTGGTCAACCAGGTCTTAGATGAGTACCAGGCAAAGGACAACAATATGGTGGCTTACCTAGAGATAGCTTAAACATTCATCGGAAGGTTTAAAAATTATAGAATCACCCAGATCCCGAGAGAAAAAAAATGAGAAAGATGATGCTCTGTCAAGATTGGCATCAGTATCCACTGGCAACTGGTCCAAAACAATCCTAATAGCTCATCTCAAGAAACCCAGTATCAAAAAGGAGGAAAAAAAATGATAATCGAAATGATTGAGGAATGAAAAATTACCTGGATGACCCCGATCAGAGAGTACCTAGAAGGTGGCAAACTTCATGAAGAGACAGTAGAAGCAAAATGTATCAGGTACAGGGCGACCTAGTATTCAATTATAGGGGGAGAGCTATACAGAAGGGGGTTTTCAAAGGTCCTCGAGAGATGCGTCAGTCACGCCGAAGGAGATAAGATCCCAGCAAGCATACATGGAGGTGTATGTGGGAACCATACGGGGGGGGCAAAGTTTGGCTCATAAAACCCTTAGACAAGGCTTTTATTGGCCAACCCTGTTCCAGGATGCGCAATCAGTGGCTGAGAAGTGCGGTACTTGTCAGAGGATTGCAAACGGCATCAAACAACCACCTGAGCATTTGAAGAATCTGACCTCACCCTGGCCATTTGCAATGTGGGGATTGGATCTGATCGACCCAATGCCAACGGCGACCAAAGGAGGTGCGAAGCATGCCATAGTAACAGTAGACTACTTTACAAAGTGGGCAAAAAAAGAAGCATTAGTACACATAACCGAGGCTAATACCCCCAGCTCCGTGAAAAAGAATATCTTTTACCGATTTAGAATCCCAGACACAATCATTAGTGATAATGGGACCCAATTAGATAGTGATAACTTTAGAGAAATTTTCCATAAATACCATATCAAGAACTACTATGCCACGCCTACCCATCCCCAGACCAATGGACAAACTGAAGCTATTAACAAGATCATCAATCAAGCACACTCTGAAGGCCAAGCTTGATGACAAGAAAGGAAATTGGGCGGACAAGCTGCACGAGGTGCTTTGGGCATACCAGACAACTCGAAGGACATGGACATGAGAAACACCTTATTTCTTGGTATTCAAAACTGAGGCTGTTATCCCTGTCGAAATAACTCATACTTCCCCCAGAGTCCAGCTGTACCAACTCGATGTGAATGTAGAAACTCTAGAGCAGAACATGGATGAGTTGGAAGAGAAAAGGGACATGACGAGAGTGAGAAATGCAGCCTATCAACAACGAGTTGCTAGGTATTACCAGGGAACTCAAAATCGATTGATATACCGAAATATCCACCGATATATCCGTATTTAGGAAGGACCGATATCGAAACAGACAAATATCCAATATCCAATATCCTGCAGAATATCCGACCGATTTCGAAATATCTGTAAACATCTTCCGATATTCCCGAAATATCCCGATATTCTTGAAATTTTACGAATTTCACCCCGAAAGTCCATGGATATTTTGTATATTATTAAAATAATCTTTTTAATCCTAAACAATTAAATTATTGTTTTTAGATTAAAAATTATTATAGAAGAAGCATTAACAAATTTATAAAAATTTCCAACATAATAGTCAATAGTAAAATTATTGTGGACTTGAAGTAAAACTGGACAAAGAACCAAAGAGTGGATGTGGAAAATATGTAAATTTTGTGAAAGAAATCTGAAAAAAAAATTTGTTTGTGACTCAGATGTGTAAAACTAATTCCAAATAATATTAAATATGTACCGATCAATTTATAAATATGTAGAATTGGTTTTTTGTAACTTTGTGCCGACATTCCAAATAAAGGAATCTCAAAATTGTTTGTGCAAAACGTGTAAAAACCCACAATTGTTTCTTTTGAGTAGAGAATCTAAAGAACTCAATTATTCACAATTAGATACTGAAGCTGCAAGAATTGCTAATTTTGGAAATGAGGTAAAAAGTTACAATTTACAACCAACTTTATAATTACAATATTATAAATTCTTTGCATGAGAGTATTGTGTTGAATTAATATATATTATATACATATTGATCTCATGGATGTAGCTCATATACTTTAAGGATGGAAGGAAAAGTTTTGGTGAACGAGCAGCCATTGCAGCTAGAAGCAAAATGCAACAGGGTATATAACTTTTATCACAAAAATTTACATATTAATAATAAATAATAATGTCATTGAAATAATACTCATACTTATAATACTTAATGCTTTTTATTACAGCTGATTGGTGGGTAATGTATAGAAACTGTGCTCCATCATTGCGTGCAATAGCAGTTCGCATACTGTCACAAACATCATCATCTTCTGCATGTGAAAGAAATTGGTCTACATTTGCTTTAATCCACACAAAACAAAGGAACCGTCTTGCCTATTCAAAGCTTGAACAACTTGTTTACTGTTATTATAATATGAAGTTGAAACTTAGGGATATGGCAGCTAAAAAAGATAAAGTAAATGAAACTGATTTTATGGATCTACTTCAAGTAGCTGCTGAAGGAGAAGACGATAATGAGAATCCTATTTTTGACTAGGTTAGACCTACCTCCTTGGATGATGATGAGAGAAATCATGATCCACATATTGCTTCTCATGCTCGAGACATGAGAATAAATGTTGAACAATTGATTATAGAAGAAGTTGGTGTAGATCGTGGAGTTATTGTTTCCAACTCTTCCGATGACCAACATACCTCTGATGGAAATAGTGGAGGAAAAGATGATGGAGATGATGGGGATGGTTGGGATGAGGCAAGAGATTGGGATTCTGGTGCAGGAGGTTAGAAAACTGGTGCAACAAGTTGGATGCTTGTGCAACAGGTTGGAACGCTAGTGCGGAGGGTTAGGATGTTCATACAGGTAATTTTGATCAAAATCGTGGTAGAAAATATGGAGCAACAAGTCAAATTGATGAAGATTCTTTGACTATGACTCTCTCCTCAATGAGTATAGACACAGAAAATAGTTCATTGGGTGATTCGCAGACAATGTCAGGTTCTCATGTACCATATTATGGTAGTTATGGTGGTTGCAATATATTTGATTATCCTTCTCCATAAATGTCATATGCAATACCTATGCATGCAGATCAACAATATCCACCAAGTTAGGTAAATCCAAACTACCCAATTCATGGATCAGTAGGAATAGATCAAGCAATATACGTGTAGCATATTAATAACTACTTTGAAAACTATGCAAGTACGTTTTCCTGGGAAAATTATTGTTCGAATCAAGATAGAAATGTATCTTATGTATTTGAACCAGTAAGGAATTCTTTTTGTTTTTAAATTTCAGATATGCAATATATTATTATGTATGAATTATGATTTATAATAGAATCTTGGAAGTATGGAACAATGTATATATATATATATATATTTTAATGATAATTTTGTTATTAAATATTTAATCTCTTTATATTGTATATAATATTGTAAAAGTGAAACAAAATATTATTCTATTAAATACTCAAATTTTAAAATTAAATACAAACAGACTCTATCTATGTTATGCTTTATAATAAACTCATAACTATGCTAATTTATCATTGAAATATGATTCATTTGATGTATAATTACTTGTTTAAGCTTGCCATAAAATTTTACAAAAATTTTTTAACTTTAGATGTAAATATCCATCATTTTTTTAATTTTTGACAGAATATCCACCGATATCGATAATATCCTCGATATATTTATAAATTTAGAAGCCCGATATCTATACCGATACCGATATTTTATTCCTTAGGTATTATAACTCGCACGCCCGGGTAAGAAAATTCCAGCTCAGAGATCTGGTCCTCAAAAGGGTATCCCTAAACACAAGGGAAAAAATGGCTGGATCTTTGGCAGATAAGTGGGAATGACCCTATCAGGTGGTCGGATTAGCTGGGCATGGAGCATATTGCCTAACTCGAACAGAATGAGGAGAGTTGCCCCGACCCTGCAACGCTCAGTATTTGAAGATTTTCTACCCTTATGGGATTCTTTTTCGTATTTCCTTTCATCTTATTTGGATATTTTGTTAGAATTAGAATTACTATAGTTTTTATTTATTTATTCTTGATCAGTTGTTGCTTTTTATAGTTTTGATTGAAGTTATCAATAAAATCCTTTCAAGGAAAGAATAGTTCAAGGAAAAGTGTTCTAGTATTGCTTTCGTTTACAAAAGTAACCCGTGGCACCTAAAAATTGTTACCGATGAATAGGTGCTAGGGGGCCCAGTGATGGGTGTATATAAACACTGTTAGAGCTCCTACAGGTCGTAGATACCTGATGGGATACGTAGAAAGTTGGATGGGAAAGTCTTATTCTCATACTTGAACACCGGCTAGTTAGGTACCAGGTTAAGATAAGTTAAGATAATGAGATGGGAATCATCCCCTTTACAACGAATCTTGAGCTACAAACTATTGGGAGACGTCTCAGTGACTAAGTTGACAGATAAAAGACAAGTGTCTATAAATTAGATACCATGCAAATGGTCCATAAAATGAACACTACTTGAAAAAACCCCCAAGAAAGCTATTGCAAAGCGACCCAGACTAACGAGATATGAAATTATTCACGCAACAAGCCAAGTTTGGTCAGTTGAATGGAAAACTGATCAGGTTAGGTAAATGCCAGCTAGTAACGAAACCTGACCAGACCAAGTTCAGTCAGTTGACAAGATAACTGATTAGGTCAGTGTTGAGCAATTAAAAAGACAACTAAATAAATCAAAAATGGCCAGTCAGATACAAAACTGGTTAGATCGAGTTCGATCAATTTACGAAGAGCATTGATTAAAATCCACATAAGTAAATAAAGATTTGTGTCATTAAAAATGAAGAAATCATTTGTACATTGGCATAGAAAAATTTACAAGATATGTAAGAAAAAATGATAAAAACAAGATCAGGTTCCAGGAGCGCTCGACGAACCACCAGGACCAGAGTTGCCAGGTGGATTGCTCTTATCTTCATAGCCTTTGGTCAGGTCCCCAAAATCTGGTCAATGGATGTCATCTTCTGGATCATCGGTCATGAAGGGTGAATAATCAATTTCAGGTGAGGGACGAACATCAGTGCCATTAGCTGAGCTACCTCTCACCTTCTGTATGGAAAGTTACCAAGGAAGATTTGGAAGGGAGTTCCAGGTGCATGGTGTAAGGATCCTTCCCGATCGATTTACAGTAGGCCATCCACCTCATTCGTTGATTCTTTATTGCCTCCAGGGATTCAGCCTTATGTTTCTGGATTGTTCGATCCCATTTATGTTGAGCCTCATTGGATGACATTTCCTTAGCTCTGAAGAACATCCTAGCAGTGACTAGCCCCTGTTCAAGTTCCATCAGCATGACTGCTTCGAATGCGGGAGACCTCTTGTATCGATCAATGTATTGAACTCCGAGGGCTAGCTTGGCTTCTTGAGAGAGCACCTCCACACTGACCTTCTGTGGTTTCAAATCTTCAGCCAGCCTTTCATAATATAGCTTGGCCTCCTCAGATTCCTGTTAGGCCTCAAGCATAGATTGTTGGGAGGCAGCTAGAGTCTCTTTACCAGCTCGAGCTTCTGCCTCCTGACTAGCAACAACTTGCTCAGTCGGAGTTAGCTTCTGTTCCAATTCTACATATCGTTGCTCAGCCTTTGCCAGATTCGCTTCAAGCTGGGTGCTCTTCACATCGAGTTTAGTTAGACTGTTTGTAGCAATGTTAGCTCGGGTATCAGCACTGTTGGGTCTCAAGCATAGATTGTTGGGATGCAGCCAGAGTCTCTTTGGCAGCTCGAGCTTCTGCCTCCTAACTAGCAACAACTTGCTCAGCCGGAGTTAGCTTCTGTTCCAATTCTACATATCGTTGTTCAGCCTTTACAAGATTCGCTTCAAGCTGGGTGCTCTTCACAGCGAGTTTAGTTAGACTGTTTGTAGCATTGTTAGCTCGGGTATCAGCAACAACATTTCTCAAAACTGCTTCAGTCAAGTTGCATTGCTTCAGCTTTTCTTCGTATGATGTCTTTAATTTTGATTCACTAGTTGAAGCAGAATCAAGCGTTTTCTTCCCCATTTGAATATCTTTCTTTAACTAGGAGATCTTAGTGGTTTGCCTCTCCCAAGTGATCATAGCCCTAGTCAGCTCTTCCACGGCCTGAAAAGAAACGACAAAGTCACGATAATAAAACTGAAGTAGAAGGAATTGATCAGGAAATAAAAAATACTTACGTATACAACATTGTTGTAAATTGTCCAAACTCGTTCGTGATTGCTGGCATTCCGGAACTCACTTCAATAGCCTTCACCAACCTAGACATTACCGGAAGACATAGTCTTTAACATATTAAAGGGGTCGACCGACGCCCCCTGGAATCAGAAGGCCCCGTAGTGGCAGGTACCTCCACTTCCCCATAACTTTGGTCCTGATGAGCAGTTGGGAGTGCCATAAAGGTAGGCTGGGCAGCCCCAGGAGTGGCCTCCAAGGGTACATTAGCAGTATGCCTGTGATCATTGGCTCCAGATGAACCTGCCTCAATTACACCAGTAGTCCGACAATCACCGGGGCCCTAGGGAGACGACCCAACTGAAGGGCAATTTCTTCAGCATGATCTGCACCTTGGTTAGTCAGTTTACTTTCAATTTCAAGAGCAGAGAGGTTAGTTGGTGTATCTTCAGGTTCGGTCTTCCCCTCGTTAGAATCCGAATCAGTGAAGACTATCTAATGCTTAACTGAGAATTGCATTGGAGCTTTGCCAGCATGTTGTACAAGAAGTTCAGGAGGAACTTCAACCATGGGGCGATTAGCTTCAACAGGAGCTTTAACATTTCCCATGGGTAGGTCCGGTAGAGAGCTGGTAGATGAAGTTGAGACGAGATCAGATCTCTTCTTCAATTGTTGCTCCCTCAGAATCAGTTCGGTTACTATCTCATGATCATCATCCTCCTCGGGAATAATTGGCTTGACTCCAGTCTGATAAACCATTAGACCATTTACCATTTTAACCTATTTTTTTCTTCGAGCCACTTCAGAGGCGGAGGATCTGTAAGTTTTTTTGGCCACTTTACTGACCGGAGACCTTTCAGAGGATGTGGCAACTACGGGCAGCCGTTTCTTTTGTAAACCTCCTCTTGGAACCCCTAGGAGGACTTCTGTTCTCATTATCTTGATCGGGGGATCTTCTTTCTCGTTCCCGATCAGAAGTACCCGAGACAGTGTTGGGATTGGGCTCATAGGTATGCTCAACCATGTGCTGCTAAGAGGGAGCAATAGCTTGAGCCAGTTGGGCAGCAGCCTCGGCTCGGCTAACCCGATCAAGATTCTTGGCTTTCTCAGCTATTATTCCGGCCATGATATCCACTTCATATACTACACGATCAGATCAAAGAATGTCATACAAGGCAGACACAATTAAGTTAAATCAAAGTCTAAGGAAAGTATTACTAACATCGCTTACGCCGGTTGGATATAGCAGGAAACAATCATAGTTTCCAGATGTCTGCTTCAACAAACAGCACTTGACGATCTCTGACTTCCCAAAAAGTCTGAGCAGCTTTAATCACGTTTCTAGCTTGTTCCTTATTTAGCAAAGCTAGAGTCTTGTTCCATAGGTCAGGATTACAAAAATGGCTGGGAACGATATTTCTAGCCAACTCTTAGTGAGGGTCAGCAACCACAACCTCGCCCTATTCGTCCCTGTTAAAGAACCAGCTGTTCTTCCAGTATTTGTTTGACGAAGGAAAGCCCCAGATAAAACTTTTAAGATCTCTGCTGGATGTGGGAGTGGGATGCTGGTCAAAACCACTGGGAATCCAATGGCTGAGAGAATTGGATTGAAGGTAAAAAGTACCCCCGTTGTCCGATCATCCCAAGGTGTAAAAATTGTGAACCTCTTAAGGGGCCGGGGGGTGTTTGGCACCAATTTGTTTCCACAGATGCCATAGACTAATCAACACCCAATATGAGTTCGGGGTAAGTTGAGTAGGGGCGATACCAGCCTTTATTAGGAATTGAGCAATGAAAGGTTTAGGGGGTAGCGTGACCCCTGAAGTGAGCATGGTCCCATATATGGCTACAGCACCCAGAGGGGGATTCCAGATAGCATGATTTCCACTCATAAAGAGTTGAGCTGACCGGGAAAGATCTAACCTCTCACTGTACCTTATGATCTCTTGCTCGTCGATCACGTTCACCTCAGTTTCAAAAGCACTCGGTTGTTCAGCTGAGAACTTCAATAAATGGGCTCGACACCTCCTAGGGACATCTTCCATCTTCCATCTTTTAGTCAATATTATACTTGGTTAAAGGATCTCAACAAAATATTTCTAATGGTATAATTTTTATTGTAATTACATTTATGAATAAAAAATTATAATAAATTAATTGAATTTAGTTAAAAATGCAAAAAAAAAGATATGAAATGAATTAATTGTTTTTTTGAAGAATGAAAAATGAATTTTTAAATACAGATCCGGGGTTTGGATCTCCAAATATAAAGATCAAAATTTGATCTTCATTTAGATGCTTTTCGATCCGTATGAATTGGAGAACCATTTAAGTGAAATGAGTCTCTAATTTGATAAAAGAGTGGTGCTATTGACACACCCACTACTGATCTATTTATGCCATACTTTTTTAATTATATAATATTCTTTTTTTTTATTTTATCAAAATTACTTAAAGAGACATACAATTTATGGAAAAATATCTTCTACAAAGTAAATCTATTAAAATCTCACATTCCTTTTTCAAAAAAAAAAACCCAATAATCTGTTTCTTCAAAAAAAAAATTAACTCTTAAACCCTAAAATCTGTTTCTTACACATATATAGAATATTATAGAAAATTTTGAGAACGATATCAAGAATATGGAAAAATTGTCTAAAAAAGATATCAAACATCTGAAAGAATTGTCTGAGAATGACATAAATCAAGACTTGCCTGACTATGATAGTAAGCATCTGGAAACAATTCATTCTCTGGAAATAAGTTTGAAGTTTAATTTTTCTTTAGAATGATATCAAGATGTCGTGTTAAAGTACCATGTTATTTTTTATTTTTTATTTTCGTCCATGTAATAAGAAAAAAAAATTAACAAAAAGAAATAAGAAGAAAAAAATAAATCAATCAATGGAGGTGAGAGAAATGTATATAAATACAGAGATCAGAGAGAAAGAGATCATATATGGTATGTGTTGAGTTTGAAAAAAAAGTAAAATGGGTAGTTTTGGAAATAAACCAAAAAATTTAATAAAAATATTTAATTTTATTTAATTAAATCAGAATTTTAAAAAGTTGGGTATGAATAGATCAGTAGGGGGTGTGCCAATAGCATCACTCTGAAGACCAATTGGAGATGGTCTTACATGAGACATAGTATTAACTTTCACACGCATACTTCTATAGAGAAAAAAAGAAACCAAAATAAAAATAAATCACATTTTACATAGATTATTCACTAATATATATACAAAATTTTTGCCGAAATTTTTTGCCCCCGCAAATAATTTTGTGTAAGTGTTCCGCTATTCTGCAATTTGCGCAACATAAAGCTAGGGTTAGGCAAAAAACCAATAAACCGAACCAAACCGATGAATCGAACCGATCCAATCGATTTTTTTTTTCGGTTTTCTTATATTCACTAGTTCAGTTCTGTTCATTTTTTTGAAAACCGATTGGATTGGTTTTTTTTTTCTGTTCGCTATCCCAAACCGGAAAATCGAACCGAGATCCAACATATATATATATATATATATATATATATATAAACCTTAGTTTAATTTTTAATTGTCCATAAAACTATAAACTATGAAACAGTCCATGAAACTATAAAACTATGAAAGTGTGTCACAGTATATTTTTTTTTTGTTTTTTTTACTGAATATTATTTTAAACTAGTATTTTCAATTTGTTCAAGCCTATAATTTAATTTGGTTGAAGGTCCAAAATGATCAAAATATGAAAATATGTGTAATAATTAAAGCCCGTAATTTGGTCCAGTAGGACCAAAACCGAAAAAACTGAACATAACCGAACCGGTCCAAGTCGGTCGATTTTTGATCAGTTGATATTTGAAAATTTTAGTGGATCGGTTTGATATTTTAAAAACCGAACTTTATCGGTTTTTTATCGGTTCTATTGAAAAATGACTCGATCCATTAAACGTCCACCCCTAAAAGCTACAGTAGGAATTAATTATTAAAAATTCTAAAAAAAGGAAAAAAGAAAATTGTTCTTTTGAAAAATATTACAAAGTCTATATTTTGATATGTGAATTGTGAAGTTGAGAAAATATTTAATAAAATAAAGAAAATGTAGAGTGAATGGACGGTTAGGATCGATTTGTCGGATATGGTGTTGAATGGTGATGATCATTGATCACGGAGCAATAGTGTTGTGTGCGAGAATAAACATGGAAGAAGACGCGCTTCACGTGCACCAATCATTAGTCTGCTAAATGCGTATTTGGTTGTAAAGGAAAGCGCGTGGATTTCTATTTGCTATTCTTTTCTTTTCCTTTACTAATTATTACTCATTACTCAACTTGATCTACACAAATTTCAATTTCTTCCCATCTAAATAGTAAATAGTAATAAGAATGAGAAGTAAATGTTTTTTATTTGCTATTTTATGAAAAGAAAAATAAAAATGAAAACACTGCTTTTAGTTTCAGTTTCGAAATCTAAAAACGTGTTTCGTAGCATACGTGGAAAACAGTATTATGATAATAAAAACATTAAAAACGCATCAGGTAGATTGATAGAATTTTTTTAAAAATTATTTATAATTCATCTCAAATAATTACCAATAATTATCAAATGAGTCATATTTTTTATTAAATAAAAATTTAAAATATTAAACATTATTTTTTTAATTTAGCATCAAATAAAAATGAATATCTTAGATCAAGTGCTGCTTTTTGAAGGCAAAATAATAGACTTCATTTTAGCAATTGGAATCATAAATCCTTGTTCTTGTGAGCAGCAAATATCTCTGTTTAATTTCTCTTATACAATTGGCCAAAACAGAGCCAACAACCCTCTTTGCTTCTATGTTCTCTCTCCATGACTTCTAAAAAACAATCTCCACCTCTATGGACTATGACAACGAATCAAGAAAAATACTCTAAAACCATAGAAACTCATCAAAAAATTTCCACTTCAAATACTTAATCAATTATAATATTATTCTCAATTGAAAATAAGATTGTTATTAATTGAATTTTCACTACAACAAGAGCATTTATATATATATATATTTTGTTGATAGATCAACAAGTTACTCTCCATTGAAATCAAAGTATGGCTAAGTAATGAATATCAAAAGGGTAAGATCGAATGAGCCACCGATCCACCCGGAGGAGGATTTCACGGTGTCGAAGAAGAAGAAGAATGAAAGAAAAAAAAAATCTGTATTTTTTTAAATGAAAAACATGTTTAAAGTCTTTTCCATGTTTTTCAGTTTTAACATTGATTTTGTTTTTTAATTTTTTTTAAATAAAATGAAAAACGTTTAACGAACACGAATTCGAAATCGTTTTTGAAAAATAAAAACAAAAACAGTCCAAAAAGCCTCTACCGGAAGGCCCTAAGTTTTATTGAAAATATTTTAAAGCAACGTCCATTCTTGGCTAAGCAGTGTAATTCTCCTTTTTGCACATTTGTGGTGGGTTTCAAGTCATACTATATGGTGAGTCCAGAGATGAAGTCAATTTCATCAAATTTGGAGGGACTTCGAGGCCATGACAGGAAATTTAAAAGAAAATGTAAATATAAAATTTTGAAATAATTTTTTTTATAAATTTAACCATTTGTCATTTATTTATTTCATTTTTAAAAAGATGGACATGGTGGGGCCATGACCCCTCTAAATCATTTAGTGCCTTCAATGCTATGCGTACCCAGAAACATGTGAGAAGTTTTCTTTTAGATATGGAAGACCGTTTGGTATGTGGTAATCTTTAAATGAGAATGAGAATCTAATAACATTCTCATGTTTGGTAGCAGGTTTGTGTTTTTGGATTTCCGGGAAAGTGACTACCATGAGAATCACATTACTCTCCAAGGGGGTAATGTGGAACCCACCCCAACAGGTGGGTTTCATATTACCCTCCATCTGATTCCCATCGTGTGACTTATCTTAATTTTTTAAAAAATAATTAATATAAATTAAAGGGAATATATGTATTATATATATATATATAAAATACATATATTATAATATATATATAAATACATATATTATAATATATATAATATATAATATATATATAATAGTATATATATATTATATTAATATATATATATTATAATTATTATATATAATAATATATATTAATATGTATTGTCTAAATTATTTAAATATAATATATATATATATAATATAAGATTTCATATACAACCAAACACAATTATCTAACATTTCCATGAATCTGACATAATATTTCCATATACAACCAAACACATATATACAAGTTTCCCAAGAATCACATTACCATGTTTGACTTTCCTAGGAATCAGATTATTTTGATTGCCTCATACCAAACGGTTCCTTGATGTTTTGCGAGCAGATATACGAGATGCTCATATAGTGTTTGATTTTGAAACAAATTTTGGCATTTTTTTAATCCAATTTTGGTTTAAGTTTTAATAATAATAAAAACCAATAAAAAATAGTAATATAAAGTACAATTTTTAAACACTTTATGCCTGTGTATAATTAAGCACTATAACACATTTTCGTTACAAGACTTGGGGCGTTTATTCAAGCCCGATCACAAACACATAACATACCATGAATCAAAAGACCAAGTACTTGTAAAACATGTCAGCTAAACCAAAAACTTAAGCCGAAAGTAAAAGTATAAACAATAGTATTTATAAAAAATTCCAAATAGTCCTTACAGTTTTATAAAATACAATTTTTTTTAATTATATTAAATTTGACCAATACAGTCCCTAATATTTTAAGGGCATGTTTAGCGTGCCATACTATACTGTTACATTATTGAACTGTATAGGATTGGACTGGACTGTGCAATATTAGATTGGATTACATTTAGTACAGTCATGTATTTGATACTGTGTCGTAATAGTACTATGTCCTAATAGTACTATGTTTGGTGCAAGATGGTACTAGGATGTGTAATATTATTATTTTTAATTAAAACTAGTATTTAAATTTTTTAAAAAAAATTATATTAATAAAAGATAATATAAACATGAAATGGTTTAGTAAAAATATTACTTGTACAACAATCATAATATGAAATCAAAATATATTTAATAGCTTTCCAAAATCGTAGTATGAAATCCATAACATTTCCATGCCTAATAAATTAATATAATCTCATACATTTCCAACTAAATTGATTTTTTTTTAAACTCAAATTTCCTCTTTTTTGGTTCATTTTTAAGACTTGATTGTGATGAATTGTTTCAAATTAATGTGTTTTCACAGCAACAACAACCATGGAGAAAATATTGACAAAAGCAAGTGAAAGGAAGTAAAATCCATGTAGAATCAACCTTAAATCTCGATAAATAAAACTTCATAAACACTCATGCAACTAATTAAACAAACCTTATAGAATTAGAATCAATCTTAAATCTTGATAAAAGATCAGTGCTGGTGCAAACAGCTAGCTGGTAGTAAATATGTCATAAATATTTATATATATATATATATATAAATATTTGTGTGTGTGTGCTGTGGACTAGAAATTATTTTAACATAATCCTTACAAAAAGTATTAATTAAACACCCATGCGGACTATCCACTCATTATACATTTGCATAGCCAAGTCTCTTCGCCATGTAGTCCATTGTTCTAATCCATCTGTTGTAGCTATTGTATCACCGTCTTTATCAACGTGTTCATCGTTCTGGATCTTATTTAATTCATGCTGTAATGGATCCACAAAGATTTCTCTTCTAATGAGGTTATGTACAAGACAACAAACAGTAATTATACGACATTGTGTATTAATTGGATAGAAAGATAGACTTCACAAAGTCCCCCATCGCATCTTCAACAAACCAAAAGACCTAAACACCTCTTTATAACATTTCTTGCAGATGCATGTTGGTCTGGGTTTGGTCTAGGTTTGGATGAAAATTTAAAATGATACAACATCTCTCATAGGCTTTTTATCAAACTCCTAGCACACACAAATGCTAATTTACACAATCAAGCAAAATCAAATACATATCAAACATATCTATAAGTAGACAACAAAATTAGAAACAAAATTAACAACAAAATCCAACAAATATATAATTCAAAGTTGTTCTAACTTGATTTGGTGATTTCTAACTTTGAGTTGGTGATTGAAGATTGACTAGAAGGAAATCGAATGTGAAATGAGAAGTGGTAGATCTGATATGGAGGAGAAGCTCAATCCAGTCTTGGATTAGTTGCTCTACGAGAGAGAATGCAATCATAGTTTTTCCTTTTATTTTTTCAATTTTTTCTTCTCTCTCAAAGTATCGGGATTTCAAATTATGAAACAAAAAATTGTTAGGTTGAGTCCGACATGTAGTCCTGTCCGGCTGAGTACCACCCTCGTCACCTGATTATTTAATCAGTTTTTGACCGAACTAAAATTTGGACCAGATACAATAATACATGTTAAAAATTTTACCAAACACCGGACAGTACTAATCCGGTCTCCTTATCCTGTCCCCTTATCCTGTGCAGTACGGCGTATCAAACACACCCTGAACGTGAACTAGATAAATCCTTGGTTTTCAAAAAATCACCAAAAGCCTTCGTAACCATTAATATCTGTTTTCAAACCGATAATTTGATTGGATTTGACTCTTGAAAAGATAAAATACCATTTTCTTATCAAATAAATATTTAAATAGAAAATAAATAATAAAAACAGAAAAGAAATTTAGAAAAAAAAAAAAGAAAATGGTGAAGAGTACATGGAATTCGTTTATTAACTAGTGATTTATTTACTACATATATTTAATATTTATTTTATAATTTTCAATATTTGCTTGAATTATATTTTATTTTTATAAATGTAAAAGACGATTATATTCTTTGACCATTTAGGGTGACTAATATAAGTTAGAATCGAAGACAAAAATAGTATACATATCTTCAAACTTGAGGGGTTATTTTGTTCAAATTTGAAACAATAAAAAAAAGTAATATTTATCTGAAATCATAGGGACTGTGTTGAAATTTCTGGGTACAAATTGTACACTAGCTATTGTTAACTTTTTTCAGTATGTAATGATCAATGATGTAAGCAAATGCATTACGGTTTTGTAATTTTTTTTTTTTTTGAAAGTATAGTTTTGTAATGTTTGTTAGGACTTATGAGTTCATTGTTGCTTACGTCACTGAAAGAGGGTGAGCATTACTTCCCTCCCTACATGTTGATAGTGGCAGATCCAGAAATTTTAACTGAGATATGACACTTGAACAATATAACAATTATATAAAAAATACTGGAATTTAAAATCATAATAAAAGGAGTTTTTATATATATAAAAAATTGACGGTATAATGAAGTTTAGATAAAATAAAACAAATAGGACATTTTTATTAAGATGAACTAAATAATCTAGCATTTAAAAAGAAATAAAAACAAGAAATACAATATTAAAAAATAAACAATAATAAAAGAAACAACAAAAACAATGGAAACTTATGATATTTATTATTAAAAATATAAATTACAATCTAATTTTATAATAAGAAATTTTGTTTTGTATTTTTACTAGTGTTCTAGTAATTGGCCTAGACGGCCGATTAATCGGTCCAATTCCTCTTGGTGGCTGGCAACTGAGGTAAAAAGGTGAAAATCGGCCACATTCCGCGGTTTCCGATTACTCGTTCACGGCGGCGACTAATCGGCCAGGCGGTGGTCAAAGCCATTGACCACCTAGCCTGTTTTAATTTTTTTTTTTGCAAGGAATTGAAAACAACCTCTTTTTCAAATCATCAACAATTACAACATCAAACTTCCAGACCTAAACCAATTTTTTCCAATTTTTCCCTCCATCTTCGACCAAATAGCTTACAAACCAAAACGGCTAAACCAGATCGCCTATTGCTCCTGCCACCGTAAGCTTCTGTCTTCCGTCGCCTTCGCCGTCGCTAGGTCGCAGCTGTCTCTAGTTCACCAGTATGTATCATCTCATCTCTTTTGTTTTCATGTTTGTTTTTGCTCTCTGTTTTTGGTTCTTGTTGGGTGTTTCACTGATTTTTACGGGAGCTTTGGTGGGTTTGGGTGTTTCTTGTGGTTTGTGTAGTGGATTAAATTCAAGTGGGGAAATCATTGAGTGGGGAAATCAATTCAAATAGGGAAATCACTGAAATCATTATGTTTCACTCTCTTGTGGTATTGTTTCTTTTCTGGGTGTGGGAAATCACAGAACTGTGGTTAGCTTCAGTCCAAGAGCTAGCAATGGCTATACAGATTTGTTGGCAAAGAAAGGTTCGAGCAGGGAAGGGGACTTCGTTAGTTGGAGAGATTTATGAGGTTTTACGTTTTAGTGGTGTTTGCTCGGTTTCACTTTCTTTGTTTTCTGGGTTTCTCAGAGTGTTTCTTGCTCCGCTCTAGCAATGAAGTCTGATGTATAGTGTCTGTTTTTCATGTTTTGATGCTGTCTTTGCTGATGTTTTTATGGGGACTTGTTTTCGTATATTGGTCTATTGATCCCCCTATTTGGAGGTGGCTCTGTTTTCGGCTACTTTAGCCTTCGATACATATCATTTGCAGTTCAAAAAAAATGTTGGCGTGGTATTTCTTTTGTTGGTCTGTTCTGAAATTTTGAATGATCCTCCAGACCCTGTGTGTTGTGTTCAACAAGTGCTCTGGTTTTGTTCCTTGACTTAGACTTTTCAAAATTCTCAGAACACTTCAATCCATGAAAAACACACAATGAAATTGCTTATGCATACTCATTCAATAACTTGCCTGTTTGAATTTCTTCCACTAAAAACAAAATCTTCATAGTAGGAAACCCATTAAAATCGAACTGTAGTACAGTAAAAATATAAATATATATAATAAAAAAATTAATTAGATAAAGTTTGACCCAATGTGCACTCAGGATCCGTTTGATGCGTAATTTGGCATTTGTGGATTTGGAAAGAATATTTTTTGGATTTAATAATTGGGGATTTGGATTGGTTTATGATTGGATTTAGAAAGAATTTGTTGGAAATAATTTTCTTTGGAGTTCTAATTGGAATTTGTTTGTAATTGTGTTTTCCGATTAATCCCTGATTAATCGGCGACTAATCGGCCTAGGCGCTAGGCGTTGGGTCTCCGCGTGACTAGCGTCTAGCGCTTACTAGAACACTATTTTATAGTGAATTCACTTTAAATTTATATAAAAAATAACTGATTAATAAATATTACTAGAAATATTTTTAAATTTTTTATTCTTCTAATTATTGGTAAATTATTGATTTATTGATTATAAATAAATTAAAATTATAAAATAAAGAAAAATACTAAGGATAAAATAAAATGAATCATAATAATAGATTGACTTATTTTAATACAATATATTAAAATTTAAGATTTTAGGGTTTATTGATTGGATTTGTTAGGTATATCAAACTAAAACTATTAGAAATAAGAAAAATGTATAAAATAAAATGACATTAAAAAAAAATTGTTTTGCTTGAAAAATGCTAGTACCAAAAACCACTGATGTGGAATGGTAGTGTAATACCAGCTATGCTGAGAGATTTGTATAATACTAACCTGTATTCTTATGTATATATTTATATAAAAACATAAAATCATTTTTTTAAAAATAAAAATTGAGGTAGGGCATGGGCCCTATCTGGTCCAAAGATGGGTCCGCTAGGGATATCAAAATTGCCTATTGGTCCGGGATCCACCCATAACGGGATGGTTTTAACCGTACTATTTAAGTTGTGGTATCAGATCGGTATTTTTTTTCAATCTCTGATTTAATTTTGGTACGGTTACCGGATTTCAAGTCCCCGCCCCGCCCTGTCCGCGTATCCGCTATAAAGATATATATATATATATATATATATAATTTTTCTACTGTCAGTTCGTCCTGATATAAAATATATCAGGACGAAGAATGTAGATCATTAGATTTAAATACTTTGACTCAAAGTGTATGCACTTGTCAAAACTTCTCCATAATTTGTGGTTCACATTCTTCGTTCTGATATATTTTATATAAAGACGAACTGACAATAGAAAGACTGTATATATATATAAACATAAATTTCACTCATATTTTCCCTCCCACAAACATAATTTTCCCTCTTTTTTTTTCTTTCCATTTTTTCCATCTATTGAAACACTACTCCATTCCAGATCATTATATATAATATACCTCACACTATTATTTTCATATTATTCAATAATATTTATACGATCTTTATCAAAAAGTCATAAAAAAATACATTAATGGGACGAGGATAGCATGGGACAAAAAACCGATCCCCTAATGAGGAATCCCCGAACTCGCACCATTTATTTTAAGATAGATATTCATTGGGGATGATATTTCTCATACAAATTGATATTGGAGAAGGTAATGAAAAACTCGTATCCGACCTGTACCATTGACATCCCTAGGACCCGCCCCTACATGTTAACATGCGTCAATTTATTAATCAAGGGTTGACAAAATTAATTATCATAAGAGCATACATATAAATTAATAATTAATAAATGGTCATATGTCAACATGTGAGATGAGTTATGCATACCGCCTCACCCCCTTTTAAAAGGGGTGAGTAAAAATGAACTCGGTTGTTAGGGACTTTGGGTGCAAATTAATGTCTTCCCATATTGGGATCCAAGAACATGTTAGTTTCTCTTTACTTCATAATAATAAATTTAATGTGTATTGGCAGACACTTGACAATTTCATAAATTCTGAGAAAGAATCCAAAACACTATAGCCGTTGCAAGTTGCAACAAAGTTCAGAGCTCTTCAATGCTTTAAATTTATCCCTTCAAATTATTTGGAGTGAAATTCATAAAAACCTCTCAAATCTAGATAATTTCGAAATTTGTCAAAAAAATTCTTAAAATTTGTAAAAGACCATTGTAAGAATATTCTAAATTTCATCCGAAAGCTCATCAACCAAAAATTAAATCACTCGAAGTCACTTATATTATAGTCAAATCTCAATAATTTAATTTTCTACATAATTTCCAGGCATTGAAATGATAATGGTAAACACAGGTGAGAGAGACATGCCTGTACATGTAAAGCATTTGCCTTTCTATATACACACAAAGATACGAAATTAACAATCGAGCAGTTATGATTTACGTTGAACCACTGTGCATTGTTTGCATTAGTTTTGAGGATAATTTCTGGGATCATCAGCTTGTTATGCATCTGTATCCGGTTGCTCAAAACATGACTGATTATTTCAGCATTTGATTTGAACCTATTATGATTGAGTGAGGTATTAAAACATGCAATAACATACACATATCACACAAACTCAAACTAAACTTTAAATTCAACATTCACAATTGACTTACTGTTCATAAAACGTGTGAGAGCTTAACGCCAGAACTTCTTAGAGTGCCTTACTGTCTTGGACTAGTTGAGATTCAAAGGGTAAGAAAGACAAGACCTTCATCCTACGGAGCAAGATCAGTCGCCAACATCAGCCTCTCAAGATATAATTATTAATATTTAAAGTAATGCTAGATTCCACGTTTCAAGGAATACGGGATTTAAAAGCTTACGATAGAGTATCTGCTACGTAAAATATTGGAAGTCTCCACAATCCCGCACCTTTCCATTTTCTTCTTTTTGCAGAAATAACATCCTCTGCCCCTGAGCCTGTGGCAGTAAGAACAAACTGAAGCACATCTGTTATTATCGTCAATTCAACCAATAAGTTATATAGGTTGTGAAGTGCAAACTACAAGAAAATGAAAAAAGATAATGTTATACAGGTTGTTATCTAAAGGAAGTAATGATGTCAAGTTGTACCAACGGAAAGAGTATGGCCATGACGCCGTAGCTCACAAGAGGTGAGAAAAAGAAAATAGCCAGAACACATGGGCTTCCTGCAAAGCCATTGAACAGATCAATACCGTTGCATGTGTCATCATAATCCTGAATTTTAGCAAAACATTTAAATGGCATGTACAATCTCTCGAGCACAGGCACACATCACATATTCAAAACCATATTATCATTATTATTCTAAAGGATAAATATATAGAACTTTGTAACAACCCCCTTAGATTGTTTTGTGGTGCAATCCGATATGATTTGATTTGCTTCCTAAACCAATAACAGTATTTTTTAAGTTACTGCTCTTTCGATTTTGATTTCTTAACTTTTTACGGCTATGAAGAAGAACTAAACCCATGCCAGCTGCTCTACAAAAAGCCAGGATAACTGTTGCTATGCTTTATGTAAGCAATACATTTATTCAAAATCAGGTGATATCTTTCTCTATTTTTTTTTGGAAACAAAACAACTAAACACAACTACAACAATTATTATCGCATACTTCTCTAGTTATAAAGAAATTCATCATCAATCACCATCCCCTCTACCATTACCAACCATGGCTTAGAATTACTAACTTTGACTCTTCCTCTGATGTTACATGAAGCAACATGTATAACTGAAAAAAGATAGCTTAGAAATGATCATATCTGGTAGAAAGATGCCACCTTTTCAAGCTAATATTTATAAAGGCAGGTTTAAGAGGAATTTCCAGCAAGAAAATGTGTTGAGAAAAAAATATCAGAAAGGGAACCTTAAATGGATCAACAATATAGTAACTAGGAAGGAAGATTGTTTGCCAAATAGAAGAATACATTAGGGACTACATAGCGGAAACCACTACCTACAGATTTGTTGGGTCAATGTCACTTTCTAACAGTTATTTACATCACCACAGGGTGTCGGTTGGCAATAATAATTTAGGAAGCTTGCATCAGACAGTTAAGGGGAAGCCATGCGACTTGCTAAGAGAAATTAACTAGAAGTACATAAGGGTGAAACAGAAATCACATGAAGCAAGCAGAAAAATATATTACCAAAACCAGCAAAAAATGGCCAGTTAGATTCAAAAAAGTCCAGCCTTTTGTCCAGACCCACTTCAGAGAAGTTCCATTTGTACCTAAGAAGTGCTAAAACCAAATTAGCCATTTCTAGTTAACAGCAAGTACAGCAAATTAAACAGTGGGTAGGCCTTCAGAACATACTCGAAACAGTAATAGGCATACATCCACGAAAGAAGTAGGAAATTTACTGCCTTCCCAATGTAGGGTATAAATCCTGTAGCATAAACCTGCACAATATTTTCAAAGCATAAGAAAATTTTCCTCCGAAGCATAATTTTTAAATCAATAGCATATCATATCTGCTAATTAAGGAAACAAATGCATCAAGAACAGTTAATACATATATGTCACCTCTATAAAGAAGAAGGTCAAAAGAAGCATTGAGTACACTTGTTCACTGATTCCTATCACAACCCTGCAATAAAATGATATAACTTGAACCTTATACATTGCACATGTGAAACATAGTTGCTTATATGAGAAGAAAAGCCTGCAATTGGCAGTACCCTCCTAGGCCAGTGGGCCTTTCTGGTTTTATATTTTGTGATGTTTCATTTTGTTTTGAGGGCTCCAGTACAGTGTGCCCAGATATTCCCATTGCAGCAAACCCGTACTTAGCAATGTCATTGTACCTGGATTAAGAAAAAATTAACTGCCTGTTACGAACAAAACAAGTAAGGATATATACATTTTACATACTAGTTTTTAACTGAATAATTTATATCTACTTCAATGCAAGAACTTACACTTAAAAACATGAATAACTACAAAAAAAAGCAGATAACTACATATCTTCATATGGTAACTATAACAAGGCAAAATTGAAGCGGAAAACAATACCAGATAGTACTTAGAATAAGGCTGAATGTGTACAGTGGGTAGAACCAAAATACCTGCAATCAATGATAAAATAAATAACCATATTAGATGAAAGCAATGTTTCTTTAATTACATAATGTTCATAAATTAACAAAAACAAGTTGTCTAATTAACAAGTTTATGAATAACTCATGTCCTCATTTTCATATATGATTATGGGAAAAATACAATTTTTTCTTTAGATTGAAGAATATTACCCATGCCATAATTACATAATAGCATCTGGTTAATTTCAAAATTACTACTTCATCAAGGAGTTAATGAAAACAACCATACCTCAGCAACCATCAACAGAAATTCAACTCTGTAAAAGGTTAACAACATATGCTGAGGGATTAAATTTAAAAAAAAAAGTAACAATAACAATGACAACAACATATGCTGTGCTTGTGACATTCTAAAATCTAAAGGTGACAAGATTCTAAATAGTGCATCTGCACCCCTGCTAATGCAGCTATGAAGGTCTCAAATGGCACTCAGATTCTCATGAATTGAATTAGAAAATAAGTCAGCTGTGCATGATGTATAAAATCAATAGAGCCAAAAGAATTAATTGTGAACATGAAGTCCCAACTTTGACTGGTTGAACCATGATATAGAGTATAGAGAACACAACAACGGGCAAGTAAATTTCTCTGAAGAGTGAGATAGAAGAATGTATAAGAACGTAATTAATTGACATCAGAAGAAATTTTAAAAGAAAAAGGCCTAGGCCGAATTTGTTCTTAAGTTTTGATGGTCCAATTGATGTAATGATCATAATCCACTGAAAGTTTCTCACTTCCAAGAATATAAATACAGTTTTTGATTTTGCATTACAAGCCTCCAATCAAATGCCCAGATTGTAAGGTGCTGAAGATGACAAAGGTAATCATCTAGTTCTGAAGCTCAATAACATTCACACATGACACAACAGATTCTTCTGTGGAACAAACATTGTAATTGTCTGCCCAACTAAAGCCTTTTTAAGGATAATAATAGTGTGTTTCTGACACAGAATTTGAAAGTACCTACATTTAGGGTGAGGGAAATTCTTAGCACTAGATCAGTGCATTACACTGTCTTATAAAGTGTATGAAAAACCAGGGAATTGGGGTCGGTGATAATATCTAAAATATTGGGTCGATAGTAATTGCAACAAAATGGTGGTGGATGTGGATGTAGAAGGATAGTAGCACTTTTGGCAGCGTGTGTTGCGTGGCGGTGGTAGTATTAGTGGCACTAACAAGAGATGAATCAGTGGTGGTGAGAACAAAAGGGTAGTAACAGTAGCAATGACACATTCATGGTGATGAAAATGGCTATATGATGGCAAGGTTGAGTAAAGCTAGTGGCGTTGGTGATGAAAATGGCTATGTGATGGCAAGGTTGAGTAAAGCTAGCGGTGTTAGTGACTGTTGGGATGGCATGAAGATGGCGATGGGTATACAAAACATCACGGTGGTAATGTTTATGATAGTGGTCAAGGATGATGATGTAGGTAGGTGATCATAACAAATACATATGTCAATAATTTTAAGAGCAAAAGTCCTAGAAGTGAGAATGGCACAATTCCTATTGGCAAAAACGTTGACAGTATTCTGGGCTCCAGCAATGATAATAATGTCCTTAAATGATGACAGAGCTATAGATAACAGCAAACCATTTTATAACTGAACAAAACATCTTGATGTTTGAAAAATGGTAAGGGCTAGAAAACTTTTTCTTTTCACATATAGGTAAGGCAACCTTGTTTTAGCTCACAACCTCTTAACATCTGATGCAAGTTTATCCAGTTTCTTACTACAAAATAAACTGCATTGAAAACAAGCATCCCAATATGGAAAAACTACATCAAATCATCAAATCGGTTCTTACAGATGTTACATAAGTGAGAATATGGAGAAATTAACCTGACATCGACAGCATACTTACATAAAGGAGTTGTATGAGACCAAGACGAAAGAATGAATAAAGTTGTAAAATACTCCTGCCTGAGCAAAGTTCTTGAGAACTAAACTGTGAACACTGATCAGGTAATATCCACAACAATGTAGGGAGGACAAATGACTTTAGAACGAATATACTGCAAGATTGAGACAGCCAAATCATTAGATTGTCAAAGGAACGTTTATAAAGCACTGCTCAACAACCAGCAGAAGCATTAGTACATCAACTATAAAGTAGTTAGAAAATACACACCCAAAGAATTGCAAAATAGAATTTACAGCACAATAAAAAACAAGATGCCGTATAAATTTGCATACATGTACCTTGAATAAGAACAAAGACAGAACCCCACAACCCCAACATTCTACAGTTAGTGAAAAACTCTAAGGACTCATCTGGTAAATCTAGTAGTCTAAAAAACACACCGCTTCTAAACGACTATTTCTACTAGCACCACCATGATCCTTAATTAAACATGAAAGAGCAACTTTCGAAGACCACGAACTATGGAGGAACCTTGAACTAACATGTCACGATGGCTTACTCTATTTTAGGGATTTTGGAAAATTATTTGGTTTATCTAGTTTGGATAACAATTTGAATTTGAATAGCCCAATTGCTCAAACTAAAAGCTCCAAAGAATCACACAATGTATCAATATATATATATATATATATATATATATATATACCCAAATGAAATATCTGACTAACACACAGTATAATATAATATAAACATGAATAGCTTAAACATTCCAGAGATTCAAATCAAAACAAGAGAGTGATTTTACCTTCCTAAGAAGATGAAGCCGTTCAAGAGAAAACACTGCCCAGTTCTAATCAAGAGCTTCTTCGACCTATAACAACAAATAAGGGAAGATAAATTCACACTGACGTTATAAAGCAGAAAACAAATAACAAATAATAATAATAATAATAATAATAATAATAATAAGAGAGAGAGAGTAGTTATATGTGCCTGAGACATAAAACAACGACTCTATGAAGACAACAAGCTTCTCTGAAACCCTCAAGCCATAAAAGCAACGCTTGCTTTGATTTTGCTCTCAAGACTTTTGTTAATGGCTCTGTTGAAGTATCCATTAAAAAAGTGAAGAGAGAAAGAATGAGAGGATTTGATTTGATTTTTTTTTTTTAATAGTCGGAGTATATCTCTTGGACAAACAAGAGACTTATTTGATTAGAATTTAGTGATGGCAATTTGGACCCACACCCGCGGGCACCCACCCGAACCCGCGGGTTTGGGCGGTGAATTTACTACTTGTAAATCCGTGAAACAGTTTAAAGAAAAATCCGACGGGGTTCGGGTGCGGGTGTGGGTTAGAAAAACAAACCCGCGGATGACCTCGTGTACCCGTATAAATAAAATTGATTTAATATTTATTAATTAAAATATTATAAATTTAAACTCCAATGGAAACATTTTAATTATATAAAGAGTAAAATATAAAAACTTCACTCACTCTAAATTTAAGAATTACAATTATCAACTTTCATTTATATATAACTAATGGTAGAACCTTGCATTATTGTTTTTTCAATGTAGGAGTTTTGAAAGTCTCATATTGTTTTTCTCCGACATTGAAAAATCAAGAGTGCAAGATTCTACCATTAGCTATATATATAAAATGTGCCTTGCCTCTTGTCTCAACTAAGAAACAAACGTGAAATGAGTTGAATTTTTTACTTTATTAAGTGTTTTTAATTTTTAAAATCATAATATTTCATATATTTAAATAATATAAAAATATTATTAAATTTTTTTTTACGGGTATGGGCGACCCCAGAACCCGCGGGTGAAACCCGCCCGCGAACCGGCGAAAATAAACGGGTTCGCGGGCGGGTGTGGGTGACAGAAAGTTTCACGGATGCGGGTTTGGATATTACAAAACCCGCCTGAACCCGACCCGTTGCCATCCCTAGATTAGATTGAATTGAACTCTTGAAGTTTGAGTTTTACTTCACTTTTGTACTGTTTGTACCCACCTGGATATTCATGTTTTCGTATTCTTTTTACCAAAAAGAATAATTTTTTACAAAAAAAATATTACTAAAACCCGACACCGCTCCAGGGTCTATCAAATAAATGAAGAGGGTGAAATTCATTTTAGTCCCTATAGTTTGACCTAATATATAAACCTGTCCCTCGATTTTCAGTATTATGTTGACAGGTCCCTCTAGTTTCTAAGAATCTGTACTTTGATCCTTGCCGTCCAATTCTTTTAGGGTTTCGTCAGATCATTAAGGGTATAATGATAAAAGCAGGTTAAAATTAATAATTTCATTTAAAAATAATTAAAAAATTGATTTAAAAAAACTAATATTTTAAAAAATCAAATTAAAAAATAAAAAGTAAAACTAAACCATAACCCTAATCCTCAAATCATCATTATCGACCAACACCAACATCATCTATTCATCTTCATCATTGCCCACAACCACACCACAACAACAGATCTTCTTCTTCTCTACCAACTTCATCATCTTCTTCTTTTCCATCACCATCCCAATAAACAATAACAATAGATCTCTCTCTCTCTCTCTCTCTCTCTCTCTCTCTCATTCATCACCATCATAATCAACATCATCAACACCTATCATCTCTCTCGTACACAAACAAAAAACCCAGAACCATCATCTCTTCACACCTCTTATCTCTCTCGTTTCTCTCTCGCTTTCTTTGTCGGTGATCTCATCAGCGAAGGTCTCACAGACTCTTCAAATCGATTCTTCCCTTTCTCAACCTAAAAATCTTCTCTATCTCACTCAACTGGTTAAAGGCTTAATTTGATTTGCTGTATGTATGAGCATTAATGGTTTGATTTTTGGTGGGGTGGTTGATGTTGATGGGTTTGAATTGGGTTTTGGGTTTGCTATGTGGGTTCTGATTTGATACATTTGGGGATTAAGGGTTATAATTTTCTGGTTTCAAGGTGGTGGGTTGATCAACACTGGTGAGGGTGGTGTGTTTGTGGCTAGGGTTTGGTGATTGATGTTGAATATGGTAGGTGTTGAACACATTCAACACCAGATGAAGGTGATGAACAGATCAATAATTTTGGGTTTCGGTCTGGATTTGATTAGGTTCATAGATCAATAATTGTTTTTTAAAATTTTATGTTGGGTGCTTAAATTTGTCAGTGTCAGTGATGGATTGAATTTGGGTTATATGGGTTGGGGGTTTGATAGAATGAATAATGAAAGATCTGGGTAGGGAAGTGGGAGATCGATGATGGTGATTGGGACTGGGTTTGTGTTTGGAATTGGGTTTGGGTGGTTGGATTTGAGGGTTAGGGTTTGGTGATTGGAGATAGATGATGATGGTCGATGATGATAGTGATGGTCTTATTTTTTTAATTTGGCAATTTTTTTATATTTTTGTTTGTTTTATTTTTTAATCAGGGCCAGCATGGTCATTTGACCCTCTGACCCTCTCAGTTAACGTTTTTTTAACAGAAAAATTGAATAGAAGGACTAAACGAGATAATACTGAAAAATTGGGAGACTAGTTTGTGTATTAGGTCAAACTAGAGGGACTAAAATGAAATTCACCCAATGAATAATAATGGGATCAAACACTAGTAGTTAGATTAATTAAGGTTTTGTTGAATCGGCTCAAACTTGTTAGAATTTTCAGGATTTGATTCGGGGTTCTTAGTTCTGTGCTTAATTCTTGTGTTTCTTTGGGTGGGTCAGCTTTTGGAAACACTATGTCGAGTGAGAGAACAGATTCGGATCTTGAGCATGAACCAATTTTCTCTTGGACCTCCAGCGATTCGAAAGATGAGGTCATGGAGGGTGCTGGGTCCGACTCAAGAGATGTCAAGCGACGAGTTATTGTAGTTAACCCGTTAGAAGATGTACCCAGATAAATTAGGTTTAGTAGAGACTGGAGTCATACAGGCTGTCGTACGCTCCAAAGGTTTCCCAGAGCATGTACAGATCGAGGGTCCATCCTTTTCGGGTAGATGTAGGGAAAAATTGCTTAAAACCGCAGCGGAAGGCTGAAAAAATAATTTTTGTATAATTTTAAAATTTTTCTAAAGATTTGAACCTTAACCCTTTAATTAATTAAACTCAAATATACGGTTAGAGTTAAATACCTCTTGTCGCGTGATCCGATTGACTTACGTCGATGGTAATCCGTAAGATCTTCAATCCTAGCACGTACGTGAATCACCTAGGAGCGTGGTCTCCCTTTTTCTTTGAATTGCTTTCCTTAGAATGGATGTATGGAATTTCTGATCTTGATCTTCAATAGTAAAACACCAAGAGTCTAAAAAAAATAGTTCCGGTCACTTTTGAATTCACAATCAATATGATTGAAACTCGCGTAACCCTAAATCGAAAGTGTGCACAAAACCTTTTGATGTTAAAGGCTTGTAAATGCACTATCGAATGAGAACTTATTTTCTTTTTCTCTCTTGGCCGAAAATCTATGTGTATAGAGTAGGATTTTTATTTTCAAAACAAACAAAAATCTCTCTCTATTTTTCTTCTATGGTGGCCGAAAATTCATAACCTTATATTTATAGGTTGGCCGAATTTTCTCCTTCACCAAGTAGGGTTGTCCGAATTCATTGAATAGGAAATCTAGGGTTGGTTAATTTCCTTACTTGAAAAGGAATTGTCCTTTTCCCTAATTCCTATCAATTCAAGAATCCTAACTATTGTAGGACTAGTGGTGGCCGAATTCTTTGTATAATAAGGAGTGTATGTGGACTTAATCCTTACCACATTAAGACTCCTATCACTTAAAAGAATTCCAATCCTAATCCAACACATAGTATTTAATTTACTGATAAGGAAAAGATTTTAATTTAAACTATTAATTAATTCCCATTTAATCAAAACAATAAAATAAAATAATATCTTGGGCTATTTTATTTAGCCTTGCCGCCCACACCAAGTATATATGGGCCAAATATTATTTTTCTTATTTTATTTAATCCATTAGACTTTAAATAAAAGCCTACATTTGAACCAGACTTATTCTTACTAAAAGAAACAAGCCCGCCAAGATAATATAATAGTGCAGCCCATTAAATAAATAATAGACATATTATATTCTTAATATATTAAATACAATTCTAGATGGACCCATAAATTGGTCCGGTAGAATATATCAAGTTATCCATGCAAGTACGTGTGGATTGTGGATCTTGGCGGGCTATCTAAATTTAAGCTTCAATAGACATAACCTAATCACAATCAACAAATGATTCACTTAGGTCCGATCTATTAATTTTAACTCATTCCACTAAAGAGCTAAAATTGAACTCTTAAATAAAGATAGAATAAGGAGATGTTTCTCATTCATACCCTAGACAATCTTATAGGAGATGGTGTATCCTCGTGAATAATATCAGTAATCGCCAAGAGCTCATAGACCGCCTATAGCTCTCCAAGTTACCATATTTCCTCATATGACCACATTTTGAACTTGGATATTTTGACTTGTCCAGAAGCCATGTCTTCAATAATCATTATTGAAAACTCAACGTTGAGATTTAGTATCCAATACCTCAAAACATCCATATGATGACATTATACTCTCATTTAATAAATGAAGCCATGATGTCTATATCTATAAATGAAGTCCTCTATCGATTAACAAATGAATACCACCAAACTATCGAGGATAGACTATGCTATATAATCGTACTCATTGATAGCTCAAATGATAACACTTGCAACCATAAGTCCATCATTTATCTCAGGATTTAGATAGACTCTCCGATTGTCCTGATAATGAAAAGACTTATATCTAGTGACGGTTCTAGATAAAGTATTTCATTGTGATCCAGTTCAATGCACCCAGTGCACTAGATTCTTTTACTCGAAAACCTTTCGATGATTTTAGACTCATCATAACTCATTTGATCCCACTCAAATGCTAGTAAAAGAATTCTACAACTTTATCAAGATAGAGGTGCCCAACCTTTAACTTAAGTTGTGAACGTTATTCAAGACTAACTAAAGAATTGTGTCTACCTCATACATATCCGGATGTACAAACAATTCTTCATATCTCATAGTCTTTTGACCTTATGATTATTTACCTTGACAATTATAATTATAAATGCTATAAGATTTTGCAGAATCAAAAATCACTTTATTTATATGAAAAGATTGTCAATTACAATATTACACTCTTGATATTGAGCATAATCCTAACAGTAGACCGTTAGGCATTCTAGGCAGGGAGAATCTAGAGAGTATACTTACTGATGACGACATGTGTTATTGGTAAAATCTGGTTAAGTGACAGATCAACATGATCGTCGAGATTATAGTAGTCAGAGATGCCATGTCATCAAAAGTCAACTTGACTAAACAAACCTGAGTTGACCTAAGATGACTTCACAAGACCTGGTCAGGATGCACAGATGGTCGGGTAGAAATAACTCAATTGAGATGGTTAGATCGATCGGGTGAAAGTGATCTGGTTGGAATCACTAAACTGGTTTGGTTAAGGCGTCTGATCAAGGTCAAGTAACCGGTCGGGGAAAGTGAAGTCTGGTAGGCGGTCGGTTGAGCGACACGTGGACAATGTTGAATTCAATACAACCATGACTCAAATACGCAGAGAAAGAATCCTACTCAAGTAAGGTGTCTCGAAGCATACTTTGATAAGGAAATAAACTTTCTTAGAGATATCAGAATCCAGATTAGGCAAGAAATCTAATGCATTCAAAATACAAGAGATACAAGATAGGAAAGAAGATAATCACGACTCCGACAAGTTAGAGTTTCATTAAATGTCATTAACTTTCCTTACTTGTGTATCAAGAGTTAGTGTTCTATGCATGTATAAATAGACTCTAAAATATCATTGTAACAGTTATAAGATATCAGTTCGCAAGAGAGGGAGAATTAGAGCGTGTAATTATCTCATACATAGTGGATTATTTTTCTCGCCGTCATCAGGCAACCGTGGATGTTTCCACAATCTGGGGTTTTAACTCATAAAATTGTGTGTTTGCATGTTCTTTCTTTCTATTCTTTCCATAACATTGTTAGCAATATGCAAGTGTATGTTGGACGCGTGATCAACTTTACGTAGACCCAAAAATCACCGTTAAGAATTGGCGCTAGAAGGGAGTGGGTGACACTAACTTTTGCTAAATTGCTAGATCAAACCATAAAAGAACTTGTGAAATAGTGACTAAGGTGAATAGTAAAGACGGAAGTCAATCCCCACATGATACTGGTACCCCGCATGGTGTCAACAACTCTGGTCCCATAAACGTTAGTGTTGCTGGAGGAGATCTACCATCTGCGACCCCAACCTCAACCGATCAAGTCGTAATAATTTCCATAGACATTCCCCTAGAAATTTTCCCAGACGTATTCTGGCAGGTCCAAGAGTCCCTGCGTAAAGTCATTGAAAACGCAGCTAGACAGGGAATCAACTTAACAGCGACTGCCAATTTGACCTCACTGTATCAGCTGTCTACATCTGTGGCTTGCCTAGGACCTCAATGTGCACTCTGAGATAGTAGGCTTGACCCTAGGTGTGCCCTGTAAAACTGGTAAAGATAAGGCGGATCATCGTGAAAGAAGGGATCATTCCAGAGAAGAGGTGATCGCCAAGAAGACCAAGACCATATGGGCCACAAGAGATAAGGTAGTAGAGATGCAAATTGGTATAGGGAGCCTAGCCTTTAAGGAGATGCAGGAATATACAGCAGGGATAGACCAGAGTACACTCGGGAAGATAGATATGATGGTCACAGAAGGCGGTCTCTATCAGCCTCGACGGATCCACCCAGAAGACGTCGGGAAACCAACCCTACAGTCAAATACAACCTTCGCGACACCCAATTTACGGGACGAGTACCAAGGGACCCCTATGGGCTCACCATCAGACAAAAGTTCGATGAACACGGGGAGCCGGAGGGTGAGTGAGAGGTCTTGTTAAGGAGGATAGATGCGTTAGAGCAAAGGCAGAGCCGTGGGAATTTATTGATTGACAACTCAAGAAGTCCATTCTCTAATCCAATCCGACAAGCTTGGTTCTCGGAAAAGTTCAAAATGCCACATATGGAGCAGTTTAAGGCCATCAATGACCCACATGAGCACGTCATAAGGTACCAAAGTGCGATGATGCAGTATGACTATGATGACGCACTTATGTGCAGAATGTTCCTACATACGTTAAGGGATCAAAGGTATAGATGGTCTGGCGGCCTTACCAATAGGCTCGATCAGGAACTTCGAAGAACTGATAAAGGCCTTTATCAGGCAGTTTATGGGAAACATCCAGAGGAGAAAGTCGATATCACTCATTTCAACTTTGAAGTAGAGGAAGGATGAGAAATTAAAGGACTGCCTAACCAGATTCTCCCAGGAAGTGTCGGAGGTGGAGGATCCCAATGATGACACTGTTGTTTCAGCCTTTGTTAATAGTTTACAGCATAGCCAATTGTCACTCACCTCAAGCATGAAGGGTCGACCATTAACGCACACTTGGTGGACGATATAAGAGGATATGAGATGGCAGAAGTGTAGGGAAAAATTAACTAAAACCGCAGCGGAAGGCGAAAAGTAGATTTTCGTATAGTTTAAAATTTTTCTAAAGATTTGAACCTTAACCCTTTAATTAATTAAATACAAATATACGGTTAGAGTTAAATACCTCTTGTCGCGTGATCCGATTGACTTACGTCGATGGTAATCCGCAAGATCTTCAATCCTAGCATGTATGTGAATCACCTAGGAGTAGGGTTGCACATTTTACCCCGGAGCCCCAATTCACCACGACCCCATCCCCATTTGGGGGAAAGTTTTTGGGGGAAAATGGGGAAACAGGTGGGGATGGGGATAATTTTCATCCCTAAATTGAAATGGGGATGGGGATGAGGAGACCCTCCCCCAACCCCATTTCCCCATTTCCCCCACAAATTACCCCCAAATGGGGATGGGGATGGGGTGTCCCCATTTCCCCAAAAATATTATAAATATAATTATATATATATTTAATTTTTTTATTATTTCAAAACCTAATTATACAAACTTCATTTACTCTTTCAAAATCTAAATTCTTATTGAAATACTTTATTTTGTAATGAATTTTCTTTCTATTTGTAATGCACTGATGGATTTTTGATATTATATTTGTAATGTAATTTTTTTTATTTGTAATTATTAGTAAAATGGGGAAATGAGAAAACGGGAAAAAATGGGGGAAACGGGACAAATGGGGAACTGGGGTTGGGGATGGGGGTACCTCCCCCCAAAATCCCCCAACCCCATTTTCCTCTAAATGGGGAAATGGGGGGGGGGGGGGGGTGGATGGGGGAGGGTCTAGGAAGTGGGGATGGGGATGAGGGGACCTATATCCACCCCCATTCCCCAAATTTGCATCCCTACCTAGGAGAGTGGTCTCCCTTTTTTCTTTGAATTGCTTACCTAAGAATGGATGTATGGAACTTCTGATCCTGATCTTCAATCCCAAAGCACCAAGAGCCTAGAAAAATAGTTCCGGTCACTTTTGAATTCACAATCGATATGATTGGAACTCGCGTAACCCTAAATCGAAAGTGTGCACAAAACCTTTTGATGTTAAAGGCTTGCAAGTGCACTATCGAATGAGAACTTATTTTTCTTTTTCTCTCTTGGCCGAAATTCTATGTGTATTGAGTAAGATTTTTATTTTTCAAAGCAAACAAAAATCTCTATCACTCAAGCTTCAAGGTGGCCGAAATTTATCACCTTATATTTATAAGGTGACCGAAATTTCTCCTTCTCAAAATAGGGTTGGCCGAATTCTTTGTGTAGGAAATCTAGGGTTGACCAATTTCCTTACTTGAAAAGGAATTGTGCTTTTCCTTAATTCCTATCAATTTAAGAATCCTAACCCTATAGGACTAGGGTGGACGAATTCTTTGTGTGGTATGGAGTGTATGTGGACTTAATCCTTACCACATTAAAACTCCTATCACTTAAAAGAATTCTAACCCTAATCCAACACATAGTATTTTATTTACTGACCAATAAAAGATTTTGATTTAAACTATTAATTAATTAAATAATTAATTAATTTCCATTTATCAAAACAATAAAATAAAATAATATCTTGGGCTATTTTATTAGCCTTGCCGCCCACACCATATATATATGGGCCTTATATTATTTTTCTTATTTTATTTAATCCATTAGACTTTAAATAAAAGCCCACATGTGAACCGGACTTATTCTTACTAAAAGAAACAAGCCCATATGTCTCCTTTTAATATATTAATATAATAGAGCAGCCCATTAAATAAATAATAGACATATTATATTCTTAATATATTAAATACAATTCTAGATGGACTCAGAAATTGGTCCGGTAGAATATATCAAGTTATCCATGCAAGTACGTGTGGATTGTGGATCTTGGCGGGCTATCTAAATTTAAGCTTCAATAGACATAACCTAATCACAATCAACAAATGATTCACTTAGGTCCGATCTATTAATTTTAACTCATTCCACTAAAGAGCTAAAATTGAACTCTTAAATAAAGATAGAAGAAGGAGATGTTTCTCATTCATACCCTAGACAATCTTATAGGAGATGGTGTATCCTCGTGAATAATATCAGTAATCGCCAAGAGCTCATAGACCGCCTATAGCTCTCCAAGTTACCATATTTCCTCATATGACCACATTTTGAACTTGGATATTTTGACTTGTCCAGAAGCCATGTCTTCAATAATCATTATTGAAAACTCAACGTTGAGATTTAATATCCAATACCTCAAAACATCCATATGATGATATTATACTCTCATTTAATAAATGGAGCCACGATGTCCATATCTATAAATGAAGTCCTCTATCGATTAACAAATGAATACCACCAAACTATCGAGGATAGACTATGCTATATAATCGTACTCATTGATAGCTCAAATGATAACACTTGCAACCATAAGTCCATCATTTATCTCAGGATTAAGATCGACTCTCCGATTGTCCTGATAATGAAAAGACTTATATCTAGTGACGGTTCTAGATAAAGTATTTCATTGTGATCCAGTTCAATGCACCCAGTGCACTAGATTCTTTTACTCGAAAACCTTTCGATGATTTTAGACTCATCATAACTCATTTGATCCCACTCAAATGCTAGTAAAAGAATTCTACAACTTTATCAAGATAGAGGTGCCCAACCTTTAACTTAAGTTGTGAACGTTATTCAAGACTAACTAAAGAATTATGTCTACCTCACACATATCCGGATGTATGAACAATTCTTCATATCTCATAGTCTTTTGACCTTATGATTATTTACCTTGACAATTATAATAATAAATGCTATAAGTATTTGTAAGAATCAGAAAACACTTTATTAATATGAAAAGATTGTCAATTACAATATTACACTCTTGCTATTGAGCATAAACCTAACAATCTCCCACTTGCGCTATAGCAAGTGTGTCATATCTCTTATTCCCATATTCTCTAGGTGCCCATCAAAACTCTTCTGAGGTAGAGCCTTTGTGAAAGGATCCGCTATATTTTCTGCTGACGCGATTTTGGTGATTGTCACGTCTCCCCTATGAACAATTTCCCTTAAAAGGTGATATTTCCTTTCTATGTGTTTACTTCTCTTATGACTTCTTGGTTCTCTCGAATTAGCCACTGCTCTACTGTTGTCACAGTGTATATTGATCTGCTTATTCGCATTAGGAACCACTTCCAAGTCAATCAAGAATTGAGGGAGCCAAACAACCTCTTTTACAGCTTCGCATGCAGCAACATACTCAGCTTCCATGGTGGAATCATCAATACAAGATTGCTTGATACTCCTTCATATGACTGCTCCTCCTCCAATGGTAAACACTGATCCTGATGTGAATTTTCTGAAGTCAGCAATCCGACTGGAAATCAGAATCTGTATACCCAACGGGAATTAAATCCCCTCCAGAGTATACAAGTATATAATCTCTAGTTCTTTTAAGATACTTGAAAATATACTTGACTGCCGTCCAATGATCAGGACCAGGTTTCGATTGAAACCTGCTAACTATGCCAACAGCAAAACAAATATCTGGTCTAGTACAGAGCATTGCATACATGAGACTTCCAACTGCCGAGGCATATGGAACTCTACTCATGAATTGCTCTTCATGCTCATTCTTAGGAACCTGTTCCTTAGAAAGTTTGATTCCATGTCTAAAAGGTAACATACCTTTCTTGGAATCATGCATGGAAAATCTAGACAAGATTTTATCAATGTATGAAGCTTGGGATAATGCAATCGTTCTATTCTTTCTATCCCTTATTACTTGGATACCAAGAATATAACTTGCTTCTCCTAAGTCCTTCATATCAAATTGTTTTGCTAACCATTCTTTTACTGATGTCAATACACCTACATCGTTTCCAATGAGTAGTATATAATCAACATAAAGAATGAGGAAAACCAACTTGTCGCCTTTGATCCTTTTGTATACACAAGGTTCGTCAGGGTTTTGAATAAATCCAAAACCTTTCACAGCTTGATCGAACCTTATGTTCCAGGATGTGGATGCTTGCTTCAGTCCATATATGGATTTTTGCAATTTGCATACTCTTTCCTCTTGTCCCTTTTCAATGAATCCTTCTGGTTGCATCATGTAGATGCTCTCGTCAAGACTTACATTAAGGAAAGCTGTCTTGACGTCCATTTGCCAAATCTCTAGGTCTAGAGATGCTGCAATGGATAAGAGTATCCTAATGGATTTAAGCATGTCCATATGAGAGAAGGTTTCCTCGTAATCGATACCTTCTTTCTGTGTATAACCTTTAGCTACCAGTCTAGCTTTAAAGGTTTCCACCTTACCATCCATACCTATTTTCCTCTTGTATACCCATTTACACCCAATGGGTTTTCTCCCTTTAGGCAAGTCTACAAGAGACCAGACTTTGTTATTGAACATCGATTCAATCTCAGATTGCATTGCCTTTTGCCAATGACGACAATCAACATCCTCCATTGCTTCCTTGTACGTGTAGGGATCATCAGTCGTCCGGGAGATTCTCCACAGATTCTCCTAGACCGATGTATCTTTCGGGTTGTGTTATAACCCTCCCACTACGACGAGGAATGGTAGGTTGTTGATTTTGTGTTGGAGTGAAACTTACAATTGGGCTAGGTTGTGAAACCTCTTGTGGAATTGTATCTCCTGACATTTCATTCAGGACAATTCTACTTTTGGGCATAAAATTATTCATATAGTCCTTTTCTAGAAATGAAGCATTTGTTGAAACAAATACTTTTAGATCATTAGGACTATAGAAATAATATCCTTTAGTTCCTTTGTGATACCCCACAAATATACATGTTTCTGAACGGGACTTCATCTTTTCTGTCTTTCCTTTCAACACATGTGCAGGACAACCAAATATCCTCATGTGTTGTAAACTAGGTTTTCGCTCAGTCCACAATTCATGTGGGGTTTTATGGACAGATTTAGATGGTACATCGTTTAGAATGTATATTGCTGTTTGTAGAGCATATCCCCAAAAAGAAATAGGAAGTGTTGAATAACTCAACATTGACCTAACCATCTCTAAAAGAGTTCTATTTCTCCTTTTTGCTACCCCATTTTGTTGAGGTGTACCTGGTGCAGAAAACTGAGAAACTATCCCATTATCAATAAGATATTGTTGAAACTCTCCAGATAGATATTCTCCACCACGATCAGATCTCAAGATTTTTATATGTTTCTTAAGCTGATTTTCTGCTTCAGCTTTGAATGCTTTGAACATGTCAAAAGCATCCGACTTATGTCTCATGAGATACACATAACCAAATCTTGAGTAATCATCTGTGAAGGTGATGAAGTACTCATATCCACCTTTAGCTTGAATGCTCATAAGACAATATACATCAGTGTGTATTAGTCCTAAACATTCAGTGGCTCTTGCACCTTTGGTATTGAACGGCCTTTTGGTCATTTTACCTTCCAAACAAGATTCACAAGTTAGTAGATCATCAACCTTTAAGTCACTTAAATGTCCTTCACATACCAATCTTTTAATCCTATTAAGGTTAATGTGACCTAGGCGTAAACGCCAAAGGTAGGTTTCATCTTTTGATAATTTTACTCTTTTATGATTAGGTTCCGTTATTTCTGTGTCTAACGAGTGAGAGATATTTCTATGCAAAAAGAATAGACCGTTTTCCAATGTACCTTTGCAAACAATTTTGTCATTCTTACTAATAATAAAAGCTTTATTAAAAGTAACCGAATATCCAAATTTATTTAAACAAGAAACTGAAATTAAATTCCTTTTGAATTGAGGTACATAATAAACGTCTATTAAATCTAAATGCCTACTAGAATCTAAAATAACTCTAATATCTCCCACTGCACTTGCAGACACTAACGTTCCGTTGCCCAAGCGCAATTTGACTTCATCTTCATTCAGCCTTCTCCTTTCTTGGAACCCCTACAAGGAATAACAAACATGATTAGTGGCTCCAGAGTCTATGATCCAAGAATCAGTAGAATCTGCCAGAAAACATGTTTCAAGATAATTAATATTACCTTCTTCCTTCTTATTCTGGGACTTTGGGCAATCTCTTTTCCAATGTCCCTTTTCACCACAAAGGAAGCATTTCCCTTTGATGTTGGTTACTTTCTTGGTTTCCTTCTTGGTAGCCCAAGTTGCTTTTTCTTCTGTTGTTTCTTGACCTTCTTACGGGTCTTAACACTAGCAACTTTACCAACCAAATGAATCTCTTGACCTTTGTTTTTCACAAGGATCTTTTCAGCGCTTTGAACATCTTGCATCAGGCCCTGCAATGTGTATTCCTTTTTGTTTAAGGTGTAGTCCAACTTGAACTGATCAAAGGAATCTAACAGTGAGTTAACTACCATATCGATTTTGGTATCACCATCAATTTCAGCACCATTTAGTTCAGCAATATTGAGATGTGCTATGACTTTCATCATGTGATTTTTCACAGATTGTCCAGGTTTCATCCTAAGATTCATAAAAGCAGTCACTGCCTCTCTCTTAGTCGTCCTAGACCTCATAGCAAACATTTCCTCTAGAGACATCATTATATCAGCAGCGGACTCCATTCCTTCATGTTGCTGTTGCAACACATTAGAGATATTGGCCATAATATAACATTTTGCCATATCATCAGAAGTCTTCCACTGCTCATACTTATCTCTTTGCATCACACTAGATTCATTATTAGGAAGGGGTGGTTTAGGAGTAGTCAGAACAAATTTATGTTTTTCACTTTGCAGCAACAACCTAATTTTCCTTTTCCATGTGACATAATTATCTCAAGTTAAGATGTTATCTTTCAGGATGTTCATAAGTGATGGGGTCATGATTTCTGATTAAAACAAAAACATATATAAGTAAATAATCATGATAAAGCCCTTTTAAATATTTATCTTGAATTAAATAAATAATTCAATCGTAAAAATTCAACGGTGATCCAACACCCATAAATCTTACGCCTCCTTTGGGAGTTTGTACTATTTACTAGTTGGACTAGGTCCCACCTAATTGTTAACATAACAACCAGCGTTTTCAATTTTAGCCTTGCAATTTTATTAACAAGAACTCTTGGGAGGATATTAATAAAATTACATTGAGTGTGTTACCAAGATATCGACCCTCAATTTTCTCTCAAGAGAATCCCTCCTTGGGGAGTAGATTTCGTTTAAGTCAATTGTCTAGTCTATCCTTGTAAGGAAGTATTTTGTTAAATTCTATTTATGGACGCCCATTGGGGGGATTACCAAAAATAATAAAACTCAACTAACCTTGGAGGCCATAGGCGTTCTAACACACCTTCTCCCACTCAATTATTTAAGGCGTGTGATTAAATTCCAAAGAATGATTTTACCAAGTTATCTAGATACCAATTAGATACCTAAATCATTCAATGCATGTTCATACCAAAAGAGATATATGAGTGGCACTTCTATTCTATATGACATGTTATCATACAATAACAAATATTGTAATATTTATACATAAAAAATAAATAGCCACAATTTTGGTCCATCCTAGAAAAGCATGTAAATTACAATTGTACGGAATACAAAAACTCCTTTCTTGGCGGACAAGACTTCAAGCGACCATCTCGCGCACGAAACTCGTGCGCCCAAAGATCACCGCAGCAGCCCATGCGCATGCCTAGCCCATGCAAGGGCATGAGCTGCCGCACGGCCAGCCTATGCATGGGTCGCGCGCTGCTACACCGCAACAAGCGCAGCTGCACGCTTGGCTGCGTGCGCGCTTGATGTCTCGGTGCGCGCGGGTGCCAAGACAGGTTCCGGATGCTCCAATTTCTTCAAATCTTCGAGTCTTCAAATCTTCGAGTCTTCGAATCTTGAATATATTATAGCTTATTTTATACAATAAAATACTGCAGTAATTTTTTTTTATTAACCACTGCAGTAATTTTTTACAAATAAAAAACTGCACTAAAAAAAACTGCAGTATTTTTAATACATTAAAAAACACTGCACTATTTTATATAACAAAAAAAAAAACTAAGCAACTATCAAGAAGGAACTTGTGACGATAATATGCCACCCTTCTTGTTACAATTCCGAAACAAAAATTACATGGAAAATCTAGGACCAAAATTGAGCAATAACAATTCACTTTATAACAACATATATAAATCCATACATTCGACATGTAATTATATATGCGAATACCTAGAGTGCCATCTCTTTCTAAAACATTCATAATCACAATAAAAAGAAATAGATTCACGTATATATACGTTAATTAATTAAAGGGTACAACCAAGGCTCTGATACCAATTGTAGGGAAAAATTAACTAAAACCGCAGCGGAAGGCGAAAAGTAGATTTTCGTATAGTTTAAAATTTTTCTAAAGATTTGAACCTTAACCCTTTAATTAATTAAACACAAATATACGGTTAGAGTTAAATACCTCTTGTCGCGTGATCCGATTGACCTACGTCGATGGTAATCCGCAAGATCTTCAATCCTAGCACGTACGTGAATCACCTAGGAGTGTGGTCTCCCTTTTTTCTTTGAATTGCTTACCTGAGAATGGATGTATGGAACTTCTGATCCTGATCTTCAATCCCAAAACACCAAGAGCCTAGAAAAATAGTTCCGGTCACTTTTGAATTCACAATCAATATGATTGGAACTCGCGTAACCCTAAATCGAAAGTGTGCACAAAACCTTTTGATGTTAAAGGCTTGCAAGTGCACTATCGAATGAGAACTTATTTTTCTTTTTCTCTCTTGGCCGAAATTCTATGTGTATTGAGTAAGATTTTTATTTTTCAAAGCAAACAAAAATCTCTATCACTCAAGCTTCAAGGTGGCCGAAATTTATCACCTTATATTTATAAGGTGACCGAAATTTCTCCTTCTCAAAATAGGGTTGGCCGAATTCTTTGTGTAGGAAATCTAGGGTTGACCAATTTCCTTACTTGAAAAGGAATTGTGCTTTTCCTTAATTCCTATCAATGTAAGAATCCTAACCCTTATAGGACTAGGGTGGTCGAATTCTTTGTGTGGTATGGAGTGTATGTGGACTTAATCCTTACCACATTAAAACTCCTATCACTTAAAAGAATTCTAACCCTAATCCAACACATAGTATTTTATTTACTGACCAAGAAAAGATTTTGATTTAAACTATTAATTAATTAAATAATTAATTAATTTCCATTTATCAAAACAATAAAATAAAATAATATCTTGGGCTATTTTATTAGCCTTGCCGCCCACACCATATATATATGGGCCTAATATTATTGTTCTTATTTTATTTAATCCATTAGACTTTAAATAAAAGCCCACATGTGAACCGGACTTATTCTTACTAAAAGAAACAAGCCCATATGTCTCCTTTTAATATATTAATATAATAGAGCAGCCCATTAAATAAATAATAGACATATTATATTCTTAATATATTAAATACAATTCTAGATGGACCCATAAATTGGTCCGGTAGAATATATCAAGTTATCCATGCAAGTACGTGTGGATTGTGGATCTTGGCGGGCTATCTAAATTTAAGCTTCAATAGACATAACCTTATCACAATCAACAAATGATTCACTTAGGTCCGATCTATTAATTTTAACTCATTCCACTAAAGAGCTAAAATTGAACTCTTAAATAAGGATAGAATAAGGAGATGTTTCTCATTCATACCATAGACAATCTTATAGGAGATGGTGTATCCTCGTGAATAATATCAGTAATCGCCAAGAGCTCATAGACCTGCCTATAGCTCTCCAAGTTACCATATTTCCTCATATGACCACATTTTGAACTTGGATATTTTGACTTGTCCAGAAGCCATGTCTTCAATAATCATTATTGAAAACTCAACGTTGGGATTTAATATCCAATACCTCAAAACATCCATATGATGATATTATACTCTCATTTAATAAATGGAGCCACGATGTCCATATCTATAAATGAAGTCCTCTATCGATTAACAAATGAATACCACCAAACTACCGAGGATAGACTATGCTATATAATCGTACTCATTGATAGCTCAAATGATAACACTTGCAACCATAAGTCCATCATTTATCTCAGGATTTAGATAGACTGTCCGATTGTCCTGATAATGAAAAGGCTTATATCTAGTGACGGTTCTAGATAAAGTATTTCATTGTGATCCAGTTCAATGCACCCAGTGCACTAGATTCTTTTACTCAAAAACCTTTTGATGATTTTAGACTCATCATAACTCATTTGATCCCACTCAAATGCTAGTAAAAGAATTCTACAACTTTATCAAGATAGAGGTGCCCAACCTTTAACTTAAGTTGTGAACGTTATTCAAGACTAACTAAAAAATTGTGTCTACCTCACACATATCCGGATGTATGAACAATTCTTCATATCTCATAGTCTTTTGACCTTATGATTATTTACCTTGACAATTATAATAATAAATGCTATAAGTATTTGTAAGATTCAGAAAACACTTTATTAATATGAAAAGATTGTCAATTACAATATTACACTCTTGCTATTGAGCATAATCCTAATAAGAAAAGGAGCAGATAGCCCATGGTGAGGAGTTTATACATGGTGGCCGACCAGAAGAAGGCCAAAAGCCTAAAGATAGTGGTTCAAAAGGAAACCAGAAGTGGGACAAGAAGAACAACAATCTAGGCAAGGGCAAAAAAGGTCGCAAGAATGATGACTAAAATGGCAATAAAAGCTTCAAGGGAAATACACCAATTATACTCTTATGGCCAAGAAACAAAAGGAAGTTTTGAACGTGATAGAGGACAAGAACCTATACAAAAAACCCCCAAAATAATCAACTTTTGCCATGAGAGATATTTCCAAGTACTGCCTTTTCCACTGAGAGAATGGGCATGAGACTTCAAAATGTTACCAATTGAGGGATTACATCAAAAAACTGATCAGAGACGGACATTTGAAAGATGAAGCTTTAAAAGGTATCGACGGCCGACAACGTGTCCCATAGAAGAACGACCAAGATAAAAGAGATAGTCCCAAAAGAGGTTTTGATGGGGGGCGACCAACACAATCCTCAGAGACCCTACACATGGAGGAGCATCTAAAATAGAATGACTGAAGTCCGTGAGGCAATAGATGGCCAAAGAATCCTTGAGGTGAATTTGGTCGGCCTCGATAGGAAGAAAGTTAAACAAGGCTAGGACCCAATCGTATTTTCTGAGGCTGACGCACATGGGCTTGAAGTTAAACCAAACAATGTAATCGTGGTGTCGGTCTACATTGGTCACATGGAAGTGAGAAGAGTGTTGATCTATAATGGGAGCTCGGCAGACAACTTAAGCAGTTGAGTGTTCGATCAGCTGGGGCTATAGAGAAAATACCTACAGCCGCTGACGGTCTCACTCAGGGGGTTTGGCAGAGTAGAAGTGAGATCTTTGAGAACAGTTAAGCAGCTGGTCAAAATCGGAACTTACCCTTGCCAGAAAACTATACTCTTCGATTTTATGGTGGTAGATACTAAAAACTGGCCTTACAATGCCTTACTAGGGAGACCTTTCTTAAATTAGTCAAAAGCTGTCATGCAACCTATGCCTAACAGTCAGGTTCCCAACCAAGGCATGGGTGGGAGTCATGAAGAGTTTCTAAGAGTCGGCAATAAAGCAAACCTAACAGTATACAAACAAAAGACGAAGTCAGATGTGATGCAAATAGATTTGTTAGAAGGAGATGACTATCCTAAGATTGATGAGGAAGAAGCCCAAGCAGAAAACCCTGACTCAATTTGACCTGAACCCAAGGGAAACGTCTCCGAATCATAAAAAGGATTAAACTGGAAAGGAACTGACCTTGAAGGTCATGCTTGATGAAGGTAGCCTTGACCAAACGGCCTAATTAGGGGCTCAGCTGCCCGAACAAGTCCAGGAAGATTTGGTCAACTTACTGAAGAAATTTAAAGATATGTTTGCATGGAAGCACAATGATCTGCTGGGGATAAACACCAAAGTAATATCTCACTACTTGGCAGTCAACCCCGGGCGCATGTCTATCATTCAGAAGGGACAGCGATTCAACCCGGAGAGGAATAATACGATCAATAAGAGGTCGAAAAACTCTTAGCATCATAGTCGATTAGAGAGGCGTAGTACCAATAGTGGGTCGCCAATGTTGTGCTGGTTAAGAAAAGAGCGGACAGTGGATGATGTGTGTAGACTTCACTGATCTGAACTAAGCATGCCCGAATGACAATTTTCCACTACCCCGAATAGATTAGTTGGTCGATGCAATTGTGGGGCAAGAGTTGCTTAGCTTTATGGATGCTTACTCTGGTTACAACCAGATCATGATGTTCAAACCAGATAAGGAGAAAACTGCATTCATAACCGACCAAAGGCTCTATTACTACAAGATGATGCTCTTTGGTCTCAAGAATGCCTAAGCAACTTACCAAATATTGGTAAACAAGATGTTTGCTTAATAGATCGACAAAAATATGGAGGTATACGTGGGCGATATGCTAACAAAGAGCATCACCGCTGAGAGGAATGTAACAGATATGAGAGAAACGTTTGAAGTATTGAGGAAATATGAGATGAAGCTCAACCCAAAGAAATGTGTTTTTGGGGTGCCTTTAGAGAAGTTCCTTAGTTTCCAAGTCCATCAAATGGGAATCGAGGTGAACCCCGAAAAGATAAAGGCACTAAAGGATATAAGGTCCATGGTTACCATGAAAGACTTTGAGAAACTGACTAGTTGTCTGGCTTCATTAAACTGTCTTATTAGCAAGTCGATAGACAAGTGCTTACCCTTCTTCAAGGCCATCAGGAAAGGCAAATGAGTGGAATGAACTGAAGAGTGTTGATCGGACTATTTTATACCTGTTTGAGGTCCCCCATTTTCAATCGTTTGTCTTGTTTTCGAGTGTAATTTTGTATATAATGTTTTTTTTGAGACTTGTATAGGTACATATTCCCTACCATGGGTTTTTGAGCTTAAAGATTAGTTTGAGAGCAAAATGAGCCAAAAATGAGAATAATTGGAAGTATTCAGAGTGTCGCGCCTCGTCGTTGACACAGACCGCGGTGTGATCTAAACCTAGTCATGTCCCACAGTTGATCCGTCGTCGAACCAGAATGTGACACCGAGCCTGTGGCAGAATCCCCTCTAACTTTCCAGCAGCTTATGGACAAGTGCAGAAACCAGCCGTTCGGAGGTTTCATTCGGTGAGCCCTACCGCCGATTTGAAAACAGGCGATCAACATCAGTGAAGTCCAAGAAGCGTTCGGTGGGCACAAATGGAGGCCATAATTCAGCCGCCGATTCATGGCAGTAAGCATCATTCCATTTCAGTAGTTTTAAACGGCGTCCTGACCACCGATTCGACCAAAATCAGCAAAAGGGCTGAAAATTATATAAGCTCGTGTAGAACGGTCAACTTGCAGGGGTCATATCTTCCTCCTCTGCTAGAACCAAGTTGATATCTTTATATATTCGAAAAGATCTGGAAGTCTATTTTCCAGAATCATTTCACGGATTATGATTCCAAGCTTTTTGTAGGAAGTTATGTCCATTTCCGTAACGGCGCGATGCTGAAATGCTGAAATGCTATCAGGTCTAAACGGCTACTTCCAACGGCGGTCAGACCATGGAACCTAACCGCCGATTACCTCCAGAAGGTCATTGTTTACCTAAAAATTGAAGGGCAATCTTGTCCTTTCATCCCAGCCTTCAGCCCTAACCTCCCCACATTATTTAAACACCTTCTTCTCTTCTCTCCCAACAGACTTCTTCTTCCCTAAACTTCTTCTTCTTTATCTTCGTCAATTCAAAAGAGAGAGAGAAGCTTTTAAAGCTTCCATGGAGATTTTCCTCCATGGAAGGCTTACCACTACCATTTCTACCCATCCTTCCCCACATTTGAGAGTTGATTGCAGAGATTAGGAGTGGTCTTTGGACCAATTTCGTGCTAGGCAAAGGATTGAGCTCTTGGAGGGTTCTTCAAGGGTTGTATCTACTTACTCTTCTCTTGTATTTCATGTTTTCTCTTATGTGTAATCCCCCATTTGGGAATATTTGTAATCCTACATTTTGGTTATTTATATATAATTATTTTATATTTATTTGGGTCTTGTTTCATTCTTGTTATTATTATTATGAATTAGTCTCTTATTGTGAATTACATGTGTATGGATGATTTGAAATTTATATGTATTCAAGATTGGGATTAGGAGTAGATTAGTGTAATTTAGGAGTATATTAATTAAACATCCCATGATTGTGTGTATGTTGATGGATAATTAGAAATGCTATGTTAGGATCAATTTGAGTGTATGAGAATTAGTTGGGGTTATGCTTTTGCAAGGGCCTTTCCGGGTATGATCTTGATTAATAGCTCACAATAGTGGAAATAACTTGTTTTATGCATTGGCTTGCTAGAATAGGTTTTGGTTATTTGTTTTGTGCTAAAATGGGTCATTGGCTATGTCTCACGCAGGGGCTCTAGGTGAGTTATGGTTGATGACGAATTTAGTATATCCACTTATGGGATTTTTATCGAAGTCATTGAACCTAACGTTGCCATTTTACATTAACTAGTTAGTATTGGGGCTCAATCTAGCTTTGGTTTGTAGAATTGGTTCACAAATGTCGGTTGCGGTTTCGTGCTTGAGAGGATCTTGACACACTCTTCAACCTTTAGCTCAAATGAATGGATACCCTAAGTTGGATTTAGGCTTAAACAAACCCTTGACTTGAGTGAATGTGCTTAAGTGTTCAACAATCTAATAGATATGCCTTTGTGTTTGGTGAACTTATTGCCCCTTGTGTGACCACTTTCATGCATCTCTCCAATCCACCATTTTATTATTTCTCACTTGTTAAAGGAAAAATTCACTCAGGGTGAAAATATCAATTAACACCTTCAACCCGCTACCCCGGAGGTCGCAGCGGGGGGTAGGTACTTCGTACCGTGGTTCTGACAAGGTGATACAGCAAGGTGTGGTAGGTACCTCGAGGTACCGTGGCTATTGTATAACTGAGAGAGGTAAGGTGAGGGCGAGGTAGGTATGAGAACCATCATCCCACCCATCTGGTGTAGTAGGCTGGTACCCTGTCTAGGTATCTGATCCAGGTACCTGGTTACCTCTCTAGGTGCCCTCCATAATTCCCCGACCTAAATAACGTGCAAAGAGAGGTACATGAGGGCTAGGACCAGCGAGGTCGGTACCTAGCTCATATACTTGCATAATGAATGAGATAAAAGGGAGAATGATAACTCATTTGGTAGAGGTGGACTAACCTAGGGGGAAAAAGCATCACGAATGATCATATGCTGAAAAACCCCCAGGCAGTATCCATAGGAAGGAGAAAGATCCTTCTTTATATTTATATATCTCGAGAGGTGCTCCGGAGAGCTTGCATAAATACAATCCGGACTTGGTAGGTCACCGTTGGAGGGATACCACTAGGTTCTGATACATTCATGAAGAAAATTGACATGTACAATAGTCGATACAATGGTAGGAGATGTCAAACTGTATTTCTGGTGAAGAAGTGGGCGAATCAGAGACACCTTGGAGATATGAGAAAGCTTAGAGGTATATTGTTGACCATCAAAGAGTGGAGATATCGGACATGAGTTCTGCGATTGGAGCCCGAGCATGGTGACGAAGTCAGACCCTGAGCTGGTGAACTCTCTTTATCGTTCGAACCCAGCTATAGGCTGTGGTTACTGTCTTTTTTACTCAACCTGCTCATTGGAGAGAACTCGGTCATATTTATATGTCTCATTCTTGCTGCCCACTCCATTAATTGATACGTAATCAAAGGAATGTTGATACGACCTTAATGGAGTTGAATATTCTCTCATTAATGGCATTGTGAATGGCCAATAATGGAGTTGACTGATTCCTTCATTAATGGCGTTGTGAATGGCCATTAATGGAGTTGACTAATTCCTTCATTAACGGCGTTGTGAATGGCCGTTAATGGAGTTGACTGATTCTCTCATTAATGGAGTTATGAATGGCGATTAATGAGGTCAGATGGTGTTGCATGCTTCTTCTCTTCAGGCGAGGTATTCTGGTGTACCAGTCCCTTCTCGCTGGCATGACACTTGTTATAGCATGCTGGTATCTTCATGGTACCATTCTTCCTGCTCGACGAGTAGGATACCTGTTTGGGGTGGATAGGATACCTATCTTGGATGGGTTCTAGGTGGATAGCGAGGTACCCAGGTACCAGGTAGATGTCGAGGTACCTGGGTGCTAGGCCGCTATTGAGATACTCGGGTACTAGAAGTGTGTAGAGGTACTTGGATTCCATAAGAGAGGTACCAGGTACCGTGAGGTACCAAGTACGGGGTGTCGTGGTACCAGCTTTAGATTAGATACATAGTGTGATACCTACTCTTTTTGGTTCGTATCTCTGGCACTTCATCTAGGTAGATAGGTAGTCGAGGTTCTGGCCCTACCATGTATTAATTCCTTCAAGGTCGAGGAATCGATCCCGCTAGATACCTGGGAGCTGGGAATGGTCCCTACCAGGTGGTTACTTGGTGGAAAATTCTTCTTTGGACCCCTGCCAAAAAACACTGTTAACAGAAGTCCCCCCTGACTTGAATATGTTAGGATTATGCTCAATGGCAAGAGTGTAATATTGTAATTAACAATTTTCTCATATTAATAAAGTGAATTCTGATTCTTACAATTACTTATAGCATTTATTATTATAATTGTCAGGGTAAATAATCATAAGGTCAAAAGACTATGAGACATGAAGAATTGTTCATACATTCGGATATGTAAGAGGTAGACACAATTCTTTAGTTAGTCTTGAATAACGTTCACAACTTAAGTTAAAGGTTGGGCACCTCTATCTTGTTAAAGTTGTAGAATTCTTTTACTAGCATTTGAGTGGGATCAAATGAATATGATGAGTCTAAAATCATCGAAAGGTTTTCGAGTAAAAGAATCTAGTGCACTAGGTGCATTGAATTGGATCACAATGAAATACTTTATCTAGAACCGTCACTAGATATAAGTCTTTTCATTAAAGAGGACAATCAGAGAGTCTATCTTAATCCTGAAATAAATGATGGACTTATGGTTGCAAGCGTTATCATTAGAGCTATCAATGAGTACGATTATATAGCATAGTCTATCCTCGATAGTTTGGTGGTATACATTTGTTAATCGATAGAGGACTTCATTTATAGATATGGACATCGTGGCTCCATTTATTAAATGAGAGTATAATATCATCATATGGATGTTTTGAGGTATTGGATATTAAATCTCAATGTTGAGTTTTCAATAATGATTATTGAAAACATGGCTTCTGGACAAGTCAAAGTATCCAAGTTCGAAATGTGGTCATATGAGGAAATATGGTAACTTGGAGAGCTATAGGCTGTCTATGAGCTCTTGGCGATTACTGATATTATTCACGAGGATACACCATCTCCTATAGACTGTCTAGGGTATGAATGAGAAACATCTCCTTATTCTATCTTTATTTAAGAGTTCAATTTTAGCTCTTTAGTGGAATGAGTTAAAATTAATAGATTGGACCGAAGTGAATCATTTGTTGATTGTGATTAGGTTGTGTCTATTGAAGCTTAAATTTAGATAGCCCGCCAAGATCCCCAATCCACACGTATTTGCATGGATCACTTGATATATTCTACCGGGCCGATTTAAGGGTCCATCTAGAATTGTTTTTAATATATCAAGAATATAATATGTCTATTATTTAATTAATGGGCTGCACTATTATATTAATATATTAAAAGGAGACATGTGGGCTTGTTTCTTTTAGTAAGAATGGGTCTGGTTCACATGTGGGCTTTTATTTAAAGTCCAATGGATTAAATGAAATAAGAAAATAATATATTGCCCATTTATATAAGTGGGGCGGCAAGGTGTATATATTAACCTAATATATTATTTTGTTTCATTGTTTTAATTAAATAAGAATTAGTTAATTTATTAATTAATTGTTTAATTAAGAAACAAATCTTTTTTTGATCAGGAAATATATTTCCTAAAGTTATACTATTGGTAGTAGTATATTAAAAGTAAAAGACTTGTTTGATAAGAAAATAAATAATTAATTTTATTTATTTAATCAAATAAGAAGTCTTTTTATTTAGTCAATAAAAGAATAAAAATATCTATGAGTTGGATTAGGTTTTGAAGTCTAAAGGTTGATGGAAATTAGGGTGCAACACAAACTCTTTTTGGTATGTGATTTGCGGCAACCCTAGTCCATTTAGAGGAAGATTTCGGCAATCCTAAATAGAAGAGGAAGCAAAATTTCGGCTACCTATATAATTCCACATATAGAATTCGGCCACCATAGTTGATTGAATGATTCAATTTTTCTTCTTCTTCTTCTCAATTCATAGAAAAGGATAATTTTTATTCTACTAAACATAAAAGAGAGAAGAGATTATTCTTTGATAGTACAATGATTGCTTGTTCATCAATAAGCTTGTGTGTACAACATCGAATTAGGTTCACGCGAGTTTCGATCATTAGATTGAGAACTCAAAAGTGACCGGAATAATTTTTGTCTTCTTTTGATTGTTTTGTGACTAACAAAAGAAAAAGAAAACTTTGTTCATCCATTCTCAGGTTTGCAATTCAAAGAAAAAGGGAGACCACGCTCCTAGGTGATTCACGTACGTGTTCGGATTGGAAGATCTCTCGGTACTGTTTACGATCACTGTTCACGCGGGTACTGTTCACAATCACTGTTCACACAGGTACTGTTCACGCGGGTACTGTTCACGGGCATCGAAAAAGATTTTGCGGGATTACCAATCGACGTAAGTCAATCGGATCACGCGTCAAGAGGTATTTAACTCTAACCGTATATATTTGAGTTTAATTAATTAAAAGGTTAAGGTTCAACTTTGAGAAAAATTTAAAAACCATACGAAATCTATTTTTCGTTTCTTCTCCTGCGTTTTATATCGATTTTTCCCTACAGAATACCGCTATTAAGTTGGGGTTGGAGTCAGGATCTTGTACTGCTTGAAGAATTTTTCTCGTCGTTTCTTACTGGTAGCTATTACTTGAAAAGATAAAACGCTCCCAGCACTCTTGGCTTCGGCAATTCTAGGTACCTGGCATTCCTGTTTAGGGGTTCCTGGTACTCCTACAGTCTGGGTACCTCGCATTTCCTTTCTGGGAACCTTGGTACCCTGGCGAACACATGGCGAACACATTGTAAAATTTGGGTACCTCGCATTTCCGTTCCAGGAACCTTTGTACCCTAGCGAACACATGGCGAACAATCTGGGTACCTCGCATTCCTTTTCTAGGAATCTTGATACCTTGGCGTATACAAGACGAACAATCTGGGTACCTCGCATTCCTTTTCTAGGAATCTTGGTACCTTGGCGAACCCATGTCGAACAATCTGGGTACCTCGCATTCCTTTTATAGGAATCTTGGTACCTTAGGCGAACCCATGTTGAACAATCTGGGTACCTCGCATTCCTTTTCTAGGAATCTTGGTACCTTGGCGAACATACTGGCAACAAGATCCTGGTAGGTAACTAAGGACATTTTAGCACCAGGTCTTTCTCGGCGAGGGGTGATACCCGGCCAAGGCCTTGATCTAGGTACCTCGCATTCCTATCCTAGGAATCTCAGCACCTTGGGGACAAGAGGAGAACACAGGTACCATGCATTCCTGTTCTAGGAATCTTAGTACCATGGCGACAATAATGGCGAACATACTAGCAACAATATCATGGTAGGCTACCAAGGCCACTTTAGCACCAGATCTTTATTAGCGGGGGGTGGTACCCGGCACAGGCATCAGGAGGGCTGTCTAGCTATTTCTTGGTCTCGAAGTCTGGATGGCAACTATGCTCTTACACTCAGACCCTTCTTGGGGGTGGTAGCCCGACCAAGGCATCAGGAAGGCTGTCTAGCTATTTCCTGGTCTCGAGGTTTGGATGGCAACTATGCTCTTACACTCAGACCCTTCTTGGTGGTGGTAGCCCGACCAAGGCATCAGGAGGACTGTCTAGCTATTTCCTGGTCTCGAGGTCTGGATGACAACTATGCTCTTACACTCAGACCCTTCTTTGGGTGGTATCCCGACCAAGGCATCAGGAGAGCTGTCTAGCTATTTCCTGGTCTCGAGGTCTGGATGGCAACTATGCTCTTACACTTAGACTCTTCTTGGGGGTTGTAGCCCGACCAAGGCATCAGGAGGGCTGTCTAGCTATTTCCCGGTCTTGAGGTCTGGATGGCAACTATGCTCTTACACTCATACCCTTCTTGGGGGTGGTAGCCCGACCAATGCATCAGGAGGGCTGTCTAGCTATTTCCTGGTCTCGAGGTCTGGATGGCAACTATGCTCTTACACTCAGACTCTTCTTGGGGGTGGTAGCTCGACCAAGGCATCAGGAGGGCTGTGTGGCCTTTCCTAGTCTCGAGGTGATCCTCCGAGAGGGATTAATCCAGTCCCAGGTATGATCCACCGGTATGAGAGGTAGGGAGCCACCGGTATGATAATGGTTCAGAGGCATGTTTGGGATCCTAGAAGTCCCTATCGACTGAAATGTGGCTCTGGAGCATGCTGGAAAGAATCGGGACACAATGGCTCACTTAGGCGTTGACTAGCCCGGATAAAGAAGTGAGTAGCCACTGGGCCATACAGCTAGGCTGCTGCTCCAGAGGATTGCTAAACCATGTAGAAGGCCATTATAATGTAGGAAGCCTTTGAGCTCTCCCTGAACGGATCAGAACTAGGGTGGCTCACTAGGGCGTGTTGGAGCCCGGTATGTGAGGTAGGGAGCAACCAGTATGATACTGGTCTAGAGGCATGCTTGGCATTCTAGAAGTCTCCAGCAACTGAAATGTGGCTCTGGACCATGCTGGAAAGATTCGGGACACAGTGGCTCACTTGGGCGTTGACTAGCCCAGATAAAGAACTGAGTAGGCACTGGGCCATGTAGCTAGGCTGCTGCTCCAGAGGCTTGCTAAACAATGTAGAAGGCCACAACAATGTAGGAAGCCTCTGAGCTCTCCCTGAACGGATCAGGACTAGGGTGGCTCACTAGGGCGTGTTGAAGCCCGGTATGTGAGGTAGGGAGCCACCAGTATGATACTGGTCCAGAGCCATACTTGGGATCCTAGAAGTCTCCAGCAACTGAAATATGGCTCTGGACCATGCTGGAAAGATTCGAGACACAGTGGCTCACTTGGGCGTTGACTAGCCCGGATAAAGAAGTGAGTAGCCACTGGGCCATGTAGCTAGGCTGCTGCTCCAGAGGCTTGCTAAACCATGTAGAAGGCCACAACAATATAGGAAGCCTCTGAGCTCTCCCTAAACGGATCAGGACTAGGGTGGCTCACTAGGGCGTTATGGAGCCCGGTATGTGAGGTAGAGAGCCACCAGTATGATACTGGTCCAGAGGCATGCTTGGGATTCTAGAAGTCCCCAGCAACTGAAATGTGGCTCTGGACCGTGCTGGAAAGAATCGGGACACAGTGGCTCACTTGAGCGTTGACTAGCCCGATTAAAGAAGTGAAGAGCCACTAAGCCATGTAGCTAGGCGGATGCTCCAGAGGCTTGCTAAACAATGTAGAGGGCCACAGCAAAGTAGCAAGCCTCTGAGCTCTCCCGGAATGGATCAGGACTAGGGTGGCTCACTAGGGCATTGTGGAGCCCGGTATGAGAGGTACGGAGCCACCAGGTATGATAATGGTCCAGAGGCATGTTTCGGATCCTAGAAGTCCCCATCGACTGAAATGTGGCTCTGGACCATGCTGGAAAGAATCGGGACACAATGGCTCACTTAGGCGTTGACTAGCCCGGATAAAGAAGTGAGTAGCCACTGGGCCTTGCAGCTAGGCTGCTGCTCCAGAGGATTGCTAAACCATGTAGAAGGCCATAGCAATGTAGGAAGCCTTTGAGCTCTCCCTGAACAGATCAGGACTAGGGTGGCTCACTAGGGCGTTGTGGAGCCCGGTATAAGAGGTATGGAGCCACCGGTGTGATACTGGTCCAAAGGCATTCTTAGGATACTAGAAGTCCCCAGCAACTTAAATGTGGCTTTGGACCATGCTGGAAAGAATTGGAATACAGTGGCCCAGTTGAGCATTGACTAGCCCGGATAAATAAGTGAGTAGCCACTGGGCCATGCAGCTAGGCTGCTGCTCCAGAAGCTTGTTAAACCATGTAGAAGGCCACATCAATGTAGGAAGCCTCTGAGCTCTCCCTGAACGGATCAGGATTAGGGTGGCTCACTAGGGCGTTGTAGGAGCCCGGTATGTGAGGTAGGGAGCCAGCAATATGATACTGGTCCATAGGCATGCTTGGGATCCTAGAAGTCCCCAGCAACTGAAATGTGGCTCAAGGACCATGCTGGAAAGAATCGGGACACAGTGGCTTACTTGGGAGTTGACTAGCCCGGATAAAGAAGTGAGTAGCCACTGGGCTATGCAGCTAGGCTGCTCCTCCAGAGGCTTGCTAAACCATGTAGAAGGCCACAGCAATGTAGGAAGCCTCTGAGCTCTCCCTGAACGGATCAGGACTAGGGTGGCTCACTAGGGCGTGTTGGAGCCCGGTATGTGAGGTAGGGAGCCACTAGTATGATACTGGTCCAGAGGCATGCTTGGGATCCTAGAAGTCCCCAGCAACTGAAATGTGGCTCTGGACCATGCTGGAAAGAATCGGGACAGAGTGGCTAACTTGGGCGTTGACTAGCCCGGATAAAGAAGTGAGTAGCCACTGGGCCATGTAGCTAGGCTGTTGCTCCAGAGGCTTGCTAAACCATGTAGAAGGCCACAGCAATGTAGGAAGCCTCTGAGCTCTCCCTAAATGGATCAGGACTAGGGTGGCTCACTAGGGCGTTATGGAGCCCGGTATGTGAGGTAGAGAGCTACTTGTATGATACTAATCCAGAGGCATGCTTGGGATTCTAGAAGTCCCCAGCAACTGAAATGTGGCTCTGGACCGTGCTGGAAAGAATCGGGACACAGTGGCTCACTTGAGCGTTGACTAGCCCGATTAAAGAAGTGAAGAGCTACTGGGCCATGCAGCTAGGCGGCTTCTCTAGAGGCTTGCCTAAACCATGTAGAGGGCCACAGCAAAGTAGGAAGCGTCTGAGCTTTTCCTGAACGGATCAGGACTAGGGTGGCTCACTAGGGCATTGTGGAGCTCGGTATGAGAGGTAGGGAGCCACCGGTATGATAATGGTCTAGAGGCATGTTTGGCATCCTAGAAGTCCCCATCGACTGAAAAGTGGCTCTGGACCATGCTGGAAAGAATCGGGACACAGTGGCTCACTTAGGCGTTGACTAGCCCGGATAAAGAAGTGAGTAGCCACTGGGCCATGCAGCTAGGATGCTGCTCCAGAATATTGCTAAACCATGTAGAAGGCCATAGCAATGTAGGAAGCCTTTGAGCTCTCCCTGAACGGATCAGGACTAGGGTGGCTCACTAGGGCGTTGTGGAGCCCGGTATAAGAGGTATGGAGCCACCGGTGTGATACTGGTCCAGAGGCATTCTTAGGATACTAGAAGTCCCCAGCAACTTAAATGTGGCTTTGGACCATGCCGGAAAGAATCGAAACACAGTGGCTCACTTGGGAATTGACTAGCCTGGATAATGAAGTGAGTAGCCACTAGGCCATGCAGCTAGGCTACTTCTTCAGAGGCTTGCTAAACCATGTAGAAGGCCACATCAATATAGGAACCCTCTGAGCTCTCCTTGAACGGATCAGGATCAGGGTGGCTCACTAAGGCGTATTGGAGCTCGGTATGTGAGGTAGGGAGCCACCGGTATGATACTGGTCCAGAGGCATGCTTGGGATCCTAAAAGTCCCCAGAAACTAAAATGTGGCTCTGGACCATGCTGGAAAGAATCGAGACACAGTGGCTCACTTGGGCGTTCACTAGCCCGGATAAAGAAGTGAGTAGCCACTGGGCCATGCAGCTAGGCTGTTGCTCCAGAGGCTTGCTAAACCATGTAGAATGCCACAGCAATGTAGGAAGCCTCTGAGCTCTCCCTGAACGGATCAGGACTAGGGTGGCTCACTAGGACGTTGTGGAGCCCGGTATGTGAGGTAGGAAGCCACCGGTATGATACTGGTCCAGAGGCATGCTTGGGATCCTAGAAGTCCCCAGCAACTGAAATGTGGCTCTTGACCGTGTTGGAAAGAACCGGGACACAGTGGCTTACTTGGGCGTTGACTAGCCCGGATAAAGAAGTGAGTAGCCACTGGGCCATGCAGCTAGGCTGCTGCTCTAGAGGCTTGCTAAACCATGTAGAAGGCCACAGCAATGTAGGAAGCCCTGAGCTCTCCCTGAACGGATCAGGACTACGGTGGCTCACTAGAGCATTGTGGAGCCCAGTATGAGAGGTAGGGAGCCACCGATATGATACTGGTCTAGAGGCATGCTTAGGATCCTAGAAGTTCCCAGCAAGTGAAATGAGGCTTTGGACCCTAATGGAAAGAATCAGAATCTGAATCCTAGTGGCTCACTTGGGGCATTGAGTGGCCTGGTACACGAAGTGAATATCCACTAGGCCTCTATCGGTCGTGCTGCTCATACATTTGTGTTGGCTTCTCCGATACATGGGTTGACCTGCTAGCTAGGAGCTTTCGAAGAGTCTCTAGTGACATGAGGGGATCCGCATGAACATTTGCAAGTCCAATGGATATGCTATATTAGAGATCTGCTGATAGCGGAGCAAATCTTTTGTAAGGAAATAGGAGAGGTGCAGCTCTACTGCATGGGAGCTGTAGATGTACCAGAGCAGATCTACTATATAGGGGATCGTAGCAAATCTGTTGCATAGGAGATCTTAGCGGATTTGCTGCATAAGAGATCTGCTGCTAGTTGAGCAAACCCTCTGTATGGTAACAGGAGATTGACAGCTCTGCTATATAGAAGCTCTAGATGTACCGGAGCGGATCTGCTGTAGAAGAGATCGTACTGGTACAGAGTTGCTGTAGTGGAGCTCCATAAGTGTATGAGCAGGTTCGCTACATAGGGGCGACATAGTAGACCGATTCTGCCAGGAGTTCCACGTACCATCTCGATAGTAGAAAGTCAAGCTTGCATGTAAAGATAAGGAAGCCACGTCAGTGAGCTTCCCACAGACGGCACCAAAAAGTATTAACGGAAAAATTCACTCGGGGTGAAAATCTCAATTAACACCCCCAACCCGCTACCCCGAAGGTCGCAGCGGGGGGTAGGTACTTCGTACCGTGGTTCTGACAAGGTGATACAACAAGGTGTGGTAGGTACCTCGAGGTACTGTGGCTCTTGTATAGCTAAGAGAGGCAAGGTGAGGGCGAGGTAGGTAGGAGAACCACCATCCCGCCCATCTGGTGTAGTAGGCTGGTACCCGGTCTAGGTATCTGATCCAGGTACCTGGTTACCTCTCTAAGTGCCCTCCATAATTCCTCGACCTAGAAAATGTGAAAAGAGAGGTACATGAGGGCTAGGACCAGCGAGGTCAGTACCTAGCTCATATACTTGCATAATGAATGAGATAAAAGGGAGAATGACAACTCATTTTGTAGAGGTGGACTGACCTAGGGGGAAAAAGCATTACGAATGATCATATGCTAAAAAAACCCCAGGCATTATCCATAGGAAGGAGAAAAATCGTTCTTTATATTTATATATCTCGAGAGGTGCTCCAGAGAGCTTGCATAAATACAATCCGGGACCTGGTAGGTCACCGTTGGAGGGATACCACTAGGTTCCGATACATTCATGGAGAAAATTGACATGCACAATAGTCGATACAATGGTAGGAGATGTCGAACTGTATTTCTGGTGAAGAAAGTGGGCGAATCAGAGACACCTTGGAGATATGAGAGAGCTTAGAGGTAAATTGTTGACCATCAAACAGTGGAGATATCGGACATGAGTTCTACGATTGGAGCCCGAGCATGGTGACGAAGTCAGACCCTGAGCTGGTGAACTCTCTTTATCGTTCGAACCCAGCTATAGGCTGTGGTTACTGTCTTTTTTACTCAACCTGCTCCTTGGAGAGAACTCGGTCATATTTATATGTCTCATTCTTGCTACCCACTCCATTAATTGATACATAATGAAAGGAATGTTGATACGGCCTTAATGGAGTTGAATATTCTGGCATTAATGGCGTTATGAATGACCATTAATGTAGTTGACTGCTTCCTTCATTAATGGCGTTGTGAATGGCCATTAATGGAGTTGACTGATTCCTTCATTAATGGCGTTGTGAATGGCCATTAATGAAGTTGACTAATTTCTTCATTAATGGAGTTGACTGATTCTCTCATTAATGGAGTTATGAATGGCCATTAATGAAGTTGACTAATTTCTTCATTAATGGAGTTGACTGATTCTCTCATTAATTGAGTTATGAATGGCCATTAATGAGGTCAGATGGTGTTGCATGCTTCTTCCCTTCAGGCGAGGTATTCTGGTGTACCAGTCCCTTCTCGCTGGCATTGGCACTTGTTCTAGCATGCTGGTATCTTCATGGTACCATTCTTTCTGCTCGACGAGTAGGATACCTGTTTGGGGTGGATAGGATACCTATCTTGGACGGGTTCTGGGTGGATAGCGAGGTACCCAGGTACTAGGTAGATGTCGAGGTACCTGGGTGCTAGGCCGCTATCGAGATACTCGGGTACTAGGAGTGTGTCGAGGTACCTGGATTCCGTAAGAGAGGTACCCGGTACCGTGAGGTACCAAGTACGGGGTATCGTGGTACCAGCTTTAGAGTAGATACATAGTGTGATACCTACTCTTTTTGGTTCGTATCTCTGGCGCTTTATCTAGGTAGATAGGTAGTCGAGGTTCTGGCCCTACCATGTATTGATTCCTTCAAGGTCGAGGTATCGATCCCGCTAGATACCTGGGAATGGTCCCTACCAGGTGGTTACTTGGTGGAAAATTCTTCTTTGGATTCCTGCCAAAAAACACTGTTAACATCACTTAATCACCATTCTCACATTTCCACATTCTCTTTGTTTGCATTATTTTCCTTTACATTGTCTACACACACACACACACAACACCACTTCACACACCATTCTCCCCTCTCCACATTCTATTTACATGCTTTCCCTAAACTCTAAAACTTGAAACAGTTAACAAACACATCCCTGCGGAATGATACCCTTGCTTACCGCTTTACTAGTATTTTGCTAGTTTAGAGCATATTGCATAGGAACTTTTAATATAAAAATCTTTTGATCCTTGCATTCTTTCAACGACGGAAAAAGTGAGTTATAAAGTGTGAGGAAGCCTTCTAAAAAATCAGGGAGTACCTTGGTAAAGCTCCAATTTTGTTGAAACCACTGGATGGTGAGGTGTTGTACTTGTACCTGTCAGTCACGCCATTAGCTATGGGGTCGGTATTAGTAAGGTTGGATGAGGGAGTGCAAAAGCCAGTGTACTATACCAGCAAGGCTTTACTACCAGTAAAAACAAGGTACTCGGCAGCCGAACAGATGGCATTGGCACTGATAACAGCAGCTAGAAAAATGAGGCTCTATTTTCAGGCTCATAGGATCGAAGTTTATACAGATTGCTCACTTAAGCAAATCCTATCCAAGCTAGAAGTATCAGGAAGGCTGAATAAATGGGTAGTCGAGCTGAGTGAGTTTGATATCACCTACTTACCGATGGCTTCCATTAAAGGCCAAACAGTGGTAGACTTCATAACTGAGTTTACTGAACTAAACAATGAGGTGATCAAACTGCTCGGCGAGAAATAAAGGCAAGTTTTCCATTGGCAGTTGCATGTTGATGGATCATCAAACACACATGGCAACAGGGTCAGTATAGTGGTTTCCACTCCAGAAGGTGATCAGGTAGAGTGTGCCTTGCGGTTTGACTTCAAAGCTACCAACATCATGGCTGAATATGAAGCACTTCTGACTGTCAGAGGCTCAGGGTTTTTACGGCTCTGGGTGTAGATGAATTGGAAATATTCATTGATTCACATGTCATAATCAACCAAGTCTTGGATGAACACTGATGTGTAAAATCGTGTTATAAAATACTCACTCACAAGTGCACGAATCGTGAAGATAAGTACATCGGCAAGTAAGGATCGTTTCCACGAGGAAAAATAATATATTAATTAAAACTAATTCTAATTAAAGTTAAATTAAAGTAACCAAAAGATTTGTTGATGATTGAATTAAACTAAAATTAAATTAAATTAAACTAAGAAAACAATTAGAAGAAATTGGTTGTGATCAACGGAAAGAAATACTAGGTCATCAATGATCCCCAATTATGAACACTCAATGTATGGAATTAATTTATAAACAAGATTCAATCAATTCTAGGGTTCATTCTTTATCTTTAATATGACTATTACCGTACGATCGCGGGATGATTCACGTGTTCCCAACCACTATTCACCCTTTGATCTATGGTGTGAACAATAATCAGAAACCCCATTAAGTTTAAGAATAAAGAACCAAAATCTAAACTTTGCTTTGATCTATGCTAAAGATAAATTTTATTTATTCAAGTGAGCATTAATCAGGTTAGGTTTTGATCTATACTCTAACCTTAATTCTCTAATAGTCTTGATCCTAAAATCATGCCAAATAATCAACCACCCTTTGATCTATGGTGTGAATGAAAATTAAAACTAATGATGAGTCAAGCAATTAAGGACAAAGAATAAATCAAGAATTAAATTGATGAAATAATAATTAATCAACACATGAGCATTCACAAAAGGTTCACATTGATTCCCTAATTATGGGATTAGTTACACATAATGAAAATAACAAGAGAAGAGAAAGAACAGATAAAACCCATTAAATCTTCAACGAGTTCTTCATGTCTTCAATGGTAAATCTTCTTCGTCTTCGAATCTTCAATGTGTAAAGATGAATGAAAGTTGTTAGGTGATGTATGGTGATGGAGTGGTAAGGGATGACCCCCTTGGTGGCTTGGGATCTCCCTTGGCTTGTGTCTCGAAATTAGGGTTCAAAGGGGTTCAAATAGGCTTTAGATGTTAAGCCAAGTTCTTAAACAACAAGGAAGTCAATTCCCTTTTGGAACTCTACCTTCTTGGAGTTTTATTTCTTCCTTGAACCATTAAAATTGATTACTTATTGAAAGAAGATAAGGATTAGGTATCAACTTGCTTCCCAAGACTCACACTCATGTCCAAGAAGGTAATATTTCCCGTTTCGTCAACTTGCAAAACAAATTCTGTCAGTATTCATAGATTTTATGACTGATTGATCTGCGCAATAGGTACTCAAATAGGCATAATATCTTCTAGAAAATTCAATTCGACAATCTGTAAATTGGGTTGGAAACTAGACTTCCGGGGATTCAGATCCATCGGTGGCAAGATACACAGTTCAATCGGAGCTGAGAGATATGGCCTTCGCAACATAGAGGACCTGCATTGATTCGATAAACCGCTGTGACAATCTACAGTGGTTTGACAGTGTTTCTTCACTGTTTTTAGGAGCGCTTTGTGTACTGCTGTGGAAATTCACAGCGGTTTTCATGGCAATTGGTGTCAAATTGCATATAAGTCCCTTGAATCATCCAAAATCACCTTTTTTCTCTAAAATACTTCAAACACATCACTTAGATCCAACAACCAGAAAATGCTCAAAACACAAATTAAAACCCTAAATAACTTAAGAAAAAAAGCAATTGATTGGAGGAATGGGGACCAAAAACATATACATAAAATGACAGATCAAACACCAGGGGAAGGATAGTAATATAATGGCATATCTGGAAATAGCTAAGGCCTTACTCGGGAGATTCAAGACTTATAGAATCACTCAGATCCCGAGAGAGAAAAATGAGAAGGTTGATGCGCTGTCAAGATTGGCATTAGCAACCACTGGCATCGTGTCCAAAACAATCCCGGTGGCCCATCTCAAGAAGCCCAGCATCAAGGAAGGAGAATAGCTGATGATTGAGGTAATTAAGGAAGGGCAGGCCACTTGGTGACCCCAGTCAGAGAATACCTGAAAGGCGGAGTGCTCCCCGAGGACTTGGTTGAAGCAAAGCGTATCAGGTATAGGGCTACCCAGTATTCAATAGTAGGGAGAGAACTTTACAGAAGGGGGTTCTCAAGATCCCTAAAAATGTGTGTTGGTCTGGTCGAAGCTATTAAAGTCCTAAAAAGTATACACAGCAGGGTATGCGAGAATCACACTGGGGGTAAAAGTTTGGCTTATAAGACCCTTAGACAAGGTTTCTACTGGCCAACCCTGTTTCGAGATGCACAGTTAATGGCAGAGAAGTGTGAAACCTGCCAAGGACTGCGAATGACATCAAGCAACCGCCTGAGCGTCTGAAGAACTTGTGGTTTCTATTGGCCAACCGCCCAAGCATTCCACCACTGATTCCATCATCACGTCATGTCATTTCGGCAAAATCGAGTGATCGTGGCTGATATAAATGCTTAGTTGTTAAGTATTAATGATCATTGATAAGCTACACGACAAAAACAAAAGCAAAAGTTAAATATACCTCACCGAGCGACTTCTCCTTGCTGAACGAGATACTCGGTTCAAATGTTTAAGCGGTTATTATTATTGGTAAAATCTGGTCAGGTGACAGATCATCATGATTACCGGGATTCACGGTAGTCAGAGATGCCATGTCACCAAAAGTCAACTAGACTAAACCAACCTGAGTTGACCTAAGATGACTTCGCAAGATCTGGTCAGGTAGAAATAACTCAATTAAGATGGTAGATTGATTGGGTGAAAGTGATCCGGTCGGAATCACTAAACTTGTCGGATTAAGGTGTCTGATCGAGGTCAAGTAACATGTCAGGGAAAGTGAAGTCTGGTCAGGTCTAGAAGGAGGTTAGTTGAGCGACACATGGACAATGTTAAATTCAATTCAAACACGACTCAAATATGCAGAGAAAAAGATAATAACAACTCTGACAAGTTAGAGTTTCGTTGAAAATACAACTCAAGCATGTGTCTAAACAACTTGGGGGGGAATGGGTTGTTAATTGATTATTACCAACTTTTTTGATTAGTCAATACTAACATGCAAAAACCCATTTCAAACAATAATAAAAACCAAGCAAAGTGCGGAAATTAAAGAACACTTGATTTTTACGTGGAAACCCTTCACTTGAGCCACATAAATCCATTATATGAAAAGAAAGTTACACCCTTAAGTGATACTCGGACTCTCACTCTTGATAACCTCAGGCTATGGACATTATCACTCACCACTCTTGGTTCAATCCCTAGTGATATCCCTGATCCACTATTCTTGGCGTGAGCACCTCTTAATCTACCCGCGGGCCTTTTACAGTAGCTCTTGGTAACCAATGCTTGCAAACCAACCCTTGGTTGCAAGACTTCACTTACTTGTGCAACTCCACCTAGAAGCCATAAGACTTTGACTCTATGAAGAGTATAAGGTCTAAGTGAGTATATGACAATATGCGTAAATGTAATAATGTGTAAGACCACACACAAAATGCTTAACTAGATGTTACAATGCAATTTAACAACCTAGTTATCAAACAATGCCTACATGCCCATACACAAGGACTCAATTAGATGTATAGATAAAATCTAACAACCTAATTGTCAAATAAAGTCTAACCAACATAAGTTGTCACAACATATAACAAGGGCAATAAATATGCAATCAAGCAATGCAATTAATGAGGCAAAAACAACTATGTCTAAATGCAAAGCATAGAGACTTAGGTAGAGGGCAATAATGTCCTAAATGCTAGCTATCACAAACAAACCCAATCATGCAGTTTAGACTCATAAATATATGCAATAAAGGAGTCCAGGTATTTAATCAAGCAATAAATACCTAATCTAAAGTAAGAAGAACAATAAATGATATTCAATGAATTTCTTACTTACCTAGTCATGAAACCAAAAAGACTCGTGCTCAAATGATGATGAATAATGCAAGATGGAGATGAGTTTTGGGTTTGGAGAATCAAAGATGCTTTCTTGAAGCTTTCTCTCTCTAGGAGCTCTAACCTCTCTCTAAAAATGATTTTTTGAGCTCTTGGTTGGCCAAGAGCAGAAGAGGAAGGATATATAAAGCCCTAGTCAACTACATCGTTTTAAACTTAGGAAACAAAATCCCGTCAAAACCACTGGTTGTACTGCGGTATAGGCAAGTGTCCAGACAACAGTATATACCGCGTAACAGAAGAATCAAACTTCTGGAATGGACCACGGTTGAGACAGCTGGCAGGGTAGGTGCACCCACTGCGGTATACACCGCGTAAAACAAACTGGAACCCACCACTGTTGGGACCTCGGTTTAGGCAGGTGCATGGAGAGCGACCTGAACTGCGGTAAGAGAAAAGTTCTCTTTTCCAGGCTTTCAAACACACGTTCAAGCACACCTAACCTATATGAATGTTATGGAAGTGTGAAGTGTGATGAAAGACAAAGATGCACATAACAATGATACACAAATGTAAGATAACGATGCAAGATAAGTAAATATGCGTGCAAGTGTGTGTGTGTGTGTGCACCTAATCTCTTCAAGAAACAAAGTCAAGTGATATACCTTTTGAAGCTCTTGATCTTGAAGTCATGGAGATGCTTGGAAGCTTGCCTTGATAATCATCAAGAACACCTAAGCTACCCATTACACAATCATCCCTAATGTGGTATGTCTTGGAATAAGCCAATCACAGAAATAGAGGTCTTTACAATCTCCCCCTCTGGCTATTTCATGACAAAATACCACTTACAAATAAATCCTTACAAAACAAAAATAAAGCTATTGTCCATGAGATTAATTCTACATTACAAAAGAGATACCTAGAATCTAAATCTTCAATTTCTTCAATCTATTTGTAAAATTATCATTGTACCTACACACAATAGCAAGAAACACTTTCCAAGAACAAGTGCAAGTGAGGTGAACAAATAAAAACAAGCATTGCACTCAATAATAAATAAAGCAATACAAAGTAATGCATGTGCAATGCTCCCCCTAAATGGGTTACTCTCTCTCTAGACTTCTTCCCTAAAGTATAACCAATGCTCCCTCTATATATCTCTCTCAATACTTCTCCTAATTTTTGTCATGAGATAAGCAAAGGATCTCCTCATATCGGGTTGGTTTAGCAAAGAGAGCTATTCACACAAATACATTGCATAGTCATATACAAGAACTTTATGCAACTTAAATAATTGAGTGAGATTCAAGGAGTTTTATTAAAAAGAATTGTGTGAAATTGTTACTTTGCATGTAAGACATATAGTATTGAAGTTCAAGCAATGGTATTTGGCAAAGCAAACATCAAAAGGGTTTCCAAAACAATTCAAACCAATTTGTACCCTTTTGTCATGAGCAAATAAGATATAGTTTTTCAAAGGATATTTTCTAGTTAAGAGCAACTATATTGACTCGCATTTTTCCGTGGTATGCAATATCAAAACAAATTTATAAAATCTCAAGATGCGCTCAAACAAGTATAAAACTAGTATGCAACAAGTATGGGTATCGTTCCACAGGGATCGAGCGATAGCTATGATTAAATCCTACTTTAATGCTAACTACAAACAAGAATTAAATGAAATGATTGATGATTGATGATTGATGATTGGAGATTAACTAAAATGCAAGCTAAATGTAAACTAACTAAATGCACTAAGATAGTAGGTGATAATAAATGATAAATGACTAAGGAATTGATAGATTCATTAAGGCAAACTATAGGCAAGATGAATTCTCATTAGTGAACATTAGTCCAATATAACCAAACTAGAGTGTATAGCTTGATTGTATATCACTTATGGGTTTCCAATCTAGAGTGTATAGTATTGGCCATCCATAAATGATTGTTCATGAATGTGCATCTACCAAAATAAGGGATTAATCTCATGTAAAGTCATTAATTCTAGAGTGTATAGAATTAATGCTTAATCTCTTACAAGAAACTAATCCTAGAGTGTATAGTGGTAGTTGCTTGTTCAAGATTAGAAAAGGATAGAGAGTAGTCAATCCGAATTTCACTTGAGAAGTGTACTCTTGTTCAATCCTTCCATTCAATTAAGCATTAGAGAATCAAATAGAGTATATATCTAATTCTCTACTCAAATAATTTCTCAAACAACTTGTTAAGAGAAGAGTGTACAACCAAAACAAATCATCTTTGAAAACAATTAAAACATTGAATGAAACATATTTGGTAGATTGATATATATAAAAATAGAGTTCATTACAATACCCATAATTTACATACGAATAATATCAATCTCTTAGTGGGATTTAGCTACTCATGACAAATACATGAAAATAAATAGGAGAAAAGAGATAAAGAAGGCCCATGTAGCACTCCTCATTCTTGAAGCTTGAATCCAATCTCCTAAATGTCCTTGAGTAGATGATGGTTATGATGGTTAGGTTTGGTGAGGTTAGTGTTCTTGGGAGAGAAAAATGGTGTATGATAGATATGAAGATTGAAGATTAAGAGAGAGGCTTTTTGAATGATAAAACTGATGTATTTATATGCTTGGGAGGTTAGGGCATGAAATAGGCTTGAAAGGACGACTTTGCCCTTCTTGAATTGGCTGAAAACGAGACTTTTACGTAGCTAGAACACGTAGTGCACGGGTATGATACCCACCCAGTCTTCTTTCTCTGGTTGATTTGCTCTCTGGTCAGGGCAATGTGCACAGGTAGTGCACGGGTAGTGCGCAGGTGAAAGTGTGCGGGTAGGACCTGCGCAGTTACCCCCGCACAGGTCCTCCAATATGCTTTTCACCAAGTGCACTATGCTTCTGGGCACTTTTCCACTGAACTTTGACTCCTTTTTTTGCCCGAAATTCCTAGTTTCCGCTTTCAGCTCCTGAAATCCATAGAATACCTGAATCACTACAAAACAAGCCATCAGACACACAAAAACGCCCAAAAATGAGACATAAGATAAGAAAATGAGGGCCAAAATGTATGACAATTTTGGTGCGATCAAATACCCCCAAACCAAACCTTTGCTCGTCTTCGAGCAAACTCAAAACAAATAAAACAAAACACACGACACAACAAATATGACTCTATTTAAAAACGTTCCTAGACTCGAAAACAACCAATTCAAACTGTGGCAAGTCCAACTGGTGATAAGATGCAAGGATGTGTGATAGATAGAAGTAGACATATGTAATATAATCTAAAGCAACTCGAAAGCACTAAAGGGAACTCACATAATCACTGAATCCCACACCTAAGAGCACTCTCGTTTTGAGAATTACTCACTCTCACACTTTGAGCGTAATTCACTTTGATTCTTTCCTCACGTGGAGTCTCTCTTTTCTTTCCGCTCAGAGTCCTAAGTTCACACTCAACAAAGTATGCAAAGATGGAGTTTCTGCAGAAAAATATTATACATTGCATACATGTAAACTGAAAGACCGATAATGTCTGTGAACTAGCCTAGAAAAGATTCACTATGCCATGAACGTGGAAGATCAAGCTTCAACAAACATTCCCAATCTAGGCTTATTATGGATCAAAAAGGACTTTTCCTTTTGGTTGTAATGGAACCATGGGGTTTAATGTGGTGAACGAAGAAAAGGGAAAAAAAATTTAGTTCAGAGATCACCAATCATGTTTTCATTTACTCACACACCCCATACAAGGCTCTATTTAACAAAATTTATACATAAGCATCTAGGCATTCTATTAAACACACATTTGTACTACACAATTTTTGTACTCCACATTGTGAGTACTTAACATTTATTACAAGGCTCTTTTCTTTTCTTTTCTTTTGATTTGATTTGATTTTTCTTTCTTTTGGCTGTTGCCTTTTTCTTTCTTTTCTTCTTCTTTTTCTTTCTTTTGCACAATACATTTGACAATTCGGCTCTAAGTGCATTTTGTAGCACTTAAACATTTTTTTAGCCATTTCTTGCACAATTTACATAATTGCCTAATTACATGCTATCTCATATAAGAGCTTACACTTTCATACACCACACATACACACACACACACACACACACACAACCCATATGATTGGCAATAAATTGTTGGTTTGTGTTTGGCTCATGGTTATATGGTTCGTTGTGGTTCCAAAAGAAAGGGTAATTGTTTGGCTACAAAATTGGCTTTGGAGCACACATGAGGGACTAGGAATGTGTTTAGGCTTTTTAAGTAGCTAATTGCACACACATTGCCTAAGATCATTTGCACAACTAGTCTATCAAGGGAATGAAAGCATCCATCATGCAGTCCACAATTTATATGATATGTAATGTATGTTCTATGGCATGTGACACGCATGACGAGAAGAGTGTTTAAAGAATAGAACAATTATTGACTCAATGCACTTTTTATAGGCTTGTGTTTGTGAACTCATATGTGTCTCCATTATTAGAACAAGGTGCAAGAGCACCTGAGTCCCCTCAACTTAAGCACAAAAAGGATGGGACTAGCCCATGACGTGCAAGTGAGACCTTAAAGTGACAACTAACTACTACACAAGCTCAACATGGATACACAAACTCGCCAAGAGACACGCTCAAAGCATCACATCCAAGCTATTTAAAGCTCGAAATTTTGGCCAATGCGACAATTTTGAAAAATATAGACAAAAAATGACTCAAAAACAAAAAGACGACTCAACAAGGTGTCTACACAAACACCTAGGCACTAATCATGCACAATTAATGCTCAACAAAAATAAAAGACTCAAAAATGGCTCATAATAAAATAAGGCATTCATGCAATTTTGACATTAACACACAATTCAACACCAAGCATTTCTTTTAACAAAAATGACAGAGTAGGGGCATGATGACCTCCAAACCGACACTACTACTAAAATGTTAAAAGACATCGGTGCTTTACATCGGTTTTTAGGTAACCGATTTAAAAAAAACTTTAGAAATCCGTTCATAAAAAAATCGATGTTTTAAATATTGCAATTTGAAAAGACATTGGTTTCTGGAAAAACCGATATGAATTTATTTTACAAAAGATATCGGTTTATAAAAAAACAGATGTCTTAGAATTGCATTTTGAAAAGACATCGGTTTCTAGGAAAACAGATATGGATTTATTTTACAAAAGATATTGGTTTCCGTTAAAACTGATCTCTTAAATAAATTAAAAATTATTTTTTTTGGATAAGATTTTAAATTTAATAATTTTACTTTTAAATCATTTATTTTTAAAAATTCAATTTTTTTTAAATTGTTTATTTATTTTGCACCCTCTTGTTTCATACTAAAAGAAACATTAATAATTCAATTACCCAAATAAATTAGGATTCCGAGTATTACATTTGTTTATTAAATTACAAGATGCATGTAGAGAAATATACTCATGTAGTGAGAGTTGTATTCCAAATCATGTTTATTACAATTGATGTCAATAGTCTCGTACAGAGTATAGACCAATAACTCGACTAAATATATTTAAAAAAAAAATATGATTTTATTAAAAGTTCTAATAAATATCTTTAATATATGTCTGTCGTAGAAATTAGATTTTTAAGTAGTTGGATAAAATTTAAATTTATCTAACAAGTTTTTTTTTTTCTAAAAACTCATAAAGGTTATTGTAATAGCCAAATTTGGTTAAGAGACCAAAGGGAAATTTTTCCACCTTCTTAGTCTGGCTCCAGGCCCGAGGCTATCCACTAGGGGACCACGGTTCCCGAAGCCGAGGTACGATACCACCCCATAGAAATAAATGCCAGCTCCAGAAACACCTGGAATAGAGCCCAGCGCGATCAGATCGAGCTCGCGTCACCAAAGCAGGAATCGGGAAGCTCCCTGAGGTCAAGACTACCTCGCAACCTCTCCACCTCTCCGGAAGCTCACCAAAACCTCGCTGCCACAGAAGAATGTCCGCGGGGGGCCGTATCAAGCTCCCAGAGACCAAGGAAGGTCAGACCAAGCTCCTGGCTAAGCTCCTGAATATCGAAGCCGAGACACTGATCTACCTCGCTATAAGAGACAATACATATCTTATTCAACGACCTCTATGAGGAATCACGCTGTGAAGATACGAAGATACACTGGATCATATCTGGAAACATTACATAGGTGTAGAGCAAGTAATAGAGTCTAAAGAAGAAACAAACTGATCTCCACCAAGATATTCTCAACTCAGTTATTAACACAAAGTCAATGACGTATAAATGAGAAATCCCGCCCAATAAGGAGGGAAGAGATTGAGAAAATCAACGGGAGAATCACAAAGTTAACCTACCAAAACTATGTATAAATAGGAGGAAAAAATGAACCTCTGAAAAGGGCAAAAGAAAAAACTACTTTTCGACAAGCATACGACAGCAACCCTACTACACCTAGAGATATTGAGAGCATTTGAGAGATATTTGTACATGATATACCATTGATAATAAAAGCATTTTCATTCTGTTTTGACTGTACTAATATTAGTATTTTTTATCATTTGAACAAGCACTGTATAAAGTACATTCAAACCTGGCCACCACCTCCGTGGTAGTAGTCTTGAGGGTGTTAATTCAGATTTCTCACCCCGAGCAAATTTTTAGTTAACACTTTCTGGCGACGTCCGTAGGAAACCCCAAACCCAGTTAATCAAATCAACTGTTTGCATTTGTATTGCTTTACAGGAACCATGAGGCTCCACTCCTCCCAAGGACAGCCTGTTGCTTCAGAACAACCTTCGGCGACCCCAACGCGAAAAGCCCCAAGGAGGGGGAAGAAACCTGGACACCGCAGTCAAGTTCCTGTCCAAACGACTAATGCGCGAGCTTCTGGCCCCCCTATGATAAGCCAGGCCATGCTCGATCAATAAGCGGCGGCCTGTATGGAAAACGTTTGCCTTCGCCTGCTGGCAGAAGGCATCGTAATCCAGCCGAAAAATCCAAATGATCAGGGAGAGCCCAACAGATCCGAGACCAGGCAGCCTGCCTTTGATCGCCTGAGACCACCTCTTCCCGAGCCAGCCCGTGATAGGACCGGGCTTCAACCTTTGATCCAGGATAGGCTAGGGCCCATGCCCCCAGTTCCTAGGAGGCCATCACAATATCAACCTAGGTGAGTTAAGTCCGTAGCGGATGCTCTAACCTAGGAGCAACGAGAGGCCCCTCGCTCGACGGCTTCAAGGATAGAAGCCCGGGCCCAAGAAGAAGATAGCCGGCAAACCTCCCGGATAGATCCCGCTCCTAAAGAAGGCTAGGTCGATATCGCCAATTCATCACAAGGATCTGATAGCAAAGAATCCGAGGTCGATTCAAAGAAGCCCGGGAGCAAGCGACTGAGGGATCAACTGATAAAGCTACAGAAGGAGGTCCAGCAGATAAGAAAGGGAAGGAATATGGAGGATAAGAAGGATCCGTTAAGCGAGATGAATGCCCCCTTCACCAGAAGGATCAGGGAAACAGAACTCCCCCCGAAATTTAAAATGCCGACATATAAGTTCTCCGGGACAGAAGACCCTTTGAGTCATCTGGAGAATTTCGTCCAACAAATGGAAGTCCAGAATACTACCAGGGCTGCCATGTGCAAGATGTTCCCTACCACCCTGACCGACTATGCGAAAACTTGGTTTAGGAAGCTACCCACTGGAAGCGTGGATTCTTTCACGAAGTTATCAACAGATTTTTGCTCGCAGTTCTAAGGAGTCAAACCTCGTCCAAAGGATCCCATATATCTCCAATATGTGATTCAGGAGCGAGGTGAAACACTTCGATCATACATGGAGCGTTTCCACAAAGAAGTCATACAAATGGGAGTCTTCGCCGAAAAAGAGACTCTTGCCAATTTCAGGCGGAACCTGTGGGCAGGCAAGCTTTTCTGTTCCTTTACTAAGAGACCTCCAGAGACTTACCAGGAGGCCTATGATAGGGCTCTAAAGCAGGTCGAGATCGACGAACAACTCAAAGTCAAGATGGAACCCGACGATATGAGAACGATAAAGCGCTAGAAGAAAGAAGCTCCCAAATCTGAGCCGACTCAAAAAAGTCAGAATAAACCTCCTAATAGGTCGACCTACCGTTTCCCCGCTTCTCAGCTCAGGTAAGAAAGATATCCAGCAAGACGAACCCCTCCTTGATCTTTGCCTCCTCCTAGGACTGTAGCTCCCGTAATGCGAGGGGAGAAAGGGTATGATTATTACACTCCCCTGAACGCCTCCCGGGAAACAGTCTACCTTGCTATACAGGACAATGGGCTACTCCAAAAGCCCGCACCTATGAAAGCCCCTGTCGACATGAGGAAAAGGTATAAGTACTGTGACTTCCATGAAGACGTGGGCCACAACACTTCAGAGTGTTATAATTTGCGCAACCAGATCGAAGCCTTGATAAGGGGAGGGTGTTTGATCGAGTTCTTGCAGCAGGTCAGAGACAATATTCAGACTGGAAGAGAGGTACAAGCCGAGATCGGTGAGCATGCGGAGAAGAGAAAGGGGAATAAACTGATTTAATGCAGCAAATCCAGGTGATACAAACCATCAGCGGAGGGCCCACACTAGCTGGCACCTCCAACAATTCTAGAAAAAACCATGCAAGAAAGATTCCCTGTGTGGAAGAAGGTCGGGATATCTTCAAGGTTAGCCAAAGCTCGACGGAACCCTCCCAGTCAGCGCAGATCATTTTCACTGAAGCAAATGTCTTCAACACCGTGCAACCTCATGATGATTCCATGGTGATCACAATACAAATTGCCAACTGCATGGTCCATCGTGTGCTCGTTGATACAGGCTAGCAATATAGATATCCTCTTCAAGGATACCTTGGAAAAGTTAAACTTGTAGCAATGGTGTTACAATAGCTGTACAACTCTGATTTATGGATTCACCGGGGATTCGATCATACCAGTCGGATAGAAGATCCTCCCAGTGATCGTAGGAACCACACCTCTCCAACAGAATGTTATGACAGGACTTTGTTATGGTTGACACCCCATCAGCCTACAACGCCATCTTAGGAGACCATTCCTGTCCTCCTTGAAGGGAGTCTTGTCTATATACCACAATGTCCTGAAGTTCCCAGTAGGAACCAAGGTGGGGGAGGTACATGGAGATCAGTAAGCAGCTAGGAGGTGCTACGTAGTGTCTGCCAATCTTACGGCTTTAGCAAAACAGTTCGTACAGGTTGCAACTATCCAGGACATGGAGGCTTCCGGGATAATCCAAGAAGATATGAAGCCCGCAGAGCATCCAGAGAATGAACCCATAATCCCTTATGAGGAAGAACAGAACAAGGAATGGGCCAGCGGGCAACCCGTAGATAGACTTGAAGAGATATCCATAAGAAATGATGATCCCTCCAAGGTCGTCAAGGTCGGAGCTACCCTCGAACCGGAAGTGAAAGAAGGTTTGATTGGGCTTCTCAGAGAATTCAGGGACATCTTTGCTTGGAGCCACGATGAGATGCCCGGGATCCCAGTATCATTGGCCGCTCACCGGTTAGCGGTGGATCCAACAGTCAAGCCCGTCAAACAGAAGAGGTATCACTTTAACGCTGAGAGAAACACTGCGGTTCAGGAGGAAGTGGACAATTGACCAGGGCGGGATTTATCAGAGAGGTGCGCTACCCCGAGTGGATCGTCAACGTGGTCATGGTTACGAAGGCGAATGGGAAATGGCGTATGTGTGTTGATTACACCGACCTCAACCGGGCATGTCCAAAAGACAGCTTTCCTCTACCAAAGATCCATCAGCTGGTTGACTCCACGACAAGAAATAAACTTCTTAATTTTATGGACGCATTCTCGAGGTATAACCAGATTAAAATGCACCCCGCTGACCAAGATAAGACCAGCTTCATTACTGGGCAGGGCTTGTACTGCTACAAGGTGATGCCGTTTGGCATGAAAAATGCGGGGGCTACATACCAGCGGCTGGTTAACAAGCTGTTCAGGCCCGAGATCGGAAGGACGATGGAGGTATACATCGACGACATGATCACAAAATCACCAACCGTAGAAGGACATCAAGAAGACCTTCGTAAGACCTTTCTAATCCTAAGAGAAAACCAGATGCGGTTGAACCCCTCCAAATGTGCTTTCGGGGTAACAGTGGGGAAGTTTCTAGGTTTCATGGTTCATGGGAGAGGCATAGAAGCCAACCCAAAAAAAATCAAGGCTATCCTGGACCTGGAGTCCCCCACATCACTCAAACAGGTACAAATTTTGACTGGGCGTGTAGCAGCGCTCAACAGGTTTATCTCTCGCTCCACCGATAAATGCCTCCCGTTCTTCAAAGCCATCAAGCAATGGAGAAACATGAAATGGAGCCCGGAGAGCGAACAAGCTTTTCAAGCCTTGAAGAAATACCTAACAAGCCCACCATTGTTGGTCAAGCCGGTTCCCGGAGAGGAACTGCAAATCTACCTGGCCGTCTCAGAAACTGCAGTAAGTGGAGCTTTGGCTAAGGAGTGTGGCGATGGGATTCAAAGGCCTATATACTATGTGAGTCATGTTTTAACCATGTCAAAAAAATTATATTCTCCTGGAGAAGCTTGCCTATACTCTGGTGACCTCAGCGAGAAAGCTCTGTCCCTACTTTTAAGCTCATTCAACAGCAGTGGTGATAGACCAACCTCTCTGTCAATTCTTACAAAGATCGGACGTGTTCGGAAGGCTAGTCTTATAGGCCTTAGAGCTCACTCAGTTTGACTTAAAATATAAGCCTAGGACCATGATTAAAGCGCAGGCTTTGGCAGACTTTGTTACAGAATTTTCAGCGCTCCCAGGCCAAACGATTCCCGCAGCATCGAACGTGGTCCCTAAGAAGACTTCAGAGATCGATAATTGGCTGGAAGATTGCAAGTCTTGGACCCTCTATACAGATGGAGCATCTAGGCAAGCTGGGGGAGGAGCTGGCATGGTTCTAATAGACCCAGAGGGGACTGAATTCTGTCACTGCTTCAGATTCGAGTTTAAAACCACCAATAATGAAGCAGAATACGAAGCCATCCTAGCCGGGATGTAGGTAGCCGTCGAACTGAAGGCCGATTACCTGCAAATCAAGAGTGACTTATTACTTGTAGTCAATCAGGTGTCTAGGGTGTACTAGGCAAAAGGAGATAACATGGCCGCCTACCTAAGACTAGCTTAGTCGCTTAAAAATAAGTTTAAGGGATTCAAGATCGATCAGGTGCCTCGACACCAAAATCACAGCACGGATGTTCTAGCTAAGATAGCCGCAAATGAAGGCCAAGCCTTACCACGAGGAGTTCCCCTCTAAGTGATCTCCCAACCAAGCATAACCGCGAGCAAGGAAATCTACTCCCTGGATCGCCAGCCTTGCTGGATGGACCCGATTGTTGCCTACCTCCAAGAGGGAAAGCTTCCCGAGGAGCCCGATCAAGCCCGAAGAATTAAAAGGCTCTCTGTCCGGTATTTCTTGGTAGATGGGTACCTCTACAAGAGGGTTAGATCCCTCCCCTTACTTCGGTGTTTACATCCTGATGACGGCTAAATTGGCGTTAAGAGAGGTTCATTCTGGGGACTGCGGGAACCACACCAGTGGAGAAGCTTTAGCAGTATCAAATGCTTCTTATGGGGTACTACTAGCCAACCATCCACCAAGACTGTAAGAATCTTTGTACTATCTTGCGAATCGTGTCAAAGGACTGCGAACTTGAACCACCTGCTAGTAAAGCGACTGTCATCTCTCTGTTCGCCCTACCCTTTGCCATGTGGGGGATCGACCTAATTGGAACGCTTCCTACCGCTCATGGGCAATTTAAGTATGCTATCGTGGCTATCGATTATTTCATAAGATGGGTCAAGGCAGGGCCTCTCTCTCAAATATCAGAAAAGAATACGACCAAGTTCATCAAAACCAATGTGGTTTGTAGATTCGGGACCCTTCTCATCATTGTAGCCGACTTGGACAAGCAGTTCGACAACACCCGATTCAAAGACTTCTGCGAAGGTTTGAGAATCGATCTCAGGCTCGCTTCAGTAGCCCATCCTCAGACCAACGGGCTGGTGGAGTCTACCAACAAGACTATCAAGAAGCTTCTGAAGAAGAAACTACAGCAGAAGAAAGGTAAGTGGGCCGAGGAGCTACCTGAGGTCCTCTAGGCATACCGGACTACAAAGAGGACAACTATCGGGGAGACACCTTACTCCCTGGCTTTCGGAGTTGAAGCGGTCCTCCCTATCGAGCATAAATTGACTTCATTCAGGGTGTAGCATTTTGAACCCAAAAAGCAACGAGGTCAAGCTCCGAGCTAATCTAGACCTCCTAGAAGAGAAATAAGACCGGGTAGCTGAGAAAGTAACGATCTACCAGAGCAAGATCGCTAGGTATTTCAACCGAAAGGTCAGAGCCTGGAATTTCAAAGAAGGGGATCTGGTGCTCAGGAAGGTGACCTCGAATACTCGGAAAAGGTCGGATGGGGTCCTAGATCCCAATTGGGAAGGGCCATACTTGGTAAAGGTAGTTGCTCGCAATGAAGCCTACAAAATCGAAGAAATGGATGGACGAACAATCGACCACACCTGGAACGCAGATCACTTGAGGAAGTTCTACCCCTGAGCAGGGGACTCTTGAACAGATTACCCCCATTTAGGTTTCAATAAAATTCCTAATAACGATGTACTACATCCTGATTACCCATGATGCCTTGGTCGGGCTACCACCCCCAAGAAGAGTCTAAGTGTAAGAGCATAGTTGCCATCCAAATCTCGAGACCAGGAAATAGCTAGACAGCCTTCTTGATGCCTTGGTCGGGCTACCACCCCCAAGAATGGTCTAAGTGTAAGAGCATAGTTGCCATCCAGATCTTAAGATCAGGAAAAAGCTAGACAGTCCTCCTGATGCCTCGGTTGAGCTACCTCTCCTAAAACGGATTTAAACATAAATATTTGTGTCGTTTGCAGGATTAAGATCACCATGATAAGAGTTTCCTACGAAGCAAGTGTTAGGATTGTGCTCAATAGCAAGAGTGTAATATTGTAATTGACAATCTTTTCATATAAATAAAGTGATTTCTTATTCTGCAAAATCTTATAGCATTTATAATTATAATTGTCAAGGTCAATAATCATAAGGTCAAAAGACTATGAGATATGAAGAATTGTTTGTACATCCGGATATGTATGAGGTAGACACAATTCTTGTAGGGAAAAATCGATATCAAACGCAGCAGAAGAAACGAAAAATAGATTTCGTATGGTTTTAAAATTTTTCTCAAAGTTGAACCTTAACCTTTTAATTAATTAAACTCAAATATATACGGTTAGAGTTAAATACCTCTTGACGCGTGATCCGATTGACTTACGTCGATTGGTAATCCGCAAAATCTTTTCCGATGCCCGTGAACAGTACCCGCGTGAACAGTGATCATGAACGGTACCGCGAGATCTTCCAATCTGAACACGTACGTGAATCACCTAGGAGCGTGGTCTCCCTTTTTCTTTGAATTGCAAACCTGAGAATGGATGAACAAAGTTTTCTTTTTCTTTTGTTAGTCACAAAACAATCAAAAGAAGACAAAGATTATTCTGGTCACTTTTGAGTTCTCCATCTAATGATCGAAACTCGCGTGAACCTAATTCGATGTTGTACACACAAGCTTATTGATGAACAAGCAATCAGTGTACTATCAAAGAATAATCTCTTCTCTCATTTATGTTTAGTAGAATAAAAATTATCCTTTTCTATGAATTGAGAAGAAGAAGAAAAATTGAATCATTCAATCAGCTATGGTGGCCGAATTCTATATGTGGTATTATATAGGTGGCCGAAATTTTGCTTCCTCTTCTATTTTGGATTGCCGAAATCTTCCTCTAAATGGACTAGGGTTGCCGCAAATCACATACCAAAAAGAGTTTGTGTTGCACCCTAATTTCCATCAACCTTTAGACTTCAAAACCTAATCCAACTCATAGATATTTTTATTCTTTTATTGACTAAATAAAAAGACTTCTTATTTGATTAAATAAATAAAATTAATTATTTATTTTCTTATCAAACAAGTCTTTTACTTTTAATATACTACTACCAATAGTATAACTTTAGGAAATATATTTCCTGATCAGCAAAAGATTTGTTTCTTAATTAAACAATTAATTAATAAATTAACTAATTCTTATTTAATTAAAACAATGAAACAAAATAATATATTATGTTAATATATACACCTTGCCGCCCCACTTATATAAATAGGCCATATATTATTTTCTTATTTCATTTAATCCATTGGACTTTAAATAAAAGCCCACATGTGAACCGGACCCATTCTTACTAAAAGAAATAAGCCCACATGTCTCCTTTTAATATATTAATATAATAGTGCAGCCCATTAATTAAATAATAGACATATTATATTCTTGATATATTAAAAACAATTCTAGATGGACCCTAAAATCGGCCCGGTAGAATATATCAAGTGATCCATGCAAATACGTGTGGATTGGGGATCTTGGTGGGCTATCTAAATTTAAGCTTCAATAGACACAACCTAATCACAATCAACAAATGATTCACTTAGGTCCAATCTATTAATTTTAACTCATTCCACTAAAGAGCTAAAATTGAACTCTTAAATAAAGATAGAATAAGGAGATGTTTCTCATTCATACCCTAGACAATCTTATAGGAGATGGTGTATCCTCATGAATAATATCAGTAATCGCCAAGAGCTCATAGACCACCTATAGCTCTCCAAGTTACCATAATATCGCTAGAAGCCATGTTTTCAATAATCATTATTGAAAACTCAACGTTGAGATTTAATATCCAATACCTCAAAACATCCATATGATGATATTATACTCTCATTTAATAAATGGAGCCACGATGTCCATATCTATAAATGAAGTCCTCTATCGATTAACAAATGTATACCACCAAACTATCGAGGATAGACTATGCCATATAATCGTACTCATTGATAGCTTTAATGATAACACTTGCAACCATAAGTCTATCATTTATCTCAGGATTAAGATAGACTCTCCGATTGTCCTATTTAATGAAAAGACTTATATCTAGTGACGGTTCTAGATAAAGTATTTCATTGTGATCCAGTTCAATGCACCTAGTGCACTAGATTCTTTTACTCGAAAACCTTTCGATGATTTTAGACTCATCATATTCATTTGATCCCACATAAATGCTAGTAAAAGAATTCTACAACTTTAACAAGATAGAGGTGCCCAACCTTTAACTTAAGTTGTGAACGTTATTCAAGACTAACTAAAGAATTGTGTCTACCTCATACATATCCGGATGTATGAACAATTCTTCATGTCTCATAGTCTTTTGACCTTATGATTATTTACCTTGAAAATTATAATAATAAATGCTATAAGTAATTGTAAGAATCAGAATTCACTTTATTAATATGAGAAGATTGTCAATTACAATATTACACTCTTGCCATTGAGCATAATCCTAACAATCTCCCACTTGCTCTATAGCAAGTGTGTCATATCTCTCATTCCCATGTTCTCTAGATGTCCATCAAAGCTCTTCTGAGGTAGAGCCTTTGTGAAAGGATCCGCTGGATTTTCTACTGATACGATTTTGGTGATCGTCACGTCTCCCCTATAAACAATTTCCCTCAAAAGGTGATACTTCCTTTCAATGTGTTTACCTCTCTTATGACTTCTTGGTTCTTTCGAATTAGCCAGTGCACCACTGTTGTCACAGTGTATAGTGATATGCTTATTCGCACTAGGAACCACTTCTAAGTCAATCAAGAATTGGCGGAGCCAAACAGCCTCTTTGGCAGCTTCACATGCAGCAACATACTCAGCCTCCATGGTGGAATCAGCAATACAAGATTGCTTGATACTCCTCCATATGACTGCTCCTCCTCCAACTGGTAAACACAGATCCTGATATGGATTTTCTGGAGTCAAAATCCAACTGGAAATCAGAATCTGTATACCCAACGGGAATTAAATCCCCTCCAGAGTATACAAGCATATAATCTCTAGTTCTCTTGAGATACTTGAAAATATGCTTGACTGCCGTCCAATGATCAAGACCAGGTTTCGATTGAAACCTGCTAACTATGCCAACAGCAAAACAAATATCTGGTCTAGTACAGAGCATTGCATACATGAGACTTCCAACTGCCGAGGCATATGGAACTCTACTCATGAATTGCTCTTCATGCACATTCTTAGGTGCTTGACCCTTAGAAAGTTTGATTCCATGTCTAAAAGGTAACATACCTTTCTTGGAATCTTGCATGGTGAATCTAGACAAGATTTTATCAATGTATGAAGCTTGGGATAATGCAATCGTTCTATTCTTTCTATCCCTTATTACTTGGATACCAAGAATATAACTTGCTTCTTCTAAGTCCTTCATATCAAATTGTTTTGCTAACCATTCTTTCACTGATGTCAATACACCTACATCGTTTCCAATGAGTAGTATATCATCAACATAAAGAATGAGGAAAACCAACTTGTCGCCTTTGATCCTCTTGTATACACAAGGGTTGTCAGGGTTTTGAATAATTCCAAAACCCTTTACAGCTTGATCGAACCTTATGTTCCAAGATCTGGATGCTTGCTTTAGTCCATATATGGACTTTTGCAACTTGCATACTTTTTCTTCTTGGCCTTTTTCAATGAATCCCTCTGGTTGCATCATGTAGATGCTCTCGTCAAGACTTCCATTAAGGAAAGCTGTCTCGACGTCCATTTGCCAAATCTCTAGGTCTAGAGATGTTGCAATGGATAAGAGTATCCTAATGGATTTAAGCATGGCCAAAGGTGAGAAGGTTTCCTCGTAATCGATACCTTCTTTCTGTGTATAACCTTTAGCTACTAGTCTAGCTTTAAAGGTTTCCACCTTACCATCCATACCTCTTTTCCTCTTGTATACCCACTTGCACCGAATGGGTTTTATCCCTTTAGGCAAGTCTACAAGGGACCAGAATTTGTTATTCAACATCGATTCAATCTCGGATTGCATTGCCTTTTGCCAATGACGACAATCAACATCCTCCATAGCTTCCTTGTACGTGTAGGGATCATCGTCGTCCGGGAGATTCTCAACAGATTCTCCTAGACCGATATATCTTTCGGGTTGTGTTCTAACCCTCCCACTACGACGAGGAATGGTAGGTAGTTGATCTTGTGTTGGAGTGGAACTTACAATTGGGCTGGGTTGTGAAACCTCTTGTGGAATTGTATCTCCTGACATCTCATTCAGGACAATTCTACCTTTGGGCACAAAATTATTCATATAGTGCTTTTCTAGAAATGAAGCATTTGTTGAAACAAATACTTTTAGATCAGAAGGACTATAGAAATAATATCCTTTAGTTCCTTTTGGATACCCCACAAATATACATGTTTCCGAACGGGACTCCATCTTTTCTGTCTTTCCTTTCAACACATGTGCAGGACAACTAAATATCCTCATGTGTTGCAAACTAGGCTTTCGCCCAGTTCACAATTCATGTGGGGTTTTAGGGACAGATTTATATGGTACATCGTTTAGAATATATATTGTTGTTTGTAGAGCATATCCCCAAAAAGAAATAGGAAGTGTTGAATAACTCAACATTGATCTAACCATCTCTAAAAGAGTCATATTTCTCCTTTCTGCTACCCCATTTTGTTGAGGTGTACTTGGTGCAGAAAGCTGAGAAACTATCCCATTATCAATAAGATATTGCTGAAACTCTCCAGATAGATATTCTCCACCAAGATCAGATCTCAAGATTTTTATATGTTTCTCAAGCTGATTTTCTACTTCAGCTTTGAATGCTTTGAACATATCAAATGCATCCGACTTATGTCTCATGAGATACACGTAACCAAATCTTGAGTAATCATCTGTGAAGGTGATGAAGTACTCATATCCACCTCTAGCTTTAATGCTCATAGGACCACATACATCAGTGTGTACTAGTCCTAAACATTCAGTGGCTTTTGCACCTTTGGTATTGAACGGCCTTTTGGTCATTTTACCTTCCAAACAAGATTCACAAGTTGGTAGATCATCAACCTTTAAGTCACTTAAAGGTCCGTCACATACCAATCTTTTAATCCTATTAAGGTTAATGTGACCTAGGCGTAAATGCCAAAGATAGGTTTCATCTTTTGATAATTTTACTCTTTTATGATTGGGTTCCGTTATTTCAGTGTCTAACGAGTGAGAGATATTTCTATGCAAAAAGAAGAAACCGTTTGCCAATGTACCTTTGCAAACAACTTTGTCATTCTTACTAATAATAAAAGTTTTATTAAAAGTAACCGAATATCCAAACTTATTTAAACAAGAAACTAAAATTAAATTCCTCTTGAATTGAGGTACATAATAAACGTCTATTAAATCTAAATGCCTACTAGAATCTAAAATAACTCTAATATCTCCCACTGCACTTGCAGACACTAACGTTCCGTTGCCCAAGAGCAAATTGACTTCATCTTCATTCAACCTTCTCTTTTCCTGAAACCCCTGCAAGGAATAATAAACATGATTAGTGGCTCCAGAGTCTATGATCCAAGAATCAGTAGAATCTGCCAGAAAACATGTTTCTAGATAATTAACATTACCTTCTTCCTTCTTTTTCTGGGACTTTGGGCAATCTCTTTTCCAATGTCCCTTTTCACCATAAAGGAAGCATTTCCCTTTGATCTTGGTTACTTTCTTAGTTTCCTTCTTGGTAGGCCCAAGTTGTTTTTTCTTCTGTTGTTTCTTGACCTTCTTACGGGTCTTAACAGTAGCAACTTTACCAACCAAATGAATCTCTTGACCTTTGTTTTTCACAAGGATCTTTTCAGCGCTTTGAACATCTTGCATCAGGCCCTGCAGGGTGTATTCCTTTTTGTTCAAGGTGTAGTCCAACTTGAACTGATCAAAGGAATCTGACAGTGAGTTAACTACCATATCAATTTTGGTCTCACCATCAATCTCAGCACCATTTAGTTCAGCAATATTGAGATGTGATATGACTTTCATCATGTGATCTTTCACAGATTGTCCAAGTTTCATCCTAAGATTCATAAAAGCAGTCACTGCCTCTCTCTTAGTCGTCCTAGACCTCATAGCAAACATTTCCTCTAGAGACATCATTATATCAGCAGCGGACTCCATTCCTTCATGTTGATGTTACAACACGTCGGAGATAGTGGCCATAATGTAACATTTTGCCATATCATCAGAAGTTTTCCACTGCTCATACTCATCTCTTTGCATCACATTAGATTCATTATTAGGAAGGGGTGGTTTAGGAGTGGTCAAAACAAACTTATATTTTTCACTTTGCAGCAACAACCCAATTTTCCTTTTCCATGTTACGTAGTTATCTCCAGTTAAGGTGTTATCTTTCAGGATGTTCATAAGTGATGGGGTCATGATTTCTGATTAAAAAAAACATATATAAGTAAATAATCATGATAATAGCACTTTTAAAAATTTATCTTGAATTAAAATAAATAATTCAATCATAAAAATTCAACGGTGATCCAACACCCATAAATATTACGCCTCCTTTGGGAGTTCGCACTATTTACTAGTTAGACTAGGTTCCACCTAATTGTTAACATAACAACCAGCGTTTTTAATTTTAGCCTTGTAATTTTTATTAACAAGAACTCTTGGGAGGATATTAATAAAATTACATTGAGTGTGTTACCAAGATATCGACCCTCAATTTTCTCTCACGAAAATCCCTCCATGGGGAGTAGATTTCGTTTAAGTCAATTGTCTAGTCTATCCTTGTAAGGAAGTATATTGTTAAATTCCATTTATGGACACCCCTTGTGGGGATTACCAAAAATAATAAAACTCAACTAATCTTGGAGGCCATAGGCGTTCTTGCACACCTTCGCCCACTCAATTATTTAAGGCGTGTGATTAAATCCCAAAGAATGATTTTTACCAAGTTATCTAGATGCCAATTAGATACCTAAATCATTCAATACATGTTCATAACAAAAGAGATATATGAGTGGCACTCCTATTCTAAAATGTCATGTTATCATACAACAACAAATATTGTAATATTTAAGCAAAAATTAAATAGCAACAATTTTGGCCCATCCTAGAAAAGCAAGTAAATTACAATTGTTAGGAATACAAGATCTTCAAGTGGCCATCAACCATACGCTCATCCCTCGGCCTCCTCCCATGGACGTGCACAGCCCACAACCCCACAAAGGGACGTGCACAGCCCATAAGGCCACACAAGGCTGCCGTGCGCAGCCCAATCCAGTCCTAGGGTGCGCACGGTGCTCGTTCTCGGTTCCGGTTGCTTCGTTTTTCTTCGTGTCTTCGAATTTTCAATACCCGAATACATTACATCATATTACGAATAAATTACTGCAGCAATTTTTTTTTATTTTACTGCAGTAAGATTTACAAAAAAAAAATACTGCACTTGATTACAAAAAAAAAATACTGCACTTATTTTACATACAAAAAAATAAAACCCTAGCAACTACCAAGAAGAAATTATGGCGATAATAGACCACCCTTCTTGTTACAAATCCGAAACAAAAATTACATTGAAATTCTAGGACCAAAATCGAGCAATAACAATTCACTTTATAAAACATATATAAATCCATACATTCAACATGTAATTATATATGCGAATACCTAGAGTGCCATCTCTTTCTAAAACATTTATAATCACAATAAAAAAGAAATAGATTCACGTATATATACGTTAATTAATTAAAAGGTACAACCAAGGCTCTGATACCAATTGTAGGGAAAAATCGATATAAAACGCAGCGGAAGAAACGAAAAATAGATCTCGTATGGTTTTAAAATTTTTCTCAAAATTGAACCTTAACCTTTTAATTAATTAAACTCAAATATATACGGTTAGAGTTAAATACCTCTTGACGCGTGATCCGATTGACTTACGTCGATTGGTAATCCGCAAAATCTTTTCCGATGCCCGTGAACAGTACCCGTGTGAACAGTACCCGCGTGAACTGTGATTGTGAACAGTACCCCCGTGAACAGTACCGCGAGATCTTCCAATCCGAACATGTACGTGAATCACCTAGGAGCGTGGTCTCCCTTTTTCTTTGAATTGCAAACCTGAGAATTGATGAACAAAGTTTTCTTTTTCTTTTGTTAGTCACAAAACAATCAAAAGAAGATAAAAATTATTCCGGTCACTTTTGAATTCTCAATCTAATGATCGAAACTCGCGTGAACCTAATTCGATGTTGTACACACAAGCTTATTGATGAACAAGCAATCAGTGTACTATCAAAGAATAATCTCTTCTCTCTTTTATGTTTAGTAGAATAAAAATTATCCTTTTCTATGAATTGAGAAGAAGAAGAAAAATTGAATCATTCAATCAACTATGGTGGCTGAATTCTATATGTGGTATTATATAGGTGGCCGAAATTTTGCTTCCTCTTCTATTTAGGATTGCCGAAATCTTCCTCTAAATGGACTAGGGTTGCCGCAAATCACATACCAAAAAGAGTTTGTGTTGCACCCTAATTTCCATCAACCTTTAGACTTCAAAACCTAATCCAGCTCATAGATATTTTTATTCTTTTATTGACTAAATAAAAAGACTTCTTATTTGATTAAATAAATAAAATTAATTATTTATTTTCTTATCAAACAAGTCTTTTACTTTTAATATACTACTACCAATAGTATAACTTTAGGAAATATATTTCCTGATCAGAAAAAGATTTGTTTCTTAATTAAACAATTAATTAATAAATTAACTAATTCTTATTTAATTAAAACAATGAAACAAAATAATATATTAGGTTAATATATACACCTTGCCGCCCCACTTATATAAATGGGCCATATATTATTTTCTTATTTCATTTAATCCATTGGACTTTAAATAAAAGCCCACATGTGAATTAGACCCATTCTTACTAAAAGAAACAAGCCCACATGTCTCCTTTTAATATATTAATATAATAGTGCAGCCCATTAATTAAATAATAGACATATTATATTCTTGATATATTAAAAACAATTCTAGATGGACCCTTAAATCGGCCCAGTAGAATATATCAAGTGATCCATGCAAATACGTGTGGATTGTGGATCTTGGCGGACTATCTAAATTTAAGCTTCAATAGACACAACCTAATCACAATCAACAAATGATTCACTTAGGTCCAATCTATTAATTTTAACTCATTCCACTAAAGAGCTAAAATTGAACTCTTAAATAAAGATAGAATAAAGAGATGTTTCTCATTCATACCATAGACAATCTTATAGGAGATGGTGTATCCTCGTGAATAATATCTGTAATCGCCAAGAGCTCATAGACCGCCTATAACTCTCCAAGTTACCATATTTCCTCATATGACCACATTTCGAACTTGGATACTTTGACTTGTCCAGAAGCCATGTTTTCAATAATCATGATTGAAAACTCAACGTTGAGATTTAATATCCAATACCTCAAAACATCCATATGATGATATTATACTCTCATTTAATAAATGGAGCCACGATGTCCATATCTATAAACGAAGTCCTCTATCGATTAACAAATGTATACCACCAAACTATCGATGATAGACTGTGCTATATAATCGTACTCATTGATAGCTCTAATGATAACATTTGCAACCATAAGTCCATCATTCATCTCAGGATTAAGATAGACTCTCTGATTGTCCTCTTTAGTGAAAAGACTTATATCTAGTGACGGTTCTAGATAAAGTATTTCATTGTGATCCAGTTCAATGCACCTAGTGCACTAGATTCTTTTACTCGAAAACCTTTCGATGATTTTAGACTCATCATATTCATTTGATCCCACTCAAATGCTAGTAAAAGAATTCTACAACTTTAACAAGATAGAGGTGCCCAACCTTTAACTTAAGTTGTGAACGTTATTCAAGACTAACTAAAGAATTGTGTTTACCTTATACATATCCGGATGTATGAACAATTCTTCATGTCTCATAGTCTTTTGACCTTATAATTATTTACCTTGACAATTATAATAATAAATGCTATAAGTAATTGTAAGAATCAGAATTCACTTTATTAATATGAGAAGATTGTCAATTACAATATTACACTCTTGCCATTGAGCATAATCCTAACAATTCTTTAGTTAGTCTTGAATAACGTTCACAACTTAAGTTAAAGGTTGGGCACCTCTATCTTGATAAAGTTGGAGAATTCTTTTACTAGCATTTGAGTGGGATCAAATGAGTTATGATGAGTCTAAAATCATCGAAAGGTTTTCGAGTAAAAGAATCTAGTGCACTGGGTGCATTGAACTGGATCACAATGAAATACTTTATCTAGAACCGTCACTAGATATAAGTCTTTTCATTATCAGGACAATCAGAGAGTCTATCTAAATCCTGAGATAAATGATGGACTTATGGTTGCAAGTGTTATCATTTGAGCTATCAATGAGTACGATTATATAGCATAGTCTATCCTCGATAGTTTGGTGGTATTCATTTGTTAATCGATAGAGGACTTCATTTATAGATATGGACATCGTGGCTCCATTTATTAAATGAGAGTATAATATCATCATATGGATGTTTTGAGGTATTGGATATTAAATCTCAACGTTGAGTTTTCAATAATGTTTATTGAAGACATGGCTTCTGGACAAGTCAAAATATCCAAGTTCAAAATGTGGTCATATGAGGAAATATGGTAACTTGGAGAGCTATAGGGGGTCTATGAGCTCTTGGCGATTACTGATATTATTCACGAGGATACACCATTTCTTATAAGATTGTCTGGGGTATGAATGAGAGACATCTCCTTATTCTATCTTTATTTAAGAGTTCAATTTTAGCTCTTTAGTGGAATGAGTTAAAATTAATAGATCGGACCTAAGTGAATCATATGTTGATTGTGATTAGGTTATGTCTATTGAAGCTTAAATTTAGATAGCCCGCCAAGATCCACAATCCACACGTACTTGCATGGATCACTTGATATATTCTACCGGACCAATTTATGGGTCCATCTAGAATTGCATTTAATATATTAAGAATATAATATGTCTATTATTTATTTAATGGGCTGCACTATTATATTAATATATTAAAATGAGACATGTAGGCTTGTTTCTTTTAGTAAGAATAAGTCTGGTTCACATGTGGGCTTTTATTTAAAGTCTAATGGGTTAAATAAAATAAGAAAAATAATATTAGGCCCATATATACATGGTGTGGGCGGCAAGGCTAAATAAAATAGCCCAAGATATTATTTTATTTTATTGTTTTGATTAAATGGGAATTAATTAATTATTTAATTAATTAATAGTTTAAATCAAAATCTTTTCCTGATCAGTAAATTAAATACTATGTGTTGAATTAGGGTTGGAATTCTTTTAAGTGATAGGAGTCCTAATGTGGTAAGGATTAAGTCCACATACACTCCTTATTATACAAAGAATTCATGCCACCACTAGTCCTACAAGGGTTAGGATTCTTGAATTGATAGGAATTAGGGAAAAGGATAATTCTTTTTCAAGTAAGGAAATTAACCAACCCTAGATTTCCTATTCAACGAATTCGGCCAACCCTACTTGGTGAAGGAGAAAATTCGGCCAACCTATAAATATAAGGTTATGAATTTTCGGCCACCAAGGAAGCAAAATAGAGAGAGATTTTTGTTTGTTTTGAAAATAAAAAAAAATCCTACTCTATACACATAGATTTTCGGCCAAGAGAGAAAAAGAAAATAAGTTCTCATTCGATAGTGCACTTACAAGCCTTTAACATCAAAAGGTTTTGTGCACACTTTCGATTTAGGGTTACACGAGTTTCAATCATATTGATTGTGAATTCAAAAGTGACCGGAAATATTTTCTTAGGCTCTTGGTGTTTTACTATTGAAAATCAAGATCAGAAATTCCATACATCCATTCTAAGGTAAGCAATTCAAAGAAAAAGGGAGACCACGCTCCTAGGTGATTCACGTACGTGCTAGGATTGAAGATCTTGCGGATTACCATCGACGTAAGTCAATCGGATCACGCGACAAGAGGTATTTAACTCTAACCGTATATTTAAGTTTAATTAATTAAAGGGTTAATGTTCAAATCTTTAGAAAAATTTTAAACTATACGAAAATTATTTTTTCGCCTTCCGCTGCGGTTTTAAGCAATTTTTCCCTACAATTGGTATCAGAGCCTTGGTTGTACCCTTAATTAAGTAACGTATATATACGTGAATCTATTTCTTTTTATTGTGATTATGCATGTTTTAGAAAGAGATGGCACTCTAGGTATTCGCATATATAATTACATGTGGAATGTATGGATTTATATATGTTGTTATAAAGTGAATTGTTATTGCTCGATTTTGGTCCTAGAATTTCAATGTATTTTTTGTTTCGGAATTGTAACAAGAAGGGTGGTCTATTATCGCCATAATTCCTTCTTGGTAGTTGCTAAGTTCTTATTAATTTTATTGTAAAAATACTGCAGTTTTTTATTGTATTAAAATTTACTGCAGTTTTTTTTATTGTATTAAAATAAGTGCAGTTTTTTATTTGTATAAAATACTGCAGTAGTTTAAATTAAAAAAAAATATTTCTGCAGTATTTTATTGTATAAAATAAGTTGTAATATATTCAAGATTCGAAGACTCAAAGATTTGAAGAAATTGGAGCATCCGGAACCGAGCTTGGCACCCGCGCGCACCGAGACAACAAGCGCACATGCAACCAAGCGTGCAGCTGCGCTTGTTGCGGTGCAGCAGCGCGCGCAACCCATGCATGGGCTGGCCATGCGGCAGCTCATTCCCTTGCATGGGCTAGGCGTGCGCAAGGGCTGCTTGGTGATCTTCGGGCGCGCGAGTTACGTACGGGAGATGGTCGTTTGAAGTCTTGTTCGCCAAGAAAGGAGTTTTTTGTATTCCGTACAATTGTAATTTACATGCTTTTCTAGGATGGACCAAAATTGTGGCTATTTATTTTTATGTATAAATATTACAATATTTGTTATTGTATGATAACATGTCATAAATAATAGGAGTGCCACTCATATATCTCTTTTTGTATGAACATGCATTGAATGATTTAGGTATCTAATTGGCATCTAGATAACTTGGTAAAATCATTCTTTAGAATTTAATCACACGCCTTAAATAATTGAGTGGGAGAAGGTGTGTTAGAACACCTATGGCCTCCAAGGTTAGTTGAGCTTTATTATTTATTGGAAATCCCCCCGAGGGGCGTCCATAAATGGAATTTAGCAAAATACTTCCTTACAAGGATAGAGTAGACAATTGACTCAAACAAGATCTACTCCCAGAGGAGGGATTTTCGTGAGAGAAAATTGAGGGTCGATATCTTGGTAACACACTCAATGTAATTTTATTAATATCCTCCCGAGAGTTCTTGTTAATAAAATTGCAAGGCTAAAATTGAAAACGCTGGTTGTTATGTTAACAATTAGGTGGGACCTAGTCCAACTAGTAAATGGTGCGAACTCCCGAAGGAGGCGTAACATTTATGGATGTTGGATCACCGTTGAATTTTTCACAATTGAGTTATTTAGTTAATTCAAGATAAATATTCGAAAGTGCTTTATCATGATTATTTACTTATATATGCTTTTTGTTTTATTCAGAAATCATGACCCCATCACTTATGAACATCCTGAAAGATAACACTTTAACTGGAGATAATTATGTCACATGGAAAAGGAAAATTGGGTTGTTGCTGCAAAGTGAAAAACATAAGTTTGTTCTAACTACTCCTAAACCACCTGCTCCTAATAATGAATCAAGTATTTTGCAAAGAGATGAGTATGAGCAGTGGAAGACCTCAGATGATATGGCCAAATGTTACATTATGGCTACTATCTCCGACTTGTTGCAACAGCAGCATGATGGAATGGGGTCTGCTGCTGATATTATGATGTCTCTGGAAGAGATGTTTGCTATGAGGTCTAGGACGACTAAGAGAGAGGCAGTGACTGCTTTTATGAATCTTAGGATGAAACCTGGACAGGCTGTGAAAGATCACATGATGAAAGTCATAGCACATCTAAATATTGAAGAATTAAATGGCGCTGAGATAGATGGTGAGACCAAAATTGACATGGTTGTCAACTCACTATCAGATTCCTTTGATCAGTTCAAGTTGGACTACATCTTGAACAAAAAGGAATACACCTTGCAGGGCCTGATGCAAGATGTTCAAAGCGTTGAAAAGATCCTTGTGAAAAGCAAAGGTCAAGAGATTCCTATGGTTGGTAAAGTTGCTACTGTTAAGACCCGTCAGAAGGTCAAGAAACAACAGAAGAAAAAGCAACTTGGGCCTACCAAGAAGGAGACCAAGAAAGTAACCAAGATCAAAGGGAAATGCTTCCTTTGTGGTGAAAATGGACATTGGAAAAGAAATTGTCCAAAGTCCCAGAACAAGAAGGAAGAAGGTAATATTAATTATCTTGAAACATGTTTTCTGGCAGATTCTACAGATTCTTGGATCATAGACTCTGGAGCCACTAATCATGTTTGTTATTCCTTACAGGGGTTCCAAGAAAGGAGAAGGCTGAATAAGAACGAAATCAATTTACGCTTGGGCAACGGATCGTTAGTGTCTGCAAGTGCAGTGGGAGATATTAGAGTTATTATAGATTCTAGTAGGCATTTAGATTTAATAGACATTTATTATGTACCTCAATTCAAGAGGAATTTAATTTCAGTTTCTTGTTTAAATAAATTTGGATATTCAGTTACTTTTAATAAAGCTTTTATTATTAGTAAGAATGACAAAATTGTTTGCAGAGGTACATTGGAAAACGGTCTATTCTTTTTGCATAGAAATATCTCTCACTCGTTAGACACAGAAATAACGGAACCTAATCATAAAAGAGTAAAATTATCAAAAGATGAAACCTACCTTTGGCATTTACGCTTAGGTCACATTAACCTTAATAGGATTAAAAGATTGGCATGTGACGGACCTTTAAGTGACTTAAAGGTTGATGATCTACCAACTTGTGAATCTTGTTTGGAAGGTAAAATGACCAAAAGGCCATTCAATACCAAAGGTGTAAGAGCCACTGAATGTTTAGGACTAATACACACTGATGTATGTGGTCCTATGAGCATTCAAGCTAAAGGTGGATATGAGTACTTCATCACCTTCACAGATGATTACTCAAGATTTGGTTATGTGTATCTCATGAGACATAAGTCGGATGCTTTTGACATGTTCAAAGCATTCAAAGCTGAAGTAGAAAATCAGCTTGAGAAACGCATAAAAATCTTGAGATCTGATCGTGGTGGAGAATATCTATCTGGTGAGTTTCAGCAATATCTTATTGATAATGGGATAGTTTCTCAGTTTTCTGCACCAGGTACACCTCAACAAAATAGGGGTAGCAGAAAGGAGAAATAGAACTCTTTTGAACATGGTTAGGTCTATGTTGAGTTATTCAACACTTCCTATTTCTTTTTGGGGATATGCTCTACAAACTGCAATATATATTCTAAACGTGGTACCATCGAAGTCGGTTCCTGGAACACCATATGAGTTGTGGACTGGGCGAAAGCCTAGTTTACAGCACATAAGGATATTTGGTTGTCCTTCACATGTGTGAAAAGGAAAGACCGAAAAGATGGAGTCCCGTTCGGAAACATGCATATTTGTGGGGTATCCAAAAGGAACTAAAGGATATTATTTCTATAGTCCTTCAGATCTAAAAGTGTTTGTTTCAACAAATGCTACATTTCTGGAAAGGGACTATATGAATGATTTTGTTCCCAAAAGTAGAATTGTCCTGAATGATATGTCAGGAGATACAATTCCACAAGAGGTTTCACAACCTAACCCAATTGTAATTTCCACTCCAACACAAAATTAACAACCTACCATTCCTCGTCGTAGTGGGAGGGTTAGAACCTGTTAATAGCCAAAATTGGCTAAGGACCAAAGGAAAGTTTTCCACCTCCTGGACTTGGCTCCATACCCATGAGTTTCATCGGGAGATCTCAATATCCAGAGCCAAGCTATGATACCACCCCAGGCACAAGGGCGGGCTCCGGAAACATCCGGGATAGAGCCCGGAACGATCAGATTTAGCCCGCATCACCAAAACTAGAAGCTCCCCAAAGTCAAGGTCATCTCGCAAATGCTCAAGAAACTCGTCTGTACCTCGATTGACACAGAAGAATTTCCCTAGAAGGCCGCGAGGTCAGTCTAGGCCACACCTAGCTTCGAAAAAGTCAAGGGAAGCCAGATCTGGCTCCAAGCTGGATGAAACTTCTCGGACATCAAGGTCGAAATACTAATCAACCTCCCTGATTGATACACCACACCATATCGTCATATCCCACGACCTCTATAAGGATCATACTGAAAGGCCCGGGTTGATGCACCACACCATATCGTCACATCCCACGACCTCTATAAGGATCATACCTGGAAACGTTACCTATATGCAGAACAAGTAATAAATAAAGATCATACCTGGAAACGTTATCTACATGCATAACAAGTAATAAAATCCAAAAAGGAAACAAACTGATCTCCACCACGATACTCTCAATTCGGGCGTCAATCCAAAAGTCAATGATATTAACGCAAGAAATCCCGCCCTATAAGGAAGAGACTGAGACAATCACTGAGGCAATCAAGGGAGAATCAGTCTGTTGACCTACAAACCATGTATAAATAGAAAAGAAAAGAAAGGAAAAAAGGAGACTACTATTCGACAGGCATACGACTTACAATCGACCATTTCCCAGAGAGATTTGAGAGAAAAGAGAGAAGAATCTTTGTATTCGTATACCATGCATGTTAAATAAAAACATTCTTGCTTACTTGTCACTTTATAAATCATTGTTACATATATAAAAAATTTTGGCCACCACCTACGTGGTAGTGGTCTCGAGGGCGTTAACTGAGATTTCTCATCCTGAGTAAAATTTCCGTTAACACTTTCTAGCACCATCTGTGGGGAGTGTTCCTACACCTAATTAACCAATCATTTGCATCTATACTTTCACTGTTTTACAGGAACTATGAGGCTCCGCTCCTCCCAAGGTCAACATAGAGTCCCGAAGCAATCTCCGGCGAGGCCAACCCGAAAAGCCCCAGGAAGGGGGAGAAAATCTGGATATAGTAATCAAGCTCCGATCCAGACAACCAATACGTGGGCTACTGGCCACCCCATAGTGAGCCAGACAGTGCTCGACCAACAAGCGGCGGCCTTCGTAGAATCTATCCGCGTCCGCCTCCTCGCTGAAGGCATCACAATCCAGCCAACCAACCTGAATGATCAGGGAGAGCCGAGCAAGCTCGGAGCTAGACCACCTGCTTTCGATCGCCTAGGACCTCCTCCTCCAGAGCCGGCTCGAGATAGATCAGGGTCCCAACGTTCGATCCGGGATAGGCTGGGACCCATGCCCCCAGCTCCGAAAAGAGCTGGTTAAGTCTGTCGCGGATGTTTTTACCCGGAAGCCGCGAGGGCTATCTCATCCAACTACATCTAGGAGAACTACCCGGGCCCTAGAGGAGGAAAGTAGACAAACTCCCTGAGTGGATCATGTCCAGGAGGAGGACCGGATAGAAATTGCCAGTTCATCAGAAAGATTCGACAGTGAGGAATCTGAGGTTAACTCGAAGAGACCCGGGAACAAGCGACTGAGGGATCAGCTGGCAAAGCTACAAAAAGAGGTCCAGCAGATAAGGAAGGGAAAGAATAAGGAGGACAAAAAGAATCCCCTGAGCGAGATGAACGCTCCCTTCACTAGGAGGATCCGGGAAGCAGAGCTCCCCCCAAAATTCAAAATTCCAGCAGATAAGTTCTCTGGAACGGAAGATCCTCTAAGCCATCTAGAGAGCTTTGTTCAACAGATGGAAGTCCAGAACACTACCAGAGCAGCTATGTGCAGAATGTTTCCAACAACCTTGACCGACTATGCGAAAACCTGGTTCAGGAAACTGCCCGTCGGTAGCGTGGATTCTTTCACAAAACTGTCAACCGATTTTTGCTCACAATTCCAAGGAGTTAAACCTCGTCCGAAAGATCCCATACACCTCCAATATGTGTTCCAGGAGCGGAGTGAAACTCTTCGATCGTATGTAGAGCGATTTAACAAGGAGGTCATACAAATGGGAGTTTTCACTGAAAAAAAAACCCTCGCCAACTTCAGACGAAACCTCTGGGCAGTAAAGCTTTTCCGTTCTTTCACCAAGAGACCTCCCGAGACTTACTAGGAGGCCTATGACCGGGCTCTCGAGCAGGTCAAGATCGACGAACAACTCAAGGTCAAGATAGAACATGACGACATGAGAACGGCCAAGCGTCTGAAGAAAGAAGCCCCCAAATTTGAGCCAGTGCAGAAAGCTCAGAATAAACCTCCCAACAGGTCGACCTATCGCCTCCCGGCACCTCCGCATATACAAGAAAGATATCCAGCAAAATGAACCCCTCCCCTAGCTTCGCCGCCTCCCGGGACCGTGGCTCTAGTAATGCAAGGGGAAAAAGGGTATGACCACTAGACCCCTTTGAATGCTTCCAGGGAAACAGTCTACCTTGCCATACGAGATAAAGGGTTGCTCCAAAATCCCGCTCCCATGAAGGCCCCAGCTGATAGGAGAAACCGGTACAAGTACTGCGACTTCCACGAAGGCGTGGGCCACAACACATCAGAGTGCTATAACTTACGCAACCAGATTGAGGCCCTGATAAGGGGATGATGCCTGATTGAGTTCTTACAACAGGTCAGAGATAATATCAGAACTGGAAGGGAGGTGCAAGCAGAAATCCGTGAGGACGTAGAAAAGAGGAAAAGGAGCAGGCTGACTTAATGCAACAGATCCAAGTGATACACACTATCAGCGGAGGTCCTACATTGGCCGGCGTCTCCAATAACTCCTGGAAAAACCATGCAAGAAAGGTTCCCCACCTCGGAGAGAGCCGGGGGATCTTCGAAGTAAGCCAGAGCCGACAGAGCCCTCCCAGTCAGCTCAGATCGTATTCACCGAAGCAGATGTCTTCAACACTGTGCAACCTCATGATGATCCTATGGTCATCACGATACAGATCGCCAACTGTTTGGTCCATCGCATGCTCGTGGATAAGGGTAGCAGTGTAGATATCCTCTTCAAGGATACCCTGGAAAAACTGAACCTGAAGCAATATTGCTACAACAGCTGTACCACTCCACTTTACGGTTTCACTGGGGACTCGATCATACCAGTGGGGTCAATGATCCTCCCAGTAATCATCGGGGTCACCCAGCTCCAACAGAATGTAATGACCGACTTTGTTGTGGTGGACACCTCATCGGCCTACAACGCCATCTTAGGGAGACCTTTCCTGTCCTCCTTGAAGGGAGTCTTGTCCATATACCACAACGTCTTGAAATTCCCGGTTGGAACCAAGGTAGGAGAGGTACGCGGAGACCAGCAGGCAGCCAGGAAATGTTACACAGTATCTGCCAATCCTACAGCCTTAGCGAAGTAGTGTGTACAGGTGATAGTAATCCAGGAAGACATGGATACATCCCGGATAATCCAGGAGGAGAAGGAGCCCACAGAACACCCTAGGCATCCGGAGGATGAACCTATCATGCCCTACGAGGAAGAACGAAGTAAGGAATGGACCAGGGGGCAGCTCGTGGACAAACTAAAAGAGATATCCGTCAGGAATGACGATCCCTCCAAGGTCGTCAAGGTCGGAGCCACCCTCGATCCAAAAGTAAAAAGAGGACTGATTGATCTTCTCAAGGAATTCAGCGACATCTTCGCCTGGAACAATAATGAAATGCCTGGAATCCCGGCATCGTTGGCCACTCACTGGCTAGCAGTAGATCCAACAGTCAAGCCCGTCAAGCAGAAGAGGCGTCATTTCAACACTGATAGGAACGCGGCGGTGCAGGAAGAGGTTGATAAATTGATCAAAGCGGGGTTCGTTAGAGAGGTACGTTACCCCGAATGGATCGCCAACATGGTCATGGTCATGGTCACGAAGGCGAATAGAAAATGGCGTATGTGTGTCGACTATACCGACCTCAACCGGGCTTGTCCGAAAGACAGTTTTCCTTTGCCAAAGATCGACCAGCTGGTTGAATCCACATTCGGAAATAAACTTTTGAGTTTTATGGATGCATTCTCAGGATACAACCAAATTAAAATGCACCCGGCTGACCAAGATAAAACCAGTTTCATTACTGGGCAGGGCTTATACTGCTATAAGGTGATGCCGTTTGGTTTGAAGAATGCAGGAGCCACATACCAGCGGCTGGTTAACAAACTGTTCAAGCTCGAGATAGGAAGAACGATGGAAGTATATATCGACGACATGATCACGAAATCCCCAACCACAAAAGGACATCAGGAAGGCCTTCGCAAAACCTTCCTCATACTAAGGGAAAACCAGATGCGTTTGAACCCCTCCAAATGTGCTTTTGGGGTAACGGCATGAACGTTTCTGGGCTTCATCGTTCATGAGAGAGGTATAGAAGCCAACCCAGAAAATTCAAAGCTATCTTGGACCTGGAATCCCCGACCTCGCTCAAGCAAGTACAGATTCTGACTGGACGGATGGCAGCACTCAACAGGTTTATCTCTCGCTCCACCGATAAATGTCTCCCTTTCTTCAAGGCCATCAAACAAGGAAAGAACATGAAATGGAGCCAGGAAAGCGAGCAGGCGTTTCAAGCTTTAAAGGAGTACCTAACAAGCCCCCCTTTTGTTAGTCAAGCCTGTTCTTGGAGATGAATTACAGATTTACCTGGCCGTATCAGAAACTGCAGTAAACAGGGCTTTGGCCAAGGATTGTAGCGACGGTTTTCAAAGACCCATATAATATGTGAGTCATGCCTTGACCAAATCAGAAAGGAACTACGTTCTCCTGGAGAAGCTCGCTTATGCTCTGGTGATCTCAGCGAGGAAACTCCGTCCCTATTTTGAAGCTCACACAATAGCAGTGGTGACAGACCAACCCCTCCGTCAATTCTTGCAAAGACCGGATGTGTCAGGAAGGCTAGTTTTATGGGCACTAGAGCTCACTCAGTTCGACTTAAAGTATAAGCCCCGGACTACGATTAAGGCACAGGCTTTAGCCGACTTCGTGGCAGAATTCTCAGCGATCCCAAATCCAGTTGATCTCTCAGTATCAAACGAGGTCCCTGAGAAGATATCCGAGGTTGAAAATTGGCCTGAGGGCTGCAAGCCATGGATCCTCTTTTCAGACGGAGCATCCGGACGAGCTGGCATAGTTTTGATAGATCTGGAGGGGACTGAATTCTGTCACTGTTTCAGATTTGAATTTAAAGCTACCAACAACGAAGCGGAATATGAAGCCCTCCTAGCCGGGATGAAGGTAGCTATCGAACTAAAGGCCGACTACCTGCAGATCAAGAGCGATTCGTTGCTTGTTGTAAACTAGGTGACTGGGGTCTACCAGACAAAGGGAGATAATATGGTTGCCTACTTAAATCTAGCTCGGCTGCTGAAAAGCAAATTTAAGGGACTTAAGACCGATCAGGTGCCTCGACACCAAAACCATCGCGCAGATGTTCTGGCTAAAATAGCGGCAAACGGAGGCCAATCCCTACCAAGGGGAATTCCCCTCCAAGTAATCACCCAGCCAAGCATAGCCACAAATGGAGAAATTTGTTCCCTGGATCGCCTACCTTGCTGGATGGACCCAATTGTCACCTATCTCCTTGAAGGAGAGCTTCCTAAAGAGCCCGACCAAGCCCAAAGAGTTAAGAGACTCTTAGTTCGATACTGTATGGTGGACAAATACCTCTACAGAAGGTGCTTGCATCCCGATGATGCTAAGTGGGCATTGAGAGAGGTCCACTCTGGGGACTGTGGGAACCACATAGGTGGGGAAGCTCTAGCATATTAGGTGCTTCGTATGGGGTACTACTGGCCAACCATCCATCAAGATGCAAAGAGTTTTGTGCAATCATGTGAACCTTGTCAAAGAACCTCAAACTTGAGCCACCAGCCACCAGAGCGACTGTCGTCCCTCAGCTCACCTTACCCCCTTTGCCATGTGGGAAATCGACCTAATTGGGCCACTTCCCACCGGTCCTGGACAGATGAAACATGCTATCGTGGCTATCGACTATTTCACAAGATGGGTCGAGGCAGGACCTCTTGCTCGAATATCAGAAAAGAATACAACCAAGTTCATCAAGACTAACGTGGTATGCAGGTTCGGGACCTCTCTCATCATTGTAGCCGACCTAGGAAAGCAATTCGACAACACCCGATTCAAAGACTTCTGTAAGGGATTGGGGATCAACCTCAGGCTCGCTTCAGTGGCTCATCCCCAGACTAACGGGCTGGTCGAATCCACCAACAAGACAATCAAGAAAATTCTTAAAAAGAAGCTTTAGCAGAGTAAAGGTAAATGGGCCGAAGAGCTACCAGAAGTCCTTTGGGCATACCGGACTACAAAAAAAACAGCTACTAGAGAAACACCTTACTCCCTGGCCTTCGGGGTTGAAACAGTCCTCCCCATCGAGCATAAATTGACCTCGTTCAGGGTACATCACTTTGAGCCTGAAAGTAACGAACTCAAGCTCCAGGCTAGTCTAGACCTCTTAGAAGAAAAGCAAGACCGGGTAGCAGAGAAAGTAGCGATCTACCAGAGCAGGATTGCTAGATACTTCAACCAAAAGGTTAGAGCCTGGAAATTCAAGGAAGGGGATCTGGTACTTAGGAAAGTAACACTGAATACTCGGAAAAGGTCGGATGGAGTCTTAAGTCCAAATTGGGAAGGGCCATATTTGATAAAGCTAGTTGTTCGCAATGGAGCTTATAAACTCGAAGACATGGACAGACGACCCATCAAACACACTTGGAATGCAGATCATTTAAAGAAATTCTACCCTTGAAAAGAGTTCTCAAGCAGACTATCCCCACTTAGTTTTCATTACAGGTCCTAATAAAGATGTACTACATCTCAATCATCAATAAAGTCATTTTCCTTTTCTCTTCCATCTTTGTCTCCAACTATGTTCAACCTTAGTGACTATACCCTTGTATGAGAATTTGACATAAACCTCTCGAAACCAGGAGATAGCTCGATAGCCCTCCTGATGCCTTGGTCGGGCTACCACCCCCAAGAAGGATCTGAGTATAAGAGCATAGTTGCCCTCCAGATCTCGAGACCAGGAAATAGCTCGATAGCCCTCCTGATGCCTTGGTCGGGCTACCACCCCAAAGAAGGATCTGAGTGTAAGAGCATAGTTGCCCTCCAGATCTCGAGACCAGGAAATAGCTCGATAGCCTAACTGATGCCTTGGTCGGGCTACCACCCCCAAGAAGGATCTGAGTGTAAGAGCATAGTTGCCCTCCAGATCTCGAGACCAGGAAATAGCTCGATAGCCCTCCTGATGCCTTGGTTGGGCTACCACCCCCAAGAAGGATCTGAGTATAAGAGCATAGTTGCCCTCCAGATCTCGAGACCAGGAAATAGCTCGATAGCCCTCCTGATGCCTTGGTCGGGCTACCACCCCCAAGAAGGATCTGAGTGTAAGAGCATAGTTGCCCTCCAGATCTCGAGACCAGAAAATAGCTCGATAGCCCTCCTGATGCCTTGGTCGGGCTACCACCCCCAAAAAGGATCTGAGTATAAGAGCATAGTTACCCTCCAGATCTCGAGACCTGGAAATAGCTCTATAGCCCTCTTGATGACTTGGTCGGGCTACCACCCCCAAGAAGGATCTGAGTGTAAGAGCATAGTTACCCTCCAGATCTCGAGACCAGGAAATAGCTCGATAGCCCTCCTGATGCCTTGGTCGGGCTACCACCCCCAAGAAGGATCTGAGTGTAAGAGCATAGTTGCCCCCCAGATCTCGAGACCAGGAAATAGCTCGATAGCCCTCCTGATGCCTTGGTTGGGCTACCACCCCCAAGAAGGATCTGAGTGTAAGAGCATAGTTGCCCTCCAGATCTCGAGACCAGGAAATAGCTCGATAGCCCTCCTGATGCCTTGGTCGGGCTACCTCCCCCAAGAAGGATCAGAGTGTAAGAGCATAGTTGCCCTCCAGATCTCAAAGACTAGGAAATAGCTAAATAGCCCTCCTAATGTCTTGGTTGGGTTATCACCCCATAAAAATATATATATATATGTGTATATATATATAAACAGATATATATATATATATATATATATATAATGTTTGCTTTCGTGTGCAGGGTCAAAATCACCATAATTCGCTACACGAATCTTAATTGCTGCTACAGATGCTACTCTAGGTACCATTCAAGACCAGAAACAGACTAAAGTTCTCAAAAAGGCGCTTAGATTTATCTTTAATGGCAAGGGGAGCCTATCCCCCGATAAGGCTACATCCAAATGGGGAGCCCAACCCCCGAACTCGGGCTACAAAAAGAAGAAGAAGAAAAATTAAAAATTGATAATGGCAAAATGACAAAACAGGGTGCCCGCCCCCTTTTCCGGGCAATCAAAAACAAGTCATCCTCTTCAAGCTTTGGGGCTCTCATGGCTCCCCTCCGCTGGCCCTCCTCCTTCCTGCTGATCCACGGCATCAACCCCCTCTACAGGTAGATGTCCATCTGGGTTATCCTCGCCGACCGCTCTTCAATCTAGAGGCTACATCGGATAATCAGCTGGATCTTCCTCCAATACTTCATTAATTACCTCCATAACCTCAGGAGGAACAGTCGCGTCAAGAAGGGCAGACAAGGACCCCATCTGGCTCCTGTCGACCTCCATCTCTGTTAATGGGGGATCCTCAGATGGGCTCCTAACCTCTTCACCAGCTCCCAATTGGTCCTCCTCGGATCGAGAAGACATCACTTTGCTGGAAGACTCCCCAGGACCCGAGGTGATAAAGCGAGGAAGATGGAAGGAGGGATCTGACTGAGTGGGCTGCTTCCCAGTTTCTGCTGGGCTAGAAGGGACCACCTTGTTGCCCTCAGGGCGAGATAACTTGACAGCTTTGAGCATTATTTCCTGCCTGTCCCAGCCCGCAATAGCCGATAAATCAAAGGGAGGAGGAAGAGCTTCCGCGGCCTGAAAGGAAGCATAAAAATACCCGTCACTGAAAGAGGTCTCCGCATCAGCTTGCAGCTTGGCCACTTGAGTAATCAGAGACCGGTTCTCGAGGTCCAGCTTCTTAGCCTCAGATCTCCAGGAATCCCGCTGCCTAGCCCGCTGGAGAGATTAAAGTCGCTCCTGATCGAAAGATTTCTTCATCCTCTCATGATCGCAGCGAAGCTCAGCCATCTCTAGCTCAATTTTGCCCTGGCTGGAAGTCACCTTTTCCACTAAAGACCGAGCCTGCTTGAGCAGCTCCCCGGCCTTCTCGGCTTCAGCCTCGACTTTTGTAGCCCGATCACGGAGGAGGGCTACCTGCTGGCCCATCACGACATTAACCTTAAATGCCTACAAATATAAAACCCGAGTTAGAAACTGAACGAATTAACAAAAATAGCGTGAAGGAAATACAATTACCTCAGCTAAGATAGCAGACCCCTTGGTTATAACGACGTCCACAGGCATAGAAGCCATCTTGGAGATCCCGCCACCCGGACAGGACGCTATGAACTACTCCAGGACCTCATCCCGCCCTGTCGAGCTCGACTGAGGCAGGGAGCGGCTGGAAGGAGCCTTCGCGACATCTTTCCCAGAAACCGCCGAGGCTTTAGTTGTTAGAAGCGCAGCTGAATCAGGTGTTTGAGTCGAAGGGATAGCGACTTTAGCGGCCACGGCCGAGGGGGCAGAAACAGCCGGGCCAACCACCTGGGGAGCTTTGCCCAAAGCCCGGAAAGCCCCCAAGGCCAGAGTGGCCATCTTGGACCCAGCCGGAGAGACAGAAGAAGCCGCAGGTTCGACCCAGAGGAGGGAAGAGAAGCTCCACCTTAAGGTGAGCGTGAGACGTGTCGGGTGGCTGGCTCCACGACAAAAACTGTGAATAAGCATATTAAAAAAGAAAATGTTAGAACCAAGCTAAGTAATAAGACGAAGCGACACAAGGATACTTACGAGGAATAGCGTTTGAAATCCGCAGATATTTGTTCACCCTACAAAGGTCAAAAGCTTCAGCGGTAGGGAACTTCAGATTCAGGTAATTCCGGGCTAGAATAGCCTTTAAGACGGCTTCGAACTCGGCAGGCAGGGAGTCCCGGTCCCAGGAGGGCTTGTCACTGAAAGCCGTAGGAACCTCGAAGATGTGAAGAAGATGAGGAGGAAAACAGACATATATATATATAGGCAGGAGGGCAACAACACAAGTTACCAAGATACTCGTTTGGTAACGGTAAAAAAATCGACTCAGTAACGTAACCGGATTAAACTCGAAAGCGGGCTAATCATCTCATGCCACATCATTTACGTAGTTAAGAAGAAGATCTCCCCAAGATCCTGGTAACGGTAAAAAATATCGGGGACTGCCGTAACGTGATCAGATTAAATTCGAAGATAAAACAGTCGGTTCATAACACGTCACTCAAATGAAGAAATTTCCCAAAATTTCGGTAACGGTAAAAAGAGGAAGATTTCCCAAATAAAGTGAAAATCTGACCTCAACCCCGAGCTCGACGTCTGGTGTTCAAGTCAGAGGGGACTTTTGTTAATAGCCAAAATTGGCTAAGGACCAAAGGAAAATTTTCCACCTCCTAGACCTGGTTCCATACCCATGAGTTTCATCGGGAGATCTCAATATCTAGAGCCAAGCTACGATACCACCCCAAGCACAAGGGCGGGCTCCAGAAACACCCGGGATAGAGCCCGGACCTGAGAGCTTCCACCAGGAGACCTTTCTATCCAGGGTCGAACTGTGATACCACCCCAGGAACAAGGGTGGGCTCCGGAAACATCCGGGATAGAGCCCGGAAAGATCAAATTTAGCCCGTATCACCAAAACTAGAAGCTCCCCGAAGTCAAGGTCATCTCGCAAATGCTCAAGAAACTCGTATGTACCTCGATTGACACAGAAGAATGTCCCTAGAAGGCCGCGAGGTCAGTCGAGGCCACACCTAGCTTCGAAAAAGTCAAGGGAAGCCAGATCTAGCTCCAAACTGGATGAAACTTCTCAAACATCAAGGTCGAAATACTAATCAACCTCTCTGATTGATACACCACACCATATCGTCATATCCCACAACCTCTATAAGGATCATACTGAAAGGCCCTGGTTGATGCACCACACCATATCGTCACATACCACGACCTCTATAAAGATCATACCTGGAAATGTTATCTATATGCAGAACAAGTAATAAATAAGGATCATACATGGAAACGTTATCTACATGCAGAACAAGTAATAAAATCCAAAAAGGAAACAAACTGATCTCCACCACGATACTCTCAATTCGGCCGTCAATCCAAATGTCAATGATATTAACGCAAGAAATCCCGCCCGATAAGGAAAAGACTGAGACAATCACTGAGACAATCAAGGGAGAATCAGTCTGTTGACCTACAAACCATGTATAAATAGAAAAGAAAAGAAAGGAAAAGAGGAGACTACTATTCGACAGGCATACGACTAACAATCGACCATTTCCTAGAGAGATTTGAGAGAAAAGAGAGAAGAATCTTTGTATTCGTATACCATGCATGTTAAATAAAAACATTCTTGCTTACTTGTCACTTTATAAATCATTGTTACATATATAAAGAATTTTGGCCACCACCTACGTGGTAGTGGTCTCGAGGGCGTTAACTGAGATTTCTCATCCCGAGCAAAATTTTCGTTAACAGAACCCAACCTGAAAGATACATCGGTCTAGGAGAATATGTTGAGAATCTCCCTGACGACGATGATCCCTACACGTACAAGGAAGCAATGGAGGATGTTGATTGTCACCATTGGCAAAAGGCAATGCAATCTGAGATTGAATCCATGTTCGATAACAAAGTCTGGTCCCTTGTAGACTTGCCTAACCATTGGGTGCAAGTGGGTATACAAGAGGAAAAGAGGTATGGATGGAAAGGTGGAAACTTTTAAAGCTAGATTGGTAGCTAAAGGTTACACACAGAAAGAAGGTATCGATTACAAGGAAACCTTCTCTCCTATGGCCATGCTTAAATCCATTAGGATACTCTTATCCATTGCAGCATCTTTAGATTTAGAGATTTGGCAAATGGACGTCAAGATAGCTTTCCTTAATGGAAGTCTTGACGAAAGCATCTATATGATGCAACCAGAAGGATTCATTGAAAAGGGCCAAATGGAAAAGGTATGCAAGTTGCAGAAATCAATTTATGGATTAAAGCAAGCATCCAGATCCTGGAACATAAGGTTCGACCAAGCTGTAAAAGGTTTTGGATTTTTACAGAACATTGAAGAACCTTGTGTATACAAAAGGATCAAAGGTGACAAGTTAGTTTTCCTTATTCTTTACGTAGATGATATATTACTCATTGGAAACGATGTGGGAGTATTGACATCAGTAAAAGAATGGTTAGCAAAACAATTTGATATGAAGGACTTAGGAGAAGCAAATTTTATTCTAGGTATCCAAGTAATAAGGGATAGAAAGAATAAAACGATTGCACTATCCCAAGCTTCATACATAGACAAAATCTTGTCTAGGTTTTCCATGCAAGATTCCAAGAAAGGTATGTTACCTTTTAGGCATAGAATCAAACTTTCTAAGGAACAAGTTCCTAAGAATGAGCATGAAGAGCAATTCATGAGTAGAATTCCATATGCCTCGGCAGTTGGAAGTCTCATGTATGCAATGCTCTGTACTAGACCAGATATTTGTTTTGCTGTTGGCATAGTTAGCAGGTTTCAATCGAAACTTGGTCCTGATCACTGGACGGCAGTCAAGCATAATTTCAAGTATCTTAGGAGAACGAAAGATAATATGCTTGTATACTCTAGAGGGGATTTAATCCCCATTGGGTATACAGATTCTGATTTCCAATCAGATTCTGACTCTAGAAAATCCACATCAGGATCTGTGTTTACTCTTGGAGGAGGAGCAGTCATTTGGAGGAGTATCAAGCAATCTTGTATTGCTGACTCCACCATGGAAGCAGAGTATGTAGCTGCATGTGAAGCTGCCAAGGAGGCTGTTTGGCTTCGCCAATTCTTGATTGACTTAGAAGTAGTTCCTAGCGCGAATAAGCAGATCACTATCTACTGTGACAACAGTGGAGCAGTGGCTAATTCAAATGAACCAAGAAGTCATAAGAGAGGAAAACACATTGAAAGAAAGTATCATCTTTTAAGGGAGATTGTTCATAGGGGAGACGTGACGATTACCAAAATCCGCGTTGGCAGAAAATCTAGCAGATCCCTTTCCAAAGGCTCTACCTCAGAAGAGTTTTGATGGGCACCTAGAGAACATGGGAATGAGAGATATGACACATTTGCTATAGCGCAAGTGGGAGATTGTTAGGATTATGCTCAATAGCAAGAGTGTAATACTGTAATTGACAATCTTTTCATATAAATAAAGTGATTTCTGATTCTGCAAAATCTTATAGCATTTATAATTATAATTGTCAAGGTAAATAATCATAAGGTCAAAAGACTATGAGATATGTAGAATTGTTTGTACATCCGGATATGTATGAGGTAGACACAATTCTTTAGTTAGTCTTGAATAACGTTCACAACTTAAGTTAAAGGTTGGGCACCTCTATCTTGATAAAGTTGGAGAATTCTTTTACTAGCATTTGAGTGGGATCAAACGAGTTATGATGAGTCTAAAATCATCGAAAGGTTTTCGAGTAAAAGAATCTAGTGCACTGGGTGCATTGAACTGGATCACAATGAAATACTTTATCTAGAACCGTCACTAGATATAAGTCTTTTCATTATCAGGACAATCAGAGAGTCTATCTAAATCCTGAGATAAATGATGAACTTATGGTTGCAAGTGTTATCATTTGAGCTATCAATGAGTACGATTATATAGCATAGTCTATCCTCGATAGTTTGGTGGTATTCATTTGTTAATCGATAGAGGACTTCATTTATACATATGGATATCGTGGCTCCATTTATTAAATGAGAGTATAATATCATCATATGGATGTTTTGAGGTATTGGATATTAAATCTCAATGTTGAGTTTTCAATAATGATTATTGAAGACATGGCTTCTGGACAAGTCAAAATATCCAAGTTCAAAATAAGGTAATGTGAGGAAATATGGTAACTTGGAGAGCTATAGGCGGTCTATGAGCTCTTGGCGATTACTGATATTATTCACGAGGATACACCATCTCCTATAAGATTGTCTAGGGTATGAATGAGAGACATCTCCTTATTCTATCTTTATTTAAGAGTTCAATTTTAGCTCTTTAGTGGAATGAGTTAAAATTAATAGATCGGACTTAAGTGAATCATTTGTTGATTGTCATTAGGTTATGTCTATTGAAGCTTAAATTTAGATAGCCCGCCAAGATCCACAATCCACACGTACTTGCATGGATCACTTGATATATTCTACCGGACCAATTTATGGGTCCATCTAGAATTGCATTTAATATATTAAGAATATAATATGTCTATTATATATTTAATGGGCTGCACTATTATATTAATATATTAAAAGGAGACATGTAGGCTTGTTTCTTTTAGTAAGAATAAATCTGGTTCACATGTGGGATTTTATTTAAAGTCTAATGGATTAAATAAAATGAAAAAAATAATATTGGGCCCATATATACATGGTGTGGGCGGCAAGGCTAAATAAAATAGCCCAAGATATTATTTTATTTTATTGTTTTGATTAAATGGGAATTAATTAATTATTTAATTAATTAATAGTTTAAATCAAAATCTTTTCCTGATCAGTAAATTAAATACAATGTGTTGGATTAGGGTTGGAATTCTTTTAAGTGATAGGAGTCCTAATGTGGTAAGGATTAAGTCCATAAACACTCCTTATTATACAAAGAATTCGGCCACCACTAGTCCTACAAGGGTTAGGATTCTTGAATTGATAGGATATGGGAAAAGGATAATTCTTTTTCAAGTAAGGAAATTAACCAACCCTAGATTTCCTATTCAATGAATTCGGCCAACCCTACTTGGTGAAGGAGAAAATTCGGCCAACCTATAAATATAAGGTTATGAATTTTCGGCCACCAAGGAAGCAAAATAGAGAGAGATTTTTGTTTGTTTTGAAAATAAAAAATCCTACTCTATACACATAGATATTCGGCCAAGAGAGAAAAAGAAAATAAGTTCTCATTCGATAGTGCACTTACAAGCCTTTAACATCAAAAGGTTTTGTGCACACTTTCGATTTAGGGTTACACGAGTTTCAATCATACTGATTGTGAATTCAAAAGTGACCGGAACTATTTTTTAGGCTCTTGGTGTTTTACTATTGAAGATCAAGATCAGAAATTCCATACATCCATTCTAAGGTAAGCAATTCAAAGAAAAAGGGAGACCATGCTCCTAGGTGATTCACGTACGTGCTAGGATTGAAGATCTTGCGGATTACCATCGACGTAAGTCAATCGGATCACGCGACAAGAGGTATTTAACTCTAACCGTATATTTGAGTTTAATTAATTAAAGGGTTAAGGTTCAAATCTTTTGAAAAAATTTAAACTATATGAAAATTATTTTTTCGCCTTCCGCTGCGGTTTTAAGCAATTTTTCCCTACAGCAAGATTAAAGTATGAACAAATTATCATCAAAGATGCATGATCGATTCATGGTCGGTATCAGGAATAAAGTAAGAAGTTCTCAATCAAGATGGAAACTCGTTATCAAGAGTAGTCAAAACAAATGCGAAGGAAATCATAACTAAATTTTTATTAACCATGAGGGAGCCTATCCCCCAATAAGGCTACGTCCATCAAGCGGGGAGCCCAACCCCCGAATCCGGGCTACAAAAAGGAGAAAAAGATTGACTAAACTAATCATGAGTAAAGCGGGGCGCCCACCCCCTTTTCCGGGCAATCAAAGTCAGTCATGAACAGGTAGCGACAAGCTTCAGAGCCCTCTTGATTTCCCCCTGCTGCTCCTCCTCCCTAATGCTGATCCTCACCATCAGCTCTTCCTTCATATGGCCGCCCTTCTTGGTTACCCTCGCCAACCATCTTTCCCTCCAGAGGTTCCTACTGCTGATCAGCTGGATCCTCCTCCAAGACTTCACTGATCACTGCCATAACCTTAGGAGGGATAGCCGCATCAAGAAAGGCAGTCATGGACCCCGTCTGGCTCCTATCGACCTCCAATTCCACTCTAGAGGATTGGGTAGCGGAGAAAGTAGAGATCTACCAGAGCGAGATCGCTAGATACTTCAACCGAAAGGTCAGAGCCCAAAATTTCAAAGAAGGAGATATGGTACTTAGGAAAGTGACCCTGAATACTCGGAAAAGGTCTGATGGAGTCCTAAGTCCCAATTGGGAGGGGCCATATTTGATAAAGCTGGTTGTTCACAATGGAGCTTACAAACTCGAAGACATGGACGGACGATCCATCGACCACACTAGAATGCAAATCATTTGAGGAAATTCTAGCCTTGAATTGGGGGTTCTCAAGCAGAATACCCCCATTTAGTTTTCATTAGAACCCATAATAAAGATGTACCCCATCTCGATCATCAATAAAGTCATTTTTTCTCTTCCATCTTTATCTCCAGCTATATGTAGGGAAAAATCGATATAAAACGCAGCGGAAGAAACGAAAAATAGATTTCGTATGGTTTTAAAATTTTTCTCAAAGTTGAACCTTAACCTTTTAATTAATTAAACTCAAATATATACGGTTAGAGTTAAATATCTCTTGACGCGTGATCCGATTGACTTACGTCGATTGGTAATCCGCAAAATCTTTTTCGATGCCCGTGAACAGTACCCGCGTGAACAGTTATTGTGAACAGTACCGCGTGAGCAATGATCGTGAACAGTACCCCCCCCCCGTGAACAGTACCGCGAGATCTTCCAATCCGAACACGTACGTGAATCACCTAGGAGCGTGGTCTCCCTTTTTCTTTGAATTGGAAACCTGAGAATGGATGAACAAAGTTTTCTTTTTCTTTTGTTAATCACAAAACAATCAAAAGAAGACAAAAATTATTCCGGTCACTTTTGAGTTCTCAATCTAATGATCGAAACTCGCGTGAACCTAATTCGATGTTGTACACACAAGCTTATTGATGAATAAGCAATCAGTGTACTATCAAAGAATAATCTCTTCTCTCTTTTTTGTTTAGTAGAATAAAAATTATCATTTTCTATGAATTGAGAAGAAGAAGAAAAATTGAATCATTCAATCAACTATCGTGGCCGAATTCTATATGTGGTATTATATAGGTGGCCGAAATTTTGCTTCCTCTTCTATTTAGGATTGCCAAAATCTTCCTCTAAATGGACTAAGGTTGCCACAAATCACATACCAAAAAGAGTTTGTGTTGCACCTAATTTCCATCAACCTTTAGACTTCAAAACCTAATCCAACTCATAGATATTTTTATTCTTTTTTTTTTGAATAAATAAAAAGACTTCTTATTTGATTAAATAAATAAAATTATTTATTTATTTTCTTATCAAACAAGTCTTTTACTTTTAATATACTACTACCAATAGTATAACTTTAGGAAATATATTTCCTGATCAGAAAAAGATTTGTTTCTTAATTAAACAATTAATTAATAAATTAACTAATTCTTATTTAATTAAAACAATGAAACAAAATAATATATTAGGTTAATATATACACCTTGCCGCCCCACTTATATAAATGGGCCATATATTATTTTCTATTTCATTTAATCCATTAGACTTTAAATAAAAGCCCACATGTGAACCAGACCCATTCTTACTAAAAGAAACAAGCCCACATGTCTCCTTTTAATATATTAATATAATAGTGCAGCCCATTAATTAAATAATAGACATATTATATTCTTGATATATTAAAAACAATTCTAGATGGACCCTTAAATCGGCCCGGTAGAATATATCAAGTGATCCATGCAAATACGTGTGGATTGGGGATCTTGGCGGGCTATCTAAATTTAAGCTTCAATAGACACAACCTAATCAATATCAACAAATGATTCACTTAGGTCTAATCTATTAATTTTAACTCATTCCACTAAAGATGCTAAAATTGAACTCTTAAATAAAGATAGAATAAGGAGATGTTTCTCATTCATATCCTAGACAATCTTATAGGAGATGGTGTATCCTCGTGAATAATATCAGTAATCGCCAAGAGCTCATAGACCGCCTATAGCTCTCCAAGTTACCATACTTCCTCATATGACCACATTTCGAACTTGGATACTTTGACCTGTCCAGAAGCCATGTTTTCAATAATCATTCTTGAAAACTCAACGTTGAGATTTAATATCCAATACCTCAAAACATCCATATGATGATATAATACTCTCATTTAACAAATGGAGCCACGATGTCCATATCTATAAATGAAGTCCTCTATCGATTAACAAATGTATACCACTAAACTATCGAGGATAGACTATGCTATATAATCGTACTCATTGATAGCTCTAATGATAACACTTGCAACCATAAGTCCATCATTTATCTCAGGATTAAGATAGACTCTCTGATTGTCCTCTTTAATGAAAAGACTTATATCTAGTGACGGTTCTAGATAAAGTATTTCATTGTGATCCAGTTCAATGCACCCAGTGCACTAGATTCTTTTACTCGAAAACCTTTCGATGATTTTAGACTCATCATATTCATTTGATCCCACTCAAATGCTAGTAAAAGAATTCTATAACTTTAACAAGATAGAGGTGCCCAACCTTTAACTTAAGTTGTGAACGTTATTCAAGACTAACTAAAGAATTGTGTCTACCTCATACATATCCGGATGTATGAACAATTCTTCATGTCTCATAGTCTTTTGACCTTATGATTATTTACCTTGACAGTTATAATAATAAATGCTATAAGTAATTGTAAGAATCAGAATTCACTTTATTAATATGAGAAGATTGTCAATTACACTATTACACTCTTGCCATTGAGCATAATCCTAACAATCTCACACTTGCTCTATATCAAGTGTGTCATATCTCTCATTCCCATGTTCTCTAGATGTCCATCAAAGCTCTTCTAAGGTAGAGCATTTGTGAAAGGATCACTAGATTTTCTGCTGACGCGATTTTGGTGATCGTCACGTCTCTCCTATGAACAATTTCCCTCAAAAGGTGATACTTCCTTTCAATGTGTTTACCTCTCTTATGACTTCTTGGTTCTTTCGAATTAGCCACTGCACCACTGTTGTCACAGTGTATAGTGATCTGCTTATTCGCACTAGGAACCACTTCTAAGTCAATCAAGAATTGGCGGAGCCAAACAGCCTCTTTGGCAGCTTCGCATGCGGCAACATACTCAGCTTCCATGATGGAAACAGCAATACAAGATTGCTTGATACTCCTCCATATGACTGCTCCTCCTCCAACGGTAAACATAGATCCTGATGTGGAATTTCTGGAGTCAGAATCCGACTGGAAATCAGACTCTGTATACCCAACGGGAATTAAATCCCCTTCAGAGTATACAAGCATATAATCTCTAGTTCTCTTGAGATACTTGAAAATATGCTTGACTGCCGTCCAATGATCAGGACAAGGTTTCGATTGAAACCTGCTAACTATGCCAATAGCAAAACAAATATCTGGTCTAGTACAGAGCATTGCATACATGAGACTTCCAACTGCCGAGGCATATGGAACTCTACTCATGAATTGCTCTTCATGCACATTCTTAGGTGCTTCACCCTTAGAAAGTTTGATTCCATGTCTAAAAGGTAACCTACCTTTCTTGGAATCTTGCATGGTGAATCTAGACAAGATTTTATCAATGTATGAAGCTTGGGATAATGCAATCGTTCTATTCTTTCTATCCCTTATTACTTGGATACCAAGAATATAACTTGCTTCTCCTAAGTCCTTCATATCAAATTGTTTTGCTAACCATTTTTTCACTGATGTCAATACACCTACATCGTTTCCAATGAGTAGTATATCATCAACATAAAGAATGAGGAAAACCAACTTGTCACCTTTGATCCTCTTGTATACACAAGGTTCGTCATGGTTTTGAATAAATCCAAAACCCTTTACAGCTTGATCGAACCTTATGTTCCAGGATCTGGATACATGCTTTAGTCCATATATGGACTTTTGCAACTTGCATACTCTTTCTTCTTGGCCTTTTTCAATGAATCCCTCTGGTTGCATCATGTAGATGCTCTCGTCAAGACTTCCATTAAGGAAAGCTGTCTTGACGTCCATTTGCCAAATCTCTAGGTCTAGAGATGCTGCAATGGATAAGAGTATTCTAATGGATTTAAGCATGGCCACAGGTGAGAAGGTTTCCTCGTAATCGATACCTTCTTTCTGTGATAACCTTTAGCTACTAGTCTAGCTTTAAAGGTTTCCACCTTACCATCCATACCTCTTTTCCTCTTGTATACCCACTTGCACCCAAGGGGTTTTATCCTTTTAGGCAAGTCTACAAGGGACCAGACTTTGTTATTGAACATCGATTCAATCTCGGATTGCATTGCCTTTTGCCAATGACGACAATCAACATCCTCCATAGCTTCCTTGTACGTGTAGGGATCATCGTCGTCCGGGAGATTCTCAACAGATTCTCCTAGACCGATATATCTTTCGGGTTATGTTCTAACCCTCCAACTACGATGAGGAATGGTAGGTTGTTGATCTTGTGTTGGAGTGGAACTTACAATTGGGCTGGGTTGTGAAACCTCTTGTGGAATTGTATCTCCTGACATCTCATTCAGGACAATTCTACTTTTGGGCACAAAATTATTCATATAGTCCTTTTCTAGAAATGAAGCTTTTGTTGAAACAAATACGTTTAGATCAGAAGGACTATAGAAATAATATCCTTTAGCTCCTTTTGGATACCCCACAAATATACATGTTTCCGAACGGGACTCCATCTTTTTTGTCTTTCCTTTTTTTCACATGTGCAGGACAACCAAATATCCTCATGTGTTATAAACTAGGCTTTCGCCCAGTCCACAATTCATGTGGGGTTTTAGGGACAGATTTAGATGGTACATCGTTTAGAATATATATTGCTATTTGTAGAGCATATCCCCAAAAAGAAATAGGAAGTGTTGAATAACTCAACATTGATCTAACCATCTCTAAAAGAGTCCTATTTCTCTTTTCAGCTACCCCATTTTGTTGAGGTGTACCTGGTGCAGAAAGCTAAGAAACTATCCCATTATCAATAAGATATTGCTGAAACTCTCCAGATAGATATTCTCCTACCACGATCAGATCTCAAGATTTTTATATGTTTCTCAAGCTGATTTTCTACTTTAGCTTTGAATGCTTTGAACATATCAAATGCATCCGACTTATGTCTCATGAGATACACATAACCAAATCTTGAGTAATCATCTGTGAAGGTGATGAAGTACTCATATCCACCTCTAGCTTGAATGCTCATAGGACCACATACATCAGTGTGTACTAGTCCTAAACATTCAGTGGCTCTTGCACCTTTGGTATTGAACGGCCTTTTGGTCATTTTACCTTCCAAACAAGATTCACAAGTTGGTAGATCATCAACCTTTAAGTCACTTAAAGGTCCGTCACATACCAATCTTTTAATCCTATTAAGGTTAATGTGACCTAGGCGTAAATGCCAAAGATAAGTTTCATCTTTTGATAATTTTACTCTTTTATGATTAGGTTCCGTTATTTCTGTGTCTAACGAGTGAGAGATATTTCTATGCAAAAAGAATAAACCGTTTTCCAATGTACCTTTGCAAACAACTTTGTCATTCTTACTAATAATAAAAGTTTTATTAAAAGTAACCGAATATCCAAACTTATTTAAACAAGAAACTGAAATTAAATTCCTCTTGAATTGAGGTACATAATAAACGTCTATTAAATCTAAATGCCTACTAGAATCTAAAATAACTCTAATATCTCCCACTGCACTTGCAGACACTAACGTTCCGTTGCCCAAGAGCAAATTGACTTCATCTTCATTCAACCTTCTCTTTTCCTGAAACCCCTGCAAGGAATAACAAACATGATTAGTGGCTCCAGAGTCTATGATCCAAGAATCAGTAGAATCTGTCAGAAAACATGTTTCTAGATAATTAACATTACCTTCTTCCTTCTTTTTCTAGGACTTTGGGCAATCTCTTTTCCAATGTCCCTTTTCACCACAAAGGAAGCATTTCCCTTTGATCTTGGTTACTTTCTTGGTTTCCTTCTTGGTAGGCCCAAGTTGTTTTTTATTCTGTTGTTTCTTGACCTTCTTACGGGTCTTAACAGTAGCAACTTTACCAACCAAATGAATTTCTTGACCTTTGTTTTTCACAAGGATCTTTTCAGCGCTTTGAACATCTTGCATCATGCCCTGCAAGGTGTATTCCTTTTTGTTCAAGGTGTAGTCCAACTTGAACTGATCAAAGGAATCTGACAGTGAGTTAACTACCATATCAATTTTGGTCTCACCATCAATCTCAGCACCATTTAGTTTAGCAATATTGAGATGTGCTATGACTTTCATCATGTGATCTTTCACAGATTGACCAGGTTTCATCCTGAGATTCATAAAAGCAGTCACTGCCTCTCTCTTAGTCGTCCTAGACCTCATAGCAAACATTTCCTCTAGAGACATCATTATATCAGCAGCGGACTTCTTTCCTTCATGTTGTTGTTGCAACACGTCGGAGATAGTGGCCATAATGTAACATTTTGCCTATATCATCAAAAGTCTTCCACTGCTCATACTCATCTCTTTGCATCACATTAGATTCATTATTAGGAAGGGGTAGTTTAGGAGTGGTCAGAACAAACTTATGTTTTTCACTTTGCAGCAACAACCCAATTTTCCTTTTCCATGTTACGTAGTTATCTCCAGTTAAGGTGTTATCTTTTAGGATGTTCATAAGTGATGGGGTCATGATTTCTGATTAAAACAAAAACATATATAAGTAAATAATCATGATAATAGCACTTTTAAAAATTTATCTTGAATTAAAATAAATAATTCAATCATAAAAATTCAACGGTGATCCAACACCCATAAATATTACGCCTCCTTTGGGAGTTCGCACTATTTACTAGTTAGAATAGGTCCCACCTAATTGTTAACATAACAACCAGCGTTTTTAATTTTAGCCTTGTAATTTTTATTAACAAGAACTCTTGGGAGGATATTAATAAAATTACATTGAGTGTGTTACCAAGATATCGACCCTCAATTTTCTCTCACGAAAATCCCTCCTTGGGGAGTAGATTTCGTTTAAGTCAATTGTCTAGTCTATCCTTGTAAGGAAGTATATTGTTAAATTCCATTTATGGACGCCCCTTGGGGGGATTACCAAAAATAATAAAACTCAACTAATCTTGGAGGCCATAGGCGTTCTTGCACACCTTCTCCCACTCAATTATTTAAGGCGTGTGATTAAATCCCAAAGAATGATTTTTACCAAGTTATCTAGATGCCAATTAGATACCTAAATCATTCAATGCATGTCCATACCAAAAGAGATATATGAGTGGCACTCCTATTCTAAAATGTCATGTTATCATACAACAATAAATATTGTAATATTTAAGCAATAATTATACAGCAACAATTTTGGCCCATCCTAGAAAAGCAAGTAAATTACAATTGTTAGGAATACAAGATCTTCATGTGGCCATCAACCATACGCTCATCCCTCGGCCTCCTCCCATGGACGTGCACAGCCCATAACACCACAAAGGGGCTGCCTTGCGCAGCCCATAAGGCCACACAAGGCTGCCGTGCGCAGCCCACCAAGGATTGGGCTTGCCATGCGCAGTCCAATCCAGTCCTAGGGTGCGCACGGTGCTCGTTCTTAGGTTCCGGTTGCTTCGTTTTTCTTCGTGTCTTCGAATTTTCAATACCCGAATACATTACATCATATTACGAATAAATACTGCAGCAAATTTTTTTTTATTTTTTATTTTACTACAGTAAGATTTACAAAAACAATACTGCACCTGATTACAAAAAACAATACTGCACTTATTTTACATACAAAAAAATAAATAAAACCCTAGAAACTACCAAGAAGGAATTATGGCGATAATAGACCACCCTTCTTGTTACAAATCCGAAACAAAAATTACATTGAAATTCTAGGACCAAAATCGAGCAATAACAATTCACTTTATAAAACATATATAAATCCATACATTCAACATGTAATTATATATGCGAATACCTAGAGTGCCATCTCTTTCTAAAACATGTATAATCACAATAAAAAAGAAATAGATTCACGTATATATACGTTAATTAATTAAAAGGTACAACCAAGGCTCTGATACCAATTGCAGGGAAAAATCGATATAAAACGCAGCGGACGAAACGAAAAATAGATTTCGTATGGTTTTAAAATTTTTCTCAAAGTTGAACCTTAACCTTTTAATTAATTAAACTCAAATATATACGGTTAGAGTTAAATACCTCTTGACGCGTGATCCGATTGACTTACGTCGATTGGTAATCCGCAAAATCTTTTCCGATGCCCGTGAACAGTACCCGCGTTAACAGCGATTGTGAACAGTACCCGTGTGAACAGTGATCGTGAACAGTACCGCGAGATCTTCCAATCCGAACACTTACGTGAATCACCTAGGAGCGTGGTCTCCCTTTTTCTTTGAATTGCAAACCTGAGAATGGATGAACAAAGTTTTCTTTTTCTTTTGTTAGTCACAAAACAATCAAAAGAAGACAAAAATTATTCCAGTCACTTTTGAGTTCTCAATCTAATGATCGAAACTCGCGTGAACCTAATTCGATATTGTACACACAAGCTTATTGATGAACAAGCAATCATTGTACTATCAAAGAATAATCTCTTCTCTCTTTTTTGTTTAGTAGAATAAAAATTATCATTTTCTATGAATTGAGAAGAAGAAGAAAAATTGAATCATTCAATCAACTATCGTGGCCGAATTCTATATGTGGTATTATATAGGTGGCCGAAATTTTGCTTCCTCTTCTATTTAGGATTGCCGAAATCTTCCTCTAAATGGACTAGGGTTGCCACAAATCACATACCAAAAAGAGTTTGTGTTGCACCCTAATTTCCATCAACCTTTAGACTTCAAAACCTAATCCAACTCATAGATATTTTTATTCTTTTTTTTTGACTAAATAAAAAGACTTCTTATTTGATTAAATAAATAAAATTAATTATTTATTTTCTTATCAAACAAGTCTTTCACTTTTAATATACTACTACCAATAGTATAACTTTAGGAAATATATTTCCTGATCAGAAAAAGATTTGTTTCCTAATTAAACAATTAATTAATAAATTAACTAATTCTTATTTAATTAAAACAATGAAACAAAATAATATATTAGGTTAATATATACACCTTGCCACCCCACTTATATAAATGGGCCATATATTATTTTCTTATTTCATTTAATCCATTGGACTTTAAATAAAAGCCCACATGTGAACCAGACCCATTCTTACTAAAAGAAACAAGCCCACATGTCTCCTTTTAACATATTAATATAATAGTGCAGCCCATTAATTAAATAATAGACATATTATATTCTTAATATATTAAAAACAATTCTAGATGGACCCTTAAATCGGTCCGGTAGAATATATCAAGTGATCCATGCAAATAAGTGTGGATTGGGGATCTTGGCGGGCTATCTAAATTTAAGCTTCAATAGACACAACCTAATCACAATCAACAAATGATTCACTTAGATCCAATCTATTAATTTTAACTCATTCCACTAAAGAGCTAAAATTGAACTCTTAAATAAAGATTGAATAAGGAGATGTTTCTCATTCATACCCTAGACAATCTTATAGGAGATGGTGTATCCTCGTGAATAATATCAGTAATCGCCAAGAGCTCATAGACCGCCTATAGCTCTCCAAGTTACCATATTTCCTCATATGACCACATTTCGAACTTGGATACTTTGACTTGTCCAAAAGCCATGTTTTCAATAATCATTATTGAAAACTCAACGTTGAGATTTAATATCCAATACCTCAAAACATCCATATGATGATATTATACTCTCATTTAATAAATGGAGCCACGATGTCCATATCTATAAATGAAGTCCTCTATCGATTAACAAATGTATACCACCAAACTATCGAGGATAGACTATGCTATATAATCGTACTCATTGATAGCTCTAATGATAACACTTGCAACCATAAGTCCATCATTTATCTCAGGATTAAGATAGACTCTCCGATTGTCCTCTTTAATGAAAAGACTTATATCTAGTGACGGTTCTAGATAAAGTATTTCATTGTGATCCAGTTCAATGCACCTAGTGCACTAGATTCTTTTACTCGAAAACCTTTCGATGATTTTAGACTCATCATATTCATTTGATCCCACTCAAATGCTAGTAAAAGAATTCTACAACTTTAACAAGATAGAGGTGCCCAACCTTTAACTTAAGTTGTGAACGTTATTCAAGACTAACTAAAGAATTGTGTCTACCTCATACATATCCGGATGTATGAACAATTCTTCATGTCTCATAGTCTTTTGACCTTATGATTATTTACCTTCACAATTATAATAATAAATGCTATAAGTAATTGTAAGAATCAGAATTCACTTTATTAATATGAGAAGATTGTCAATTACAATATTACACTCTTGCCATTGAGCATAATCCTAACATCTCATAGGCCTTCAAGTTTAACGTGGCTATGGGCCACCAGGTAGCCCTCCTTCGTGATCGGGCTGCCAAAGCTGAAACCGAAGCTAAGAGAGCCATGTGTTTACTCAAGCAGGCTTAATACATTAGTGGAAGAGATGACCTCCAGCCAAGTAAAGATGGAGACCGAGCTGGCAGAGCTTTGCTGTGATTATAAGAGAACAAAGTTGTCCTTTGATCAAGAAATTCTCCAGTCTACCCGGAGGGTCAAGCAAATGGACTCTTGGAAAACCGAAGATAAGAGGTTGGACCTCGAGAATCAGGATTTGATTGCTCAGGTGGCAAAGCTGCAGGCTGATGCGGAGACCTCCTTTATTTCTATGCTTCCTTTCAGGTTTTAGAGGCTCTCCCTCTTCCCTTTGATCTATCCTACATCGCCGGTTGGGATAGAGAGGAGATAATGACCAAAGCTGCTGAAATATCTCGCCCTGAAGATGGCGAAAGCGGTTCCTCTTAGCCAGGCAGGTACTGGAAAGCAGCCTGTCCAGGCAGACCCTCATCTTCCTCCTCTAGTCTTTATTACTTCAGGTTCTGGGGAGTCTTCAAGTGAGATTCTGCCCGCGCTGTCCGAAGGAGATCATCCAAAAGCTGAGGAAGGAATAAAGAGCCTGCATAAGGGATCATCTGGAATGGAATTAGAGGTTGACAGGAGCTAGACGGCCATGTCATCTCCCTTTGCCCGGTATACCCCAGACACATGGTTGACTACAAGTAATGAATCACTTCTGATTTACAGGTAGTCGGCCTCCAGTTTGATGGCTACTTTCATTCCATCTAGGAGGGCTTCGTATTCCCTTCATTATTAGTGGCTTTGTATTCGAATCTGAAGCAGTGACAGAATTCAGTCCCCTATGGGTCCATGAAGACCACACCAGCTCCTCCCCCAGCTTGCGCTAGATGCTCCATCTGTATAGAGGGTCCAAGGCTTGCAATCTTCTGGCCAATTATCGATCTCAGAAATCTTCTCAGGGACCATATTCGATGCTAAGGGGTTCACTTAGCCGGGGAGCGCTGAAAATTCGGTAACGAAGTCTGCCAAAGCCTGCGCTTTAATCGTGGTCCTAGGCTTATACTTTAAGTCGAACTAAGTGAGCTCTAGGGCCCATAAGACTAGCCTCCCAGATACATCTGGTCTTTGTAGGAATTGGCGGATAGGTTGGTCCGTCACCACTGTTATTGAATGAGCTTGAAAATAGGGACGGAGCTTCCTCGTCGAGGTCACCAGAGCATAGGCGAGCTTTTCCATGAGAATATAATTTTTTTTTCTGACTTGGTTAAAGCATGACTCACATAGTATATGGGCCTTTGAATCCCGTCACCACACTTCTTGGCCAAAGCTCTGCTTACTGCAGTTTCTGAGACGGCCATGTATATTTGCAGTTCCTCTCCGGGATTCGGCTTGACTAACAGTGGTGGGCTTGTTAGGTATTTCTTTAAGGCTTGGAAAGCTTGCTCGCTTTCCCGACTCCATTTCATGTTTCTCCCTTGCTTGATGGCTTTGAAGAACGGGAGGCACTTATCGGTGGAGCGAGAGATGAACCTGTTGAGTGCTGCTACATGCTCAGTCAAGATTTGCACATGTTTGAGTGATGTGGGGGATTCCAAGTCCAAGATAGCTTTGATTTTTTCTGGGTTGGCCTCTATGCCTCTTTCATGAACCAAAAAACCTAGAAACTTCCCCGATGTTACTCCAAAAGCGCACTTGGAGGGGTTCAACTGCATCTAGTTTTCTCTTAGGATTAGAAAGGTCTTGCGAAGGTCTTCCCGATGTCCTTCTGCAGTTGGTGATTTTTCGATCATGTCGTCGATGTAGACCTCCATCGTCCTTCCGATCTCGGGCTTAAACAGCTTGTTAACCAACAGCTTGTATGTAGCCCCTGCATTCTTCAAGCCAAACGGCATTACCTTGTAGCAATACAAGCCCTGCCCAGTAATGAAGCTGGTTTTATCTTGGTCAGCTGGGTGCATCTTAATCTGGTTATACCCCGAGAACGCGTCCATGAAACTAAGAAGTTTATTTCCTGGACGTGGATTCGACTAGCTGATCGATCTTTGGTAAAGGAAAGCTGTCTTTTGGACATGCCCGATTGAGGTCAGTGTAATCGACACACATACGCCATTTCCCATTTGCCTTCATAACCATGACCACGTTGGCGATCCATTCGGGGTAGCGCACTTCTCTGATAAACCCTGCCTTGATTAATTTATCTACTTCTTCCTGCACTGCAGCGTTCCTCTCAGCGTTAAAGTGTCGCCTCTTCTGTTTGACGGGCTTGACTGTTGGATCTACCGCTAATCGATGGGCGGCCAATGATACCGGGATCCAGGGCATTTCATCATGGCTCCAAGCGAAGATGTCGATGATATCTCTGAGAAGCCCAATCAAGCCTGCTTTCACTTCTGGTTTGAGGGTAGCTCCGACCTTGACAACCTTGGAGGGAATGTCACTTCTGATGGGTATCCCCTCTAGTCTATCTATGGGCTGCCCGCTGGCCAATTCCTTGCTCTATTCTTCCTCATAAGGCATAATGGGTTCACTCTCTGGATGATCCATGGGCTCCATATCATCTTGGATTATCCTGGATGCCTCCATATCTTCATGGATTATCTCGGACACCTCCATGCCCTGGATTGTTAAAACCTGTACGAATTGTTTTGCTAAAGCTGTAGGATTGGCGGACACTGTGTAGCACTTCCTAGCTGCTTGTTGATCTCCGTGTACCTCTCCCACCTTGGTTCCTACTGGGAACTTCAAGACATTGTGGTATATAGACAAAACTCCCTTTAAGAGAGGAATGGTCTTCCTAAGATGGCGTTGTAGGCCGATGGGGTGTCAACTACAAAAAAGTCTGTCATAACATTTTGTTGGAGAGGTGTGGTTCCGACGATCACCAGGATGATCGAATCCCTGGTAAATCCATAAATCGGAGTTGTACAGCTATTGTAACACCATTGCTTCAGGTTTAGTTTTTCCAAGGTATCTTTCAAGAGGATATCTACACTGCTGCCCATATCTATGAGCACACGATGGACCATGCAGTTGGCAATATGTATCGTGATCACCATAGGATCATCATGAGGCTGCACGGTGTTGAAGACATCTGCTTTAGTGAAAATGATCTGTGCTGACTAGAAGGGCTCCGCCGGGCTTTGGCTGACCTTAAAGATATCCCGACCTTCTTCTACACGGGGAATCTTCCTTGCGTGGTTTTTCCTGGAATTATTTGAGGTACCGGCCAACGTGGCATCTCCATTGATGGTGTGTATCACCTGTATCTGTTGCATTAAATCAGTTTGTTCCCCCTTTCTCTTCTCTGCGTGTTCACAGGATCCTCGGCTTGTACCTCTCTTCCAGTCTGAATATTGTCTCTGACCTGCTGCAAGAACTCAATCAAACATCCTCCCCTTATCAGGGCTTCGATTTGGTTGCGCAAATTATAACATTCTGTTATGTTGTGGCCCACTTCTTCATGGAAGTCACAGTACTTGTACCGGTTCCTCCTGTTGACAGGGGCTTTCATGGGCGTGGGCTTTTGGAGTAGCCCCTTGTCCCGTATTGCAAGGTAGACTGTTTCACGGGAGGCGTTCAGGGGAGTGTAGTAATCATACCCTTTCTCGTCTCGCATTATGGGGGCTACGGTCCTAGGATGAGGTGAAGCTCACGGAGGGGTTCGTCTTACAGGATATCTTTCTTGTCTGAGTTGATCAGCGGGGAAATGGTACGTTGATCTATTGGGGGGTTTGTTCTGATTTTTCTGAGCTTGCTCAGATTTGGGAGCTTCTTTTTTCGGGCGCTTTGCCGTTCTCATATCATCGTGTTCCATCTTGACTTTGAGTTGTTCGTCGACCTCGACCTGCTTAAGAGCCCGGTCATATGCCTCCTAGTAAGTCTCTATAGGTCTCTTAGCAAAGGAACAAAAAAGCTTTCCTGCCCACAAGTTTCGCCTGAAATTGGCGAGAGTCTCTTTTTCGACAAAGACTCCCATTTGTATGACTTCTTTGTGAAAACGCTCCACGTACGATCGAAGTGTTTCACTTCACTTCTGAATCACATATTGGAGGTGTATGGGATCTTTTGGACGAGGTTTGACTCCTTGGAATTGTGAACAAAAGTCTGTTGATAGCTTTGTGAAAGAATCCACGCTACCATCAGGCAGTTTCCTGAACCAAGTTTTCTCGTAGTCGGTTAGGGTCATTGGTAACATCCTACACATAGCTACTCTGGTGGTATTCTGGACCTCCATCTGTTGGACGAAGCTCTCCAGGTGGCTTAAAGGGTCTTCCGTTCGGAAGAACTTATCTGTTGGCATTTTCAATTTTGGTGAGAGCTCCGCTTCCCGGATCCTCCTTGTGAAGGGAGCGTTCATCTTGCTTAATGGATCCTTTTTATCCTTTTTGTTCTTTCCCTTTCTTATCTGCTGGACCTCTTTCTGTAACTTTGCTAGCTGATCCCTCAGTCGCTTGTTCCCGGGTTTCTTTGAATTGACCTCGGATCCTTCGCTGTCGGATCCCTCCGTTGAACTGGCTGACCTCTACCCGATCCTCTAAATGGGCAGGATCCACTCGGGCGGTTTGTCGGCTTCCTTCCTCTTGGGCCCGGGCTTCTCTTCTTGAGGCCGTCGGGCAAGGTGCCTCTTGTTGCTCCCGGGTTAGTGCATCTGCTGCAGACTTAACTAGCATGGGCTGATATGATGAAGGTCTTCTTGGAACTGGGGGCATTGGTCCTAGCCTATCCCGGATCGAAGGTTGGGGCCCAGTCCTATCGCGAGCTTGCTCTGGAGGAGGAGGCCACAGGTGGTCTCTGATCATTTGGGTTCGTTGGTTGGATTGTGATGCCTTCGGTGAGCAGGCGGAGGTGAACTGTTTCTACAAAGGCTGCCGCTAGTTGGTCGAGCGCAGGCCTGGCTTATCATAGGGTGGCCAGAAGCCCGCGCATTGGTCGTCTGGACCGGAGCTTGACTGCGATGTCCAGACTTCTTCCCCCTCTATGGGGCCTTTCATGTTGGCATCGCCGAAGGTTGTTCTGAAGCTCCGTGATGTCCTTTGGTTAAGCGGAGCCTCATGGTTCCTGTAAAACAATGAAAATGCACACGGTTGATTTGATTAACAGGGTGTGGGGGTTCCCACAGACAGCGCCAGAAAGTGTTAACGAAAATTTTACTCAGGGTGAAAAATCTCAATTAACACCCTCAAAACCACTACCACGGAGGTGGTGGTCAAGGTAGAATGTATTCTAGTCAGTGCTAGTGAAAAATGACAAAAAATACTATTATCAGTACCATCAAAAGAGAATGAACAACAGAGAACGAAAATGTTTTATTTATTCTTATCAATGGTGTATCATTTACAAATATCTCTCAATCGCTTTCAATCTCTCTAGGGTGTAGTAGGGTTGTTGTCGTATGCCTGTCAAAAAGTAGTCCCCTTTTCTCCTTCTTTTTCTCTCCATTTATACGTAGTTTTGTAGGTTAAATCAACTGATTCTCCCCTTGATTTTCTCAGTCTCTCCCCTCCTTATCGGGCGGGATTCCTCGATTAAATGTCATTGACTTTGAGTTAATAGCTGAATGGAGAATATCTTGGGGGAGATCAGTTTGTTTCCTCTTTGGACTCTAATACTTGTTATGCACGTACGCAATGTTTCCAAATATGATCCGGTGTATTTTTGTATCTTCATAGCATGATCCTTCATAGAGGTCATTGAATATGGTATGTATGGCGAGGTAGATCAGATAGCGAGGTAGATTAGTGTCTTGGGTCCGATATTCAGGTGCTTAATCTAGCCAGGAGCTCGATCTGACCTCCCTTGATTTCTCGGAGCTTGATGCGACCCCCTTGTGGATACTCCTCTATGACTGCGGGGTTTAGGTGAGCTTCTGGAGAGGTTGTGAGGAAATCTCGACCTTAGGGGAGCTTCCTGATTTCAGGTTTGGTGACGCGGGCTCGATCTGGTCGCGTCGGGCTCTACTCTGGGTGTTTCTGGAGCTTGCCTTTATTTCTGTGGGGTGGTACCATAGCTCGACTTTGGGAAGTGTGGTCTCCTGGTGGATGACCTCAGGCCTAGAGTCAGACTAGGAAGGGTGAAAAATTTCCCTTTGGTCCCTAGCCAAATTTGGCTATTAACATACTCAAAACATGCTAAACAAAATAAACATGCAATTAATCAACAAATAATTGCTAACCCTAGGTAAAAATAAGAACATAAAGATGAAACAAGAAGTTCTAAGTCATGTTATGTTACCTAGTCAAGAAGAGCATGAAGACCCATGAAGAATAGAAGCAAGAATGAAGCTAGATGCACTTGAGTATGAGTTTGGTTGAGTAAAGATTGGTTATTGGAGCTCTCTCTCTCTTTGATTTACTTTCTCTCACTCAAAGGTATAATTTTCAGAGATCTAAGGTTAAATGGTGGAGAAGATGATGTATTTATAGGGACCAAAAAATGAGCTGGTGTGAAATACCTGAAATGCCCAGTTCGGGTAACAAAGGCGACATGCAAGGCGACATGACCAAGTCGCCTTGTAAGTCACCTAACATACTGGAAAGAAAACAAATTGCCTGAGGCGACATGTAAGGCGACATGCACAAGTCGCTTATGAAGTCGCCTAACACACTGGTAGGAAAAACAAGATGTCAGAGGCTGACATGTAAGGCTACATGCACAAGTTGCCTTGAAAGTCGCCTAACACACTGTGAGAAAATATCAAAGACTAAGGCGACATCATAGGTGACATGCACAAGTGGCCTTGCATGTCTCCTAACACACTGTGGGAAAAATTCAAGTCTAAGGCGACTTGTCTGGCGACATGGACAAGTGGCCTTGCATGTCGCCTAACCCACTGTGCAACCCATCAACTCAAAATGCAAGAAGTGTGTGTGTGCAATAATACATGCATGTCAATACAAATGCATAAGATTTGAGTGTGTGCAACTAAAACCTCTTCAAAGAGAATTAAGCATGCGATATACCTTTGAAATGCTCTTGAGAATGATGATGCTCTTGAAGCTTGATCACACACAATGAGGCCTAATCTACCCTTACAAAATTAATCCCCAATGTGGTTTGTCAACGAAATAAGCCAATCAAAAATGAGGAACTTACAGTAGAGATTTTTCATTTTGCTTGATATGGTATGTCTTGACCCCATATGGAGAGCTCAAGCTAAGAGAGCAAATTAGCATGAAATTGCATGGTGTTATCTTGATATATTTGATGCTCTTTAATTGATTGCTTGAGATGATTGGTTGTGCATATGCTTATGTTATTTTCTTAATAAGTGTGCAAATTGCTTTTCTGGCAATCCATGTCATATTTATGTTCAAACATGCATTTTTGGACTAGGAGATTTACTTTGGAAATACATTTTGAATGACATATAATTGATCTCCATGACATGATAATTTTATTAATGACATGCTTTAAGTTGATATGCATGAAGTCCTAATTTTTGATTGCTTAAATATGAATGAAAAAATATGTGTGAAAAAGCAAATGAGAAGATTAAACTCAATAAGGACCCTGTGTCCATTCAATAAATAAGGATGTCTCATCCAAATTTAGTCTTCTCTCTCTTTATTAGTTGAACAAGGCTACTAACATACGGGTATTTTACCCGGAAAAATCAAAAATGGTTCAAAGTCACTCATGTCTTGTTTCGCTTATAAAGTTTGATATAGTTGCGCTCTAAATTGAAATTCTTATAAAATCTATATCATTGCTTGAATTCATGACAAAGGGTGAAATTGGTTTGAATTCTTTTTGGAAACCTTTGTTGTTTGCTTTTCCAAATACCATTGTTTTTGAACTTGAATGCAACATGCCTTGCATGCAGAGCATCGTGTCACACATTTTCATAAAACAAAACTCCTTGACTCTCTCGTACTTAATTGAGTTGCATAAAGTTGCTTGTATGATTATTCATATGTTTTATGCTATGAGCTCTTCTTGCCAAATGCTTACCCATTGAGGGGGACTCTCTTTGCCTATCTCATGACAAAAAGGGGGAGAAGGTTTGTGAGTAATAGTGATTCTTTGGCATTATATTTAGGGGGAGTTGAGAGCAATCATATAGGGGGATAATTGCATTGCATAGCATAGCATGATTACATTATTTGGTTGCATTGGTTCTATCTAGTTTGGCTATTACAAATGTTTTTTTTTTTGTTAATTACGATTATTGAAAGCACCTCTCACACACTTGATCTTGGAAGGTATCTTTGTTTGCCTTATTGATTGTGTGTAGGTTGGAATTTTTCTACAAGCTTTAGATTGACTTGAAGATGTTCACGACTTAGAGTATAGGCCTTGTAATGTAGAAAATTTTGTTGACCAACTTTCCTTTGTAATTGTGAGGTTGCTTTGTGAGTGGTGGTTTTGTCACGATATAGCCAAAGGGGGAGATTGTAAATTTCTTATATTTTGATTGGCTCATTTCGTTGACAAACCACATCAGGGATTGTCTTGTAAGGGTAGATTAGGCCTCATTGTTCTTGATCAAGCTTCAGAGGCATCATCAAACTCAAGGGCACTTCAAGAAGATATATCAAGTACTTTGAAGAGATTTAGTTGCAAACACACACTTTATTCTCATGAATGCTTATCCATCTTGCATTGTGCATATTTTGCTTACATGTATGCATCCTTTTACTTATCCCTTGCTCGCTTAGTTGGTGTGTCATTGATTCTTTCTTAAGTCCCTTGAAAACCCCTTAGGAACTCAAGTGGGTATGCTTTTTATACATTTTCCACGGGATAGTCCGTCCAATCGTCCTGCGAACCCGTGAAGTATCCTGCAGAAAAAGCCTCAGTGATTTCCGCGAGATAAGTCTCTACGGATCATGCCGCGAAGTATTCTAGCGGAAATACCTTCAGTGGTTTCCTCGAGATAAGTCTCTGCAAGTCATCCACGAATCATCCCGTAGATACACCCTCAGTGGTTTCCTCGAGATAAGTCTCTGCAGGTCATCCAGCAGAATGTCCCGCGGAGGACCGAAATTTTGGGGCAATTTCATCTTTTCCTTTGTGTCATTTTTCCTACCCTATATATGTGTCATCTTCTCTCTCATTTATAACTAGACCTCAAAATTTCAAAACCTTGAATAGGATAAGAGTGTCTTGCAAGAAAAGCCACCAAGATCCAGTCTTTATTGTCAAAAACCCAAATACACATCCTTCATTCATGACATAAACATCATCTAGCTTCATCTAGGATGTTTTCTTACATGGGTCTGCATCAAAGTACATGACTTGGTAAGTAGAACACCATCTCCATTCTTTCTTGTGTTCTAGTTTTCTAAGATGGCTCTTTTATGATTTATTTGCATTAAGATTGAGTTTTTTACTTTCAAGATGACATTTTTGTGTGTTTGTTGGGTTTTGTATTGTGATAGCTATTGCATCTAGGTTTGCATTTATTTCATATAGCTAAGGTATATGTATGTCATATAGCTACATGATATCTAGGATTGTTTGAAGCATTCATACATGACTAGATAAGCATTAAATGTGTTGACCTAGCATTTATGCATTTAGAATATTTTCATATTCACATTAGGTTGCATATCTCTTCACTTAAGAGTTAAGTCTTGTGTGTGCCGTGGGTAGTATACAAGCAAGAGCCTAAAATCACTATTAAAGGCATGCGGGTAGCAAGAACAGATTAGTAACCGATTAGGTGTGATATGGTCAACCTAGGTTGTAATCATTTTTGTAAATAGTGGATTTGAGGGTTCGATTGGCGATTAGGCCCGTTTCATGGTACGACAAGGAATCGTCTTATGGCACGTCATTTCCCACAGAGCGTTAAATTATCAAAGGCGAAAGTGGACAAAGCGAAAGTGGAAATTATCCAAAGCTTGCCACCACCTCGGAGCATTAAAGATGTCAGATCTTTCCTTGGACATGCCAGGTTTTATAGGAGGTTCATCAAGGATTTCTCAAAAATTTCTAGACCACCGTGCATGCTTCTTCAGAAAGACAAAGAGTTTGAGTTGAATCAAGAGTGTGTGGTGGCGTTTGAAACACTTAAAGGAGCATTGACCATAGCACCTGTAATAGCACCACCCAACTGGGAGTTGCCTTTTGAATTAATGTGTGACGCTTCGAATTATGCTATAGGTGCAGTATTAGGCCAGAGAGTTGACAAGGTCCCTCATGTGGTGTACTATGCATCACGGACCTTGAATGATGCTTAGCTAAATTACTCTACAACAGATAAGGAACTGCTTGTAGTAATGTTTGCACTTGAAATTTTTCAACAATACTTTGTGGGAACCAAGGTGGTGGTATATTCGGATCACACAGCCCTCCGATATCTGTTGCAGAAAAAGGATGCCAAACCTAGGTTGAACATATGGGTTCTATTACTTTAGGAATTTGATCTAGAGATCAGAGATAAGAAAGGGTGTGAGAATGTGGCAGCAGACCATCTTAGCAGACTGGTTCATAAATGTCCATCTGGAGAGGTGGAGATCCCATTGAGGGAAAATTTTCCAGATGAGCAGTTATGGGTGATACACAGTGGGGAGCCTTGGTACGCCGAGCTGGCGAACTATTTGACCCACAGAGTTTTTCCACCATAGCTAGATTATCAGGGGAAGAAACGATTCATGGCAAGGGCTAGGTAGTTTTTCTGGGACGAACCATATCTGTTTCAACACGGCCTTGATCAGATTATTAGAAGGTGTGTGCTGGAATCAGAACAGGGAGATATCCTTATATTTTGCCATGAGTTGCAGTGCGGGGGTCATTTTAGGGCTAGGAAGTCCGCACTGAAGGTGCTCCAGTAAGGATTTTATTGGGAGTCTTTGTTTAGAGACGCTCTCAAGTTCTGTGCAGCATGTGATAGGTGCCAGCGCACAGGGAATATTGGAAAAAGGAATGAGATGCCTCAATCAGGAATCTTAGCGGTGGAAGTGTTTGACATATGGGGAATCGATTTCATAGGACCTTTTCCACCATCAGAAGGGAAAAACTATATCCTGGTAGGAGTGGATTATGTTTCGAAATGGGTAGAAGCAGTTGCTACAAGGATAAATGATAGCAAAGTGGTAGTTAAATTTGTAAAAGAAAACATTCTAGCCAGATTCGGAACTCCAAGAGTGATAATCAGTGACGGAGGGTGCCATTTTTGAAAAAGGATTTTTGGGAACCTGATGAAGAAATATGGAGTCCGTCACAAGGTAGCCACTCCATACCACCCGCAGACATCCAGGCAAGTATAAGCGAGCAACAGGCACATCAAGCAGATTTTGAAGAAAATAGTGAAATCTACAAGGAAGGATTGGGCGGCAAGATTGAATGATGCTCTATGAGCATATTGGAAAACCTACAAGACTCTCATCGGAATAAGCCCTTATAGATTGATGTATGGGAAAGCATGTCATCTTCCGGTAGAATTGGAGTATAGTGCATGGTGGGCAATCAAGAGTTTGAATTGGGAATATGATAAGGTGGGTTAAGAGAGAAACCTACAATTGAATGAATTGGAGGAGTTTAGATTACAAGCTTATGAGAGCGCAAGAATTTACAAGGAGAAAACGAAGACAATTCATGACAAGATTTATTGAGATTAGAACTCCACCTAGGTATGCTTGTGTTACTTTATGAATCTCGTTTAAGGCTCTTCCGAGAAGGCTCAAATCTAGATGGTCGAGACCATATCAAGTAGTTGATGTCTTACCAAATGAAGTGGTGGAACTAAAGAGCCTGAAGGATGACCGGACATTTAAGGTGAATGGACAAAGCTTGAAGCAGTACATAGGTGTAAAGGGCCAGATTGGAGGGATTCGGATCCTTGATCATAAGTGATGAGTAGAACACCCTGCAACGTCTTTCCTAGATGAAAACTAAGGCGCTTATGGGAGGCAACCCATTGAGGTTCTTCATCTCTTGGATTGACACACCGACCACTTTGATCGAGCCGAAAATGTCATACATTTTGGCCCTCATATCCTTTCTCTTTGTCTTTTTCTTGGGTATTTTTATGTGTATTTATGGCTCTTTTGTTGATATTGCAGGCATTAGGTGAAAAAAGCAAGAAACGGGATCTAAAATGAGATTTGGTGACAAAAGGGCAAAATATTGTAAAAATAGTGTGTGCAGATCAACCAACTTCAAAGAGTTATATCTCCCTCCTTAGATTGAACCATGTTTCGAATTGCATATATTCGGAAAGCCCCGGGAGTGTAGTTTCCAACGGTTTTTACAGATTACGATTCTGAAATTTCTAGAGGAAGTTATGGTCATTTTAGTAACTGTTGCATGGCTATCCACGGGTACTACACGGGTACTGCACGGGTAACCTACCCGTGCACTACCCATGCAACTCACCAAAACCTGAAATTTGATCACTTGGGCATGAGCAAACTGCACGGGTCACCTACCCGTGCACTGCACTTTCCAGCACCAAAATTGACGAGTTTTAAGCAATTTTTAGATGAGCAATGATGTCTTTTCTGGACCAGATCGTGCCCTAACCTCCCAAGCATACAAATACACCAGTTTTATGGTTTAAAGCTTTTCTTCTTCTCTCATCTTCTTCTCTCATCTTCTCTCTCATACATTCTCTTCTCTTCTCTCATACAATTCTCTCCCAAGAACACTAACCTCACAAAATCTAACCATCATCCTCATCTACTCAAGGACATTGGAGATTGGAATCAAGCTTCAAGAAATGAGGAGTTTCTCAACATGGGTCTTCTCTATCTCTCTTCTCCTATTTATTTCATTATATTTGTCATGAGTAGCTAGATATCCCATTAAGGGATTGATGTGAGACACTATTGGATGTTGGGCTTGTAATGAACTTTATATTTTATATTAAATCTATCAATTATGTTTCATTCATTGTTTTAATTGAATTCAAGGATGATTTGTATTTGATTGTACATGACTCTCTTTGCAAATTGTTTAAGGATTTATTTCAGTAGATAATTTGGTATACATGATGCTAGGTTTTCTTATGCTCATTTGAATGGAAGGATTGAACAATTGTACATGACTTGAGTGAAATCCGGACACATTAATCTCAACTCTATCTAATCTCAAATGGGTAATCAATCCTATACATGATTTGATTGGTTGTTTGTGAGAGATTAAGCATCAACACCATACATGATGGGTTGGTGAATTTAAACTAAGAGATTAGTCCCTTATTTGATAGATGCTCATTCATTGCACAACCAATTGTGAGTGGCCAATACTATACATGATGGGTTGGACACTCATAAGTGGTATACAACCAATCCTATACATCCTAGGTTGGTTACATTAGTTCAATGATCATCATTGTGAGTTCATGATTTGCCCATTATTCACTTGTTGATCCATCAGTTCCTTAGTCATCACTATCATATATTAATACTAATTGCATGTTAGATTAATTAGTCTAATTGTAGTTGCATTGTAGTTATTAACTATTCGAATCAACCATTGATTTTTACTTAATTTACGCTTAGTTTAGGTTTAATAGGAGTTAACTAGTTTTAGCCATTTAATTTCCCTTTCCCTGTGGACGATACCCTAGCTTGTCATTATACTTGTTTACATATTATAAGGACATTGCTAAGGATTATAGAAATTACTTTTGACCGGCATTTTCTCACTGACAAAAACGCTCTCGTCACACTTCCACGTCTCAGAGGGACAAGCAAGCAAGAGTGCTCATAAAACGGGCCAGAACCTACCCATTTTGAAAACTACAACAAAGCAACCACATCGGTTTAATCTTTTCATCTCAAACTCTTGCATTTTATTTTCTCTATCTATGTTTATAGTCAATTGTGAATGATTGGTAAATGTGAATATACTGAAGTAAATATCCATTTTGGTTGAATGTGTTGAATGTGTGGATATATTTGAATGAATGAAATTTTGACTTCCAAATTTTGCATTTATTTGATTCATTCATTTGTGGTTTGATGAGCAGAAGGCTTTTGTGGATATTGCACATGAATTACATCTTATCATTTCATATAGCCCAACTCGGTAGGGGGGTTTTGAATGCATGCATATATTTGTAAAGGAATGAGCATATAGTGGAAATCAGGTAAGGGGTCATTGATTCCTTCCCGACAATTTTATGATTGAATGCTGAATGTTGAATCGTCTTTTTGTTTCTTTTTGAGTCATTTTTGTGTTTTTGTGTCTTTTGGTGAAATTTGTTTTTCAAATTTGTCGCAATGGCCAAAAATTTCGAGCTTTAACTAGCTTGGTTGTGATGCCTTGAGGGTGCGCTTTTGGTGAGTTTATGAATGCATTGTGTGCTTGTGTAACAAATTGTTGTCACTCTTGGGTCTTACTTGCCTATCATGGGCTAGTCCCATCCTTTTTGTGCTTAAGTTGAGGGGACTCGGTGCTCTTGCACCTTGTTCTAATAATGGAGACACCCGTGAGTTCACTAACACAAGCCTATTAAAAAGCGCATTGAGTGAATAATTTGTTCTATTCTTTAAACACTCTTCTCGTCATATGCATCTCACATGCCATAGAACATCTCATATACATTGTGGACTGCGTGATGGATTCTTTCATTCCCTTGAGAGACTAATTGTGGAAATGATTTTAGGCAATGTGTGCAATTAGCTACTTAAAAAGCCTAAACACATCCCTAGTCCCGTATGTGTGCTCCAAAGCCAATTTTGCGGCCAAACACTTACCATTTCTTTTGGAACCACAACGAACCATATAACCATAAGCCAAACACAAACCAACCTTTTTTATTGCCAATCATGTGGGTTGTCTGTGAGTGTGTGTAAGTGGTTGGAAAGGTGTAAGCTCTAATGTGGAAATAGTACGTATTTAGGCAATTGTGTAAAATGTGCAAGAAAGAGCTCAAAAATGTAAAGTGCTAAAAATGCACTTTGAGCCGAATTGCCAAATGTTATTGTGCAAAAGAAAAGAAAGAAAAAGGCAAAAGCAAAAAAAAGTGCAAGAAAAAAAGCCTAATGAAATAATTATAAAGTACTCACAATGTGGAGTACAAATGTGTAGCACAAATGTGTATGTAAGTTAATGCCCAGTTGCTAGAATGTCCTTGATGTTAAGTAGAGCTTGGTTTGGGATGTGTGTGAGTAAATGTAAACATGATTGGTGATCTTTGAACTCTAAATTTTTCCTATTTTCTTTGTTTCACCACATTACACCCCGTGGCCCCATTACAACCAAGGGAAAGACCTATTTGATCTATGATATGTCTTGATTGGGAATGTTTGTTGATGCTCGATCTTCCACGTTCATGGCACTGTGATTCTTTCCTAGGATAGTTCACCGAATAAATAGCGGTTTTTCATTGATAATTGTATGCAATGCATTAGATGCCTATAAATAAATTATATCTTTGCATACCTTGCATGAGAGTGAACTTAGGGCTCAAAGTGGAAAAATTGAATCCAAGTGAGGATTAGAGTTGAAGCGAATTATGCTCAGGGTATGAGAGTTAGTAGTACCCAATATGAGAGCACTCTTAAGTGTTGGATTCGTGATAGTGCGAGTTCCCCTCTAGTGCCTTCGAGTTGTTTTAGAACATTGTGCATATCTCTACTTCTCTTTATCACACATCCTTGCATCTCATCACCGGTTGGACATGTGACAATTTGAATTGTTTGTTGTTGAGTCTAGGAAATTTTTAGATGGAGGCATTGTTGTGTTGTTTTTGTTTTGTCTAAAGTTTGCTCGAGGACGAGCAAAGGTTTGGTTTGGGGGTATTTGATCAAGCCAAAAATGTTATATATTTTGGCCCTCATTCCTCATTCCTTGTCTTGGTTTTGAGCATGATTTTGTGTCTTATGAGCTCTTTTTATTATGTTTGCAGGCATTTGATGCTATTCCGGCCGTGGCATAGAAAGTGAAGGATTCGGGCGCAAAGCAAATAATTGAAGATTGAAGAAGGGAGAAGTGTGCTGGTGTGTGTGCGGGTACCCTTACCCGCGCAGTACGAGTTTAGACCTTTGCTGGTCTCACCAGCAAACTTACCTGCGAACCGGATGTCAAAAAATCTTCCCAAATTCACAAAGTGCCCAGTTCGCTGGTACTGCGCGGGTAGGGACCAGCGCAGTTACCAGCGAACTGAAGAGAAAAGCTGCTGGAGGGAATGTGTGTGGGTCACTGTGCGGGTTTCTACCCGTGCACTACGTGAAATCTGACGTCCATAATAGCATTTAGACCCATTTTTGGAAGACATATATAAGGAATCATTTTCTGGTCTTTTCATAGACGACCATACACCCATTCATACCATACTTTCTCTCTCTAGATCTCAAAACCTTTCTCTCCCAAAAATCAGCAAAACCCACACATTAAAATCATCAATTGCTACTCAAGAAGGACATTAGAGGTGGATTGAGTTTGAAGAAAGAAGGTTCTACACGGGTCCCTTCTATATCTCTCATCTTCATCATTTTGTTTCATTTGTCATGAGTAGTTAAACCCCATTAAGGGATGTTATGATTCATATGTAAATTGTGGGTATTGTAATGAACTCTATTTTTCTATATATCAATCTACAAAATATGTTTCATTCAATGTTTTAATTGTTTTTCAAAGATGAGTTGTTTTGATTGTACACTCATCTCTTAACAAGTTATTTGAGAAATTAATTGGAGTAGAGAATTAGATATACACTCTATTTGACTCTCTAATGCTCAATTGAATGAATGGATTGCACAAGAGTACACTCCTCAAGTGTAATCCGGATTAGTAAATCTCAATTTCTATCTAATCTTGAATGGTTAATCATACTATACACTCTAGGATTGGTTGCTTGTGAGAGATTAAGCATTAATTCTATACACTCTAGAATTAGTGACTTTATATGAGATTAATCCCTTATTTTGGTAGATGCACATTTATGAACAATCATTTATGGGTGGTCAATACTATACACTCTAGATTCAGAATCCATAAGTGATATACAATCAAGCTATACACTCTAGTTTGGTTATATTTGACTAATGCTCATTAATGAGAGTTCATCTTGCCCATAATTTGCTTTAATGAATCTATCAATTCCTTAGTCATTTATCATCTATTATCACCTACTATCTTAGTGCATTTAGTTAGTTTACATTTAGCTTGCATTTTAATTAATCTCCAATCACCAATCATCAATCATCAATCATTTAATTTAATTCTTGTTTGTGGTTAGCATTAAAGTAGGATTTAATCATAACTATTCCTCAATCTCTGTGGAACGATACCCCTATTTGCCATTTACTAGTTTATACTTGTTGAGCGCATCTTGGGATTTTATAAATTTGTTTTGATTTGCATACCACGGCAAAATGTTTGTCTGGAGCTCTTGGACGGGTTTCTTCAAGGGTTGTATTTATTAACTCATTCTCCTTGTATTTCCTGTTTTCCTAATGTGTAATCCCCATTTAGGAGTATTTGTAATCCTACTCTTTGGCTATTTATATATGATGATATTTATTTTCATATGGGTCTTGTTTCATTCTTGCTATTATTATGATTTAATCTCTTATTGTGAATTTCATGTGTATAGATGATTGGAAATTGATATGTATTCATGATTGAGATTAGAAGTAGATTAATGTAATTTATGAGTAGAATAATTAAACATCCCATGATTGTGTGTATGTTGATGGATGATTAGAAATGCCTTGCTATGATCGATTTGAGTGTATGAGATTTAGATGGGGTTATGCCTTTGTAAGGGCCTTTCTGGGTATGATCTTGGCTAATAGCTCTCAAGAGTGGAAAGAACTTGTTTTATGCATGGCTTGCTAGAATAGGTTTTGGTTATTTGTTCTTGTGCTTAAATGGTTCTTTGGCTATATCTCACTTTAAGGGCTTTAGGTGAGTTATGGTTAGAGACAAATTTGGTATACCCACTAATGGGATTTTTATCCAGTCATTGGACCTAAAGATGATATCTACTTTACCAAGCTAATATTGAGGCTCAATTCCGCAAAGGCTTTCAACACACTCTTCAACCCTTAGCTCAAATGAATGGATACCCTAAGTTGGATTTAGTCTTGAACAAGCCCTTGATTTGAGTGGATGTGCTTAATTGCTTAACCATATAATAGATATACCTTTGTGTTTGGTGAACTTATTGCCCCTTGAGTGTTCATTATCATGCATCTCTCATATCCACTCTTTTATTATTTCCCACTTAATCACCATTCTCACCCCTCCATATTCTTTTGTTTAGTTTTATAATTGCATTCTTTTCATTTTCATGCACACACACACCCCATTCTCACCTTTCCGCATTCTTATTTACACTCTTTTTGAAAATACTAAGAACATGTGTCTAATAACCCGGATGGGGGTGAATAGGTTTTAGTAGATATATACCAACTTTTCGACTTAGTCAATTTTAATAAAGCTACCCCATATTAGCAATCAATCAATCCAAAATAAAATGCGGAAAAAAATAAAAACACAAGGATTGATTTACGGGAGAAACCCTCCAACTGGGCAAAACTCATGGGTTATCCTCATAGCCACACATGGTCCTCAAATCCACTATTTGAATGAAAGTTTACAACCTAGGTTGACCTCTAGTCTCACCATTCTTGGTCACTTACCCTTTCACTCTACTCAACGGGCCTTTAATAGTGATTCTAGACCAAAAGCTTGTGCACTAAACCACTTAATCACAAAGCTTAACAATCTATGAAGAGATTAAGCAACCTATGTGAATATATGACAATATTCTAATATGCAATTAATGCTAGGCTAGACTAAATGCTTATCTAGGGATTTAAAGATGACAATAAGTGCAAATCCTAGATATCAATATCTAAATATAAATGCAAGAAGAATTAGCTAGAGGGAAAAATGGTCCTAAATACTAGATATCAAAGAACATGCAATCCCAACCAACAACCAAGGCCACAAACATACTCAAATCATGCTAATCAAAAGAAACATACAATTAATCAACAAATAATTGCTAACCCTAGGTAAATCAAGAACATAAAGATGAAACAAGAAGTTCTAAGTCATATTCAATTACTTAGTCAAGAAGAGCATGAAAAATCCATGATGAGATGATGTTTGGAAGATGCTAAATGCACATGGATTGGTGTTTGGTTAAGTAAAAATGGTTTCTTGGAGCTTCTCTCTCAAAGGAACACTTTCTCTCACTAAAAAATGGGTTTCGAGTCTCTCTCTCTCTCTCTCTCTTATGGAGTCACTTTCTCACTAAGGATGTAAATTTCTGAGTTCTAGGTATGAAAGGGGAAGAAGATGAAGTATATATAGAAACCAAATGAAACTATGTCATTTTGGGAGAGTGTAAAAACAATTTCTGGGTAAAAACGAGCAATTTGGCGGCTGGGACCTGCCGAATTCCAACCACCGACTTGCTCTAGAATGTTCTGGACAAAATCAACTACTCATAATCGGCAGCTGGGAGTCACCAAAATTCGGCTCCTCAAAATCGGCGGTCTATGCCCACCGAAATCCATCACAACGCACATCCCAATATTCGAGCGCACCAAAACGTGACCAAACGATATCAAAACCTTTTGTATAATATACCGTTGGAAAGGTATGGAAATCTACTTTGTACTCCAATTAACAAAACAAGATTTGGATGACTGTAGAAAGATTTATGGTCAAATGAGTGACCAAATGTCAGATTTGGACAATAACAAGAATGCTCAAACTCATGGAATAAAACCATGAGACCAAAGACCAAACTAAGAGAAGAATAGGACCTTCTCAAATGGTCACTCAACGCGCTAAAAACTAAAGCACATCAACGTGCAAGCGCGGACGTTTCCGAACACATAACGGAAAACGTCAAACACAACAACCACACGTTAAGACAAACAAAGAAGTGCTCGTGTGAGATATGTAATGGAAGCACACACATTAGCAAAAAGAACACAAATGTAAGATGTGAAGGCGTGCATGATAGTGTGTGTGTGTGTGTGTGTGTGTGTGTTGTGTGTGCTACTAGTCTCTTCAAAGAGAGTTAAGCAAGAGATATACCTTTGAAGTGCTCTTGAGCTTGAGGATTCATCGAAGCTTGATCACGAATAATGAGACCTAACTACCCTTACAAGCAAATCTCCATGTTGTTTGTCAACGAAATGAGCCAATCAAAAAGTGAGGAACTTACACTTTCAATAAACTCTAAGATTAGAAACGGTTAGCGAATACACCTCCATGCGGAACGATCCCTTGTTTGTACACTGTACTAGTTTATTTCTATACATGTCTTTTGACTCATGCCTTAATAACGAGGTTGATTTTAAATGATAAATATTTTGACACTGCATTTTTGATAGCAAAATGCCCTCGTCAATTATTGCTTTTCCCAGTATCGACGCTGACCTGTCAGTTCGCCAAATTTTACCAATAACAAAATGAATTTATTTTTATTAATTGTCAATATATTAACTCGGGTAATTATTTTGGAAGAACAATTTATGCAAATGGCAAAAAATAAAGTATTTGTTGCACATTAGAAGTGTAAAAAATGTGACTTTTATTTAAAGTTATTATTCTTTGAAGAGAATATGAAGGATCATGATCATGTTAAAACTAATACTCGAGATGTACGTAATCCTCATCATCTAAACAAAGGCTCCTAAAGAGTTAAATGTCCTTGAAGAGACAAAAACCTTTTTAAAGAGGTACAAAGTAATGAAATGTAATCCCCCCTATAAGACTCATAAATTAAAGGGTGCGTTTGGTACGGGGACGGGACATGACAACGTAGGACTAGACTGGATAGGACTGGACTAAACAATTGTTCCATATTGTGTTTGGAATGCCTGGGACAGAACTATGGACTGTACTGTTATGCGTTTGGTATGGCTGGGACAGGACTGGACAAGAGGTTCAAATGACCAGAGTGCCCTCCTTATATATAATAATATACATTATAATATTATATATTAATATATAATAATATTAAATAATACTATATATAATATATAATAATATGTAACATGTTATTATATTATATATATATATATTATTATTTAATATACAATAATATTATATATATATATATCTTATATATATAGATATAGATACAATATTAAATATTACTACATATAAAAAATATAAAAATATAATATATATATATATATATATATTATATAATGTATAATATATATATATATATATATTACAGTATAATTAATATATATTTATATATATTATATATTTATATATATATATTAATAATATATATTATAAATTATATATATATACTCTATATTTAATAATATAATATATCAATATATATATATAAGATATATAATAATAATATATATATATATATATGATATATTAATTATTATTGTTATTATATAAGATATATATATATATATAATATTACATATTATATATAATATTACATATTATTACATATACAATAATATATATAGATAATAATATTTAATATTTTATATATTATTATATATAATAATAAAATATTATATTATATTATATTACATATATATTTTATATATAATATATATATATACTGATATACATATTATTATAATATATATTATATATATATATCATATATATTATGTTTTAATATATATATATATATATTTATCATATATATAAGAATAATGTTGATATATTATATATATTGTATATATATTATAATATATTAAAGATTATAATATATATATATATGATATATTAAATATTATTATATATAGGATATATATATATTATTAAATAATATTATATATATAACAATATATTATTATATAATATATATAATATTATATTATATATGTAATTATAATATATATATATATATATTATTGAAGTATATATATATATAATACATTGAATATGATTGTAATTTTTTGAACATATCAAGGGTAAATTGGTCTTTTTCACATCTGTCCCATGCCATGGGACAAGTAGTCTCATGGTCTGAGGTGGGACAGTTTTTCCTAATTTTTGTCCCACCTTGTCCCGTGTTGTCCCATGCTAATGTCGTGCCAAACGTGGGACAAGAGGAAACTGTCACACGTTGTCTTGTCCTACATGTACCAAACGCACCCAAAGGGATCTCAATTGCCTATGCAAATACACACATACTGAAAGTATATATATATATATATATATATATATTACAATTCCCTTATGTTGAAGTTTACCAGTAGCCCTTAAAGAGGCATGTTTACTGCAATTTAAAAAATTGAGACCTTCTATAGTGTTGCTCTGCATATTATGAAACGATGAGGACCTTGAACCACAAATTGTGGATGAATGTTAACATAAAACTATTGTCTAAAAGGTAGAGCTATATTTATTTAAAACTTGAAATGTTTTGGACATGTAGTATGGACTCCTGAAGACATCAAACATTTTTTGTGATTATTCGTACGAAAATTAAGATAGCGAGATATAAGTAGGGTTTACTATAGAAACCCATTATTGATTATATGCATGTATTTTGTTGTATAAATAATATTTCTATGAAGGATTCAAAATGCCAGAAGCATATAATTCAAATTCTCATAACTTATGTTCAATAGAGTTACAACGGTTTTTATATGTTTGAAAGCAATTCGGAAGAATGTGGTATGATCATCCTAGTGAAGACCTCATAAAGAAGGATATATTAAAGATCTTATATACCTCCATATGTATTCATCGGAATCTGGATCTGCAATTGTAGCAGTATATGTCGATGACATGAATTTAATTAGAACTCCTGAAGAGTTCTAAAACTATTGAATATTAGAAATGAGAATTTGATATGAAAGTTTTGGGGAAAACAATATATTGCCCGACCTGGAGATCCAGCATAATGGAATACTTTTCATCAATCTACTTATATTAAAAAGATTATGAAAAGATTCAATATATCAACTTTGCCGACTATAAGACTCATTATATACTCTTTTTTCCAGGGGGAGTATTCTTAATTTGAACATATGTGCACTATATCAGATTTTGTCCCACTGAGTTTCCTATTGAGGTTTTTAATGAGGTAGTATTTAAGTACGTCCTATATATATATACATATACATATATATATATACATATATATTATGAAGTTTAGAGGGTTTTATCAAGGTGGCGTACGTCCAAGGGGACTTATCACCACCTAGATAATTATCTGTTATTATCTTTTAATTTAAGAGAGATCAATTAAAAAAATAAACCTATGTATGGCTCTATATATAGGCCTATTATGTAATAATTCATGACAATTATTCAAAATATAATTAAAGCTAATATATATTTAAGGATAAAGCAATTTATAACTAAAAAATAAAATAAAAAAATAAACGATAAACCCTGATTACTCCAACTAAATTGCAATTGAAAATTTTCTTCTTGCAATATAATTTATAATAGATAAACAACACAATTAGTAAGTAGTGACAAAATGAAAATTAACCGCTTGATTTATCAGACGATTAGAAAAATTAAAATAAAAACTAAATTTTTAAATTTGAATTTTACCTGTTGTAATCTCTTCGGCTCTTCTTAAAAATAAATAGATAATATAAATAAAATATTTAAAAATGATTGCAGAGATTTAACTTGTAAGTTGTAAGAACGAAAGCTTTTAGTAAAAAAGAGTTATAGTTGTAGTGATGTATTTGATTGTTGTAGATAAATGGAAATTTATTTTTTAATATATATATATAGATAATTTTTAAACAGTAAAAAAATAAATGGGGAGAAGTTTAAGGATTTTTCAATAATAAAAATGCTTTTTAAGAGGATAATAAAAATGCTTAAAAAGTGGATCATGGATACTTAGTGATAATAATGATTTTCGACGATTATCTATTTAATAAATAATTTATAATATTATTAATATTATTCTATTTTCTAGGTTTAAAAAAATTCCTATTTTCTAGACAGTAATAATAACAAAGAAAAAGAGACCCTTCAATATATTTTGTTCGGTAATTAAATTTTTTTTAATAATATTATCAAAATTTATCATAAATGAGAGCCCCTAAATTTTTGCCTTTTTTTCAAGCTCTAAGCCTATGCTTTGGTTGCTTAGCCCAATAGCCAGCACTGAGCTTTATTTTATAACAAACTAGATATAAGTTTTGACGGGAGATAACTACTCTCACAATCTGAAAAGAAAACTATATATATATATATATTTATAAAATACGTACGGTGAGATTTGAACCATATACCACTTAAGTGGAAGGAAGGTGCACCGTAAGTTTTGTTAAAAAGTGGCGCTTCGATTTTGGTTATTTTTTTATAAGACAAAACTATATAGTGATATTTGGGGTATTTGCTGTCGAATCACGTGGCAATATACTTTTTTCCTCAACCATCCCAAAAACTATATTTATTAAAGGGTATCTGTCGTTGAATTACGTGGCAATTAAGAAGAAAGAATGATAATAAAAAAATAAAAAAATAAAAAATAAAAAATATAAAAGGGGGGTGGGGGTCGGAAACTTTCAGCTCTCAAAAGTTCTCACAAACTCATTTTTAGACTCCATTTTTTCTCTGAGAATCAGAAATTTTTTTCAGAGAGAGAGAGAGAGAGATGGCACAACCCAGCAAAGAGCCATGCAAGAAAGAGGCTTGCAACATTCAAGCTTGTCTCACCAAAAACAACTTCCTCCCTCAAAGGTGCAATCTTTTTAACATAGCATAACCTCTTTATTTATTGTTATTTTTTTAAGTAATCTATGATCGATTTTGGCATTTTTAGTGATTTAGTCTATCTGGGTTTTTGATTTAGTTCATCCGGGTTTTGTTATAAATTCGATTAAGTTGATGAATCCTTATATGAACATGTTAGAATCATTAAGCCAATGTTGAGTTTGAGAAGTCAACAGGTTCTGCAAGTTCATCTTTGATTAACCCAGTATGAAATGAGACTGGATATAAGTTTCGACCATGATTTTGGTTATTTTTTATGAGACAAAAACTAGAGAGATTTGGGGTTGTGTGAATTGCCAAATTAAATATGTATATAGAAGAGCTTATTCACCTATACATGTCGAAATTTATGATTAGTTGAACGTTGTGATGTGTTTCTTAATTAATTGGTGAAAATATGTTAGGCAGTATTGTAATCGTGGAGTTTATGTTGTAGAGTATTTGATTTTATACTCAAAGTTTCGTTTATAAACGAAAAGAAAAAGTAGGTTCCTACAAGTTAGTATCGCAGTTATATTCACTAACCTATCTAGAGAGAAATTTATTGACTATGGAATATAATCGAGAATCTTTGGGAGCATCAGTTAGACTCAAAGAAGATAGGATTTAGTCTCTTGATTATGTTTCATGCTTCATTTGACTAATTTAGATAGTGTTTTGTTGGTCCATTGCCTCACTTTGCTTTTTGCCATGGTTGTTCAAAGCGAATGCTAAAGTTTCTTATTTCTGTTGGGGTAAATTTTCATTGTAGCTACTCTCATCCAACCCCACTTACATGGTTCCATGAACTGTCCTAGACCATGTAATATATGGTTTAAATTATGCATCAGACTCCTTGGTTATTTCAAAATCAAACTATCATGTGTCAAACTTACCCTTAAAAGCGTTATGGCTTTGTCGGCCTGATGTATGCCACATCATCTTTCTCTAAATTTAGTCTTTTCACATGAGTAAGTGGGGCATCATTTTTGATGGAGTTGCTCTGTAGGTTCATTTTTGATTGATGATTTTTCTAAAATATGCAAGCATTGTTTTAAAATACGCAGTGAGGCGCGTTTTGAGGCGCACCTCAATACTTTTTTTTGCCAAAATCGTTATGAGGCGAACGCCTCACCAGCTGCTATTGAGGCTTACACCTCAATCTTGTGATGCGGCGCTTCAATACTACGGCTCAATACGCTTGTGAGGCTGACACCTTAGCAGTTGTTGAAAAATGTTGAGTTTTAAAATTTTTTTAAGACCCATTTTGACCCAATGTTACCTAGCCCTTATAATTTGACCAAATTTGGGTTTTAAATTGTTTTGAAAAAGGAATTTTAAAGACCCAATGTTTTCCGAGTGCGTCAGCGTAGCGCAATTAAACTAATTCAATCTTCACAACTCAACATGAAGATCTTTGTTATTAGTATGATGATTGCATGTAATTATTTTATGAATTATGCCGTGTTATTGATTGTTTGTAAATTTCTAAACCTTACATTTAGCTTTGTAACTTAATATTTATAGGATAAAATAGGTTTTTAATGATTATTAACGTGATTATGTGATTGTTGGTTGTTTTATGAAATTTATGTGTTTTTTTATATATTTTTTACGTGTTTTATGCTATCCTTAGTGAGGCTTACGCCTCATTACGTTTTGAGGCTTACGCCTCGCCTCAGTACTAAAAACGTGTTTTAAAACATTGTATGCAAGTGAATGAGAAGATTTAAGATAAGTCGGGTTAGTAAAAAGAACCCAATCCTTTTCATTGGGACTGTATGGAAGGTTTTCCCAGATGCTTGGGGGACACTGAAACTGATCGATATGCAATCTATTATGTAATAAAGTGTTAACCATTCACCTGCAAGTATTCCTGAGAACTGTTCCATGAGTCCTGATGTCCTAAATTTCCCTGTGCTGTAGTTGTCATGTGACAGCCACCCAGCTTCCAACTATAATATTGTTTTCTATTCAGTTCTTGCAAGAGATTTGGTGAATGGGAGATGGACTCTAGTTCCACACTTGCATTGTTGTGTAAAGTCATGGTGTTAATTCATAACTTCTTATATATGGAGCTTGATCACTCTGAAAATCTTATGACCACTTATGTGAGCTTAGGAGTGTGATATTTGATATTGGTCGCTTATCCTTTTGTTCTCGTCAATCAATCCCAGTTGTCTCTTTCTAGTTACATGTTCTGTTAAACTGGCATGCATGAGAATCAACATCTTTCATTTGGTGTAATTTTACATAATTGAAACTTGAAAGGTGTATTTGTTTCCTTATACCAGATTCGTTGTATGAAAATCTAGCTAAATCAATGTCAGTTTGTGTTATACAGCCGTTAATTCAATTTCCAGCTGTTCTAATGCCACAGATTTGTAATAATTTGTTCTCCTGTGTTGTACATGTTTTAAATTGATGTTTTTAAATGTTGCAGGTGTTGATATTTGATATTGGTCGCTTATCCTTTTGTTCTCGTCAATCAATCCCAGTTGTCTCTTTCTAGTTACATGTTCTGTTAAACTGGCATGCATGAGAATCAACATCTTTCATTTGGTGTAATTTTACATAATTGAAACTTGAAAGGTGTATTTGTTTCCTTATACCAGATTCGTTGTATGAAAATCTAGCTAAATCAATGTCAGTTTGTGTTATACAGCCGTTAATTCAATTTCCAGCTGTTCTAATGCCACAGATTTGTAATAATTTGTTCTCCTGTGTTGTACAAGTTTTAAATTGATGTTTTTAAATGTTGCAGGTGCCAAAAAGTCATTGAGTTGCTGCAGTCTTGCTGTGAGAAATGCAATTACAGCTCAACACATTGTGCTTCAGTCTCTGGCCTTCTTAAAAATATAGGCATGTGAGAGCCCAGATGCTGTTTTCATATTGAAGACAAGGTTTTGAGTTTTCATTTCTCCGATCTTGTGGAGGTGGAATACATAACCAAAAACCATTGTTGTATGAGTAGGAAGGTGATACCATCGAAATGCAGTGATCGGTAAAGAGAAGTAAAGTTGTTTTTTGGAGTCAAATATACTATTTGTAATACAGAAAAGCTAGAAAAAGGTTTTGTGATGGAGCTTACTATCATGTTAGGATACTAGAATGCCACCGAATTTTAATTTCATGTTTCTATTATGATCAAAATAATCAAAAAAATACATATTACATCTTTGTTTCTAGCACTTTTCCCTTTCTTTTCTTTATGTTAATTTGCTTCATATGAGAACTTAATAATGGCACCTTTATTTGTTCCATTATCTATCTCCAATTGCTGCAAAGACAATTATTTTTTTTCTTTGAGTATTACTAAAACTATTACCCTACGATCGTCGAAGTTTGTCGAGATCAAACAATACATGTATAATCCAGATAAATAGCTTCCATAACGGAAGATAATTACTCATAATTTGAAAATAAAACTTTCCCCATACTTGTAAAATGTGTATGATGGGATTTGAATCCCTTACCATTTATGTATGTTGAAGGGAGGTATATTTAGTTCTGCTAATGAGTCATTGGAGCACCAAGAAAATGCCAAAAAAAAAAATAGTAATCGCCCTAGCATCATTCTTTTCACATGGTCTGGACAAATGAAAAGAAACAAGGACATTGTGTTTGCTCGAGAGAAAGAGGGAGATCTGATAATGTCTGAAGATTCTGTTTACAACTTTGGTATGAAATCCATTGAATTCTCGCCAAAAAGGAGTAAATGATACACCTTATACAAATGATACAACCATGTATAACCAACGGGTGCTCAAAATTACAATGGCCAATCCCTTCTTTAAATGGACCAGGGAGAAACCGTATACATGTCTCGTGCTGCGAATCCAAAAAAAAAAAATATATATATATATATATATATAACCCACCACCTTTTCCCCTAAAAAAAAGAATATAATGTGAAATAGTTGGAGCATAAAGAATGCAACTTGATGTCAAGAAATTCCTCCCCGAAGTATGATTTTTGTATGGACGACAGAGAATCAGAGATGAGCCATAGAATAAACACATCAAGGTGATCTCGGTGATCTCAATGACTCCAGGCGCTTAAGAGGGATGCCTTCTAAAGCCAAGTCATCCTCATCTCCGTGCTTGGGTAATCGCATGGACAAAGACGTTGTACAGCATGTACCTGAGATGACAATCATCGTACCACATAAATAACATATTCCAAATGTATATAATAGAAAGTTCACGAGAATCATAACAAGAGCATACCATCACCCATGTCTTTGGTTTTGTGAAGAAGAAAAGTTCCAGAAAGGATTGTCACGAACCCACACATTTCTGTAACAATCTGAGTTGGATTCTGCCTATCCCAATCCTGATGAAAGAAGATTAATCTTCAACCATGTAAATCAAGTTCAATCATGAGATTCCCACATAGTAGGTAAACCATGTATACACACAGATAAGGGAACTCAATTAATAGGAATTAGGAGCATAGATAGCCGGAGAGAGAATTTGTGAATGTGCATAGTAGCCAATCAGTTTAGATGAGTTAAAGAGTGAAGAAGTTCAGATGATGTTTCTAGTGTAGCTTAAAATTTGAGGTTTCAAATTCAAACAGAAGTCAGTAGCCAGCATCTCTTTGAATAACAGATCTATTCATGCCAACTTTTCTAACATGACAAATCAATTATATCATCCTCATAATGCAAGAAAGGGAAGGGTGCCATCATGCTACTATCAGTTGAGGTGAAAATTTTACCTTAAACATAATCACACTGGCCAAAATAGTTAGTGATGTGAACATAACATAGTATATGGGAGATACAACTGCTGTATTAAAAGTATCAAGTGCCTGCATCAAGAAAATTGAAAGAGAATAAATAAATAAAGATCAAGGGAAACTATATAAAAATGATAAGAACAAAAGCGAACAATTAGAATGCAGATCCTGAGGGATTGGTGTACGGGTAAATTTGGAGTGGTAGGTCAAATCTAAGAGTATGTCACTTGCTTGGATACCATATCACAACCAAATAGTTGATAGCAGCAAAATGGTTCCAATGAATAATCAATAACCAAGTAGCCAAAGAACTTTGTAATCATAACAAAAATGAACATAACTAAAGCTTATTGCTTCCATACCACATTAATCTACATTAGGAAGCAAGAGGGACCTATTCATTACTGTCAGATAAAAAACATCAAAACCTTTGTAGTCCATCTTTTGGCATCTCCACATATGACGGCAATCCATGGCATCTGGTGACAGATGTAACACACATACACTGCTCATGTATTACATCAACAAGCACAGACAGATTACCATTGAAAAAGACAAGAAACATTTGAGCTACTATACAGTAATCAACTGGTCCTTTTAACAACATGAACCTTTATGCTCTGAGTCAACGGGCAGAAAACAATCACAGCACAACATGTCATGGCTCTAAGGGATGAATGAATGATCCATGACCATTGAGTATTCCAAAATCCCTCTAAGTTCTTTTGGAAAATCAAGCAAAGCCCCAGTAAGTCTAGGAAAACTAGAGAAATGATACATCAGTTGCTCCAGACTCCATCCATCGTTGAACGCAATATCCTGAGGAGATGAGAATGAAGACCAAGTCTACAAGATTGCACCACTTCCTCACAAATCAACATATTCACTTCTTCACGAAGAGAACACAATCCCATCACACTTAGACAATATGCTCAAATTCCAAGCAGAGATGCCTCTCAAAGGCATTATGAGATCCATGTGATTTACCAGTTACTATGGCCTTGCTAATCACTAAATTGCTTGATTTCATAGCACCCACGTTATCCAATGTGAAAGCTTAAATTTCTGACTAATGCAAATGCAGAGTTCTCAGAGAAATATAACCACACAGGAATTTTTTATGGGCAAAAATTCAAATTAGCCCCAAAAAAAAAGGTTTTAGGACAAACATGCTCCCAAGCTTTAGTAACCCACACCATCTCAATGTGTAAACAAAAATAACTTACGGCGCATCTGTTATCATTTTTCAAATAGCTTTTTCTGAAATCATTTAGGAAACGGAAAACAGTGTAATTTACCTATTTTTAGAATTTGAAAATGTGCCTGGTATCATTTGCATCAAACAGTATTCTAAAAATGAAAATAATGAAAACGTGTCCGGTAGAGATACTTGAAAATGAAAAAGATATTATTATTATTATTTACTCAATTAAACTATTACTATTAGTTGTATTGTTTTTTTAAAAAACATTTATTTTCATATTTAGAGGTCAATTTTTAGTGGAGCAACCTTGTGGCAGTTTGAAGACTTAATCCAGAAATGCTTGGAGAGCCTCCCGACAAGGGCGTCACCTTCTTCAAGTGGGGGTGGTTTGTTACTACTCCAAATGTGAGCATGGGCTGTTGCCTATGCAAAGGGATTGGTGTGGGTGTAATCAAGCCAAACCAAAGTATGTTGGGTGGGCATAACCTTGGGACAGAATGTGCTGTGTGTTAGCTTGGGTGGGCTAAGTGGCTAACAGTGTGCAACAAGTCAACAACAAGGATGATTGTGCTTCAATGGATTGGCTTGTGGCTTGGCAATGTGCAGTGATGCAAGTAAGGCATCGTGCTTGTGTGCTTGTGTGCTTGTGTGCTTGTGTGCTTGTGTGCTTGTGTGCTTGTGTGCTTGTGTGCTTGTGTGTTGGGAGTTGGTTGCCTTGTGCTATGCAATGGGGCTGTTTGTAGGCAGTGTGTGCAGCAAACTGTACAATGGGCTATGAGCTATATTATGCACGTGAGTGGGGCGTGCAATTGTGCACACATGTGCACTTCGAAATCTAAAATTAGTTTTATCTTAAACAAAACTATGAGGATTTGTAGTTCCAATATACCAGCATGACAAATAAACGGTAAAAATATATGAAAATATAAATTTTATTTTTCAATTAATAAATTAAATCAGCTTAATTTAATTTAATTTTTGGTGTCCTCTTTTATTAAAGTAAATAGATAATACGAATTTTAATATTAATAAACTAAGATGAGCAAAGAAAGAAGTGAAATGACAACACCTTGTTATTGTTAGTTTGTTACAGCTCTCTTTAATGGAATCTGAGCAAAACAGAAAGTGGAAAACAACTTACTCATGTTTTCAACTTTACCGTTATCAAAGTTTACAACTCGGAAAATAGAAAAAAAAATTTCCAAGAAATTTAAATGTATAACATCCAACAAAAAAAAAAGGCACCGGATAAGGGAAAGGAGCTTGTACTGTTCATTTTCAGAGGAGAGAGAAAGTGGGGAGGGATAAAATGTAGAGAGAGAAACACGAAACCTAGAGATAGAAATAAAAAACTATATTTAACTTTCGACTTTTTTGGCTTTAAATAATGATTTTGTGTGATAATAGATGCTTAACATGTTGGATTCACATGTTCATTGAACGATTTACTTGATTTAGTCGATTTCGTGTTTCCAGCAACATTACAGGCTAACTTTCATATATTAACATGTAAAGTTTGTTCGCAAAGTGTAATGTTTTTTTGCTTTTAGAGTGTAATCTTCTTTGTTTTCAGCGTGTAATTTTTAATTGGTTAACAGTGTATAATGTTTTTTCTGTTTTCAAAATGTAATATTTAGTTTGTTCTCACTTCTCGGCATGCTATGGTCATTTTCGGTGTGTAATGTTTTAGTTTGTTTAGAGTATAATGTTGATCACTTTCGAAAGACTTTTGAGGGGGCAAACGACATCAAATTTGCAAAATATGTCATTGGAAACGACAAAGTTTTATCAATGTTCATATCTTAATAACGCTTGTTAATACTTAGAGACAGAAAGAGAAAAAAGAGAAGAGAGAGAAACATAGTGGAGGGAAGGAAGACAGTTAAAACATAAGTCATGGGTATTTTAGTCAAGTCAGTGTCTAAAGTTGACAAAAAATATATATTAGGATTGGATAAATTTAAATTTTACACTAATTTGAGAGCTAAATAAGCGAATCTCCTATTTCTTTTTCTTGAATCTTACACTCCACATTAGCATCTCTTCAACTTGTTTTGTATCTAAAATTATATACAAGGATTTTCGTTTTTGACCTCAAGCTCACTTCCAAGATTATATGGAAAAAAGAAAAAAAAAAAGGTCACCACCAATACCTAGCTTAGTTTAACTAAGGAACCATTATGAATCAACCAAGAGAAACGTGTTAACATTGACAAGGGCATAGCTTGTTAAGGAGAATATCCTATTTTATGATAACATGTCATTGCCTACAGAACAAGTTGGAGAATGCAAATAAACTTGTTCAGGAGAATATACTGTTTTAGTGTTTTATGATAACATGTTACTGCCAATAGAATAAGCAGAATGCAACAGATTTGCTTTACCCCCCAGGTTTCAAAAGCACAACTCCAGACATGGTCAATAATTGTGGAAACATATAAAATATAATGTAATATAGTACAGGTAAGATCCCTGAGCTTGTACATCAGAGGATTAAACCCTGTCATATCTACCCATTGTTCTATGATAACATCTTAGTGCCAACAGAACAAGCTAGAGAATGCAATGGATACACTTAACCCCTCTTGACTTCAAACACAACTCTAGCACTTCAGCATCCAAAATTTTCTAAAATGGACAATTGTGGAAAATACTTCACATAAAAATATAATACCTATGTTAATGATTAATGAATATCAAACATAATTAAGAATAGAGAAGAAACCACCATTACCTTGTTCAAATAATTCATTTGGGTAAGCACGCAAGTAATTACAACTAAAGTGAAGGCCCATGTTTGTGGATATATTAGCTGATTTGTCCCCGAAAGTGTTAACTTCATAGCAATTCCAAGTGCTTTAACACTCATAACCTGTCAAAAAACATTGAGATTAATAAATTATAGATTACAAACACTAGAAAGGAAATGAAATGCAATAGAGAAAAAAGAAAACAGCACAATTACAAAGTATCAACAACCAAATACTGATACATACCGACAAAGAACCTACAAGTGAACAAACTCCAATATAAACCATAATGTGAGTCTGGCCATATTCTGGGATGACGTGGAATATAAGGATAAATGCAATTGTCACGACCAAAGCTGCATAAAAGAGAAAAGCTGGAAAATGGAAGGGAAAATGGTCATAAATTCATTGCGATTTAACCAGTAAAGAAAGGGAGAAATGGATGAACAAACAAACATATGCAGGCAAATTAAGTACCTGGCTCTGTAGCAAGCTCCCAAACTTCTATCACAGATCCAATCTCACGTTCTTGAGGAGCATGCAGCACAATTGTTGTGGAGCCCACAACACAAAGAACACAACCAAGAATTCCAAAAATATGCAGTTTCTCTCGTAGAATGATATGAGCAAGCGCAGCACTGCAAGACAACCTGATGGTCAGTACCCAACACCAGAAAATCAGAGTTATATGTAGAGTGACTTTATCTCATGCCTGATAATAATGCTGAGTGCACCCAGCGGTGTGACCAATATAGCTGGTGCAAATGCGTAAGCCGCAAAGTTAGCAATTTCCCCAACAATCACTGTAAAATTAGGAATTTTTTATCAGAATATGCATAGTTAACTACAAGCATAAACTGCAAACAACTCAAATAGGTAACTATTACTGGTTTCTGCAGTTAGTTTTTAACAATTAAGATGCAGACAAGAGATATCAAATGGGGTATCAATTATTAATATCAAGTGAGAGTCCATAATAGGGATTCACAGTTGTCTAATCTTCTCACACAGTCACTAAAAGTTATCCAGAAGAACCATAGGGAGGGAAAGAAAAAAGAGAAGAATAGAAAAAAATTTACAACTGTTGACAATTTTCCATCATTTAAACTAATTAATACTCTATTGAAGAGAAAATAAAATAATATGACTAGTTGAAGCTAACTGAATAAGAGAATTGTATTAAACTCACTTGTTATCATGCCCACCCACCATAGTGGCTCATACAAGTACGAATATCCCCCAACTCCTGTCAAACAATCAAAATATTCAATACAGAAACTTTGTTAGAGATAGAAACCAATCATGATAACAGCCCAAGAAAATTAATACACATTATTTGAGCACAAGTCATCATTACATCATTCATAGTAAAAACTAAAAACATGTATTTATCACAGATACAGGAAATAAAAGAAGCGAGTATAACTGAAAAACCAAAAATCATCTAAGTGAATTCTTAACATAGGTTGCATAGGAGCACCATAAATTTCTACATTTTCATTTCTAGAAGGAAAGTATACTTCTTTTATAGTAATATCCACTATTTGTTCAATAAGACAAAGATCAGAGATGTACACTATTTGTTTAAAAGATTTCTTTTCTTCTATTCTTCCGCACCCATGACACATCAATATTCAAATCAATTAAAAGTCAGCTCTGAAAACTTCTGATAAGCATATACATTTAAGTTTTCTCTTGCCACCGAGAATAACAAGGACACAATTGCATATCATCATGATGTCATTTCATTTTCAGTATTTACCATTTCTTTTCTACATGAACGGTATTATTGAGCAAACTTTCCAAGTTTAAACTCCCAATTAATGCAATTTTACTACGTCAACTGCTTATCTGTTCTACCTGATACATACCAAAACACAAGCTGAAGTTTAACAGCTAACGGAGCACAATACTTCAAAGAATCACTCGATCATCCCTCATCCAACCTTCCCAAATCATTTCACAATATATTACACATTGAACAAATTTTGATCTGGGTTTCCAGCAGTTGTAAAGTTTTCCTCAAAACCCAAAATCCTTTTGCAATTATATAACATATAAGATCAATAATTAAAAAAAAAAATTCACAAACCACTACCAAATACAAAGACACATTGAGCAAAATGACCAGTCAACGGAAAGAAACAAACAGTCAAAATAAACTAATATATTATTACGTATTTTGTAACTAACTGTCTAACTACACATAAATGGGCATTTAAACACCAAATCCAATCAATCAAACTACACACATGTTCATTTGTCGCACAATAAAAATAAAATTAGAGAAATAAAAACCCCCAGAAAGTTTTTGTTGGGATTATAACAGGATATCAAACTTATTGGGCCTACGTCCATGGATCAAACTCCGAAAATGGTTACATCTAACAAGATACCTGCTCTAACACCCGAGGCTCCAGCTTTTTTCAAGCCCTTCTTTTTGACAATGAAACTGGCCCCAATAAAGATGCTAGAAGACAGAGCCAAGACCAAACCCTTGATGTTGTCAGACGACATGCCATCTCTCCAGCTCTGCCCACTCGAAGACGCCATTGTTTGCTTTATTTTGTTTTGTTCTACAAAATTACACTATCTAAATTCTAATCAACATTATTCAGTCCCCAACTCAGACTGAGTTCACCACAACGACGAGTCAACCGATTAAGCGTCCCAGAACCAGCAGCATATCAACGATTGCAGCGTTTCTGTGAGATTTCTCTATCTGGGTTTGCGAGTTCTTTGGGTTTAAGTCGGATTCGAGTAACTAGAAGTGGGTCACGGATCTTGAAACAAGGTGATTCGATTTGTTGGAAGTGGCTTGAGTTGGACTCGGGGGAGTGAGTTGCAGAGAAGAGCGAGTGGATCTCGTAGATTTTCCTTCGTTTTTTCAATTTTCAACAAATGAAGAAAGACTCAAGGAAGATTTGTGCAGTGTCGGCGCGTGGACACAAGAGAGAGTATTTAGTGGAAACAGCTGTGAGATTTCTTGGATTGGAAGAGAGAGAGTGCGTGTTTGGATTTTGAGTTGGTTTTACCAAAAAATGACTCTTCTCCGACTCAGCGTTGATGGACTGCTACACTTTATCTTTTTATTCTTTGGGTCTCAATTTTTCTTTATTTCTTGTCTTTAAAAAAACCAAATAAAAATAAAATAAAAGATTTGAAGACTTCAGCGATTTTAAATTTTAATAAATATTGCATTTGTACGCCTACAATTTCATTGAAAAAAATTAGGAATCCCTAAATCTTGTGTGTGTTTTTAAAGGACTGAAATTTGCGTTAATCACAGTAAAATTTACGCTCAAATCATAAGTTAGCATTTGAATGCCAGCCCTATTTTATCAGAGGTTCTGAGACGGTCAGGGGGAGCGTTACTGAGGCGTGCTTGAGGTGCCTTAATGACGGTGAATCACTGAGCCGTATTAACAGTACTCTCATCTGCTTAATTCCAAAGACAGTGGCAGCTTTACGGGTTACGGATTTTCACCCAATTAGCCACTGCAATGTAGCTTGTAAGGTTGTGGCGAAGACTATGGCTAACAGGTTGAGAATGGTGATTGGTGAGGTTGTGTCTGAAAACCAGAGCGCCTTCATCCCTGGAAGATTAATCTTAGATAACGCAATTATCGGATTTGAATGCAGGCACGCTCTTCGTACCAGGATTCGGAAGAATGGGTCGTTAGCGCTGAAACTTGATATGTCAAAAGCATACGACCGTGTTGAGTGGGACTTCCTAGCAAAGGTTATGCGTAGGATGGGCTTCTCGGAAAAATGGGTACTGCGTGTTAAGGAGTGTGTCTCCACGGTCTCCTTCTCGTTCATTGTTAATGGTAATGTCTGTGGAAAAGTCATCCCTTCAAGAGGATTGCGCCAAAGCAACCCACTCTCCCCCGTATCTCTACTTGCTGGTGATTGAAGGTTTCTCAAGACTGATCAAAGCAGCTATTAACCGTGGAGAGTGTTCTGGATTACGTTGCTCTAGGTCGGGCCCTATTATCTCTGACCTATTCTTTGCGGATGATAATCTCCTGTTTACGGGTGCTACCTCAGAGGATTGATTAGCTATCTGTAAAGTTCTGGATGTTTACACAAGGGGGTTGGGCCAGCTAATTAACTTTGATAAATCTGGAATATGTGTGAGCAAGTCAATTACACAGGCTGAAGGAGTCTGTTTGGCATTCTTAATAGGTGTGCACTGCATACGTTGCCATGAGCGATATCTTGGATTGCCAAGCTTCGCAGGAAGAAATAAGAGGGATCTTTTTAACCATATAAAGGATCGGGTTTGGGACAAACTTAAGGGGTGGAGAAGTTCATTGCTCTTTATTGGAGGCAAGGAAGTTTTAATAAAGGTTGTCCTTCAAGCAATCCTAACCTATTCAATGAGCCTCTTCCGGCTCCCAAAAAGCATAATTAAAGATATCTAGAGGCTTTGTTGGGAAGTGGAGTGCCATCCTCAGAGAACATGGGTAGTAACTCTAGGTGGCAGCAGATATGGAGTAGGGGTGTACAGGATCCGATCCAATCCAATTGTATCCACGGGATCGGATCAAATCCATTGGATTAGATCGGATCCAGGGGGATGATCGGATATCCTAAATTTTAAAATCCATTGGATCAGATCGGATCTTGGATTCAAGTTTAAAAATCCGCTGAATCCGCCGATCCGCCTAAAATATTAGGTATTATTTTTATATCGGACAATTTGCCTATTTATACAAGAACAAAACAATTTACAAAGCAATTTATAGAAGAGTATAAGAGACCAAAGCATGCCACAATAAGCCCAAAATAAGAAGACTAAATACATTAAAGCCCAAAACAAAGCAAGACCCACAATACTAAAAAATCAAAATCTAGTTTCTAGACAACAAAGACCACAATGTTATTAGTTTAGCTGTTCAGATTTTCTACTTTTCTTTAGACAATAAAAACTTAGGTGTTGTGTTGTTTCATATGTTTTTTAGAAGAAAATTAGCAACTTGTGTTTATGTTGTTTTGATGATTTTATTTAATGTTGAACATTTGGATGATTTTAGTTGGAGATGTTGTTTAAGGATTATAAACTTTTTGAACTATATAAGTTTACAAGTTATATTATGTATTTTTTACTGTTAATTTTATTTGAATTAATTAGTAATGTTTAAATTATTTATTTGATTTTATTTATTTCAAATAATAATTTTTTATATATTAAGAACAACTTTATATTAATTCGATCCATCGGATCGGATTAGATCGAATCGGATCCTATTATAAAATTGGATCGGATCGGATCGGATCTTGGATCATGGCAAATCCATTGGATCCGATCCTCCGCACACCCCTAATATGGAGTATGAGTTTGCCTCCTAAGATAAAGGTCTTTATTTGGAGAGCCTGCAATGACTGGCTTCCAACTAAGGGAAGCCTTGCTAGGCGTAATGTGCATGTTGCCGTCATGAGTCCGATTTGTTTTTGAGCACCTGAATCAACGATGCACGCGCTTGACGCACTCCGAGCAAACCTCTAAACTACTTGTGCTCTTAAAACTAGATTGAATGAAAATGGAGTGCGCGAGTCTAATTAACCCTTTGCAAGTGTACAAATCGTTATCGAGTATAGGGGACACAAGTAAGGGTTTCGTTACCACAAGGAACTTGAAACGTATTCTATTGTGATTATTCTAGTACAATTCACCTAATGTTAAACTAATGAAAGATTTCTTTTAAATGCTAAGTTTAAACGCTAAATTTGAAGATTCTAAAGATATGTTGGGGAAGTAATGATGCAATATGCTAATAACAAATTCCACAACTTAAGTTCTAATCTCAAATCATTTATATATAAGAGTTTCATGTGTAGCTACTCAAGATTGGTCAACCAAGAGGTAGATCAACTATTCATACACTACAATCATGCTTTGATGTTAAGTAAAGTTCATACTCAACAATTAACATGTGAATAAATTAAGCATAAGTGCAAACTCAAAATAGATAAAAGATAGACTTAGATCATTACTAAAGGTGTTCACATATATATAATCACTAAATCCCCAACAAAAGGATTTAGCCACTCATTATCAAATAAATACAAGTAAAGGAAAGAGAGAGATGAAGAAAGCTCATGGTGTTCTTGATGTTTTCCTCTAACTTGCTCAACAAAACCTTGCTTGAATGACAAAGAGTAGATTTACTTATCACTAAATAGAAAACTTTTCTTCTAAATTAAGTAAACTAAAATGTTTTATCTGAAGTACAAGTGAGTGATTCTTGAAAAAAGTGTTTTTAACCCTAGCTACAAAGTTCTTACACTAACATCTATTTTCACACTTTTCACACACACTTTAACACATTTTTCTGGAATGAAAAAGGTGCTTATATAATGGGGAAAACTTTTGAATGAAATCCACTTGCAGAGTGACATGTAAAGTCTTCTGCAACCTAGAACTGCGACTTGATACTCGCAGTATCATCTCGCAGTTAAGTCGGCTCAGCATTTGCTAGGTTATTATACTGGTTGTAACTCGCAGATCTTCTATCTTCTTTCCTCTACAACGTTAATCTGCGACGTTACTCTCGCAATCTATGCTCGCAGATCCTTCTAGTGCTGTTCTGCTTGATGCTTCTGCGAGGATGAACCCGCAGTCGCTACTCGCAGCCAATTTCAGGAACTGATCTGCTAGATAGAACTCGCAGTAGGTCATTGCAGAAAAATATCTAGTTCGGCTGCTATCTCCTTCTACTGGTTCAGACTTGCAGTGACCTCTGATCTTGATCTGCCTCATGTGTCTGCGAGTTATAACTCGCAGTTCAGTTCTGCTAAGCCCATCTTGCAGTTTTTCATAGCAGTGTCTTCTAGACATGCTCTGCGACTTAGTTATGCGAGGTTTAACTCGCAGAATGTTCCAAAAATTCAATTTTACTTTGTTTTCTCCCCTAATCTTCATCAAGTCCTAAGATTTCACCTGAATAACAACATTACCTACAAAGGACTCAAAGAGATAGTTAAAAACACACAAATGCCCGATAAACTGACACAAAAGAGATGAATTAAACGCTCAAAATATGTACCATTTGCGAGCGATCAGATCTGTGGTGCTGTTCGAACCTCAAGGGAATACGGCATGGTTTTGGCTGCTTGAAGAGTGGTAATTGTGGTGAAGCTGCCAGTGTGTGAGTAGGCTTGATAAAAATTATCTTTGTCTGTTGTGTGTGATTTTATGGAAGGTTTGGTTTATTAGAAATCAGGTAGTGCATAAGAAAGTGACACATGATATTACTAGTGTGGTTTTATGGTCTAGCACTTTTCTGTCCGAGTACCAGAAGGCAAATATAGCGGGAGGTGGTCATTCGGAGAGCACGGATCTTGTTGTGCCGCGTTAAAGGCCCCTAGAAATGGGGGTTTACAAGCTGAATACGGACGCGGCAGTAAACTCGAAAAATAATTGTGTTGGCCAGGGCCTGGTCATTAGAAATCACAGGGGCATGGTGATGGCGTCGAGTGCCCAAAATATGGACATGTTGGTTACCCCTTACGTAGCAGAGGCTATGGCCATTTTGAAGGGGCTGGTTTTTGTGGTTGACATAGGGTTATTGCCTGTTGCTGTCGAAACGGATGCCCTCAACGTGGTTAATTTGATTAAATCTGATTTGCAGGTGACTGCTGATGTTGGTTTGGTCATCTGTGATATCAGACTTAGACTAAAAAAAATCTCTTGTAATGATGTTAGGTTTGTGTCGTGATTGGCAAATTTTGTTGCCCCCAACCTCTCGAAACTAGCTTTATCGCTTGATAAGGATTTATTCTGGATGGAATCCTGCCCTCCGTCTGTGGAAGGGTTAGTTCGGATTGATCATCCAGTCTAGTTTTGTTCTTTTGAATAATATACCATTTTCAAAAAAAAAAGAGTAAAAGCAATAATTAAGGACTTGTTTGATTTTTTCACTAAACACTTAATAACACTTAATGAGTATCATTAAATTGTTTCATTTGATTTTTAATTTTTAAAACCATTGAATGAGCTCCTAAAATCACTTTTTATCATTTTTTATAAAAAGTAAAGATTTTTCACTTTTCAATTAATGAAAAATAACTGAAATATATATTAGTTTTTTACTTCCAAATTTATCCTTACAAATTTTATTTATTTTCAATTTTCTTGTCTCTCACACCCCTTAACTATATTAATATTTATTTTTCTTCTTACTATTTAAAAAACTTAGCAGCCACTTTCAAATATAAAAAATAAAATAAAAATTGATAGAGCATATAGATTTCGTTATAAATTTGTTATTATATAATTATTCCACATGTATAGTATAAATACATATTATTAGTGGCTAACTCTAATCTATTGTTATTTCATAAACTAAACTTCAATTAACTTGTTGTAATTTGTATACTCTAAGGGTTATATTTCATCTGGAATTTTTTTTAATATAAATTTGTTAGTATATTATTAAATTATTGTTTTAGTTGTATTTAATATATTAAATATAAATATATTAAAATATAATATATAACAAATAATAGTTGAAAGAGCATAGATGTAAAAGTATTTATTTTAAGATATTTGTAACTTAAAAAAACAAGCAACGAATCACTTATATTCAGTTTTCAGTAAAAAAAAAACAAATATGTTTTTCAGTTTTAGTTTTCAGTCACTATTCAGTTTTCAGTACAATTCAACACTGTTTGGTCTTCAGACGAAAAATCAAACGTAACCTAAGTCTGACAATGTTCTAACTTCGAGTTGCTGCCATTACAAATGGTATAGACCATTGCCCGCTCTTCGTTTTACTCTTTCCCCTACCCAGAAGTTAGTCAATTTTCATGTAGTTTGCTTTTATACATATGAAAATTATATATATATATATATATGAGGAAATTGCAAGAAATAATCAAAAATATTTACTATTTATGGATTTATTGTTTTTAGCCACATTTTAATATTTTACTATATTTATCATGTTTTGGCTTGAAGAGACAAAATTACCCTTTATTTTCTCTTAACTTCACCCACCCAAAATTTTTCCTCATTTCTTTCTCCACCGCCAAGATTTCAAAATTGAAACCCCATATTACCTTTCTCTCTCTTTCTCTCTCTCTCTCTCTCTCTCTCTCTCTCTTCAACCACGATTATATCCTAATCCATTTCTGCGAGAGCAGCGACGAATTCGGAAAGAGCAGCGTCAGATTCGTCGGGGTGCAACGACGGCAGGAGCAGCGGCAGATTTCAACCTAAACCATTTCATCTCTCCATGTTGGAACCCTAGATTCACTCATTGCACTCATCGATGATCTCCTCAAGGTAATCTATTTTCATGTTGAAATTCAATTTTGTCAATTTTGATCGATTGAGTTTCTCTTAGAATTCTGTTTATTGTTTTAGTTATATTGAATTCAACATTCCTCTAATTTATGGAATGTGTGGAAATCTATAGATTGTGTTATAATCACTTGAAAGGTAAATTGTTGTACATGTTTTTTGTTGTGAATTTTACAATTCATTTAAAGTTTTAGAATGTAAAGTGACGATTTGGATTTGGGATTTGACAGTGAAAGCAAGTTTTATAAATTTACAAAATATATTTGGTTTCAAAATTGAGAATTTTGTCATTTGAAAAAATGTGCAGTCAAATAGCTTTGTTGAGGGAGTCTCTCACAAGATCAAGCGACAGATTGAGGATCTTGAGAGGGTATCAGATGTGGAGAGTGGTTATCTGGCTGTTGATAGAGTACCATTTGATTTTTACCTCACTAGGTATATCCCAATTTAGTAAACCTTGAATGAGTTTTCCATCAGGGTTTGATTATACCTCTAATTTTTGTGTTAACTTTTGAACTTATCTCGGTGATTTGGTTTTGAATTTCGAAATGGTTTCAATTGTATGAGTGATTTGTGTTTATTATGAATTGCGTTTTTGTTGTGATTGAAGGTTTGTTTGGGATGACCTGAAGTGCCCAGCAATGTCAAGGTTGAGGGAAATTATGGATGACATTCATACTCAAGTATCAGAGATTGAAGATGATGTTAAGGTATTGCTAGTAGATAATTAAACAAATCAATATTTGGCCATTTATTCTTTGATTCCTTAGGATTGCTCCTGATAATGATGCGTTGTTACTGGTTGTGAGCCTAGTAATGCTATAGGAGTTACTATCTGAATTGGATGTTTCCTCTAATTGTTGTTTATATTTGCATTTGGTACTAGGCTTGTGGGCATATAATTTTTTTTTGGATAGTGTTTGTGCTTTTGGAAGGGTTCTGAAATCGTAAATATTATGGATTTGTGGGATTGAGGCTATTATTTTGGATAATTTCAATTGCGAGGCATTCAACAATCTTTGAATATATGCAACTTTTGTGGGAGAAAGTCTTTTTGTTTTTCTAGTTAGATTTTTAATTTTTGATTGGTTGATATGGTTTGGTAGGAATAAATTGTTTTTTGATGGTGTTTGTACAGATCAAGTGAATTGTTAGGAGCGTGCATGGGAATTGATTAAGGAATTCAAGGACTTGGGTACAGTGTCCATTTTTTAAAAAGAGCATATGCATGGGTGAAGGACTGGCAGAGGAGTTAGGCATTTTCCCATTGTGTGTGGAATCAGATGCGCTGGGCATTGTTCGGTTATGTAATGGTGTGGTTAGTTTGTGTAATGATATCGATAATATCATTAGTGATGTGTTTGTTTTGAAAGCTAACTGTACAGATGTGTCTATTGTACATACCTCCAGAAATTGTAATAGACTGGCTCACTCAATTGCCAGATTTGCTGTGTTTAGTGGTTTTTCCGATGTTTGGCATATAGATTTACCGGAGTGGCTCTCCTGTTAGCCAATTCTAATTTGAATTATTGTAATTCCTTTTTGGTTAAATAATGTTCATTTTACTTTTTTTTAAAAGGAATAAAACATATTGATTTAATTGGTATCGGGGCTATTATTGATGAGTAAGAACTGGTGAGGTGTTTCGTGCATGGGGAGATAAGAGTTAGGAAGTTAAGTTAGTACCGAAGATTTTTGATTCATTATATGTATGGATATTGTTATGTTTTGATAATGTTTTTTTTTAGGAACTTTTAATTACATTTGATTTATAAGTTCATTTGTATTCCAAGTTTAATGACGATGATTTTTAAAGTTACATGTCATTTAATTTTGAAATTACATATCAAATGATTTTCAAGTTACATGTCAGTCGTATGTCTAGTTATATGACAAATGATTTCAAGTTACATGTTAGTTGTAGTCCAAATTCTATGCTACTTGACTTTTCAAGTTACATGCCAATGGATTTCTAAGTTACATGCCAGTTGTAGTCCAAGTTACATGCCAGTTGTAGTCCAAGTTACATGCCAGTTGTAGTCCAAGTTACATGCTACTTGACTTTTCAAGTTACATGCCGATTGATTTCTAAGTTACATGCCAGTTGTAGTCCAAGCTACATGCTACTTGATTTTTTAAGTTACATGCTGATTGATTTCTAAGTTACATGCCAGTTGTAGTCTAAGTTACATGCTACTTGATTTTTCAAGTTACATGCCAATTGATTTCTAAGTTACATGCTAGTTGTAGTCCAAGTTACATGCTACTTGACTTTTCAAGTTACATGCCAATTGATTTCTAAGTTACATGCCAGTTGTAGTCCAAGTTACATGTTACTTGACTTTTCAAGTTACATGCCAATTGATTTCTAAGTTACATGCTAGTTTAATTTGCATGCTAATTAATTTCCAACTTAATTTACATGCGAATTGATTTCCAATTTACATGCTAGTGTTAAGGAAATTTACATGCTAGTTATATTCAAACTTACATGCCAGTTGATTTCTTACTTACATACTAAATGATTTCCAAGTTACAACGAGACAAGATATCTAAGTTAACTTGCAAGCTAATTGAAGGTATCATTCAACTCCATACTAAGAAGAAAAGTTAGTGTCATTTGCCGATGACTTTTCTTGCTCTTCCACTATATAAAAACAAAAGAAAAATAGCATTTACTTTGATTCACAACACAAAACACGCACAAATTAAATGCAGCACTTGTAAGTTAATACTACTCATTATCATCTCTTTCCATTGAAATCCCAAAAAATACAAAAATATTTTATACCTCATTTCAAACGAAGTATATGATATAATCCACTATCAATACTATAAAATCATGTAATGTAATAAGAAAATAATATTGCTTCTAAAATACTACTTCATCTTATCAAAGTCAAAACTCTAAACTACAGGACATGATCATGTCGAAACCGATTAGTCTCTCTATAGAAAGAGACTTGATTAAAACTTGACTTCCTTCGGCAAAGAGACTTGATTAACAATTGACTTCCTTCAACCCGTAGGCAAATTACAGAAAAGTTGGATCGGTAGCACCTTCCTTGTAGTATGCAAACACCCCATCGTGCATGCTCTCACCCTTAAAACTGAGAAAAGAACTTAACTGGTCAAAATACTTGATATCAATACTACTACGAATTTATTAGAATAAATAACATAAATTCATTTATCAAATGACATGTTACTAATAACAAATAAAATTACTGACTGAGAAGAACACATGGCACATACAATTGAAGGTCTTTGAGCTTTGCAAGCAAGAACTTGGTTGCTCCTTCACAAAGATAACAAACTGCTTCTTGTCGAAAGGTTGTTCCTGTCGATTACAGGACACAAGTTACAACAATTCAGAAAAAAAAACCCCCACAAAAGCAAAATTTTCCAAACCCAGAACAAAACTGATTAAAAATTGTAAGTGTATAATCCAAATATTCGAATAACTTTTGACAAAAAGTTATTACTTTTGAAATAGAATCGTTTTTTCATATATTACAAACAAACTATCTGATTAGAAAGGTTCATAAACAAATGCACTGATTCAAGATCATGTTCATTAGTAATTCTTGAAAAGGATCAGGACAACACATAGATAAATACAAACTATCTGATTGATCAATTTATACAACAAATATGAACATACAATAAAAATGAAAATCCAAAACGAAATCCAAAATGAAAATCCAAAAATGCAGAAACAAAATAAGCAGCCTACAATGAAAATGAAAATCACTAAAAAAGAACAAAATTTTAGAGGTTGAAGTTCATGGCAGTACAATGAAAATGAAAATCTCTCCCTATTTCCTAAACCAGCTGATGTGTAATCAAGGATAAACAACCAGTTTTTTTATTTAAAGAAACCCTATTTCTTCAAAAATAAATTGTTCTAGTATCAATGTCAGTTAACTCACCGACAGCTGAAGACGTTGTCGACAAGCGTGGACGTGGACGATGACAAGCGTGGGGGCGTCGACAAGCGTGGGCGTGGGCGTCGACAAGTAAGGGTGACGGCGCCGGCGGCAAGAGCAGCGGTTTCGATGAACGAGAAGCGAGAGCGACGGCCTTGAAGAGCGAGAAGCAAGACCCACGGCGGACGGTAGCTGAAAATGACGCTGGCGTCGACGAGCGAGGGCGACGGCGTCGACAAGCGAAGGCAATAGCAATGGCGGATTCAGGGACATTGCTTTTTCTCTTCCCTTGTCTCTATTTCTCTGTTTGTTGCTAGATAAAAGCCCTAACAAAACAAAACCTTTATTTTATTCAACCCTCTTTTTTATTGTTTAATTTTAATTTAGGGGTCTTTTTGTCCAAAAGTGGTCAAAAATGATGAAAATAATAAAAAATAAATTTGTGGCTAAAAACAATAAAACGATAAATTTTTTGGCTCTTTATGAATTCACCCCTATATATATATTTGAGGAAATTGCAAGAAATGATTATAAAATTTATGAGTTTATTGTTTTTAGCCAAATATATATATTTGATTATATTTATCATTTTTAGGCTTAAATTGACAAGTATACCCTTCCATATTTCCCCCTAAAATTTTGCTCTCTTATTTGTGATCCCTCCATTTTGTTTTTCTGATAAAATTTTCTCATTCTCTCTCTCTCTCTCTCTCTCTCTCTCTCTCTCTCTCTCTCTCTCTCTCTCTCTCTCTCTTTCTCTTGGAGTGTTGAAATCAGACGATAAGAGTAGTTTCATTTGTGTTCGCTTCAAACGACAAGAAACTGAACGAAGGCGACAACAGGAGGCAAGAAGCTGAAGACGTAGAAATTTCCGGCAAGAAGTTGCCGGTGAAGTGACAACGACAAGAAGCTGACGGCGACAAGACGAAGTAGCACGAAATTTCTGGACAAGAAGGTTAAATTTCTAGGCAAGATTTCTGGGCAGGAAGTCGACGGTGAGAGCTGAAATTTTCTGGGCAAGAAGCTGAAATTTCTGGGCAAGAAGACGAAGAAAACCACCGTGAAAAAGACAACCACCATCTGAGAGCCAAACGACTTTTTTCAACTGTATGTATCTCTTACCCACTTGTTTTTTACAAGGATCATTATGTTTGATATGAAGAATAAGAGATCGGTTTCGATTTAGAGTGATATTTTGTTCCCAGGTTACATTTCAGTTTATGTTTAAGTTACATGCTAGTGTATTTGTAAGTTACATGCTAGTGTATTTTTAAGTTACATGCTAGTGTATTTTTAAGTAACATGCTAGTGTATTTTTAAGTTACATGCCAGTTTATGTTAAAATTACATGCTAGTGTATTGTATTTTACATGTCAGTTGTAATTTTTTGTACCCATGTTACATGCATGTTATTGTAGACTTGACATGATAGTTTATTTCTAAGTTACATGTCAGTTGGTTATTTTTGAAGTTATATGCCATCAGTTATTGTTTTGTTACATGTCAGTTCATTATAAAATTACATGCTGGTTATTTTAAATCTTACATGCCAGTTCCCAACTAGTTTAAATGTTTCATGTCAAATACTTTACATGTAGGAATATGGGTGCAAAGAAATTGGTCATCTATCACGGTGGAAGTTGGGTGGCCAATTGTTACGAGGGTGGTATGACAAAGTGGGTCCATGTTCCTATCGGTTTGACTTATGATGGCCTGGTGAAGTTGGTACAAGATGTTGCCAAAAGTGATACCGATAGGTACACCCTAGAATTATGCTCGTTGGCCTTTACTAATAGTGGTACTGCTCGTTCAAGAATTGAGAATGACAAAGACGTGTCATGTATGATGGATGAAGATAAGCTATTACCCAAGGTTTATGTTACCGTTTCGAAGAAGGTAGCAACAGATTGTGTGCAGAATGATTCTGTATTGGAGGAAGATGACAACCTAGTACAGTCAACGTTTCTTCAACAATGTAACTTACTTACTCCACAACCCGTGTATAGTGGGTTTCTCTAGCAACTGGCAGCATGTAGGTCCATTCCAATATTAGACCAAATTGTATGTAATGATGAAACCATTGCTGATGAAGAGAACAGGCAGTCGTCGGACACCGATAATAGGTATGATAGCTCGATACCCAACGTTGACAGAGGTAGTCACGAAGATGAAGATTACAATCAATGTGTGGGTTCTGGTTCTGGTTCTGGGAGTGTTGGAGGACATGGATGTGATGGTCCATCGAGTTATGCTACATTTAGCGGTGTTTCCTTTCGAAAGGATGGATTGGGTGACAGTTGTAAGTTCCTCATATTTTGATTGGCTTATTTCGTTGACAACCACATTGGGGATTATTTTTGTAAGGGTAAATTAGGCCTCTTGGGTGTGATCAAGCTTCAAGGACATCATCTCTCTCAAGAGCACTTCAAAGGTATCTCACTTGTTTAACTTTCTTTGAAGAGATCTAGTTGCACACACTCACTTACATGCATTATGTTCTTATCTTCATGTAATTGAATGATGTATTGTATGCCACTTTTCACACTCCACACTTGCACTTTTTGCACATCACTTAGTGTGTTGAGTTTACCCCGAAAAGAGAATTTCTTCTCTTAGCGCGACCTAGACCGCTTGGCAAGACATGCTTGCACCGCGGCATACAGAGCAGTATACCTCAGTAGGGTCATGCTTCCTATACCGCTTCCTATACACTTGCACTCATAGCGATCCAAGTCGCGGTGTTGTCCAGTAGGCCACTATTGCCCATACAGCGTGCCTGTGCACCTGCATGCACAGCGCCCTACACCGCGTTGTTGTCCAAACGGTGCACTGCTGTGTGTACCGCGGTCTGGACACTTGCTTGCGACGCGGTCCATCAAGCGGTATTGAGGGGTTTTTGTGCCCTAAGTTCAAAACGACGCAGTTTTGACTAGGGCTCCCATATATATATTCTCTCTTCTTCCTTGCTCGTTTTTTGGTGAGTTCAAGAAGCCATTTTTGAGAGGCCAAGCTTCCTTTAGAGAGAGAAACTCCCAAGAACTCATCTTTACTCAACCAAACACAAATCCATATGCATCTAACATCTTACAAGCATCATCTCATCATGGATTCTTCTTGCTTTCATTGACTAGGTAATTTGAACATGCCTTAAATCTCTTTGTATTTATTTATGTTCTTGTTTGCCTAGGGTTAGCTCCTTTATATGAATTTATTGCATATCTTTATGTTTAATGGCATTTATAACATGTTTGAGTTGTTGTTTGTTGGTTGAGAGCTTTGATCATTGATAGCCAGCATTTAGGATGATTTTACCCTTCTAGCTAAATCTTCATGCATTTGCATTTAGATATTGATATCTAGGATTTGCATTCATTGACATCTTTAAATCCTTAGATAAGCATTTAGTGTTGCCTAGCATTAATTGCATGTTTGAATATTTTTTTACATATTCACATAGGTTGTTTAACCTCTTCATTGATTGTTAAGCTTTGTGACTAAGTGGGCTAGTGCACAAGCTTGTGGTCTAGAATCACTATTAAAGGCCCATTGGGTAGAGTGAAAGGGTTAGTGACCAAGTAGGTGTGACTTGAGGTCAACTTAGGTTGTAAACTTTTGTTCAAATAGTGGATTTGAGGACCGTATGTGGCTAGAAGGATAGCCCGTGAGTTTTGCCCAGTTGGAGGGTTTCTCACGTAAATCAATCCTTGTGTTTTTATTGTTTTCCGCATATTTATGTTGGATTGAGTGATTGTTAATATGGGGTAGGACTATTAAAATTGATTAAGTCGAAAAGTTGGTAATAAATCAACTAAAACCTATTCACACCCCCTCTAGGTTGTATTAGACACACTTTGTGTATTTTCAATTGGTATCAGAGCGGGTTCCTAGACATACTTAGGTGATCCTTGCTCGTATTTGTGTGTCTTGCATTTGTGTGCATTTTGATCATTGCATACATTTGCATTTATTCATTCACTAAACACTATGTGTGAGAGTGAAACACCTAGAGAGGAAATTTTCTGAGAAAGGAATGTTTGCCTCTCCGTTGATGTTGAGGATGCTCCAACCCTTAGAGGTTCCATGAGCACTCGCTCCAACATCCTTGCTTCTACTTCACATAGTGACTCCGATGAGGAGATGGCCCTCACGGCAATGAAGTTTAGAAGATTTTTGAAGCTTGAGAAGAAAAAGAATAACTCAAGAAGAAATGACTTCAAGAAGAAGATTTTGGTCAAAAGGAGTGACGACGACTCTTCCAATGGTGAAGAGCATGTGCTTAACTTCATGGCCTATGGTGCTTCCTATGTGGAAGTTTCGGATGAAGGCAACATGGCCTTGAATCTTGACTCTAATATAGAGGAAAGTGTTGGTGTGGCAACAAGTGACCAAGGTAAAGTCCTTGATGAGGGAATTGACTTAATTGAGGAGTGTCAAGTGATCCTTCTCAAAGTTTTAAAGCAAAATGAAGAGCTTTCCAAGGAGAATGAGACTTTGAGAATGTGGAAGATTTCCTCGGAGGAAAAGATCCGTACCCTTGAAGAAAACAAGCAAAATTGTCAAAATCAACTTCAACGGTACAAAGACATCTCCATTCTTGTCTCAAAATTGAAGACCATAGAGAAGGAGACCTCCATTGATGACTCCTTGATGATGGACAAGATTGATGTGTCCAAGTATGAGAAGGAGATTGAAGATTGCCACCAAAGGATGAAGGCAATAAAAGATGAATTTGCCAATAAAGACATCACATTGAAGATTTTCAAGGATAGAGAGATGAGGTGCCTTGAAGAATTAAACAAGGCCAAGATCAAGCAACCTCAAGCTCAAGGAAAGAGCAAAGCTTCATCCAAGCAATCTTCAACTCAAGGGATGTCCTCACAAGCCTTGGCAACCTAACCAAAGCCTGGGCAATTCAAGAAGAAAGGACAAGTCCTTGAGAAGTCTATCACCTCCTCCAACAAGCCAATTACGGAGAAAGGAGGTGATCACAAGAGGCATGATCAACCGCTCAACCACCTCAACAAGCTAGACCACAAAGGTGCAACCAATCGGTTCAAGCTCCAAGAAGAAGCAAACCGAAGCACCATCAAAGACAACCTCATCAACATGGCGATGCCTCGATGAGATCTCAATGCTATGGTATAAATCCTTACTTTGTACCTACTTGTCATTATTGTGGTATGATTGGTCACTTAAGACCAAATTGCTTGAATTACATTAAGAGGTGTAGATTAGAGAGCATGAAAGAAAAACGGTTGAAAAATAGGGCAAGTTTGCATAAACCTAGGGAACCTAGAAACATGTCTATGACCACTAAAAATGTTAAAGTGGAACCTAGGTGGGTTAGAAAGAATGAACCCGCTTGCCTTAGTGCCCATGTGACACTCGTAAATGCAACTAGGTCTATCGGACTTGGTAAGTCTATAGGGGCTCATGCCTCCCATTGACTTGGTTGGTTTTGACCCCTTGTGGGGAGCTCAAGCAAAGAGAGCGAACTTGCATGATTTGCTATATGTAAAAAGTTGATTAATTTTATGCTCTTTTATAATTGCTTGAGATGATTGGTTGCACATATAAGCTTATATGTTATTTTCTTAATAAGTGTGCAACATTGCTTTACTTGCAATCCATGTCATATTTTAGTTCAACAATGCATTTTTGGACTAGGAGATTTTGATTGGGAAAGTACATTTGAATGACCCATAATTTAACTCCATGACATGAGAACTTTTAATGACATGCTTTAAAATGATATGCATGAAATGCTTTTGATTGCTTAATATGCAAAATATGTGTGAAAGCAACTGAGAAGACTAAACTCAATAAGGATCTTATATCCATGCAATAAATAAGGATGTCTCATCCAAATTTAGTCTTCTCTCTCTCTCTCTTTATTAGTTGAACAAGTCTACTATCATACGGGTATCCTACCCAGAAAAATCAAAAAGGGTGCAAAAGTCCCTCATGTCTTGTTTCGCTTATAAAGTTTGATATAGTTGCTCTTTAAATTGAAATTCATTTTGAAAAACTATATCTTGTTTGCTTATGACAAAAGGGTACAAAGTGGTTTGAATTCTTTTGGAAACCCTTTTGATGTTTGCTTTGCCAAATATCATTGCTTGAACTTGAATGCTATATGTCTTGCATGCAAAGCAACAAATTCACACGTTTTTTTTGTTAAATAAAACTCCTTGAATCTCTCTCAATTATTTAAGTTGCATAAAGTTTATGTATATGATTATGCAACCATATTTCGTGCAAATAGCTCTCTTTGCTAAAGCAACCCGATAGGGGGAGCTCCTTTGCCTATCTCATGACAAAAAGGGGGAGAAGTCTTGAGAGATATATGGGGAGTGAGAGATATAAGGAGAGCATTGTTTATGCTCTATTGTTTATGCTTTGGGGGAAAGGCATCATGAGAGAGAGTAACCTTTTAGGGGGAGCATTGCATTGCACTACATTATATTGATTGTATTGTTTTTCTCAATGCAAATGCTTGTTTTTGTTCACCTCACATGCAGTTGTTCTTGGAAAGTGTTTTCTTGCTATTGTGTGTAGGTATGATGATCTACGAAGAGATTGATGACCTTGAAGACTTAGATCTTAGGTTCCTTTTATTGTAACGTAGAATATACCATGTTGACCAATAGCGTTATTTTTGTTGTGTGAGGATTATTTTGTGAGTGGTTGTTTTGTCATGAAATAGCCAAATGGGGAGATTATAAGGACCTCTAATTTTAATTGGCTTATTTCATGACAAACCATATTGGGATTATTTGTAATAGGTAGCTTAGGTTTTATCGTGGTTCTTCATCAACAAGCTTCCAAGATCCCACAGTGCTTCAAGAGAGGTAGTTTACTTGTCTTGACTCTCTTGAAGAGACTTTAGTTGCACACACTCACTTGCATGAATTACATTCTTGATTACATGCTATTGAATGATGCATTGTATGCCATTCATCACACTCCACACTTGCACAACATTCATGTAAGATAGACTTTTTTCTTGAGTGTTAAAAAGGGATTTTTCCCTTTAGCGCGGCCGAGACCGCTCGGCAGGCTCTGCTTGCACCGCGGCGCACGGAGCGGTATTCTCCAGTGCGTCATGCGCGACGTGGACCGCGACCTATGTACTTGCACGCACAGCGGTCCCAACCGCAGTGTTGTCTAGACGGTGCACTGCTGTATGTACCGCGGTCTAGACACTTACCTGTGCCGCGGTCTAGCAAGCGGTTTTGACGGGATTCTATTTCCCAAGTTCAAAATGATGTAGTTTTAACTAGGGCTTCATATATATTCTCATTCTTCTCTTCTTGGCCGATCAAGAGCTTAGAATATCACTTTTAGAGAGAGGTTAGAGCTCTAGAGAGAGAAAGCTTCAAGAAAGCATCTTTGACTCTCCAAACCCAAAACCCATCTCCATATTGCATCTTTCATCATCATTTGAGCATGGGTCTTCATTGTTTCATGACTAGGTAAGCAAGAACTTCTTTGAATATCATTTATTGCTCTTCTTACTCTAGATTAGGTATTTATTGCTTGATTAAATAGCTAGACTCTACTTATTGCATATATTTATGAGTCTTTATAACATGATTGAGTTTGTTTGTGGTAGCTTACATGATTAGGTTGATTTTCCCTAAATAGCTAACCCTAGAACATTCTTGTGATATTGGTTGATGGTTAGGTTGATAGATTAATGTTTATTTATCTAGTCAAACTTTATTGAATGTTCATGTGGATTTAATTGACAATTAGGTTATTGGAAAATCTCTACACAACTAATTGAGTTTCTTATTGATAGCTAGAATCTGGGACCACATTGCCCTTCTAGCTAAGTCTTTATGTTTTGCATTTAGACATTGTTATTTATGCCTCATTGATTGCATTTCTTGATTGCACATTTATTGCCCTTGTTATTTATTGTAACAGCTTGTGTTTGTTGGACTTGTTTGACTATTAGGTTGCTAGAATCCCTTTGCATCTAATTGAGTCCTTATGTATGGGCATGTAGGCATTGTTTGATAACTAGGTTGTTTAATTGCATTATAACATCTAGTTAAGCATTTTGTGTGTGGTCTTACACATTATTGCATTTGAGCATATTGTCTCACTTTCACTTAGACCCTATACTCTTCTTGAGTCAAAGTCTTGTGGCTTCGGGGTGAAGTTGCACAAGCATTGAAGTCTTGCAACCAAAGGTTGGTTGGCAAGCATTGGTTGCCAACAGCCACTGTAAAAGGCCCGTGGGGTAGATTAGGAGGTGCTCACACCAAGAGTAGTGTATCGGGTGATATCACTAGGGATTGAACCAAGAGTGACGAGTGGTAGTGTCCATAGCCTGAGGTTATCGAGAGTGAGAGTCCGAGTATCACTTGAGGGTGTAACTTTCTTTTCATATAGTGGATTTCTGTGGCTCAAGTGGCTAGCATGGCTAGTCCCGTGGTTTTTCCCGTTTGGAGGGTTTCCACGTAAAAATCAAGTGTTCTTTATATTTCCGCACTTTTACTTGATTTTGTATGTTTGATTTAATTGGGTTATATGTTTAATATTGACTAATCGAAAAAGTTGGTAATAATCGATTGACATCCCATTCACCCCCTCTAGGTTGTAGACACACGTTTGTGTAGTATTTTCAACGGTGTTGATCAAAGTTATGAACATGCTTCCCCACGAGCTTGGATTATTCCTGAATCCGAAAGGTATTCGTTCAAACCCATTAGCACGGAGGAATCAATTTCAGATGATGGCCGATTATACAAGGATAGAATATTTCAATGTAAGAAATATCTGAAGCGAACGTTGCATATGTATGCTTTGAATGAGCAATTTGAAGTCCGGATTAGAAGGTCTAGCAAGACATGTTATGAGGCCGGATGTAAGGATGGTGAGTGTGAATTCCAATTACGTGCATTTAAGATGCAAAAAGGAGAATATTGGGTAGTTCGAATGTTCCTGAAGGATCATACTTGCAATATAGATGGTTTCCACGCACGTCTTCGACAAGCAGATTCTTGGACTGTCATAACCGACAGAATTGTAAGAATGCTCAACCATGTTAGGAGCCTCAACCATGTCCATCTGCAACATCTACAACATGGAAGCGACCACGTAGACCGTACAGGTGTCGGAAATGTGGAGAAGAAGGCCACAATTCACAGAAATGTCCATTGCCATCGGAAGTTGGCAATACAACTTAGATATTAGCAATTCTTATTTGTATTGTAGACTTTATCGATTGAAATTCCAGTATATCTTAGCAATGATGTTTTAAATTGAAGTTACATGCCAGTGCAATTTGAAGTTACATGCCAGTTAGTAACAGTTGAGTACTGAAAACAAATTCCAGTAGTTTTACATGCTAGAAGTTACATGCCAGTGCAATTTGATGTTACATGTTAGTGCAATTTAAAGTTACATGCCAGTAATAGTTGAGTACTGAAAACAAATTCCAGTAGTTTTACATGCTAAAAGTTACATGCCAGTGCAATTTGATGTTACATGCCAGTGCAATTTGAAGTTACATGCCAGTTAGTAACAGTTGAGTACTGAAAACAAATTCCAGTAGTTTTACATGCTAGAAGTTACATGCCAGTGCAATTTAATGTTACATGCCAGTGCAATTTGAAGTTACATGCCAATTAGTAACAGTTGAGTACTGAAAACAAATTCCAGTAGTTTTACATGATAGAAGTTACATGCCAGTACAATTTAATGTTACATTCCAGTGCAATTTGAAGTTACATGCCAGTTAGTAACAGTTGAGTACTGAAAACAAATTCCAGTAGTACTACATGCTAGAAGTTACATGCCAGTGCAATTTGATGTTACATGCCAGTTAGTCACAATTGAAAGACATTTGTACAATGTACTTGTTCCAGTATTTTTACATGCTAGTAGTTACATGCTAGTAGTTACATGCCAGTGCAATTTCAAGTTACATGCCAATGCAATTTGAAGTTACACGTTATATGCTACATGCTAGAAGTTACATGCTATTGCAATGTGCAATTTGAAGTTACATGTTACATGCTACAAGTTACATGCTAGTGCAATTTGAAGTGACATGCCAGTGCAATTTGATGTTACATGCCAGTTAGTCACAGTTGAAAGACACTTGTACTGAAAACAAATTCCAATAGTTTTACATGCTAGAAGTTACATGCTAATGGAATTTGAAGTTACATGCCAGTGCAATTTCAAGTTACATGCCGATTAGTCACAGTTGAAAGACAAAGTTAAAAACAAAGTAAAAAACTTCATACATTTCACCAAAAGCTTATGTACCAACAAAGTAACAATGATGATATACAAACAAAGTTCTCAATCTGACGCTACACTATTTGCAAATATTTTGAGTGCCATTTCCTCCCTAAACCAGGGCACATTCTTGGTTCCCTATCCCCAAAAACATTTATAACGCATCAACATGTCTGTGTATCGACATATGAAAACACCACAACTATCGTTGTCCAGTTGTGCCGGTAACTTCTTTGGAAGTGCTTGTTGAACACTAAACATTGTCCCATTAGGTGGTATGCCTTTTTGCTGAAAAAATCCTGACTCGTGTAAAATGACTGGAAGAAAACGCAAAAGTGTGGTGATTTGCTACCGACGTGTGGCAATCTTCTTTTGACGGTGTAATGGATCATATATGCAAACACTTCGTTTGTCCAAATCAATTAGACATAAGATCCAATGTCCATCTGAATCTCCAACTGCATACGGGACTAACAAGTTACATGCTAGTATAAACAAGTTACATGCTAGTAAAAACAAGTTACATGCCAGTAAAAACAAGTTACATGCCAGTACAAACAAGTTACATGACAATATAATACAAGTTACCAGCTTTAGGGTTTCGAATGACCAAGAATCTCACACTGTGCAAGTTATCTCATCAGCATAATAAATCAACAAAACAAGAAAATCTCATTAAACAAAAATGGAAATTTGACACTGGGCACATCCAAAAACAGAAAAAAAAAATGGCGAATTAGAATGAAAGAAAGAAATGTAAAACCTTGACATAATAAGTATCACAGAGCAACACCCCAACCACCTAATCTAAAAGACTGCTCAATTATCGAATCTCCAAATAACACAATCCATGCCTTTACTTAGTGGACAATGGTTGTACTTTCTACACGGCTACACTGCATTCTTTACAACTTCAATGAGACAATATGTTTTTTTTAAACAAAGAAGCTTCATTCAACCAAGAAACCGAGAACAATTGTGTAAGTCACTGTTGCCTAACAAGATCACCTAAGCAGGGAAATCGGCTGCCCAAGCAACTGAGCAAATGCTGTTAACAACATACCTAGCAACAGAATGAGCAACACTGTTGCAAGCTCTTGGAATGAAATCAAACGAAACAATATTACAAGTTCTTTTCAAAGACAAAATATTGAAAATGATATTGAAATAGACATTTACACAAACAGTTTATACTCATAAATTAAGTATAAAAATACCTCATAATTCATATACAAAAGCTCACAAATTAAGGCCAAAATCAAAATCAAGAGTTTGCAAAATTACTAGACCTGAGACCATAGGTGTGCGACGGCCAGCAGAGGTGTGCGACGGCGAGATGTCTTCGACAACAAGAGGTGCGCGACGGCCAGCAGAGGTGTGCGACAGCGAGATGTGTTCGACGACGACATGTGCGCGACGACCAGCAGAGGAGTGAGATGGCGAGAAGTGCGCGACGACCAGAGGTGCAGCTACAGCAGAAATGACGGCTGCAACAGGAATAGAAACGACGGCTGCAATAGGAACTACGGCGACAACAGGAACTACGGCGACAACAGGAACAACGGCGACAACAGCAGGAACGACGGCGTCGGTGAGCGACAGCTTCTGTTCCTTCTCTCTCTTTCTTGTTTTTTACTTAGATATTCCTTAACCCTAACAAAAACAACTGACAGCAATAACTCGTTTTCACCACACTTTAACTTTTTTTTTTAAAATTTCAAATTTAACTTCTTTTTTTCAAATTTCAAATTTAGGGGCTTTTATGTCCAAAACCAGTCAAAAGTGACGAAATCAATAAAAATAAATTTGTGGCTAAAAACAATAAACTCATAAATTTTTTGGCTCTTTATGAATTCACCTATATATATATATATATTGGAGCCTTGCTTGAAGCCATGAAATTGATGATCCAGTAACCAAGGTTTTTAAAATCAATATATCCACCGATATATCCATATTTTTGAGGGACCGATATCACAATCGACCTTCAACAGAACCAAACCCCAGTAACATACCACCAGCACCCCTAAATCAAAAACCCCAAACTCAAAATCAGAAACCTCAAATCGGCACCAAAGTGTGTAGATTCGAAACAGAGTGTGTGGATTCAAGAGAGAGAGAGAGAGAGAGAGAGAGAGAGAGAGAGATCGCAAACCCCAAATCAAAACCCCACAAATCAATCCACAATCGAACCTTCAACCGAACCAAACCCCAGCCACATACCACCACCACTCCCAAATCAAAAACCCTAAACAGCAAATCAGAAACCTCAAATCGGCACCAAAGTATGTAGATTCGAAACAGAGTGTGGATTCGAAACAGAGAGAGTGTGTGGATTCGAGAGAGAGAGAGAGAGAGAGATCGCAGAGAGAGAGAGAATTCGTTTAGGGTTTCTAGAATTCTGGGTATTGTGTGTGGTGGTGGTGATGGTGTTTGAGTGTGTGTTGGTTGGTGATGGTGATGAACCGATGAGGGTTGGTGATGGCGTCTGGGGTTGGTTATAGTGATGGTTGGTAATTATTATTTTTTAAATAAAAAATAAAAAATAGAGTTTAAAACAAAAATCAGGGGTAAAAATGTAAGAGGGTCATTTGACCCTCTGTCCTGTCAGATTTCATTTATTTAAACAAAAATCGTGACAGAAGGACCAAACGAGACAATTTTGAAAACCAAGAGACCAGTTTGGCTATTAGGTCAACCTAGAGGGACGAAAATAAATTTCACCCTATTCTAAATTTAGTATTTAACCTTACTTGTCCCGTACACAATTTGAACATTCTAACCTTTTACTAGGCACATCATACTGATTACTATCTATCCACCTATACGACTAGGCATTTTTTTTGAAACTTTTGTTAATGGTAGGATTCGAGCCACTGATTTGAAAGTCATTTGTCCAAACTTTAAGCTTGTCCATCTACCAGCTGACTTCATATTTTCGTTAACATGTAGCAAATAGCACTACATATTTATTGTTCAACTTCACAATTTCATATTAGGATCATATTTTAACAATGTTTGTACAATATGAAATCTGTGTTGGTAATTTTTATAGAGAGAATAGACAAATCAAACCTATGTGAAATTGAAATTCACTTTCAACCATGTTTTCAAACCTATGTTAGACAAATTGTGAAATTGAAATTCACTTTCAACCATGTTTTCAAAATAAAACCATATCAACCAAAAATTCCAAAAAACATTTAAAACTAACATAGAAGTGACTAAAATGCCCTTATGATTTTTTTTCTTCTCTCTTTCTTCTCTCATGGTTATTCACTTTCTCTCTCTAACGTTTCTCTCTCACCGACAATGGAACGAAAACCTCTCTCTCACTCACATCTCTTGTCTTCATTCTTCAAAAACAATGTAAATTTCACTATAAAACTTGATATCATTACCCAAGATTGACTCACAAACTCAAGTATGAGATGCACAAAGTCGAATTTGAAGTTTATAAAGTGGAAATTATAGTTTTTGGAAGCTTGAATCTTCTTGAGCTCACTGCTTAAACATTATGGTGAGTTTTAAATGCTTTGATCATCTTACAATTGTTTTCAATGGTGTATATTTCATGGGTTTTAATACATTTTTTGATTATATTGTGTAGGTGTGGGCGCGGTTCGGTTCGGTTCGGTTTTGGCCAAAACCGTATTGAACCGTTATATTTTCGGTTTTTGAAAACTTGAATCGGTTTGAACCATATTGGACCACAAAACCAAATTGAACCGAACACCTTTATCTCGGTTCGGTTCAATTCGGTTTGGGGCCTATTTGGCCTATTGGGCCTATTGGGCTTTGAGGTTTTTTTACATATTTTTTCAATTTTTGTATCATTTAACAGCCCTATTTTTGTATTTAGACCTTTGGCCTTTGGGCAATTGACTTTGGGCTATGTTTTTTTAAAAATCTCTTACATTCAAAACACATCTAAATAGACCACATTACTATTTAACTAATCAAATGTAGCCCAATTCAATCATAAATACATGTTCAATAGTTATTATTCTACCAAATTCAGTCCATACATTACATAGAATGATAGAAATCTAAAATAAAATAAGATTATACATAAATAATCCAACATACAATCCATAATAAAATTTGTATTTTTTTTTGTATTTATTGTTCGGTTAGTCGGTTCGGTTCGGTTTTGAAAGGTCCAAAATCGAAACCGAACCATATTCTATGCGGTTCATTCGGTTCGAACCGAATTGAACCGAACTCAACCTTAAAACCAAACCAAACACCATATTTCGGTTCGGTTCGGTTTGGTTCAATGAACCGTGCCTACCCCTTAATTATTGTGGTTTTGAAACTCAATTTTGAAGTTTTCAAAAATTTTAGGTTTCTGTTGAAAGTTACAATATGGACTGCCCAGATATTGCATGATGGACAACAATCTACCTAGATATGGTATAATGAACAATAATCTATCTAGAAATGGCATGATGGACTACCTATCATGATGGAGTGTCAAGATATGGCATGATGAACAATAATCAACCCATAAATGGCATGATGGACTCTTCATATAATATTTTAGTCGGTTTATCATGTAATATTTTATTTGCATACATGGATGTTTGTAGATGATGACAAGTATGTGAGTGGTGAATCAAGAAGGCTTGTTGTCCCAAAAGAACTAACATATAGCAAGTTGGTATAATTGGTATGTTCATTTTCAAATAGGTGCAACATCTCACTAAATTGAATGAGTTATGGACATTAAGGGCAATTGAAAATTAAAATTGCCCTGAAATGAGATGATGGTTCAACTAGAAATGGCATGATAACGATAACTTGCTCAGAAATGGCATAATGGTCTTCCCAGAAATAACATGATAACCTACCTAGAAATGGCATGATGAACAATAACATGCCCAGAAATGGCATGGTGAACAATAATTGAATTTAAATTCTAGTATCATATGTATAACAATGACTAATATATTCCAAGAAAACAATATGTATTTCAATGTTAACAACCGACATCAAAATCCAATACGTCCACACACAACAATATGTCCACAAACTTTAAATATCATGTAAATATTACAATTATACACAATTATCGTTTGAGATAAGAGAAGAGAATCAAAATTTGACAACCGAAAAAATAATTGCAAAAAGAGAATAGTTTCTCATATGATTCCAACAACTTTGAGGGAAGAGAGCACAACCAAGATAACCCAAAGCAACATGAACTACAAGTCTACAACATGGACCTCCAAGTTCTGCACCTACTGTTAGACGCCTAAACACTATGACCATAATACAACCAACAGAAATAGAGAAGAATACAAGGAGAAGCCAAGTCCCTCAGCATTTTGCACCCACTGTTTATCAGCCACGGAACTATTAGGATTATGCTCAATAGCAAGAGTGTAATAATGTATTTGACAATCTTTTCATATTAATAAAGTGATTTCTAGTTTAACAAATCTTATTGCTTTTACAGAAGTATCGTACATTTTTCACGTGATGATTGATATTGCGTCGATTTGAATCCGCTTATGTCGAATTGAATCCGCAAGATCTTCTGATCCAATCATGAATGTGAATCACCTAGGAGTGTGGGATCCCTTTTCTTTGAATTGTAAACCTGAGGATGGAAAAACAAACCTTTTTCTTTTGTTAGTCACAATAATCCTCCTAGAGATAATAAAGAACGTTTGGTCACTTGTCAATTCTTAATCTTTTTAATCAAGAACTCACGTGAACCCTAATTCGATCTTGTGCATAAAGCCTTTTGATGTAAAAGCTTCTAGTGTACTATCGAAAATAAAACGCTCCTTATTCTTCTTCTCTTTGGCCGAATTCTACACTCCTTTCTTGATTTGGAATTTTTTTTAATTCAAAAGCAAGGGAATAAAAATTTCTCTAAAAACAAAAAACTTCTTCTTTGAACTACTCATCAAAAACGAATTTTATGATATATATATATATATATATAGGGTGGCCAAAATTCTCCTACAATGTGGAGGATTTGATTTCACCAAAACCTTATCAATTTAGTAGCTCAAACCTACTCTAACTCATGAGTATATATATCCAATAATAAATTATTGAATATCAATTAAAAATTGTGACTTTATCAATAACTTCCTAATTGATTATCAATTAGAGTTTTGATAGATATCAAAAACTTCCTAATTTGACTAGATAAATAAAAACTCTTTTTAATTTATCTACTTATCAAATAAAGTATTTGATACTTAACATACTACTAACAATAGTATGACACTAAGAGTCATTCTCCTAGTATACTACTATCAATAGTTATGACACTAAGAGTCATTCTCCTAGTAAACTACTTATAATAGTATGACACTAGGAATCCTTCTCCTAGTTAGAAAAAGATTTTGACTTTTAATCAAACAATTAATTAATTAATTAATTAATTAATTTCCATTTGATTAATTAATAAAATAAAACAATAAATTAAACTAATATTATTAGCCTTGCCGCCCAAGTAATATATTTGGGTAATATATTGTTTTTCCATTTTATTAAATCCATTGGATTTTAAAATGGATTTTAATAAAAAGTCCACATGTGAACTAGACTCATTCTTACTACAAAAGAAATAATTCCACATGCCTTAATTTAATACATTAATATAATCCAACAACTCATTTATTTAAAATGTGCAAATTATATTCCTAATGTATTAATAGAATGCTAAACGCACCCCATTAGGCCCGCCCAAGGATTCCCACATCCTTGGCCGCTCATTCTAAGCATTTGAAGAGTTACCGCGTGTCTTGATCATACATGACCGCACCTCTCCAAAACTTTTGGATTCCGAAATCTAAAAACAATTCTAGAAGGACCCAGAAAATTGGTCCGGTAGAATATATCAAGTGATTCATGCAAGTTCGTGCCGATTGGGGATCTTGGTGGGCTATCTAAATTTAAGCTTCAATAGACATAACCTAATTACAATTAACAAATGATTCACTTAGGTTCAATCCATTAATTTTAACTCATACCACTAAAGAGCTAAAATTGAACTCTTAAATAAATATAGAATAAGTTAATGGTACTCATTCGTACCCTAGACAATCTTATTGGAGATAGTGTATCCACGTGAAAAATATCAGTAATCGCCAAGAGCTCATAGACCGCTTATAACTCTCCTAGTTACTATATTTACTCATATGACCACATTTTGAACTTGGATTTTTGACTTGTCCAGAAGCCATGTTTCAATAGACACTATTGAAAACTTAACGTTAAGATTTAATAACCAATACCTCAAAATATCCATATGATGATATTCTACTCACATTATATAAATGGAGCCACGATGTCCATATCTATAAATGAAGTACTCTATCGATTAATAAATGAATGCCGCAAACTATCGAGGATAGACTATGCAATATAATCGTACTCATTGATAGATCAAATGATAACACTTGTAACCCTAAGTCCATCATTTATCTCACGATTGAGATAGACTCTCTGATTGTCCTCAAGTGAAAACTTTTATCCACTGACGGTCATGGAGAAAGTATTTCACTGTGACCTTATTCAATGCACCTAGTGCACTAGATTCTTTTGCCTAAAAACACTACACTTTGATGATTTCAGACTCATCATAACATATTTGATCCCACTCAAATGCTAGCAAAAGAGAACGAGTAAAATTTAAATTATTATTTCACACAATTTATTTTATACAGTAATGTTAAGCCGAGAAAATGCGAACAATCAATCTCTGAGTTAGGTTTTTAAAAACATTCTTGTTTGATTTTTTTCATTTTGAAGGAATCAACTTTATTCAAGAAAACCAAAACAAACAAACTAATTTGACAAATCTGCCAGAATACAATCATCCACACAAGTGGGAAAACTTGCAAGCCAAAACCTATCATTGACCAACTATTGGTCAAAGCCAACTTCGCAAGAGTATGAGCGACAACATCCGCAACTCTTGGAACATGCTTAATCCTTGTAATCACACCAGACATAAGACGAGCATTAATAGCTTTACTAACCAAACCTAAATCAGCTAAACAATTGCTACAAGAATTAACCGAATTAACCAAATTAACCATCCCTAACACATCACTTTTGAATGCATTTGGTAATCTCTCCGTGCATTGGCCTCGTTAAAATAATGCATATCAATAACCATTAATATAAACAAAGATGCGGCATTCAAAACCTAACGCACCTTATCACCAAGAATGTAAATTACAATTGTCAATTGAATATCGAATAATGAAAACTAAATGATTCCCAGTTCAATTGTCAACAGTCAACCCTAAGAACACAATTCAAAAGAATGTTAAAAAAATAAATTAAAAACCCTAACTTTTTTTTACAGTGAAAGAAGATCACTGGAAAAGCTTTGGGTTAAACAATCGAAAACATGATTGAAAAGAGATTACCAAGTGCATTCAAAAGTGATGCTATTACTTTTCAATTGCTACCAGAATTAACCACCCCTTCGCACAGCTTCTCTAACAACGATGACTTTTCTGACGACGACTTCGCTTCCGACACCTCATTTTCTCGCGTTCGACGAAACCTGTTGTCTCTCCCTCTCTATCTCTCTGTTTTAGACAAAATTAAAAACAAATAAAAAAGAACTAGGTTAACAATTCAATAATGATAACATATTCTTTTTATAACTGAGGTTGTTTAAAATTTGTTTTTATTGCAGCTTGGTTATAATTGAATTTAACGAATTTCTTTAGGTTAAAAAAAAGTTCTCTCATTTTTATATGTTAAATTCACACTTTGGAAAATATCGAGCATTTATATTAGAATAATGTTAAACGTCCTAAATTTTTTTCCCAAATTCTGTCACAAATGATGTGGCACATGAGGTGTCAACATCACATCAGTCACCACATAATCTCATAATTTATAAGATGCTGACACCTCATGTGACACATGATTTGGGAAAAAAAATTAAGACGTCTATCATTACTTTTTATATTAATGATCTTGTTTAAGAAATTAACTTAGTTTCTATTTGAACTATTATTAAATTATTATTTTGAAGTAATTATTAAGTTGTTAGTATATCAAATTATCTAATACATATAAATGATTTAAAGTAATTAGGCTCTTTGAGAATTAAAAGTTTAGGATAATACATTTATTATTTAAAATAGAGAAATAGTTTACTCTACATAATTATTTGCATTAGTGTTTTGTTTTTATTTTTATTTTTAAAATAGATAAAGTAGATATGACTGCGGTTCAGGTTCGGTTTCGGTTCTAGAGGGAAACCGAAACCGGAATCAGGGAAACAGGAACAGAAATCGTCTAGAGGGGGTTCCGGTTCTAGTTCAGGTTCTAGTTCACTAGCTTCCGGTCCGGTTTCCACGGTTCCAACCGTAAGGTTTTTTTTTTTGAAGTCACTACTCACTATCAGAGTATAACCTCTTCTTGAGTTCTTTCTCTTCTTCTCTCCCTCGCTGCTCTCTCTCTCTCTCTCTCTCTCTCTCTCTCACCCCTTCCAGATTCTCTTCCTTCTCTTTAAAAAAGTCACCATCAGACCATAGCTCTCTTCTAGTCTTCTTCCTTTTCTCTCTCCCCGATTCTCTTCTTCTCTTTCTATCTCTTTCCCCGTCGCACTATGTCTCGATCTCTCACTCATCTCCGTTCTCCATCGATCTCTCATCATTGATCAAGGTGGGTTTTATGGCAGTTTGGAGTTATTTTGTGGCGATTTGGGGTTGCGGTATGGTGGATGAGATCGAGGCCGCTAACGATACGCCAATTCGCCGTTTGTGGCTCTGTTCGCTGTGTAGATGGGTTGGTGTTTGGAGGTGGGGTGTCTTGATTGACAGTTGGGTTTGGAGATTTCTGGGTTTGTGATGTTGCCGATGGTGGTGTTGTTTAATTTTGGGTTTGATTTTGTGTTTGGAAATTTCTGGGTTGTAATGGAGATTTTGGGTTTAATTTCTAGGTTTGGGGGTGGTGTGGTTTGGTGGTTATGGGTTATGGGTTTATGTTACTGTTGATGGTGGTGTGGTGTTGCGATGTGGTTCTGGTGACGATGATGGTGGTGGTGACGGATTCTGGTTTTAAGGTGGTATGGTGGTGAGTATGGTGACATATTCTGGGTTTGGAGAATTGGAGGTGCGTTGATGTTGCGCCTCCTCCAAACCTCCACTACAGATCTATGATCCAATGGTTGGGGCCTCCAATAGAACAATCCAACAGCCCCAAAAAAATTACAAAAAAAAAAAGTTGGATGGAACAGCCGATTCCGCTCCGGTTTTAGATTTTGGAGAACCGGAACTGAAACTTTAAGGGTACCAATTCTGAAACAGGAACCGAAATTCCTGTTCCAATCCAGTTTTTTGATGATGGTTCCGGTTCGGTTCGGCAGTTCAAACCGTGGTCTTGTCTAAGATTAAGTATCTATATCTTTTTAAAAAAATGACTTAAATTTTCTATATATATAAGAATCGTTGATTCATTTACTTGATAAATGTCACAAAATATGCTGAGATCAACAAAAAAATAAACTGATCAGAAAATCTTAATTCGTATATAAATACACATTGAAATCATTTAGATTGATTTCATTGTCATTTTTAGGGGTCATGCTACGGTTCAAATAAGAGGCAAAAAATAATTTTTCACCAGTAACCGGTTACACCGGTTTTTTACCCAAACAAAACAAACTATGTCTCTCCTCTCATTCTCCATCTAGGTTTCTCTCCCAACTCTCTCTCTAGATCGTCTCTCAATCTTGCTTGGTTTCTGGCCATTACTCGGTTTTGGACGGGATTCAGAGCAAGGTCGGCCACTGAGAAGACCCGAAACCGATTCTCTTGTATCGAACGAAGATGATCTGAGCTTGGTGTCATCGGTCCTTCTTCTTCTTTCTTCAACTGGTAGGTGTGGAGCCAGTCCTTGATGGCTTCAATGGCGGCGGTGGCAGGTGGAAGAGGAGGCGGGATTCGGCGATGGACCCACTTTCAGAACATGGTAAGCTTTCCCTTCCTTAGTTTGCTTCAAATTTTTGCCCACATCCTCTATTGTTTATGTTGTTGAGTTATTTTCGGTTTTGGGACAGTGTTTATAGGTGTTTCATCTAACCAAGGTTTGGGTCAGATTCAAACGAGCCTAGGTCATCGTATTCAAAAAATGAGAAGGTATTTTTTTGGTAATTATTTTTTGTTTGAACGGTGTTCTTGTTCATATACTTTTTTTTTCTTTTTAAAGATGTGGGTTTTGTATATTAGCATGGTTTTTAAAATCGTTTTGGCCCATTTTCTGTTTATGGTGTTTTACTTTTTGGATGTTCCCGCATTGTCTTCCAAGTTGTTTTACATTGCATTGATCTTTTTTGTCAATCTCTTATTTTAAAATCTTTTTCAGGAGAGGTTTATCCGAGTCAGAAATAAATTTTCTAAAAGAGGTACTTCTAAATATTTTTGTTGCCTTTTTGTACCACTGTCTGTTATTTGGAGTATTTTATAATTTGTTAGGTTTCGTAATCATTTATAATTCACAATCGTTTCATCTACAAGTAGGATGCTTGGTTAATTTGACGCTTAATGAATATAATGGTAGATTCTCTCATTCTTGGTACCTAAATTGTGTTGAGTTACTTGAGTAACAGGCATTTACAATAATTTTGTTTTTACAGAATAAGGACTTGCAAAAGAAAATTCTTCAGTCTGGGAGCATTCCCGAGAGTCTTCTTGGTATAAAAAGAAATATGATTTTGACGTATTCAATTTTATTTCTAAAGATGTTTAGGCCCCTGCTTGATTTCTTAAATAAATTTCAGAATTAAGATATTCTGAATACTAAAATACTTTGCAGCTCTTGAAAAGATTATGAGGCATTTGTATGAAAAGCATCCAATGATGAAGTTTTCCTGTACGGTAGCTGAAGACACTGATATGGTTAGTACTCTTTTTGCATAATTTATTAAACTGGTACATATTGTTGTTATATGTTTGCCTGAAATTAGTAGTTTAATTTATTTTAATTCCTTGATTGGGAGGCTGCCTAATCTAATGAGTTGTTTCTTCTTTTAATTTGTGTGAGGACTCTTTGTATAGGCATGTCCTTTGGTTTTTGTGTATTCTTTTGTTGTTGATTCTGGTAGCTTTTGTAAGCTAGGGACCTAGGGTTGTCCTGTCCTCCCCTCCCTTGTATGTTGAGATCGAATTTATAAGAGATTTTGGGTTCAAGTGTTTTATTTTTCCATTACATTAGTTTTTGTACCTCCAAATGACAGACATATTGAGGCAAGTTATGTCAATAAACGATGCAGTATATTTATTCTTGTATTGGTGAGATCTCATTTAGATGAAAATTGAAAACATTAATTCTTGTTGTTTTAGAAAGTGGATGGAGTTGTTAAATTTGATGGGATTAATCAAGGTCTTGCTGTGATTTGATTTGGTTGATCGGTTTATAGATTGCAACCAAATTAAAGAAGAAATGATGCAAGCATTAGAAGTGCATGAGAAAGAATTTGTAAACAAATGGAGAGTCAAAGACTCGATTCAAAATGTAAGAAGAAGAGATTTGAAGAGTAAACCTTGTTTCCGTAAAATATTACAACATGCACTCTAGTAAATGCAAGGGTCACCAAATAAATCCAGAAACCATACAAATTTAATTTGTTTTTGAAGGCTGGTATATGAATATTGTAAATATTGAGTGTTTTTTTTTCTCCAGATTCATGGCATTATTTTAATTTTAAGGCTTTTCCCAGTTTTGCACTTGAGAAATCTTGGTGCCATTTGTGTTTAAAGTTTATAGGTTGATAATATAAGTACATAAAGAAAATGAGAGAAGAAGAGATAAAAAAAAATCATTCCTAGGAAAGAAGGCAAACATGACCTCATGATACTACAAAATTGCTGGAAGTTTTTTGCTAGGAGTGATAAGAGTGTTTAGAAAGTGCTTCTGGATTAATTAAGAGGGCCAATAACATGAGGATGTGAATCATGTACACTAGCATTTTAATTTACAAAAATATCTTTGGCAATTAGAATTACGTAAACCGAACTAGAATCTTTTTTTATATAGAAAACAAAATTTAATTGCCAAAAAAATAATAAAACAAAAGAGCTCTATACAAAAATCGTAGATTATAGCATCACATCTCTAAACATGAGTGAACAAGGGAAACTAGGCTGACAAGAACCACCTAGTGTAACAAAGATTGCCTATAAGAGAAAAACAAGGGTTACAAAACAAAAGGGAACTCAAAGCAGAACAAAGTACACCTTCCCAATTAAAGTGAATTAAGAAAAAAGAGGAAGCAAAGTAGTGAACTCGATCCCACAAGCCATCAAAATCCTCCTTAATCTTCCTTTCAGAAATTCTTTTATTTCTTTTTGCCCAAATAACCCACAGTAAGACCAGGACAACACACTTCCATAAGGGTTTTTGCTTTCTTTCTCCTAGCAAAAGCACCAAAATGATCCACAAAAATTTGATTACACAAAGCAGGAGCTGCCCAACAGAATTCCACTTCTTTTAATAATTTACTACAAAGATTAAAGGCAACATCACAGGGAAGGAAAAGATTATCTATGTTTTTTCACTGTGTTTGCACATATCGCAAGAAGGAGATAGGCTCATGTGTGGGAACCTCCTTTGAATTATCTCCCATGTATTAACCCTCCCCATAGCCACAACCTAAGCAATATTGAATCTTAAGAGGCACTTTAGCTTTCCAAATTAAGTTGAAACACTTAAAATTACTTTGAGTCGGATCATTGATTACCCACTTGAAGTAGGATTTGAGATTTACAAGTATATGATCCCAAAGAATCTTATCTCCAAATCCTTCTATCTTCTCTGAGTTGTTCGAAGGAGACGTTCTCAGGGGCAGCCAACATATATATATATATATATATATATATATGTATAAGATCTTGACATCCTCTATCATTCAAATGTCGTCTGACATTTTGGCTAATGAAATTGAGACATAACTAGGATTAGGGGTGGGCACTAAGTTCGAAACCGAACCGAACCGAATCGAACCGAACCAAAAAAAGGGTGTTCGGTTCGGTTCATAAAATGAATTCGATTTAAACCGATTTAAAAAGTTGAAAACCGAAAAGTTTTCGGTTCAAACCGGTTTGGTTTCCCAAAAACCGGTTTAAACCGATTAAACCGCCTATATAAGTAAAAAAAATTCTAACCTACTTCTTTTCTTTCATTAAATATTATTATTTATTAGTTATGTTTGATTTAGGCTTTTTTGGGCTTGGACTATTAAAATTTATGAAACTTTAGCCCAAAATTTGAATCCAACAACCCATAAAATTTTAAAACATATTAAAAAGACTCATTAAACCTCTCAAGCCCATAAGGCCCATTAGGCCCAAAACCAAAATGAACCGAACCGAACCGAACCGAACCGAACCGAACCGAACCGATTAAAATCAGTTTGGTTCAGTTCGGTTACCATTTCTTATTCGGTTTAAACCGGTTCAATTTTAGGTAAACCGAAATATTTTCTGTTCAGTTCGGTTTTGCCCAAAACCGAACCGAACCGAACCGTGCCCACCCCTAACTATGATTAACACTGAGAGGTATAATGATATCTTGCCTAAATTCTCTCATTTAGATAATGAGGAATTGACTACTTTTTTTGGGTCATATATTTGTTTTGTACCATTCTCACATTGAGTTAATTCCATAAGTCAAGTTCAAGTCTGAGGTATAGCATGGCTTTGTGATATGCTTGTTCTAGTAATTTATATAGGATTTACATAGTAACAGATGAGTTAAACATGATCACTTTTCTTGAGCCCGACTTTGCATCCATTTTTTTCCCTTTAGTTATGCTTGAAGCCTTGAATAGATCTAGAGGCCAAGGTTATATAGTTCAGCCTGACTCTTTTGCAGTTTTATTGAATTTAACTGTAAGGTGGGGTATAATTGGAAAAAAATTTCTGTATAGTCTAATAGTTGTTACTCATTTGAAAATCCATTATGCAGATATTATCTTGAAATCATTATAAAGGTTACCCGTTCCAGTTTCAATTATCCTCATATGTACTTGATGTTTATCCTCTCTAAACTAGTGGATGAAACAACCATCATAGAAGGCCTCTTCCTTCGTTCCATTGTTCTTTTTTGTTTATTCTACCAAGAAATTTTTAGTTTCCTGAAAATTATTTTATGCTCTTGATGGCTAGTAGATCAAACAAAAATGAAATTGTTAATTAATGTTTTATTTCTAGGACCTATTAATTATAAAATTAGTTTCTTGAAAATTATTTTGTGCCATATGCTCCTCACTTGTTAGTGATAGTTAAGTGAATTTTATGCATGGTAGAATTAATTTTTCTGTCTAAATGGTGGGAGTTCTCATGTCGCGTATAAATTTGGTATCATTGTTTAAACAACAAGCACATGAATTCTGTTCTAATTTTTTTTTCTTTGCATTTTTGTGACGGCAGTAGATACTGAGTTTGACTGGATCGTCATAACTTCCTCAGAAGCGGGTTCTGTCTTTCTAGATGGATGGAACTATGGAAGTAAGGAGACATATATACTTAGTGGTCTCGAAATTTTTTTCGGTGTTATACTTTTGTATTTTGAAGACCTTCAATGCTCAAATACAACTTGATTATGCTTGAAGCTTTAACCCTATCTACATTTTCTGCGGTTCAATAATTTTACTTTTTATATTTTTAATTTTTTTATTCTGATTCATACATTCATTATTGGATATCGTAGATATTTACATAGTTTTTCTGCATGCTTCAATTGCTTCTATTGTAGGTGATTTGATTTTATAGAATCATAGATTAATGTTTCTCTCAAAGTGTCAAAACATTTCATTATCTAATTATTATTGTGATTTTATTCATTATCTATTTATTCTGTGTATTGCTTGTGTAAGTTATACTCATTAGTCTTTTGATAATCAAGTGATGTTCTATCACCGTGTTTCAAAGTTCAAACAGAAGTCGCCCCTTAAATAATTGAATTAGAACCCAATTGAATTTTGGGCAATTACCATATCTATATTAGATTGGTGAGTTGCTCAATAGTTGTCAAGAAACCCAAATGCCAAGTCAAAATAAAGTTTCTTTTTGGATTATTTTGTTAACCGAATGATTCAATGCAAGAAAAACCTACTTTGTCCCATCAATAAAATTCAATGATAATAAGTAGACCACATTTCTGTATTAGACTGAATCCATGATACAGTACCAGGTGTTATTTGAAACTGGTTTGTTGTGTGTGCTCAATGTAGAATTTCCAAATCGCCTTTCATTATCAACTGAAGGTAGTTCTTTTGCAGCTTACGCGTTGAAACTAATCAAATGCACGCACTGAGAAGTCTCTTTTACATATTCCAAATTCTACAAGTCAAATCAAGTGGCAGTATGGCCTCTAAAAATAAATTTCATGCCTCCCACCTTATTGCAAAAATGGCATATCATTTGGAAGCACAAGATATTTGGTTCACACCAATCACACAACGTAGCTCATGTAAAAATGACATATCTTCTGGAAGCACAAGATATTTAATTCACACCAATCACACAACGTAGCTCATGTAAAAATGGCATATCTTCTAGAAGCACAAGATATTTAGTTCACACCAATCACACAACGTAGCTCATGTATCTTTGATAACAAAACTCAAATTGTCACACGAATCTATCACATGAAGTTATACGGCCTCCAACATTAGTTTTGTTGCATGTACATAGCAGGTGTTGAGTTGGTCATGGAAAATGCATCGTCATTCAACCGATTGGTAAACTGTGCAATTGAAACTTCATTATTTTGAAAAGCAAATGTTCATTATTTTGAACATGAGCACAACATGTCTTTGCAGTGTGCCCAAGTTGTCCACACTTCTCACATTTACACGTTTTCCCTCTAGATTTTTTGTTCTGCCTCATCGACCCCTTCGTTGCTGCTATGACTGGATCTTTAAATTCAAATAAAATTTACATTGTAGTATTATTGTTAGTTAATTTATTTTAAATCGAAATAAATGAATAATGATATTCTAAAAGTGATTTATGTTATCCAAGAGTCTATTGTCTTACCTCAGTGGTTGAAAACCTCAAAATGAATTTCACAAATATAATCATTAAATTGGTAAGGAGATACATCTCCTAGTTAACGCTAATGGAGTCATCTGGGTTGGCAAGGAAGGTAGTTGCATTCTGGGTTGTGTTTGTTGTGACCCATAATGGTGTCATCTGAAGAAAAAAAAATAGAAACTAGTTAAAGCTAACAACCACTTTTACTTAGTGATCGACCATCCACTTTTACTTTAGTCATCTTCCCTGATGATTTAGAACTTTATTTCAGAATTATTTAGTTTGCTGGATTTTGATGTTTCTTTTTCCTGATTACTGCTAGAACTCATTAATTGCTTTGAAGGATATTTTTGTTCTTCATGGATACTTCAAGAATGTTGGATTATAATGCTCTATTTTACATTTCTCTATCTTAACTCTTATCTAGATTTAAGTGTGCCACGTTGTACTGTGTGGTAAAATGAGAGAGATCTGGAAAGGTTTAGAGTCGCATTGCTCTCGGTCTGAAATGAGGAGTCCTGACCCGAGGCAATAGCGACCTTGGGGCGACCTTGTATAAGGTCGCCCTCAGTTCGCTTTGTTGTCTGGTGGATGGGGTTTTGAGCCGATGAGATAGCGATCTTGAGGCGACTTGAATGAGATCGCCCTCAGATCGCTTTTGAATCAGTTCTTGCTCCTCATGCTGATTTTGGTCCACTTCAACTCCAACCAACACCATTAAGCTTCGAACATTACTTCATTCATATATTTCAAATTGTACAAGTCAATTATATGAATTTTATAAATAATTTAATGTATAATATGATTTCTAATTATAGACGTGTATAAATAATTTTGATTTTCAACACTGAATTTTTGTTTGAATAATAATAATTTCATTACTTTAAAATATAATTTTTTGATTATAATATAATTATACAGTAATCACATTAGGGATGCATCATGCACTAGATACACCAAAGATCTTCTCTAGTAATTTAATCTACAATAAGCACCAGTTCATAAAGATTTATTCTGATTTCTTTACTGAACAATCTTACTAATGACAGAAACGTTACACTTATATCGTGAAGTCATGTCCTTATTTCATAAGCCCGGAAAATGTTAATAGTTCAAAACAAAATAATACAAAACAAATCATGCTCGAAATAATATTATTAAGAAAATTAGTTTAGAACAAAATGAATGAATAATGATACTTTCATTTAATAATTTATGCCAACAATTACATACATGATGAATAAGTTATTGTGAGAAACGTTAAAGTTGTTCATGATGGTGTACGTTGACCAGTTCACTAAACAAGTTTAATGTACATTGAACTTGTTCACTTAATGTTAACATGAATGTTAAACTTGTTCAACATACATTGATTATGTATACATGAAGATTTACGTTGACTTGTTTAATATACGTTGAACTTGTTCATGAAGATTAACGTTGACTTGTTCATTGAACAAGTTTAACATTAACACGAATGTTAAACGTGTTCAACTTACGTTGAACTTGTTCATGAAGGTTTACGTTAACCTGTTCATTGAACAAGTTTAACCTTATCACATAAACGTAAAACTCGTTCATCTTACGTTGAACTTGTTCATGAAGATTTACGTTGACTTGTTCATTGGACAAGTTTAACGTTCGGATGAACGTTAGATTTGTTCAACCTACGTTGAACTTGTTCATGAACATTCACGTTGACTTGTTCATGAACATTCACGTTGACTTGTTCATGAACATTCATGTTGACTTGTTCATTGAACAAGTTTAACGTTCAGATGAACGTTATATTTGTTCAACCTACGTTGAACTTGTTCATGAAGATTTACGTTGAACTTGTTCATGAAGATTTACGTTGACTTGTTCACTGAACGAGTTTAACATTCAGATGAACGTTGAATTTGTTCAACTTACGTTGAACTTGTTCATGAAAATCTAAGTTGACTTGTTCGCTGAACGAGTTTAACGTTCATCTCAACGTTAAACTCGTTCGATCTACCTTGAACTCGTTCTTGAAATTCAAAATTTTAAAGTTTTTATTTTACTTTACTTATTTTAAATAATAAAATTTAAAATTTTCATTTATTTCAAATGAATTTTTTCAATAATTTATTTATTAAAAAAATAAAGATTTATGTTGAGTTGTTTACTAAACTAGTTTTATGTTCAGATAAACGTTAAACTTGTTCATGGAGATTTATGTTAACTTGTTCATTGAACAAGTTTAACGTTGATATGAACGTTACACTTGTTTAATCTATGTTGAACTTATTCATGAAGATTTACGTTGACTTGTTCATTGAGCAAGTTTGACGTTAAGACAAACGTTAAACTTGTTCAACCTACGTTGAACTTGTTCACGAAGGTTTACGTTAACTTGTTCATTGAACAAGTTTAACATTATCAGATAAACGTTAAACTCGTTCAGCCTACGTTGAACTTGTTGCTGATGAATTACATTGACTTATTCATTGAACAGGTTTAACGTTTAGATTAACATTAGACTTGTTCTACCTACGTTGAACTTGTTCATGAAGATTTACGTTGACGTGTTCATGAGGATTTACGTTGACTTGTTCATTGAACAAGTTTAACGTTAAGACGAACGTTAAAATTGTTCAATATACGTTGAACTTGTTCATGAAGATTAACGTTGACTTGTTCATTGAACAAGTTTAACGTTAAGACGGACGTTAAACTTGTTCAACCTACGTTAAACTTGTTCAACCTACGTTGAACTTGTTCAAGAAGGTTTATGTTAACTTGTTCATTGAACAAGTTTAAAGTTAAGACGAACGTTAAACTTGTTCAACCTACGTTGAACTTGTTCAAGAAGCTTACATTAACTTGTTCATTGAACAAGTTTAACATTATCAGATAAACGTTAAACTCGTTCAGCCTACAGTTGAACTTGTTCATGATGAATTATGTTGACTTGTTCATTGAACAGGTTTAACGTTTAGATTAACGTTAGACTTGTTCAACCTACATTGAACTTGTTCATGAAGATTTACGTTGACTTGTTGAATGAACAAGTTTAACGTTAATACGAACGATAAACTTGTTCAATCTACGTTGAATTTGTTTAAGAAGGTTTACGTTAACTTGTTCATTGAACAAGTTTAACGTTAAGACGAACTGTTAAACCTGTTCAACCTACGTTGAACTTATTCAAGAAGGCTTACGTTAACTTGTTCATTGAAGAAGTTTAACATTATCAGATAAACGTTACACTCGTTTAGCCTACGTTGAACTTGTTCATGATGAATTACGTTGACTTGTTCATTGAACATGTTTAACGTTTAGATTAACGTTAGACTTGTTTAACCTACGTTGAAATTGTTCATGAAGATTTATGTTGACTTGTTCAATGAACAAGTTTAACGTTAATACGAACGATAAACTTGTTCAACCTACGTTGAACTTGTTCAAGAAGGTTTACATTAACTTGCTCATTGAACAAGTTTAACGTTAAGACGAATGTTAAACTTGTTCAACCGACGTTGAACTTGTTCAAGAAGGCTTACGTTAACTTGTTCATTGAACAAGTTTAACATTATTAGATAAACGTTAAACTCGTTCAGCCTACATTGAACTTGTTCATGATGAATTACGTTGACTTGTTCATGATGAATTACATTGACTTGTTCATTGAACATGTTTAACGTTTAGATTAACGTTAGACTTGTTCAACCTACGTTGAACTTGTTCATGAAGATTTACGTTGACTTGTTCAATGAACAAGTTTAACGTTAAGACGAACGGTAAACTTGTTCAACCTACGTTGAACTTGTTCATGAAAGTTTACGTTAACTTGTTCATTGGACGAGTTTAACGTTCATCTCAACGTTAAACTCGTTCGGCCTACCTTGAACTCGTTCTTGAAATTCAAATATTTAAAGTTTTTTATTTTATTTTATTTATTTAATATAATAAAATTTAGAATTTTCATATGTTTTAAATGAATTTTTTCAATACTTTTTTTACATAAAATTTAATTTTTATTTATTATTATGTAATATAATATAATTACATTATTAATATATATATATATATAAAATATTAAAAAAAATTTAAAACCTACAGCAACCGGTTTCAACCGGTTGCTTTTTGTGGCTGTCAAGCACTTAGTTTTTTATTTTATTTGTATGTTGCTTTTTTGTTTGTTGTACGGTACAAAGCATATGCTCAATTTGTACCATAGCCATCCCCCATTTTTAGTTATATATATTCATGTATGAAGAGTTTAGGTCACTTTTTGGTTCATGTGAAGATTAGATAAAACTAGTAGGTAGAACATATTGTTTTTGCTTATGTTGACCACACGTTTGGTTCTCTAATTTTATAAATTATTAAACAATCCACATCCATGGTGTGAAGCGATGACACTCTTCACATGAGAGTTTTTGGCATATTAAATATGTGTACATCCCTTCAAACAAAAATGAAGAAAGAAATCGTACCATATTTATAAAAAAGAAACACCATATGAATCTATCGAATAGATTTTGATCGTGCCAAAATTGTACTATATTTTGGCCCTCAAATCTTTGTCCTTTATCTTGTTTTAATATGTTTTTGTGTGTCTCATGGGCTCTTTTGTAGTGTTTGCAGGCATTTGGTGCATTATAGATATCAGAGTTGGAAAGCGTGAAGTTCGTGCGGAAACAGGCCAAGTCAATGAAGAATTGAAGCTTCAGTGCACATGTACTGTACGGGTACCCTACCCGCACACTACCTGCGCACAGGGAGAGGGAATCTGAAGATTGCCCAGTGCGCGGATCCTCACCCCCGCACCAACCATACACCACATGCGCAAATGTCAAAACAAGAAGTTGAGTTTCAGAAGCGCCTAGAAAGTGGGTACTACTTGGGTACCCTACCCGCGCACTACCCGCGCACTACGCTCATTAGGTCTTGCCACATCAACATTTTAGACCTATTTTTGGAACCCTATATATAGATTCGTGTGTGAGATCACCCACATGTCCTCTTTAGCCTTCAACCTAATTTTTGCCCTTTTTAGATCCAATAATATCCTCCCATAAATCCAAACCATTCCTCCATTAAATCATTCACCAAAACACTTCCATACCATCCATTTCCACCCAAACTTCACTCTAAACTCCAAACCACATCAATGAGCTTGAATTTCTACACTTAGGAGGAGAGGAGGAGCTTGAAGACAAAGAGATCTCAGCATACCAATAGGTCTTTTCTCATCTCTTGTCTCCTTTATTTTTCTTTGTGTACTTTTTATAAATAGCTAAATCCCTTTGTAGGAGTTGATGTAATTTTTCATGGATTGTGGGCTTTCCACATTTATCTATAATTTGATCTATTATTTCCATTCATTGTTCTTAATGAATTTGACATCTCTTTGGATTAAGTAGGCCTATCAACTCTTGGTTCATTGTTTGATGTTGAATTTCTTGTGTGTTTCTAAACATTGGTTTATACATCTTCTTTGATTGGGTAGGCATCCCAACTCTCAATATTAAGTGAGATACACACTCTTAGGTGATAACTTAGCAATCTTGAATGGAAGGGATCGGTTGTGAGCATAACAATCCAACTCATCCCGACTTAAAGAATAGAAGGGGTGGATTGTGAGCATAGCAATCCAAGCCATCCCAACTACCCTAAATCTATCTATGCTTAATTATAAACTCTCGTTATACTCAAATGAGCATATCAATCATTGGTGTGTAGAGAGAGTTAAGTGATCTTAGAATCACATCTAAAGATAGATTAGCCATAATATATTGAATTGGTTCGTAAATTGATGAATGGATTGCTCACTATTTGTGTAAAGATTGCATTAACTCCCATATTACCATCCCATATCTTATCTATCATTTCACATTCTTGGTAGTCTTAATTGCATGATAGTTTAGTATAGTTGTAGTTTGCATTGTAGTTGTTAATTTCAACCAATCTCTACATCTTACTTTATAGCATTATTAATATTAAAGCTTAATTTGGTCATAGCTTATGATCTATCCCTGTGGAACGATACCCGACTTGCCACTTGTTTTTTATACACTCTTGAGGAGTTGTTGTGGTTTTTTAAATTTTGTTTGAACTTGTGATTTCTATTAACGGCATAGTAAAATAGCCAGTTCAAAATGGAGCCACTGCTAGGGATTGACAGTGTTTAGTTGTGATTATATTTTGCTTTAGTTTAGTTTACGTATTGTTTTAGTTTGTTTAGTTTGTGTTATTTCATTTGGTTTGTTTGTTTTTGGGATTTTCATGATCATAGGTACATGCACGGTAGACGTTCTTTGAGAGGTATTTTATTTCCAGCTCAAGACAATATTCATTGAATTGGTAGATTGATCAGTCAGTTCATAGAGAACCAATTAGAAGAATAAATGGTTGAAGAAGTGCCACAAGCTGTACCGAACCAAGGGGTCAATGATCAAGAGCAAGATGAGGAGTTAGACTTGGGGCTCACATAAAGGAGTACACCTTACTATCCATAGGCAGCCCACTGCTATTGTCTTGGACGATGTTGCTCGGCAGTACGAACTCAAGGGGATGCATATCAATTTACTGCCATCATTTTATGGATTGCCTACAAAAGATTGCTTGCAATTTGTGAAGGAATATAATGCTGTTTTGGAAACTTTCCCAATAGTAGCTCGGAACGCTATGCCTATAAGAGAGCAGCTACACCTCTGGTGTTTTCAGTACTGCTTGAAGGATTGTGCCAAACAATAGTATTTGACATTGAGGACATGGTCGCTCACTACTTGGAGTTAAGTCTGCAAAACGTTTTACAACAAGTTCTTCCCTACAGCAAAGGCAAGAAACTTGAATATCAAGATAGCCTCGTTCAGTGAAGATGATGGAGAACCTTTCCAAGGCTTGGGAAATGTTTCACATTTTGCTTGCACAAATTTCGCCACACACTTATCCCGACGAGTTGAAAGTCACATCTTTCTATATGGTCTCTATTCCATTACTCAAATGTTGGTTGACGATGCATGTGGAGGGACAATCGTAGACAAGAGAGCTACTAAAGCATATGATATACTGGAGAAGTTGGCTCAAAACTCACAACAAAGAACCTCGAACACGAGGAGAGGTGAAAGATTAGAGATTGATGAAGGCACATGCATGGCCATAGAGATGTCAAGAATGGCTAAGGAGATGCAGTCAGTAAAAGGACTTATGAAGAACATGTTCAAGCCTATTGGCCAAGTCAGGAAAATTACATATGACACAGTGACTGAAGGAAAGGGACAAATAGAATAGGGGAAAGCTCTAGTTCTATGAGGTTTCTAAGGGCAACAGAATGGCCCTTCTCCAATTCCTACAACCCAGGTTGGAGAAACCACCCTAACTTCTCGTAGAGCAATAATAACCGTTTAAACAACAATAAAGGGTACCAGAATCAAGGTTTCAATGGTACAACCAAGTAGGTTCAATCAACAACAATCAGTGGGGTAGGATAAGCAATAACCCACAGAACAATTTCAACTCTTAAACAAACCGTATCAGCAGTAAACCAAGTCGTTTGAGGAAGTGATAAGATATTTCATTCAGACAACTAAGCAGGTTTTTATAGCCATCATGAACTCACAAAGTTCATATGAGTAGTTGTTGAAAAACTACATACAGACAAACGACCAAAGGTCCAATGGTATGTATGTCTCTATCAGAAAGTTGGAGACTCAACTAGACCAAATCACAAATGCCGAAGTCTCTTAGTAGTAGTGAACATGCCAAAATGTTAGTGGTTGTTCAGAGAGGGTGTGTGAAGCTAGAGAAGGAAAAAGCTACACATGACTCAAAGGAAATTTCTGAAGATGTAAAATGTGGAAACTTGGAGGAGTTAAAGAAGTCTATGGAGGGAGATGAGCAGAAGGTGATGGAAAGTATTCCCACTAAGTTAGAAGACCCGGGTAGCTTTATTATAGTCATCACTATAAGAGACTCAACAAATATGGGAGCGGTGCTTGACATGGGGCTAGCATCAATATGATCTCCTTGAAGATGTACGAGTAATTGAACATCAAGTCCATCAAGCCTACCACTGACTCTCAAGATGGCGGATAACTCCCAAAAAACTTCATATAGTGTAGTTGAGGACATGTGTTTAGATGTACATGGAATGAAAGTTCCAGTTAATTTTGTGATATTGGATGTTGCAGAAGAATCACCCCATGAAAGGGAGTGGAAACTACTTCTAGGGAATGTTGGGGTTTTTGCCCTAAAGCTTGTAATATGTAAATGTAATTTGAACATAAATAAAAGAAGTAGTATATTCATTCATTTTGTGTCATACTTTATATAACATGTGCACTTAACATCCAAAATTGCCGGATGTAATTTCGAACTGAGTATATGAGTGTCATATATAGATGGATTCAGTTTGAAACGAGCAATTTAAAGAGTCCGTAGATAGCAAATAAAGTTGGGTACTTTATTTGTGGTTAATCTATAGCTGCGGTCCATTTCGTAGTGTACGGTGATCCTATCCTGGATCATTCATATGTAGATATGAGAATGGAGGCACCTTGTATGATGTGATCATATAGGACTGGGCCATGATTTATATGAATCTCTCACTAAGATCCGTTTAACGATGAGATTCATATATATCAACTAATGATGGCTATATGTGGGTGATCTTAATCCTGAGTGTCTTATCGACTCCTTCAGGTTAGATCGTGGTCTTTGATATACCATGGGTGAGGTCGGAGTTGCATTCCCGATCAATATACTCCGTATGTTGGGATTGCGGTTTGGCTTGTGGCTGGGAAGGTTTGTACACAATAGTGGAATCCACTCCTTCTTGTGAGAAGTAGATGGTAGTTCCCTTAAGGGTTGATTCGGGGCTTGAACAATATGAGCGCTCTCCTAATTCCGTAAGGAATGTAGGATTTATTGTTCATTAGAGAATCAATGATACTTAATGGAAAGATATGATTAGAGGGGTATAACAGACATTATGACCCAGCTCTAATTATGAACTGCTTGTAGAGGATTATACCATATGTAATAGCTATATCGATGGACATCGAGAGTTATTGGTTTGTGTAAAAACGTCTACAGTTGAGAGAGTGCAGCTTCGGGTTTTTAGTGGAATAACACCGAAGTTAATAATCATGAAATATTAATTAAAGAGTTTAATTAATAATTTCCAAGGATTATTGGAGCTCAAAATACTGTGGGTCCATTAGGTCCCCTTGCTAGCCCGATCGATTTAGGTAACAAGGGTCACGATTAATTAATTAGATTGTCCAATTAATTGTGTTACGAAAGTGACACGTATTAATTCGGGAATTAATTGAATAATGAGATTATTTAATTAATGAATAATGGTGATTAAATAAATTAAATAATAAGATTATTTAATTATGTTGTTAATCACTAAATGGAGGGTGTTAGTTGATATTTGATTTTGAATAAAATAAGATAATATGATTATTTTATTTTATTAAATTAAATATTTAAAATTGAATTTGAAATGTTTGAATTCAAAAATTAAATATTTAATTAATTTTAAAAGGATATAAGATATCTTTCTAAAATTTTAAAAATCAAAATATAGATTTCGGTTGTTTTTTGAAATATATATGAGATATGTATTTTAATTAACAAAATAATAACCGAATGAAAGATATTAAAAGTAATTAGATTACATTTGAAAAGAGAGATAGATGAATGTCATCGCGAACAGCAAACGTGCACAGCAAAAAGAAAAAAAACAAACAAAAGAGAGAAAAAGCTATGGTGTGGTGAGACCACAAGTGCTGCACTCCTAGAGTTTGTTTTGTGCGTGTATTCTTTTCTTCTTCCTCCATATAGGTCCTGAATATCGTGACGCGCCCACACGTTGTTACCAGTTCCGGGAGATAGCGAGGAAGATCACGTGGTTCAAATCAGGAGCAGTTCGTATCAAAGTGAAGGAGCCTCCTACGTAGGTATGAAAAATAAATTTCTTCACTTTATTATTGTATTTGATTATTACTGTATAAATGGGTTAGATTAATGATTGCATTAAAAAATTTTAAAACCTTCCGCTGCGCACTCCGTAACCCTAGAATCCAATAGGGAGGTCATTCATGGCCACAGCAGGGATGGTTGTAAACGTGGTGTCAAGGAAGTTATCCTTTAGCCATGGAGGGATAAGTGTCGAATTTTATGTTGGCCGGCCAGAAGAAAGACAAGAAGATGGGTGCTTTGTTTTGGAAGTACCGAAAAATAGAAGGAAGAAGAGCAATATGTGTGACCTTGTGAAAGCATTTGAAATGGCTTCAGAGATGGAAGAAGGCCATAAAGATTGTGTGAAAGAGCAAGAAGAAATAAAGCTAGAAGATATGATTTTTGATGAACAAGTGCTTGAAGAAGTAGCTAGAGAGTATGAAGTTGAAAAAGAGAACAACAAGCTACAATTTGAAGTCAAGCTTCTCAAGGCGGAGAATGGAATTCTAAGGAAGAAGGTTTAAGAATTCTCTACCGTCAACAAGGAGTTGGGTGAACAACTTGAGAGCCTTTGAGAAGGAAAATAAGTCAACATCGATGAACCTAGTAGAACTTGCTAAACTTTCAAAAGAATTCGAAAAGGAATATGCAAGGAAGATTAGGAAGTTGTTGATGGAAGTGGAGCAAAAAGCAAATGCCTTGACGGAGTCTAAGGAACAATTGAGCAAGAATGAGGAAGCATTAAAGATCACCAAGGTCAAGGAGTACGATTACATTGTTCAATTGGAGAAGGTGGTTAGGGTATTTCAAGTGAAGCAACACCAAGGGCCTCAAGTCTAATTATCAAAAAGGAGTTTCTCTCAATTCTCTCATACTTGCCATTTTTGCTCCAAAAGAGGACATTAAGGCTCATTGCTTTAAATTTCAAAATCATAGGAGAATGAGTCAAGAAAGGTTTAGGAAGAACCCCACACAAGTCAAGAAAATTTAGGTTAGAAAGGATCTTGTGAGTCAAATTAGGCCAAATGGGACAGGAAGGACAAAAGAGTCATTAGCACTCATTTGAGTTGTTAAAAAGTGTGGACCTCCCAATCTGGTCAAACCTTTTCTGGTTGACCCATGTCCTATATTTAGCACTTTGCATTGAACATATCTATACATGATTGGATTGCCCAATTTATTTTCTCTTTTTGACAAAGTGTGGCCTTTTAATTTTGGTTGATGTGTGCTTGTAAATGTTGAAAAATACAAACACGGTTAATTTGCCTTAAGCTAACCTAGAGGCGGGGGGGGGGGGGGGGGGTGAATAGGTTACTACACCTTTTTCATTCCTTTGAAACAAACCAAAAGTTTGTCCCTCTAAGTAGCTTGTATCACACTTTAAAAGGCAAGGACAAGCAATATCAATCCAATTAGAGATATGCTTGATCAAACAAAGTCAATGTAAGCTATAACTTTCATGTGATACAAACTCAATTTATAACTTGGCTTTTAATCATAAAGCTCTAACATATACATATTTGATATAACAAGATTATCAATTACAAAGATATCAAACAAGATATATACCAACACATACACAAGTATCAATAGATAAGAATAGAGAAAAATCAACACATGATTTTTACGTGGTAAAACCTCTGAAGAGAAAACATTCACGGGTTGATTCCACAACCACCGGCAAATACCTTTCACTAGTAAGATAAAAAGATACAATCTCTCAAGTGACCACTTCACCTAGAAATCTACCCTTCAACCCTACAGAATGAAAGAGATGCCTCCTTGCTTAACTATCCATATCCTAGTCAAGACTTCCATGCACAAATTGAAGAATCACTCTCCAAAATGTGACTTCCAAGCTCAAATTGAAGAATTACTCTCCAATATGAGACTTCCAATGCTTAGCTATCCGGATCACCCCAATCCTAGCCAAGACTTCCAATGCTTAGCTATCCAAGACCCCACATCTCTAGCCAAGACTTCCAATGCTCAAATCAAAGAATCACTCTAAGAAATGAGACTCCCAACCTCTTCACACGGCATGTGATCTAAATGAATGCAAATGATACAAACACACACAACATAGTATATATGCTCAATATCTCCTATGGAAACTAGAATTGAATCAATATGCACATGTCACATGTATTCTAGTTTGCAATCCTAAAAATAATGCAATCACACTAATGATGCATGTACATATGAAATGTGTGGATTAGGCACAAAATATAAAGAACTATATTTTTATCAATAAAAGCTCAAATCAATTTTATCTAGATCTTATAACATCAACAATCAATCTAGAGTATGTGAAATAGAATCACAAGTTAATCACTTAGTTTCAATCAAGCCCTAAATTATCAATCAAATATGATATTTCAACAAATATTCAATTAAAATGACCTAGCATATGAGCATACTATTAATCATAGAGAAGATGTCAATAAACACACAAAATAGTCCTAGATTTGAAGCTAGCACAATACAACTCCTCAAACATGTGAAAACATATATTTGGAAAAATCTAACTCAACATGTAAGTCCATTGAAGCTCAAACTAGCTCTATTAGAGTTCATTACTATAATCAATGTTTACAAATCAAACATACATATATAGAAGAAGAAAACCCAAGGTGATTGAAGACTTGAAGATCAAACTCAATAGAGAAATCAATACCTTAAGTAAAACGTAAAAACTGTGCTGTCTCGTTTTTGTAAGTGACGCTACCAGAAAACTCAATCAAATGGCTCCAAACTCTCATGGATATGATAGAGGACTGATAGAAAAAGATTCTCCAATTCGAATCACTCGATTCAGACTCAGAATGAGAAAGTTATGGAGTTTGGAAGTTAGGAAAATTGGAGAGAAAATTTCAGCACTATTTTTTTTTCAAATTTTCTTCATGGAATGAAATGAGAGGGAAAATAGTATTTAAAAGAGAGGGAAACAAAAGCAAAAATGAAGACCAATGAGGTGCTGCCACCTCTGCTTCCAGTGGAGGTGCATGGCCTCCACCGGGGTAGGGTGCAGCTCTTCCCGTGGAGGCCATGTGCCTCCACGCGTGGCCTCAACGGGGAGAGTTGCAAGGCTCATCTTTTGCCTTCTTCAACTCCCCTCGTGCACCTATATGTTCTTCCATCGTTCTCCGGCCTCCAATATTTGAATTCGAATATGTTTTCAGATTATGAACAGGAACTCCCTCAAGCACAAGGATGTTGATCGTGCCAAAATTGTCATACATTTTGGCCCTCAATTCCATATCCTTTAGTTTGTTTTCGAGCATATTTTGGTGTCTAATGGCTCGTTTTGTAGTGATTACAGGCATTCAGTGGATTTCAGGTATTGGAGGCAGAAACCATGACTTTTCAGAGAAAAAACAAGTCAAATGGTGCAAAAAGGGATGCTTGAAGGCAATAGTGCACGGGTGACCTACCCGTGCACTACCTGTGATATTACCCGTGCACCGAAGGATGGAAATAATGAAGAGCTCAGTGCACGGGTACTGCATGGGTATCTTTCCCGTACACTGACCCTTGCACATGCCTAGACAAGATAGCACGAGTGTAGCACGGGTTCCATACCCGTGCACTTACCCGTGCACTACGTGTTCCAGCTGGACAAAAGTCACGTTTTCAGCCATTTTTAGAGGGGCAAATGTGTCCTTTCACACCTATTTCGTACCCTAGCCTCTCAAACCTATAAATACATCAATTTTCCATAAGACCTAGGATCCATTCATTCAATTAATCCATCCATTCCAAACTTCATCTTCTCCACCAAATCAAGAGAGAGAGGAGCTTCAAAAGGCATCCATGGAGGTTTTCCTCCATGGATTGCCTTTCCACCACCATTCTCTACTTGCAGCCACCCATCTTTGAGGGAGATTCGAGAGGAAAGAGCACCCTGCCTTGTCTATGAGGAGGAGGAGCTTCAATGGAGCTTGGAGATTCGAGATGACAATTGGGCCACTCTCCGAGCTTAGAGATCGGGGATTGACTACCTTGGGTTTCTTCTTTACTCTTCTCTTGTATTTTCTTTATTTGATGTGTATCCCCATCTGGGCAATATGTAAACCCTAACAATAGTTCCATTTAATTGATTGACTTGCATGTGATTTCTTCTTATATTTGTTCCATTCATTGTGCTTAATTGTGTTTAATTATCTCTTGAATTAAGTAGGCATTCCAACTCTTGATTCTTGTTGATTGATTGAACTTATTAGAGTAACTAAGCTTTTATTGAAATCTTTGTGAAGTGGGTAGGCATTCCAACTCCCATATCACTTAGTGGTTGATTTTGGTCTTTAAGGCATTTAATACTCACTTTGGGTTGGGTAGGCATTCCAACTCCTAACCCATTGTAGAGGTTGAATTGTGGTGTCTTTGTGAGCCAAGTAGGCATTCCAACTCTTGGTTTACATTAGATATCAATTTATAGTTTAACCATCCACACCTAAGGTGTTTAACCAAGCTCATTTAAATTGGAAGGGTTATGTTGTGAGCATTCCAATTTAACATATCCCGGCTAGGTAAAAGGGGTGGATTGTGAGCATTCCAATCCAAGCCATCCTGTCTACTTTACATCTATCCAAAGCAAAAGTGAAAGGGGTGGACTGTGAGCATTCCAATCCAAGCCATCCTTGAAACTCTAGCTAGGAAGATTAGCCCGATATGCTAGGAGTGTCTTTACGGTTAGTTAGTGTAGGTGGCGCGAATGTTTTGGGTGGTCATGAGTACCATATGTTTCCATTTTCTTGCATCTCTCCTATCCACCATTTTATATTTATCAATTTAATCACCATTCTCATCTCTCCATGTTCTCTTATTTTTAGTATCTTTATTTTTATACTCTTTTCTCACGCACACACAAACATACTTACACTTCACACACACCACTCTCACCCTTGCCATGTTCATATTTACATTGGTTTCAATAATCACTAAAATGAGAGACAATCAACGGATGACACCTTCCTGTGGACGATACCCTATATCAAAACACCTATTCAAATACTAAAACATACAAAATGAAGATGGGTCACAAATCACACCCTCACATTACAATGAGTTAGCTCCCTTAGACTAATCTTCATCAATGCTTGAATTCTTCCATGCAGTCTTCTCTTGTCATCACCTAGAATCATCTTGAAACACAAAGCTTATACAAGAGAAAAATACATATATATATATATATATTGCAAGATATTTAGATACATATCAATTAAAGTTCAAATGGATACACATGTTTCCCCCTAAATACATGCATACTATCCATCAACAAAATTTTATCATATCCAAATGTTACAAACCAATAATTCAAGATACCACATGTAGTGAAACAAAAAAAAACTAAACAATCCTAAACAATCCTAAGATTACGAAAGCATAAGAAAGCAAAACATAGGTTTTAGTATTATTGTTTTTCTCCCCCTTTTTGACATAAAATGAAGCCAAAATGTTAAGGAAACATAATACCTCAAGATCAAACATTATCAAAGAAAGTTCTTATTGTTGTTGATCTCACATAATGCTTTGAAGTGGATGAATTGCTAGAGGCAATCTTGTCTTCTAAATACTTGATCTTTTCATCTTGTTGTATCACCTTAGCACTTAGTTCCACTACTTTAGCATCAAGCTCTCCAATCTTAGTCATAAGCCCCTCTTGAAATTGCATAGCCCATTCCAGTAAAGAATTTGTGCTTGTCACAACACATGGCTCATAGTGCTCACCCAAAAGCCTACAAGTGTCACTAGCCTTCACTTTTTTTTATATGACATAAACACTAAGCGCTTGTCACAAATTTTTCCAAGGGAGGTAGAAGCACATCATCATCAAGCATTGAAACTCCTAGCTTCATGCAAAAATGAGTAAGGAATCCCGGAAAAGCCAACTTATTGTCCAATCTTGATGAAGTAGCCGCACTCAACATATGTTCTTGTTAATAGTCAAATTTGGCTAGGGACCAAAGGGAAATTCCCCACCTTCCTAGCCCAAAATCCAGGCCCAAAATTACCCACCATGGAACCGCGGGTCCCGGGGTTGAGCTGCGGAGCCACCCCGCAGAAGCGAGGAAAGGTCGTCGAGATCTGGAAACACCCGAGATGAAGCCCGAAACGGTCAGATCGAGCCCGTAACACCAAAACAAGAATCCAGGGAGAGCCAGATGCATGATGATCCAAGCTCCCTGAAGCCAAGATTACCTCGCAGCTTCTCTAGAAGACCGCCATTCTCTCCAAGCTCAGGGAGGAACCTATTAGGCACCAAGCCCACACTACAATATTTCTCCATCTCACCGAGGGAAGGTTCGGGCCTATTTGGATAAGTAGGAGGAAACTCGTCGAAGCCCGTTGCCACTGAAGAACGCCTACAGGGAGCATTTAAAGCTCCAAGGAACCTGGAAAAGTCAGACCAAGCTCCTAGTACCCAGACCAAGGCATGAATCTACCTCGCTCCACTGAAATAGTAAACGCCATACCCGAAGACCTCTATGAGGAGTAGCACCATGAAAGTACACTGGATCATATCTGCAACATTGAAATGCTACGTGTAGAACAAGTGATTGAATCCAAAAAGGAAACAAAATTATCTCCACTTAAGATATTCTCAAATCCGTTATTAATCCAAAGTCAATGACTTTTAAAAAAAAAGATCCTGCCCGATAAGGAGGGAAGGGATTCAGAGAATTATGGCGAGAGAGTCGCAAATTGTACTTATCGAGACTGTGTATAAAGGGACCAAGCATGAGAGAGTTAAGGGATCTGGACTAAATTCTTTCTTGAGAACACGACCTTGGTGATTATCTACTTTTTGACATGCACGAGATTGCCGCCCTACTATACCTAGAGAGATTGAGAGTATTTCAGAGATTTTTGTACATTATACGCGATTGATAATATAACCATTATATTCTTTTTCATCTCATGTTAGGATTAGTTTTTAACATCCATCACCGTTCGAACAAAGTAGGCATCAAAAGTAACTACCCCCAACCACCACCTCTGTGGTAGTGGTCTTGAGGGTGTTGACTGAGATTTCTCACCTCGAGTAAATTTTCCGTTAACACTTTTATGCGCTGTCTGTGGGAAATGACCCACACCCAGTCAATCAAATCAATAGTTTACATTTTCTTTGTTTTACTGGAATCATGAGGCTCCGCTCCTCCCAAGGACAGCCCGAGGCTTCAGAACAACCCTCGGCTGCGTCAACGTAAAAGGCCCTAAGAAAGGGGAGAAAATCCGGGCACCGCAGCCAAGTTTCGATCCAGACAGCCACTGCGCCGGCCACTGGCCCTCATATGATAAGCCAGGATGTGCTCGACCAACAAGCGCTGACCTTCGTGGATAATGTCCACCTCCGCTTGATCGCTAAGGGCATCGCAGTCTAGCCAGTAAATCTCAACATTCAGGGAGAACCGAGTAGGCTCGGAGCCAGGCAACCTGCTTTTGATCGCCTGGGACCTCCTCCTTCTGAGCCAGCCGGTGATAGAACCCAGCCTCAACCTTCGATCCGGGATAGACTAGGGCCCATGCCCCCATTTCTTGGAAGACCATCGCACTACCAGCCCAGGCGAATTAAATCTGCAGCGGACGCTCTGACCCGGGAGCAACTAGAGGCTCCTCGCCCGGCAACTTCAAGGAGAGAAGCCCAGGCTCAAGAGGAGGGTAGCCAGCAAATCCCCGGGCAGATCCCGCTCGTAAAGAAGACTGGGCGAAGGTCGCCAGTTCATCGGAGGGATCCGATAGTGAAGAGTGTATGGAAAAATATGAAAACCCAGCGGAAGCGAGACTAAAAAAATTTAGTATAGTTTAAAAATTTTCCAATATTTGAACCTTAACCCTTTAATTAATTAAACATACATATATTCAAAAGATATCATACCTCTTGTCGCGTGATCCGATTGACTTAGCGTCGATGGTAATCCGCAAGATCTTCCAATCCGATCACGAACGTGAATCACCTAGGAGCGTGGTCTTTCTATTCTTTGAATTGCGTACCTGAGAATGGAAAAACGAAATCTTCTTTCCTGATCGTTAATCACAAAAACTCCAAGAGCCTAGAAAGATCGTTCCAGTCACTTTTGAATTCACAATCGTTATGATTGAAACTCGCGTGATCCTAAATCGACAGTGTGCACAAAACCTTTTTATGTAAATGCTTGCAAGTGCACTATCGAATTTAGAACTATCTTTCTCTCTTTCTCTTGGCCGAATTTTCACTATGTTCTAGAGTTGGAATTTTGTTTATTCAAAAGCAAGAGAATAAAAAATTCTTTCTCTAAAAAAAAAACTTTTTTTTCTTCCTCTTACTATTAATTCCTGAAATTAATAATATATATAGGTATACAAATTCTTTTCCTAAAGATGATTTACTTGGTGGGAAAGAATCCTATCTCTAGGTGGATTTACTTGGTGACAAAGAATCTTTTTTTCAAAAAAGATTTCTTTTCTACACCAAGACTCCTAATCCAACTCATATAGTGTATTTGTGATTATATTAAAGATTTCCTTATTTGATTATATAAATAAATTCTTTATTTATCTACTTACCAAATTAAGTCTTTTATATTTATTATACTATTATAATAGTATACTACTAGGAAACATAATTCCTAGTCAGAAAAAGATTTTGATTTTTAATTAAATAATTAATTAATCAATTAATTAATTTCCATTTAATCAAACAATAAAATAAAATAATATTTTAGGCTATTATTATAGCTTTGCCGCCCACACACAAAAATTATGGGCCAAATATTATTTTCTTATTTTATTTAATCCATTCAGGCTTTAAATAAAAGCCCACATGTGAACCAGACCCATTATTACTAAAAGAAACAAGTCCACATGCCTCTCATTAAAGTATTAATATAATTTGAGCAGCCCATTAAATAGATAATGTGCAAATTATATTCTTAATATATTAAATACAATTCTAGATGGACTCATAAATTAGTCCGGTAGAATATATCAAGTGATCCATGCAAGTCCGTGTGGATTGAGGATCTTGGCGGGCTATCTAAATTTAAGCTTCAATAGACATAACCTAATAACAATCAACAAATGATTCACTTAGGTCCGATCTATTAATTTTAGCTCATTCCTCTAAAGAGCTAAAATTGAACTCTTAAATAAAGATAGAATAAGAAGATGTTTCTCATTCATACTCTAGACAATCTTATTGGAGATAGTGTATCATCGTGAATAATATCAATAATCACCAAGAGCTCATAGACCGCCTATAGCTCTCATAGTTACCATATTTACTCATATGACCACGTTTTGAACTTGGATATTTTGACTTGTCCAGAAGCCATGTTTTCAATAGACATTATCGAAAACTCAACGTTGAGATTTAATATCCAATACCTCAAAATATCCATATAATAATATTATACTCTCATTCAATAAATTGAGCCACGATGTCCATATCTATAAATGAAGTCCTCTATCGATTAACAAATGAATACCACCAAACTATCGATGATAGACTATGCTATCTAATCGTACTCATTGATAGCTCAAATGATAACACTTGCAATCATAAGTCCATCATTTATCTCAGGATTAAGATAGACTCTCCGATTGTCCTCATAATGAAAAGACTTGTATCTACTGACAGTTCTAGATAAAATATTTCACTCTGATCCTGTTCAATGCACCCAGTGCACTAGATTCTTTTACTCGAAGACCCTTTCGATGATTTTAGACTCATCATAACTCATTTGATCCCACTCAAATGCAAGCAAAAGAATTCTACAACTTTATCAAGATAAATGTGCCTAACCTTTAACTTAAGTTGTGAACGTTTATTCAAGACTAACTAAAGAATTGTGTCTACCTCATACATATCCAGATGTATGAACAGTTCTTCCTTTCTCATAGTCTTTTGACCTTATGAATATTTACTTTGACAATTATCATTATAAATGCTATAAGATTTTGTAAAACCAGAAATCACTATATTAATATGAAAAGATTGTCAATTACAATATTACACTCTTGCTATTGAGCATAATCCTAACAAAGAGTCCGAGGTCGACTCAAAGAAACCCGGGAACAAACGACTGAGAGTTGAGTTGGCAAAGCTGCAGAAGGAGATCCAGCAAATAAAAAGGGGAAAGAATAAGGAGGACAAGAATGATCCTTTGAGTGAGATGAACGCTCGCTTCACCAATAGGATCCAGGAAGCGGAGCTCCCACTGAAGTTTAAAATGCCGACAGATAAATTCTCCGGAATAGAAGACCCTTGAGTCACCTGGAGAGCTTCGTCCAACAAATGGAAGTCCAGAATACCACCAGGGCTGCTATGTGTAGGATATCCCCTACAACCCTAACTGACTAAGTAAAAACTTGGTTCAGGAAGTTGCCCGTTGGTAGTATGGATTCTTTCACAATGTTGACGACAGATATCTGCTCACAGTTCCAAGGGGTCAAACCGCATCCGAAGGATCCCATACATCGTTAGTAGGTGGTTCAGGGGTGAGGTGAAACACTCCCATCATACGTGGAACGCTTTCACAAGGAAGTCATCCAGATTGGAGTCTTAGCCGAGAAAGAGACCTTCGCCAACTTCAGGCAGAACCAGTGGGCGGGAAAGCTTTTTCGATCCTTTGCCAAGCGACCTCTAGAGACATATCAGGAGGCCTATGACCGGGCTCTTGAATAGGTCAAAATTGATGAACAACTCAAGGTAAAGATGGAGTACGACGATATGAGAACGACAAAGCGCCAGAAAAAGAAAGCTCATAGGCCTGAGCCAGCTCATAAAAATCAGAACAAACCTCCAAATAGATCGGCATACCGCTTCCTCCCAGTTTCTCAGCCCAGGCAAGAAAGGTATCTAGCAAGACGAACCCCTCCGTGAGTTTCGCCTCCTCCTAGGACTATAGCCCCCGTAATGCGAGATGAAAAAGAGTATGATTACTACACTCCCTTAAATGCCTCCCGAAAAACAATCTACCTCGCTATACGGGACAAAGGGCTACTCCAGAAGCCCACACCCATGAAAGTCCCAGTCGATAGGAGGAACCGGTATAAGTACTGTGACATCCATAAGGACGTGGGCCATAAAACTTCAGAGTGTTATAACCTGCGCAACCATATCGAGGCCTGATAAGGGGAGGATGTTTGATAGAGTTCTTGCAGCATGCCAGGGATAATATTCAGACTGGAATGGAGGTACAAGCTGAGATCCGCCAGCATGCTGAGAAGAGAAAGGGGGAACATGAGAGATAGTGAAGTGTTCGAGAGATTTATGTATATTAGACGTGATTTATAATAAAGCCATTAGCTTCTCCTTCATTTGGTGTTTGTATTAAGTGTTCATTATCCATCACCATTAGAACAAATTAGATGACAAAGGTACCTACCCCCGGCCACCACCTTCGTGGTAGTGGTCTCGAGGGTGTTAACTGGGATTTCTCACCCCGAGTAAATTTTCTGTTAACACTTTCTGGCACCGTCTGTGGGAACAACCACATCTAGTTAATCAAATCCACAGTTTATATTTTTGCTATTTTACAGGAATCATGAGGCACCGCTCCTCCCAAGGACAGCCCATGGCTTCAGAACAACCCTTGACTACAACAACGTGAAAGGCCCCAAGGAAGGGGAGAAAGTCCGGGCACCACAGCCAAGTTCTGATCCAGACAGCCACTACGCGGGCCACTAGCTCTCCTATGATAAGGCAGGCTGCGCTCGACCAACAAGCGGCGACCTTCTTAGAAAACTGTCCGCCTCCACTTAATCGCTGAGGGCATCGTAGTCCAGCCAGCAAATCCCAACACTTTGCGAGAGTCGAGCAGGCCCAGCGCTAAGCAACCTGCTTTTGATCGCCTGGGACCTCCTCCTCTAGACCCGGCCCGTGATATGATCGAGCCTCAACCTTCGCTCCGGGATAGGCTAAGGCCGATGCCCTCAGTTCCTAAAAGACCATCACACTACCAGCCCCGGCGAGTTAAATCTGCAGCGGACGCCCTTACCCGGGAGCCACGAGAAGCTCCTCGCTCGGTGGCTTCAAGGAGGGAAGCCTAGGCCAGAGACGAGGGCAGCCAGCCGATTCCCCGTGCAGATCCCGCTCAAAAATAAGATCGGGCTGAGGTTTCCAGTTCATCAGGAGGGATCCGGTAGTGAGGAGTCTGAGGTTGACTCAAAGAAACCTGGGAACAAGAGACTGAGAGATCAGTTGGAAAACTATAGAAAGAGATCTAGCAGATAAAAAAGGGAAAACATAAAGAGGACATGAAAGATCCTTTGAGCGAGATGAACGCTCCCTTCACCAAAAGGATCCGGGAAGCGGAGCTCCAGCCGAAGTTTAAAATGCCGACGGATAAGTTCTCTGGAATAAAAGACCCCTTGAGTCACCTGGAGAGCTTCGTCCAGCAAATGGAAGTCCAGAATACCACCAGGACTGCCATGTGCAGGATGTTCCCTACAACCCTAACCGACTACACAAAAACTTGGTTCAGGAAGTTACCCGCTGGTAGCGTGGATTCCTTTATAAAGTTATCGACAGATTTTTGCTTACAATTCCAATAGGTCAAACTGCGTCCGAAGGACCCATACATCTTCAGTATGTGGTTCAGGAGTGAGGTGAGACACTCCGGTCATACGAGGAACGCTTTTACAAGGAAGTCATCCTGATGGGAGTCTTCGACGAGAAAGAGACTCTCGCCAACTTCAGGCGGAACCTGTGGGCGGGAAAGCTTTTTCGGTCCTTTGGCAAGAGACCTCCAGAGACCTACCAGGAGGCTTATGACCGGGCTCTTGAGTAGGTCGAAATTGACGAATAACTTAAGGTAAAGATGGAGCATGATGATATGAGAACAGCAAAGCGCCAGAAAAAAGAAGCTCCCAGGCCTGAGCCAACTCAGAAAAATCAGAACAAACCTCCCAATAGATCGACATACCACTTCCCTGCATCTCAGCTCAGGCAAGAAATGTATCCCGTAAGGCGAACCCCTCCACGAGTTTCACCTCATCTTAGGACTGTAGCCTCCGTAATGTGAGATGAAAAAAGGTATGATTACTTAGACATGACGCCGGTTCGGTTTGAACCGTCGAACCTAACATGAACCGCCTAGAAAAAACCTGAACCGGAACAGATTTTTTCGATTCTGATTCTGGAGCCAGACCGAAACAAGACCGGGGCAATTCCGATTCCGGTTCTTATTTTTAAGGAACCGTCTGGTTCGAACCAGACTGGAACCAGCGGTTCGGTTCCTGTTCGAACCGGGCGGTTCCAACTTTTTTTTTAAAAAAAAATCAGATTTTCAGATCCGATAACTCATCATCATCACTTCACCTTCACCACTTCACTTTCATAGTTTCACCGTTTCAACTTTCTCTCTCTCTCTTTCTCTCTCTCTCTCTCTCACAGACTCACCGAGTACCAAACCACTAGTCCACCACTCCGCCATGGCACCATCTTCTTCTTTCGGCAGATCGACCACCATCAGTTTCCCTTGGATCGATCATCATCTTCAGATCTTCTTCTTTCTTCATCTTTTTTCTTCTTCTGTGTCAGTTTCTTCTTCTTCTTCCTCAGTTTCTTATTGTTTCATCTTTCTTCTTCTTGTCGCTTGGATTGAACGAGAGAGATGAGATTAGGGGTGGCTGATGGTGGTCGCTGGTTGGTGGATATGTGTGTGTGTGTTTTGAGTTTTGAGTGGTTTGATTGGTGGTGTAGTCACCGGTGTGTGTGTGATTTTGGGATTGTGCCTTTGTGGTGGTGGTGTGTGTTTAAAACCACTTTGAATTGATGAAGATGATTAGGGATTGGGAATTTAGGGTTGGGTCAGATTTTGGGTTTTTTAGGTGTAGGGTTTGATCTAGTATTTGAGATTTTGGGTTGGTTTATAAAAAAACAAAAAAAAGGGGCCGGTTCCGGTTGGGAACCGGTGGAACCGGATCGGAACCGAAACCGAATTGGAACCGAACCGGAACCAAAACCGACGTCATGTCTATGATTACTACACTCCCTTAAATGCATCCTGGAAAACAATCTACCTCGCCATACGGGACAAGGGGCTGCTCCAGAAGCCTACATCCATGAAAGCCCCGGTCGATAAGAGGAACCGGTACAAGTACTGCGACTTTCATGAAGACGTGAGCCATAACACTTTAGAGTGCTATAACCTGTGCAAACAAATCGAAACCCTTATAAGGGGAGGATGTTTGATAGAATTCTTGCAACAGGTCAGGGACAATATTCAGACTAGAAGAGAGGTACAAGCCGAGATCCCCTAGCATGTCGAGAAGAGAAAGAGGGAACATAATGATTTGATACAATGAATCTAGGTGATACACACTATCAGCGAAGGGCCCACACTGGCTGGCACCTCCAATAATTCCAGAAAAAACCATGCAATGAAGATTCCTCGTATAGATGAAGGTCGGGATATCTTCAAGGTCAACCAAAGCCCGGCTGGACCCTCCCAGTCAGCACAGATTATTTTCACTGAGGCAGATGTCTTCAACACCGTGCAGCCTCATGATGATCCTATGGTGATCACGGTAGAGATTTCCAACTGCGTGGTCCATAGCTTGCTAGTTGACACGGGCATCAGTGTAGATATTCTCTTTAAAGACACCTTGGAAAAGCTGAATTTGAAACAATGGTGTTATAATAGCTGCACAACCCCGCTCTATGGATTCACTGGGGATTCGATCATACCAATGGGATCAAAGATCCTTTCGGTGATCTCTGGAACCGTACCTCTCCAACAAAACGTCATGACGGACTTCGTTGTGGTTAGCACCCCATATGCCTACAATGCCATACTAGGGAGACCATTCCTATCCTCCTTAAAGGGAGTCCTGTCTATCTACCATAATGTCCTCAAATTCCCGGTGGGGACCAAGGTAGGGGAAGGTACGGGGGGACCAGCAAGCAGCCAGAAAGTGCTACGCAGTATCTTCCAATCCGACAACTTTAGCAAATCGGTTTGTACAAGTTGCAACGATCCAGGATGTGGAAGCACCAAGGATGACACAGGAAGACATGAAGCCCGTAGATAATTTAGAAGATGAACCCATGATGCTGGATAAGGAAGAACAAAGCAAGGAATGGGCTAGCGGCAACAAGTGGATAAACTAGAAGAGATACTCATCAGAAATGACTGATCCCTCCAAGGTTGTCAAGGTCGGAGCTACCATCGAGTTGGAAGTGAAAGAAGGCTTGATTGGGCTTCTCAGAGAATTCAACGACATCTTTGGTTGGAGTCAATACGAGATGCCCAGAATCCCAATATCATTGGCCGCTCACCGATTAGTAGTGGATCTAACCTTTAAGCCCGTCAAACAGAAAATGTGTCACTTTAACACGGAGAGAAATACTGCGGTTCAGGAGGAAGTGGACAAATTAATCAGAGCAGGTTTCATCAGAGAGGTGCGCTACCCTGAATGGATCGCCAATGTGGTCATGGTCACGAAGGCGAATGGGAAATGGCGAATGTGCATCGACTACACCGACCTCAACCAGGCATGCCCAAAAGATAGTTTTCCTCTACCAAAGATTGAACAGTTAGTCGACTCCACATTCGAGAACAAGCTACTGAGCTTTATGGACGCATTCTCAGGGTACAACCAGATTAGGATGCATCCAGCTGACCAGGATAATACCAGTTTCATTACCGGAAAGGGTCTGTACTGCTACAACGTGATGTCGTTTGGCCTTAAGAATGCGAGGGCTATATATCAGCTGCTAGTTAACAGACTGTTTGGGTCCAAAATTGGAAGGTTGATGGAGGTATACATCGACGACATGATCACAAAATTACCAACCGTAAAAGGACATCAAGATGACCTTCGCAGGACTTTTCTAATCCTGAGGGAAAACCAGATGCGACTGAACCCCTACAAATGTGCTTTCGAGGTAACTGCGGGGAAGTTTCTAGGCTTCATGGTTCATGAGAGAGGCATAGAGGCCAACCCAAAAAAGATCAAGGCTATCTTGGACCTGGAATCCCCCATATCACTTGAACAGGTACAAGTCTTGACCGGGCGTCTAGCAGCGCTCAACATGTTCACTTCTCGCTCCACCGATAAGTGCCTCCCTTTCTTTAAAGCTATCAAACAGGGGAGAAACATGAAATGGAACCAGGAGAGCGAGCAAGCCTTTCAAGCCTTGAAGAAGTACCTCACTAGCCCTTCATTGCTAGTTAAGCCAATTCCTGGAGAGGAACTGCAAATCTACTTAGCTGTTTCAGAAACTGCAGTAAGTGGAGCTTTGATCAAGGAGTGTGGAGACAGGGTTTAACTGGCACATATACTACCTGAGTCATATGTAGGGAAAAATCGATATAAAACGCAGCGGAAGAAAAGAAAAATAGATTTCGTATGGTTTTAAATTTTTTCTCAAAGTTGAACCTTAACCTTCTAATTAATTAAACTCAAATATATACGGTTAGAGTTAAATACCTCTTAACGTGTGATCCGATTGACTTACGTCGATTGGTAATCCGCAAAATCTTTTCCAATGCCCGTGAACAGTACTTGCGTGAACAGTACCCGTGTGAATAGTGATCATGAACAGTACCGCGTGAACATTGATCGTGAACAGTACCGCGAGATCTTCCAATCCGAACACGTACGTGAATCACCTAGGAGCGTGGTCTCCCTTTTTCTTTGAATTGCAAACCTGAGAATGGATGAACAAAGTTTTCTTTTTCTTTTGTTAGTCACAAAAAAATCAAAAGAAGACAAAAATTATTCCGGTCACTTTTGAGTTCTCAATCTAATGATCGAAACTCGCGTGAACCTAATTCGATGTCGTACACACAAGCTTATTGATGAACAAGCAATCAGTGTACAATCAAAGAATAATCTCTTCTCTCTTTTATGTTTAGTAGAATAAAAATTATCCTTTTCTATGAATTGAGAAGAAGAAGAAAAATTGAATCATTCAATCAACTATATTGGCCTGAATTCTATATGTGGTATTATATAGGTGGCCGAAATTTTGCTTCCTCTTCTATTTAGGATTGCCGAAATCTTCCTCTAAATGGACTAGGGTTGCCGCAAATTACATACCAAAAAGAGTTTGTGTTGCACCCTAATTTCCATAAACCTTTAGACTTCAAAACCTAATCCAACTCATAGATATTTTTATTCTTTTATTGACTAAATAAAAAGACTTCTTATTTGATTAAATAAATAAAATTAATTATTTATTTTCTTATCAAACAAGTCTTTTACTTTTAATATACTACTAGTGATCGTGAACAGTACAGCGAGATCTTCCAATCCGAACACGTTCGTGAATTACCTAGGAGCGTGGTCTCCCTTTTTCTTTGAATTGCAAACCTGAGAATGGATGAACAAAGTTTTCTTTTTCTTTTGTTAGTCACAAAACAATCAAAAGAAGATAAAAATTATTCCGGTCACTTTTGATTTCTCAATCTAATGATCGAAACTCGCGTGAACCTAATTCGATGTTGTACACACAAGCTTATTGATGAACAAGCAATCAGTGTACTATCAAAGAATAATCTCTTCTCTCTTTTATGCTTAGTAGAATAAAAATTATCCTTTTCTATGAATTGAGAAGAAGAAGAAAAATTGAATCATTCAATCAACTATATTGGCCGTTTTCTATATGTGGTATTATATAGGTGGCCGAAATTTTGCTTCCTCTTCTATTTAGGATTGCCGAAATCTTCCTCTAAATGGACTAGGGTTGCCGCAAATTACATACCAAAAAGAGTTTGTGTTGCACCCTAATTTCCATAAACCTTTAGACTTCAAAACCTAATCCAACTCATAGATATTTTTATTCTTTTATTGACTAAATAAAAAGACTTCTTATTTGATTAAATAAATAAAATTAATTATTTATTTTCTTGTCAAACAAGTCTTTTACTTTTAATATACTACTACCAATAGTATAACTTTAGGAAATATATTTCCTGATCAGAAAAAGATTTGTTTCTTAATTAAACAATTAATTAATAAATTAACTAATTCTTATTTAATTAAAACAATGAAACAAAATAATATATTAGGTTAATATATACACCTTACCGCCCCACTTCTATAAATGGGCCATATATTATTTTCTTATTTCATTTAATCCATTGGACTTTAAATAAAAGCCCACATGTGAACCAGATCCATTCTTACTAAAAGAAACAAGCCCACATGTCTCCTTTTAATATATTAATATACTAGTGCAGCCCATTAATTAAATAATAGACATATTATATTTTTGATATATTAAAAACAATTCTAGATGGACCCTTAAATCGGCCCGATAGAATATATCAAGTGATCCATGCAAATACGTGTGGATTGGGGATCTTGGCGGGCTATCTAAATTTAAGCTTCAATAGACACAACCTAATCACAATCAACAAATGATTCACTTAGGTCCAATCTATTAATTTTAACTCATTCCACTAAAGAGCTAAAATTGAACTCTTAAATAAAGATAGAATAAGGAGATGTTTCTCATTCATACCCTAGACAATCTTATAGGAGATGGTGTATCCTCGTGAATAATATCAGTAATCGCCAAGAGCTCATAGACCGCCTATAGCTCTCCAAGTTACCATATTTCTTCATATGACCACATTTCGAACTTGGATACTTTGACTTGTCCAGAAGCCTTGTTTTCAATAATCATTATTGAAAACTCAACGTTGAGATTTAATATCCAATACCTCAAAACATCCATATGATGATATTATACTCTCATTTAATAAATGGAGCCACGATGTCCATATCTATAAATGAAGTCCTCTATCGATTAACAAATGTATACCACCAAACTATCGAGGATAGACTATGCTATATAATCGTACTCATTGATAGCTCTAATGATAACACTTGCAACCATAAGTCCATCATTTATCTCAGGATTAAGATAGACTCTCCGATCGTCCTCTTTAATGAAAAGACTTATATCTAGTGATGGTTCTAGATAAAGTATTTCATTGTGATCCAGTTCAATGCACCTAGTGCACTAGATTCTTTTACTCGAAAACCTTGCGATGATTTTAGACTCATCATATTCATTTGATCCCACTCAAATGCTAGTAAAAGAATTCTACAACTTTAACAAGATAGAGGTGCCAAACCTTTAACTTAAGTTATGAACGTTAGTCAAGACTAACTAAAGAATTGTGTCTACCTCATACATATCCGGATGTATGAACAATTCTTCATGTCTCATAGTCTTTTGACCTTATGATTATTTACCTTGACAATTATAATAATAAATGCTATAAGTAATTGTAAGAATCAGAATTCACTTTATTAATATGAGAAGATTGTCAATTATAATATTACACTCTTGCCATTGAGCATAATCCTAACATCATGCTCTAACTCAATCGGATTACCAGTCGACGTAAGTCAATCGGATCACGCGTCAAGAGGTATTTAACTCTAATCGTATATATTTGAGTTTAATTAATTAAAAGGTTAAGGTTCAACTTTGAGAAAAATTTTAAAACCATACGAAATCTATTTTTCGTTTCTTCCGCTGCGTTTTATATTGATTTTTGCCTACAGCTAAGTGGGCATTGAGAGAGGTCCACTCTGGGGACTGTGGGAACCATATAGGTGGGGAAGCTTTAGCCTATCAGGTGCTTCGTATGGGGTACTATTGGCCGACCATCCACCAAGACGCAAAGAGTTTTGTGCAATCTTGCGAACCTTGTCAAAGAACTTCAAACTTGAACCACCAGCCACCCGAGCGACTGTCGTCCCTCAGTTCACCTTACCCCTTTGCCATGTGGGGAATCGACCTAATTGGGCCACTTCCTACCACTCCAGGTTAGATGAAACATGCTATCGTGGCTATCGACTACTTCACAAGATGGGTCGAGGCAGGACCTATCTCTCGAATATCAGAAAAGAACACAACCAAGTTCATCAAGACTAAGGTGGTATGCAGATTCGGGACCCCTCTCATCATTATAGCTGACCTAGGAAAGCAATTCGACAACGCCCGGTTCAAAGACTTCTGTAAGGGATTGGGGATCGACCTCAGACTCGCTTCCGTTGCTTATCCCCAGACTAACGGGCTAGTAGAATCCACCAACAAGACTATTAAGAAACTTCTAAAGAAGAAGCTACAGCTGAAGAAAGGCAAGTTGGCCGAAGAGCTACCAGAGGTCCTCTAGGCATACCGGACTACAAAAAGAATAACTACCGGGGAGACACCTTACTCCCTAGCTTTCGGGGTTAAAGCAATCCTCCCCATTGAGCATAAGTTGACCTCAGTTCAGGGTACATCACTTTGAGCCCAAAAGCAACGAAGTCAAGCTCCTGGCTAATCTAGACCTCTTAGAAGAAAAACAAGACCGGGTAGCAGAGAAAGTAGCGATCTACCAGAGCAAGATCGCTAGATACTTCAACCAAAAGGTTAGAGCCCGAAAATTCAAAGAAGGGGATCTGGTACTTAGAAAGGTGACCCTGAACACTCGGAAAAAGTCGGATGGAGTCTTAAATCCAAATTGGGAAGGGCCATATTTGATAAAGCTAGATGTTTGCAATGGAGCTTATAAACTCGAAGACATGGACGGACGATCCATCAACCACACTTGGAATGCAGATCATTTGAAGAAATTCTACCCTTGAAAGGAGTTCTCCAGTAGACTACCCCCACTTAGTTTTCATTACCGACACTAATAAAGATGTACTACATCTCGATCATCAATAAAGTCATTTTCCTTTTCTCTTTCATCTTTGTCTCCAACTATGTTCAACATTAGTGACTATACCCTTGTATGGGAATTCGACATAAACCTCTCGAGACCAAGAAATAGCTCGATAGCACTCCTGATGCCTTGGTCGGGCTACCACCCCCAAGAAGGATCTGAGTGTAAGAGCATAGTTGCCCTCCAGATCTCGAGACCAGGAAATAGCTCGATAGCCCTCCTGATGCCTTGGTTGGGCTACCACCCCCAAGAAGGATCAGAGTGTAAGAGCATAGTTGCCCTCCAGATCTCGAGACCAGGAAATAGCTCGATAGCCCTCCTGATGCCTTGGTCGGGCTTAAACCCCCAAGAAGGATCTGAGTGTAAGAGCATAGTTGCCCTCCAGATCTCGAGACCAGGAAATAGCTCGATAGCCCTCCTGATGCCTTGGTTGGGCTACCACCCCCAAGAAGGATCTGAGTGTGAGGGCAACTAGATCTCGAGACCAAGAAATAGCTCGATAGCCGTCCTGATGCCTTGGTCGGGCTACCATCCCCAAGAAGGATCTGAGTGTAAGAGCATAGTTGCCATCTAGATCTCGAGACCAGGAAATAGCTCGATAGCCCTCCTGATGCCTTGGTCGGGCTACCACCCCCAAGAAGGATCTAAGTGTAAGAGCATAGTTGCCCTCCAGATCTCGAGACCAGGAAATAGCTCGATAGCCCTCCTGATGCCTTGGTTGGGCTACCACCCCCAAGAAGGATCTGAGTGTAAGAGCATAGTTGCCCTCCAGATATCGAGACCAGGAAATAGCTCGATAGCCGTCCTGATGCCTTGGTCGGGCTACCACCCCCAAGAAGGATCTGAGTGTAAAAGCATAGTTTCCCTCCAGATCTCGAGACCAGGAAATAGCTCGATAGCTCTCCTGATGCCTTGGTCGGGCTACCACCCCCATGAAGGATCTGAGTGTAAGAGCATAGTTGCCCTCTAGATCTCGAGACCAAGAAATAGCTCGATAGCCTTCCTGATGCCTTGGTCGGGCTACCACCCCCAAGAAGGATCTGAGTGTAAGAGCATAGTTGCCCTCCAGATCTCGAGACCAGGAAATAGCTCGATAGCCCTCCTGATGCCTGGGTCGGGCTACCACCCCCAAGAAGGATCTGAGTGTAAGAGCATAGTTGCCCTCCAGATCTCGAGACCAGAAAATAGCTCGATAGCCCTCATGATGCCTTGGTCGGGCTACCACCCCTAAGAAGGATCTGAGTGTAAGAGCATAGTTGCCCTACAGATCTCAAAGACCAGGAAATAGCTCGATAGCCCTCCTGATGCCTTGGTCGGGCTACCACCCCCAAGAAGGATCTGAGTGTAAGAGCATAGTTGCCCTCCAGATCTCGAGACCAGGAAATAGCTCGATAGCCCTCATGATGCCTTAGTCAGGCTACCACCCCTAAGACGGATCTGAGTGTAAGAGCATAGTTACCCTCCAGATCTCAAAGACCAGGAAATAGCTCGATAGCCCTCCTGATGCCTTAGTCGGGCTATCACCCCCATGAAGGATCTGAGTGTAAGAGCATAGTTGCCCTCCAGATCTCGAAACCAGGAAATAGCTTGATAGCCCTCCTGATGCCTTGGTCGGGCTACCACCCCCAAGAAGGATCTGAGTGTAAGAGCATAGTTGCCCTCCAGATCTCGAGACCAGGAAATAGCTCGATAGCCCTCCTGATGCCTTGGTTGGGCTACCACCCCCAAGAAGGATCTGAGTGTAAGGGCAACCAGATCTCGAGACCAAGAAATAGCTCGATAGCTGTCCTGATGCCTTGGTCGGGCTACCACCCCCAAGAAGGATCTGAGTGTAAGAGCATAGTTGCCTTCTAGATCTCGAGACCAGGAAATAGCTCGATAGCCCTCCTGATGCCTTGGTCGGGCTACCACCCCCAAGAAGGATCTGAGTGTAAGAGCATAGTTGCCCTCCAGATCTCGAGACCAGGAAATAGCTCGATAGCCCTCCTGATGCCTTGGTTGGCTACCACCCCCAAGAAGGATCTGAGTGTAAGAGCATAGTTGCCCTCCAGATCTCGAGACCAGGAAATAGCTCGATAGCCGTCCTGATGCCTTGGTCGGGCTACCACCCCCAAGAAGGATCTGAGTGTAAGAGAATAGTTTCCCTCCAGATCTCGAGACCAGGAAATAGCTCGATAGCCCTCCTGATGCCTTGGTCCGGCTACCACCCCCATGAAGGATCTGAGTGTAAGAGCATAGTTGCCCTCTAGATCTCGAGACCAAGAAATAGCTCGATAGCCTTCCTGATGCCTTGGTCGGGCTACCACCCCCAAGAAGGATCTGAGTGTAAGAGCATAGTTGCCCTCTAGATCTCGAGACCAGGAAATAGCTCGATAGCCCTCCTGATGCCTGGGTCGGGCTACCACCACCAAGAAGGATCTGAGTGTAAGAGCATAGTTGCCCTCCAGATCTCGAGACCAGAAAATAGCTCGATAGCCCTCATGATGCCTTGGTCGGGCTACCACCCCTAAGAAGGATCTGAGTGTAAGAGCATAGTTGCCCTCCAGATCTCAAAGACCAGGAAATAGCTCGATAGCCCTCCTGATGCCTTGGTCGGGCTACCACCCCCAAGAAGGATCTGAGTGTAAGAGCATAGTTGCCCTCCAGATCTCGAGACCAGGAAATAGCCCGATAGCCCTCATGATGCCTTAGTCAGGCTACCACCCCTATGAAGGATCTGAGTGTAAGAGCATAGTTACCCTCCAGATCTCAAAGACCAGGAAATAGCTCGATAGCCCTCCTGATGCCTTGGTCGGGCTACCACCCCCATGAAGGATCTGAGTGTAAGAGCATAGTTGCCCTCCAGATCTCGAAACCAGGAAATAGCTTGATAGCCCTCCTGATGCCTTGGTCGGGCTACCACCCCCAAGAAGGATCTGAGTGTAAGAGCATAGTTGCCCTCCAGATCTCGAGACCAGAAAATAGCTCGATAGCCCTCATGATGCCTTGGTCGGGCTACCACCCCTAAGAAGGATCTGAGTGTAAGAGCATAGTTGCCCTCCAGATCTCAAAGACCAGGAAATAGCTCGATAGCCCTCATGATGCCTTGGTCGGGCTACCACCCCCAAGAAGGATCTGAGTGTAAGAGCATAGTTGCCCTCCAGATCTCGAGACCAGGAAATAGCTCGATAGCCCTCATGATGCCTTAGTCAGGCTACCACCCCTAAGAAGGATCTGAGTGTAAGAGCATAGTTACCCTCCAGATCTCAAAGACCAGGAAATAGCTCGATAGCCCTCCTGATGCCTTGGTCGGGCTACCACCCCCATGAAGGATCTGAGTGTAAGAGCATAGTTGCCCTCCAGATCTCGAAACCAGGAAATAGCTTGATAGCCCTTCTGATGCCTTGGTCGGGCTACCACCCCCAAGAAGGATCTGAGTGTAAGAGCATAGTTGCCCTCCAGATCTCAAAGACTAGGAAATAGCTAAGTAGCCCTCCTGATGTCTTAGTTGGGTTATCACCCCATATAAATATATATATATATATACATATATATATATATACATATGTATATATATAATGTTTGCTTTCGTGTGCAGGATCAAAATCATCATAATTCCCTACACGAATCTTAATTGTTGCTACAGATGCTACTCTGGATCCCATTCAAGACCAGAAATAAAATAAAAGTTCTCAAAAAAGTGCTTCGACTTATCATTAAGGACAAGGGGAGCCTATCCCCCGATAAGGCTACATCCAAATGAGGAGCCCAACCCCCGAACTCGGGCTACAAAAAGGAAGAAGAAAAAGGAAAAACTGATAAGGGCAAAACGGGGTGCCCACCCCCTTTTCCGGGCAATCAAAAACAAGTCATGATGAAACCGCTTCAAGCCTTGGGACTCTCATGGCTCCCCTCCGCTGGCCCTCCTCCTTCTTGCTGATCCTCGCCATCAACCCCCTCTACAGATAACTGTCCATCTTGGTTATCCTCGCCGACCGTTCCTCCATTTAAAGGCTCCATCGGATGATCAGCTGGATCTTCCTCCAAAACCTCATTAATTACGTCCGTAACCTCAGGAGGGATAGCCGCGTCAAGAAGGGCAGCAAAGGACCCCGTCTAGCTCCTGTCGACCTCCATCTCTGTTAAAGGGGGATCCTCAGATGGGCTCCTAACCTCTTCACTAGCTCCCGATTGGTCCTCCTCGGATCGAGAGGACATCACTTTGCTGGAAGACTCCCCAGGACCTGAGGTAATAAAGGTAGGAAGAGGGAATGATGGATCTGTCTGAGCGGGCTGCTTCCCAGCTCCTGCTGGGCTCGAAGGGACCACCTTGTCGCCTTTAGGGTGAGATAACTCGGCAGCCTTGGGCATTATTTCCTGTCTATCCCAGCCCGCAATAGATGATAAATCAAAGGGAGGAGAAAGAGCTTCCGCGGCCTGAAAGGAAGCATAGAAATACTCGTCGCTGAAGGAGGTCTCCGTATCAGCTTGCAGCTTGGTCACCTGAGTAATCAGAGACTGGTTCTCGAGGTCCAGCTTCTTAGCCTCAGATCTCTAGGAATCCCGTTGCCTAGCCCACCGGAGAGATTGAAGACACTCCTGATCATAAGATTGCTTCATCCTCTCATGATCGCAGCGAAGCTCAGCCATCTCGACCTCGATTTTTCCCTTGCTGGAAGTCACCTCTTCCACTAAAGACCGAGCCTGCTTGAGCAGTTCCCCGACTTTCTCAGCTTCAGCTTCGACTTCTGCAGCCTGATCACGGAGGAGGGCTACCTGCTGGCCCATCGCGACATTAAGCTTGAAGGCCTACAAAATACAGAACCCGAGTTAGAAACTGAACGAATTAACAAGAGTAGCATGAAGGAAACAAAATTACCTCAGCTAAAATAGCAGACCCCTTGGTTATAAGGACGTCCACGGGCATAGAAGCCATCTTGGAGATCCCGCCACTCGGACAAGATGCTATGAATTGCTCTAGGACCTCATCCCACCCTGTCGAGCTCGACTGAGGCCGAGAGCGACTGGAAGGAACCTTCGCGACACCTTTCCCAGAAGCTGCACCTTTCCTAGAAACCTCTGAGGCTTTGGTTGTTGGAAGCGCAGCGGACTCAGGTGTTTGAGTCGAAGGGGTAGCAACTTTAGCAGCCACGGCCTGAGGGGGCAGAAGCAGCCGGGCCAACCACCTGGGGAGCTTTACCCAAGGCCCGGAAAGCCCGTGAGGCAAGAGTGGCCATCTTAGACCCAGCCGGAGAGATAGACAAAGGCAGAGCATGTTCGACCCCAGAGGAGGGAAGAGAAACTCCACCTTGAGGGGAGCATGAGACGTGACGGGTGGCCGGCTCCATGACAAAAACTGTGAATAAGCAGATTAAAAAAGAAAATGTTAGAACCAAGCTAAGTAATAAGGCGAAGCAACTCAATGACACTTACGAGGAATAGCGTCTGAAATCCGTAAATACTTGTTCACCCTACGAGGATCAAAAGCTTCAGCAGTAGGGAACTTCAGATTCAGATAATTCCAGGCTAGAATAGCCTTTAAGACGGCTTTAGACTCAGAAGGCAGGGAGTCTCGGTCCCAGGAGGGCTTGTCGCTGAAAGCCATAGGAACCTCGAATTCATGCCCTCCGATGAAAATCGAGCTACCCCAGTCATCCCCCGCCAGAACCCACTCTTCTTTCCACGCGGGGTCCTTCTTCGAGGCACCAGGAACGATGAAGTTGAGCCTATTCTTGGCCTTGGCATAGAACTGGCCTCGAGGAGCCCCAGACAAGCTCCCAATCTGGAAGAGATAGGCCAGCTCCTCTGCACCCGGCTTCCCTCGTCACCTTACTCATCTGGCATTGTTCCCTCCATTATACAAGGAAACCAATCAGATGCCTTCAGAAGCCAGGCGTCAACTAGTGGGGAGCGAGCCGGATTGCGTTGAGAGCCCGCCGAAGGGTCAGATAGAGGTGAAGCCTGACCCCGTTCTCAAGAGCGGCCACATGAATCGGAAGCACACCTTTAAGGGGATTGAAGAACTCATAATTTTTGGGAGGCACCGAGATGGATACGCTGTCGGGGATGCCAAATTTTGACCTCAAGCGATCAATCGACACCGGGTCAGTGGTGGAATCTGGGACAACCCAGAAATCGTAAGGAGGGAGCCTCTCCACAAGGGGACCAGGAGCCGAGACCTGACGCTCCCCCGCGGTGCCACCGTCTTCTTCTTTGTCAGAGTCATCATCGATGATATCCAAAGGGTGGTCGGGATGGTTGGAGAACCCAGTCCTGATGGATACATTCCTACTTGACCGCCGACGTTGCGAGGTGGGCGGGGAATCGTCGCCGTCAGAACTCCTCCTAGCCCGCTTCCCCAAAGTAAGACTGACGACCTCCTTTCTGTCGAGTATGGAATCAGCTGAGTCATGACTGTTTTTCGACATTGTAAAAGCCAAAAAGGACGAACAATGAAGAAAGAAGCAAGCTTAGAAGAAAGGCTATGGAAATATTTCTCAGTAAAAAAATTTTTAGCTCGAAGAGATGTGAGGAAGATGAGGAGGAAAATAGACATATATAGGCAGGAGGGCAACAACACGAGCTACCGAGATACTCATCTGGTAACGGTAAAAAATCGACTACAGTAACGTAACCTAGATTAAACTTGACAGCGGGCTAATCATCTCACGCCACATCACTTACGCAGTTAAGAGGAAGATCTCCCCAAGATTCTGGTAACGGTAAAAAATCTCGGGGACTGCCGTAAAATAATTAGATTAATGCGAAGATAAATTAATTAGTTCGCATCACGTCACTCAAATGAAGAAATTTCCCCAATATTTCGGTAACGGTAAAAAGAGGAAGATTTCCCAAATAAAGTAAAAATCTGACCCCAACCTCGAGCTCGACGTCTGGTGTTCAAGTCAGATGGGACTTCTGTTAATAGCCAAAATTGGCTAAGGACCAAAGGAAAATTTTCCACCTCCCAAACCTGGTTCCATACCCGAGAGTTTCCACCAGGAGACCTCCCTATCCAAAGCCGAACTACGATATCACCCCAGGAACAAGGACGAGCTCTGGAAACATCAGGGATAGAGCCCGGAACGATCAGATCTAGCCCGCGTCACCAAAGCTAGAAGCTCCCCGAAGTCGAGGTCACCTCACAAACGCTCCAGAGACTCGCCTGTACCTCGATTAACACAGAAGAATGTCCCTAGAAGGCCGCACCTAGCTTCGAAAGGTCAGGGTAAGTCACACCTAGCTTCGAAAGGGTCAAGGGAAGCCAGACCTGGCTCCAAGCTGGATGAAGGAAGGCCGCACCTAGCTTCGAAAGGTCAGGGAAAGCCACACCTAGCTTCGAAAGGGTCAAGGGAAGCCAAATCTGGCTCCAACCTGGATGAAACTTCTCAGATATCAAGGTCAGAACACTAATCAACCTCACTGGTTGGTGCACCACACCATGCCATATTCAACGACCCTTATAAAGGATCATGCTGAAAGGATACGAGGGATACACTGAATCCTATCTGGAAACGTTACCTATATGCAGAACAAGTAATAGAATCCAAAAAGGAAATAAGCTGATCTCCACCACAATACTCTCAATTCGGCAAAGTCAATGACATTAAAAAATCCCTCCCGATAAGGAGGGGAGAGACTGAGAAAATCAAGGGGAGAATCAGTCGGTTTGACCTACAAACTATGTATAAATAGAAAAGAAAGAAAATGAAAAATATGAGACTACTATTCGACAGGCATACGACAAACAATCAACCATTCCCTAGAGAGAGTTGAGAGCAAAGATAAAAGAATATTTGTACTTGTATACCATGCACGTTCAATAAAATATTCTTGCTTTCTGTCATTTTATAAATCATTGCTACACATATAATAAACCTTGGCCACCACCTACGTGGTAGTGGTCTTGAGAGTGTTAACTGAGATTTCTCACCTTGAGCAAAATTTCCGTTAACACATTATACTATTTCATTAAATTTGTTGATATTAACTTGTGTTGTTGTGGTAGTTTCAGCAGTATCTCCATCAGTTCCTGAGGTGGAGACCCAACAAGCTGGCGGTACTATTGATTCTCCTCCAACTTCCCTTGTCAGGCTTCCAACCAGTTCTCATCTTGATACAGACGTTAATGTACCTGCTGGCTCTCGTAGGATCCCGGTTGAGGTATCAGGATCACCAGCTCCCCCTCTCCCTACCTCGGCTAGGTCGCTGGAGGCTTTTACATCCATAATGGGGAGGTATCGAGGTTCCTCCAGCCGGGTGCAAGATGTTTCGCTCCTCAGACCAGTCAATGTTACAGCTGCCATAGATGCTGGTGCCTAAGCTTCTTCTGCTTCTCCCGTTATGGCAACTGGTCAGCCTAAATCGGTCGAGAAAAGTTCTGACTCTGCTATGAAGAGGCGGGTGGTACCTCGAGATAAGGCATGGTCGAGGTCGAAGGACAGCAGCCAGGATGAAGTTCTGGCCCACTTCGTGGCTTCCTGCCCAAGTGGGGGTCTAGATGTCATGACTGCCATGCTGACTGAGCTTCTAATTAGAAGGGGATCTGCTCTTCTGGCTGAGGTAAGTTGTCTTACTTTAATCCCCTATCCAGGTAAAAGGTTAAGAATATTCTGACAGGTGCATTATTTTTGTCAGGCTTTTAAATTCAACGTGGCCATGAGCCAACAGGTCGGCCTCTTTTTAGAGCAAGTCAGAAGTTCTACTGCTGAGCTGGAGAGGTCTAAAGGGGAGCTTGCTAAGGCTGCTCAGGGAATGGAAGTTCTGAACCAGTCACTGGTGAATACCCAAAAAGAAGCTGACAAGGCCAAAGTTGACAGGGAGAGGATGCAGCATGCTCTAGATATGGAGAAGCTCAGGTCCATCTGCAGCAAGGAGGAGAGAGATATTGCGAAGGAGAGAATAGTGGAGCTGGAGAAAGAAATCCAGTCCCTTCAGGGTAGCGTGGCCAATCTAGATGCCCAGGCAGACACCGCCTTCGGGGACGGTTACTTTTTTGCTGGCTACTAGATAGCTCTAGCTTTCCCTCCTCTGTTTGATCTAGGTGACATCGCTGGCTGGAACCGGGAGGAGATCATGGCTAAGGCTGCTGAACTAGCTACGGCAGCGCCTTCTGATGTGGCTGGACCCTCCTAGGTTGCTGGAACCAGTGGAGTGGTTGGAGGGGCAGACCAGAGTCCTATCTCTCTTCTTCCACCAAGCAGCGCTGGAGAAACTCCTAGTTTGAGGGATCCTGAGGTTGGCGTGGTTCAAGCTGGAGGAAAGGTTCCTGCCTCCTCTGCTCCTCCAGTAGAGTTTGTAAAGGAGGTAGGAGATAGGCCTGCTACCAATGATGAAGGAGCTGCCCTCTATGTCTCATCTTCTGACCCTGCCCAAGAAAAGGAAGGTTAGGCTACTCTGATCGTGGAAGTTGGAGGGGATTTTGATCGAGTAGCCGTAGGGGAGCTTCAAGGAGGTCCGTCTCCAATGGAAATTTTAACTGTTGTAGGTGCTCAGGATACAGGCGGGGCTCCATCCAGTATTAAAGAAAGAGAAACCATAACTGGTGAAGTTGATGAGGAGACGGTCACTAAGGAGCAGGAGGATGCTTGATCCAGCTTGATCCTTCATTCAGTCTTATTTTTTTATATATTTTTCTTTTGTAGACCGTGATCGGGGAATGGGCTCCCCGGTTTCAAAGATGAGAATTTTTTTTTAGCTTCACATATGTGTAGTCATTAAAACTCTTGACCAAACCTTGCTTTAATCTGAAGTGAGATCCCCAATATGATTTTGATTGCATAGATGCTTGTCCTCGAATAAATCCCCATCTGATAAGTGAAGGGCAAAATCCCTTTTCATTTATATCTGCTAATAGAATACCGTCCACATTTTCTGATTGTAGCACCACTTCGAGCACTAGTCCCCAGCATAAAATCTGACTTAATCAGTACTTGGTAATGTAAGGAACCTGATAAGGAGAAGCACATAAAGAAATATGCGGGTGACTGGTACCATAGTACCTCGCCAAAGAAACTTGGGCCCCTTTGATTACCTCGTAGAAATTTAGCCAAGAGTAATCTGGGTACTGGAGATCCTCATATTTTCAGTTCCAGGAATCCTGGTTCCTTGAAGATGGTGAGCATACAGGTGGATAATCTCAGAATCCTGGTTCCTTGACGATGGTGAGCATACCAGTAGATAATCTCAGAATCCTGGTTCCTTGACGATGGTGAGCATACTGGTGGATAATCTCGCACTCCAGGTACCTTGCATTTCCATTCTAGGAACCTCGGTAGCATGGCAAGTAGTCCGGCGAAACTAGAAACTTTGCCGAATGATTGAGTACCTAGCTTTCCTGTTTTATGGAACCCAGGTCTCCAAATGGTTATTCTGGCGAAACTGTGTACCTTGCTCCTCTGTTTGTAGGATCTTTGGTGCCTTGGAGAATCAAAAATTTGGTGAATCTCTGTACCTCGCCTTCCTGTTTTAGGAATCTTGGTACTCTGGTGAAAACAGTGGCAGAAAAGGTACCTCGCATTTCCTTTTTGTAGGAATCGTGGTACTTTGGTGAAAACAATGGCGGAAGAGGTACCTCGCATTCCTGTTTGTAGGAATCGTGGTTCTTTGGCAAAAACAATGGCGAATACATACTGGCAGCAAGATCCAGGTTGGCAACTAATGCCACTTTAGCACCTGTCTTTCTCAGCGGGGGGTGGTACCCGGCCAAGGCCTTGATCTGGCTGGCAACTATACTCTTACTATCCAGATCCTTCTTAGTGGGGGGTGGTGCCCAGCCAAGGTCTGATCCATCAGGTAACTATGCTCTTACATACTGGATCCTTCCCAGCGGGGGGTGGTACCCGGCCAGGGCAGCAGGAAGGCCATATGGTCCTTTCTGGTCTTGAGGCGATCCTCCTAGATGGACTAATCCCATCTAGGGCATCAGGAGTGCTATGAAGCTCTCCCGTATTTATGGCAATCCTTCTGGAGGGATCTACCCGGTCCAGGGCATCAGGAGTGCTATGTAGCTCTCCTGGTCTTAGAGCGACAATCATGGGGGATTCAATTGGCGACATAAAGCAGGTATATGTAGACAAATGTAATCAAGAACAAATGGATAAAGAAACCTTCTTTATTGATGATCAAAGAAAAAGGAATACAAGCACTCACGACTACTAACATCTTCTAACAATTGTGTAGGAGTGATCCTGGCCGATTTACATTGCAGGACTTATGGGTAGAACCTCTTGATGTGATCAGCATTCCAAGTGTGGTCTACTGGATGTCTGTCCATATCATTCAACTTGTAGGCCCCACCCTGGATTACCATTTTGATTATGTAAGGACCTTCCCAGTTAGGTGATAGTACTCCGTCTGACCTCTTCCGGGTATTCTAGGTAACCTTTCTGAGCACCAGATCCCCTTCTTTGAAGCTTCAAATTCTCACTTTTTTGTTAAAGTAACGAGAAATCCGGTTCTGGTAAACTGCTACTCTTTCGGCTATTCTATCCCGCTTCTCCTCTAGGAGGTCCAGGCTGGCCCTCAGTTTGTCCTCATTTCCATCGGGGTCAAAATGTTGCACCCGGAAAGAGACGAGCTAGTGCTAAAGGAAGGACAGCTTCTACCCCGAAAGCTAGCTGAGTAGAGGGTTTCTCCAGTAACGGTCCTCTCGGTGGTACGATATGCCCATAGTACGTCCGAGAGTTCAACAACCCATCTTCCTTTATTCTGTTGAAGTTTTTTCTTGAGGAGCCTCTTAATAGTTTTGTTTGTGGCCTGCACTAGGCCATTAGTCTGGGGGTGCGCCACGGACGCGAAGCGGAGTTCAATCCCCAAACTTCCACAGAATTCCCAGAATCTGGCATTGTCGAACTACTTACCCAGATCCGTGATGATGACCATCGGAGTCCCGAATCGACAAACCACATTTTTCTTGATGAACTTTGTTGTAGTTGCTTCAGTAATTCTGGAGAGGGGTTCTGCTTCCACCCACCTGGTGAAGTAATCAATAGCCACGATTGCATTCTTCTGCTGACCAGGCACGGTTGGGAGAGGTCCAATCAGGTCCACTCTCCAGAATGCAAACGGATACGGTGAGCTGATGGTTGATAACCGTTCTGGAGGCACATGATGCAGGTTGGCCAGTTTTCTGACATGGTTCACAAGACCATACTAACTGCCTTGCATCATGGTGCAAGGTCGGCCAGAAATATCCCATGCTTAACACCTGGTAAGCCAATGCTTCTCCTCTGATATGATTTCCACATTCTCCGGAGTGCACTTTACTCAATGCCCAATTCGTATCCTCAGGATGTAGGCATCTGAGCAAGGGGAGTGACCTACCTCTACGGTAAAGGTGCCCCTCTATCAAGCAGTATCGGACCGAGGTTCTCTTGATTTTGCGAGCTTGATCAGGGTTTTCAGGGAGCTTTTCTGATTGAAGGTACTCCATAATAGGATCCATCCAGCATGGAAATCGCTCCACGGGGTTGACTTCCTTACCTTCAGAGATGCTTGATACAGTGATTATCTGGAGCGGAACTCCTTTCGGCAGCACTTGTCCTTCATTGGCAGCTATCTTGGCTAGGATGTCAACTCGATGATTCTGCTGCCTAGGTACCTGCTGATCCTGAAACCCTTAAAGCGAGGCAACAGTTCCTGCACTTTTTTGAGGTAGGCTATCATGTTATCCCCCTTGGCCTGGTATAAACCGGTTATTTGGTTGACTACCAATTGCGAATCACATTTGGCAAGGAGGTAATCAGCTCTCAGCTCTACTGCTGTTCTCATCCCTGCTAACAGGGCCTCATACTCAGCCTCGTTATTAGTGGTGTTAAACCCGAATCTGAAACAATGGCAGCATTCGACTTTCTCTGGGTCAGTTAGAATGACCCCACCTCTACTTCCTGCCTGATTCGATGCTCCATCGGTATACAGGATCCAGATGTTTCTATCGGTAGGCCAATCTGCAGGCTCTTGTTCCTCTGGAGGAGCTCGAATCAAGCTCGGGGTAGCACCTCGATCGGGGATCGCACTGAATTCTACCACTGAAATCTGCCAAAGCCTAGACCTTGATGGTAGTTCTGGCTTTGTATTTGATGTCGAATTGGGTAAGCTCAAGGGCCCACAGCACAAGTCTTCCCGATACGTCCCGCCTTTGAAGAAACAGTCGCAAATGTTGATCAGTGACTACCACGATGATGTGAGCAAGGAAATAAGGGCGAAGCTTCCTGGCTGCTACTACCAGTGCAAAGGCGAGCTTCTCCAGGAGAACGTAGTTCTTTTCTGATTTGGTTAGGGCACTGGGCTCCATCTCTGCACTCTTTCACCAATGCTCCGCTGGCGGCGGTTTCAGACACTACCAGGTATAACTGTAGTTCTTCTCCTGGTACCGGGCTAGCTAGCAGGGGCGGGCTAGCGAGGTACTCCTTTAATGACTGGAAAGCTTGCTCACTGCCTTGGTCCCATTTCATGTTCTTTCCCTGTTTAATTGCCTTGAAGAACGGGATGCACTTGTCAGTGGATCACGATATGAAACGGTTCAGGGCTGCGATTCGCCAAGTCAAACCTTGTACTTGTTTAAGTGAGGTGGGAGATTCAAGATCCAGGATGGCTTTGATCTTTTCGGGATTAGCTTCAATCCCTCTTTCGTGGACCATGAATCCGAGAAATTTCCCGGCTGTAACCCCGAAGGCACATTTAGCCGGATTCAGACGCATATGATTTTCCCTGACTATCTGGAAAGTCTGGCAGAGGTGGTCTTGGTGATGTTCAGCTATCCGAGACTTCGTGATCATATCATCGATATATAGCTCCATCGACTTTCCTATCAGTCCCCTGAATAAGTGGTTGACCAGGGGCTGGTAGGTAGCCCCAGCGTTCTTGAGCCCGAAGGGCATAACTTTGTAGGAGTACAGGCCTTGCCCGATTATGAAACTGGTTTTATCCTGGTCAGCTGGATGCATCAGGATCTAGTTGTATCCTAAGAAGGCATCTATAAAGCTTAGGAGCTTGTTGCCCGCGGTTGAATCTACCAGTTGGTCGATTTTCGGTAGTGGGAAGCTATCTTTCGGGCAGGCGAGGTGGAGATCTGTGTAGTCAACCCACATGCACCACTTCCCATTCGCTTTATTCACCATGACTACGTTAGCAATCCATTCGGGGTAACGAGACTCCCTGATGAACTCTGTCTTTAGTAGTTTATGTACCTCCTCTTACACCGCAGCATTTCTTGCTTGGTTGAAATGTCTTCTCTTCTGCTTGACTGGCTTGAAGGTGGGAACCACCGCTAACCCGTGTGTTGCTAAAGTAGCAGGTACTCCCAGCATCTCCTCATGACTCCATGCAAAGATATCATTATATTCTCGCAGAAGCTTTATTAGAGCCTCCTTTACCTCCTTCTCCAGTGTTGAACCTATCCTGACAACCTTTGAAGGATTGGCCTCCCTGATAGGTACCTCTTCTAACTTCTCTGCAGGATGGCTACTGGCCCATCCTTTTTCATTCTTCTCCCCCGATTTCTATGTCGGGGAACTCTGGCATGGATCCCATTTCATTTGAATCCGTTTCGCCTTCGAAATCTCACTCGGGGAAATGGTGATCTTGGTCGATGGATACCTGCACGTATTGCTTAGCCAGCGCTACTAGATTGGTAGATACTGCATAACACTTACGTGGAACCTATTGATCTCCTCTCAATTCACCCACCTTGTCTCCTACTGGAAATTTCAGGACGTTATGGTATATCGACAAGACGCCTTTGAAAGCAGACAGGTAGGGTCTTCCCAGGATGGCGTTGTAGGCGGAAGGGGTGTCTACTACAACAAAATTCGTCATCAGGTTCTGCTGGAGTGGCGCTGTCCCTACTATTACTGGTAGGATCATAGACCCGGTGGGGATTAGTGAGTCTCCCATGAACCCGTATAATGAGGTAGTACAACTGTTGTAGAAAGGTCTCTTCAGGTTGAATTGCTCCAAAGCACTTTTGAAGAGGATGTCAACGCTGCTACCTGTGTCAATCAAGACACGATGGACCAAGTTATTGGCTATCTGTACAGTGATGACCATAGGGTCATCGTGGGGCTGCACGGTGTTATACATGTCCTCTTATGTGAAGACGATCTGTGCAGTAGAAGGAGACTGCGGCGTTCCCCTAGTAACTTTAAAGATACTCTAGCTTGCTTCCAATCTGGGAGCTTTCCTGGCATGGTTCTTTCGAGCATTGTTGGAGATTCCGGCCAGGGTGGGACCTCCGCTGATGGTATTGACAATGTGGATCTGCTCCATCAGATCCTTCCTTTTTGCTTTCCTTCCTTCCTTCTTCATATGTTTTGATATCTGCATGTACCTCATTTCCAGTGCATATGTTGTCGCGTACCTATTGGAGGAATTCCTCCAAGCAACATCCCCTAACCAAGGCTTCAATCTGGTTCCACAGACTATAGCACTCCGAGGTATTATGACCTACATCCTCATGGAAGTCACAATACTTGTAGCGGTTCAGCTGATCGGCTGGTACCTTCATTGGACCTGGCTTTCTGAGCAGTCCCTTTTCACGGATGGCGAGGTAGATAGTTTCGTGAGATGCCTTCAAGGGGGTGTAATGAGAGTACCCTCTTTCATCTCTATCGACCCGGGCTACCTCCTTAGGCGACGGTGTAGCTCTGGGCGGAGTCTGCCTGACAGGGTACCGGTTCCACGGGGGCTGGTAGTACGGTGATCGATATGTAGATTTGTTGGGAGGTCTGTTCTAACTTTCCTGAACTGGTGCCAACTTGAGCGCCTCCCTCTTCTAGGCGCTTGGCAATTCTCATATCATCATGCTCCATTTTGACTCGGAGCTGTTCATCTATTTCAACCTACTCTAGAGCTCTGTTGTAGGCTACCTGGTAGGTCTCTGAGGGATGTTTGGCGAAGGATCTGAATAGCCTGCCTGCCCGTATGTTCCTTCTGAAATTGGCCAAAGTCTCATTTTCCGTGAAAACCCCCATCTGGATCACTTCCTTGTGGAACCTCTCTACGTAGGCTCTAAGCGTTTCACCCCGCTACTGGATCATATATTGGAGATGAATGGGATCCTTGGGGTGAGGTTTGATACCCTGAGACTTAGCACAGAAGTCAGTAGTCAACCTGGTGAATGAATCAATGCTCCCCGCCGGTAGTTTCTTGAACCATGTCTTGGCACAGTCAGTCAGCGTGGTAGGGAACATTCTGCACATGGCGGCCCGGCTAGCATTCTGGACCTCCATCTGGTGAATAAAACTTTCTAGATGGCTTAGGGGATCCTCGGTTCTAGAAAATTTTTCGGTTGGCATCTTGAATTTGGGAAGTAGTTCTGCCTCCTTGATCCTCCTAGAGAAGGGAGCATTCATCTCTCCCAAAGGATCTTTCTGGTTTTCTCAGTGTTTACCGTTCTTTAGCTCCTGGATCTCCTTTACCATTCTGGAGACCTGGTCCCGGATACGTTTGTTGCCATCATTTCCTGATTCCACCTCAGAGTATCGGTCGTCAGATCCCTCCGATGTCGCTGAGGTTTCATCCTGCTTCTCTCCATGTGGAGGGTCTTCTCCGACATCCCTGTTGTTGCCTCCTGCCATTGAACGAGGGTACCTCCTGGTCGCTTCCTGTCGAGGCTGTCTAGAAGAAGCTTCTGGTTAGACCAGATGGTGACGCTCCCTGGGCGGGAGATCAATGGCGGATCTAGCGCGTCGGGGTTGATAACCTGTAGGATCTCCTGGAATCGTGGGTGCTGGTCCGAGTCTATCATGGACCGATGGTATTGGGGGCATGGGTCCGAGTCTATCATGGACTAGTACAGGAGGTGGTGGTCCCAACCTGTCGAAGGGAGGTATCCTGGTACCTTACCGATTGGCATCTCCCCTGGGATCCGGTACCGCAGGTTGGCTGGTACTGCCTTCTGCAACCATTCGGAGGTGAATGCTCTCTATACAGGCCGCAACCTGTTGGTCTAGATCGGAAGGTCCAGCTGCTGGGGTAGCAAGTACCTGGGGGGTAATCCGCGCGGTAGCTGACGGCTTTGAGGCGGGTTTGCGACCCTTTCGGGTTGAAGCGTTCGACTAATGTCCTGACGGGTCAGGATGATCTTGAGAGGATCGGAGCTTCATTCTGATAATCTAGCAAGAAAATGAGACACACAGGCTTTCTTTTGAAGGTGTGGTGTTTCCCACAGACGGCGCCAAAAAGTGTTAACGGAAAAATTCACTCGGGATGAAAATCTCAGTTAACACCCTCACTCACTACCGGTAGCAGCAGTGGGGTAATGGGGTCACTTTTTTAGTATGATCGAGATTGATAGATTAAAGAATTGATAAAGAACACAAAGGGACCAGGGAGATGTAAAGTAAATACTGTTTTATTCAGTCAATCACTACGATAGGTTTACAATATGAATACATACATATCTCTCTCTCTTTTCACTCTTTTACACAGGATGGAGATGGAGGAAATGCTCGTGTCGATAAGTTGATATTTTTCTTCCAGTGATTGTCAATGGACTCTCACTGACTTCCGGGAATCTCCCTGGATCTCTCTCGTTATGGTGATGAAGAATACTCGAAAAAAAGTCCCCTTGCTTTACCCTTCAATGCCGTATATATAGTACTTCCTGAATCTCCTTAAAATCCGGTTGTTTTTAATGAAGATTATATAGAGTCCTATTTTAAGCGTTGAAAGGCATTTGCGTGGAGCCGAAGGCGCGGGATTAGACCCCGTTAATCAATGGCGAATTCAAATTATGATTCGATAGACCATTGGGTCATTAATGGCTCTTTATTTTGGCGATAGAGTCAACTTTCCTTCTTCATGGAGTTTGATGGCGATGGAGTCAACTTTCCTTCTTCGTGGAGCTTGGAAGGAAATTCTGACTTTGAGTTATGATGGAGGGTAATGCTGGTACCTCATTTTGATGAGCTTGTTCTGCCTCCTGCTAGAATGGTGCTTATGTCTTTGTGTACCCTAATCGTATTGCCTGGGAGGGGTAGGATACTTGCCTTAAAGGAGCTCTAGATAAGCATGCTAAGTACCAGGCGGGAGTCGGGGTGGTACCAAGGCAGATATCAAGATGGTACCGAGGTAGGTATCGAGGTACCTAGTACCTTGATCAACGTTGAGATGCTTGCGGGGTGCTGGGCGTGCAAGCTATCATAGTACTGGTCTTGAATTGGTATCAGGAAGCTTCAGTAGAGTGAGATACATGCTTTCGGAGCTGATGTTCTATCTAGATAGATGGATAGCCGAAGTTCCAACCTCATCGGATATAGACTCCATCTAAGTGATGGTACCGATCTCGCAGGTCTCTTAGAGTATCTGGATGAATCTTCCTGGATAGGTCTCTGTTTGGAAAATTCTCCTTTGGTCCCTTGCCAGAAAAAACCTGTTGACACATATCATATCAACTTTGTTTGTGTTGGAGCTTTATGAATTAACGCCAAGTGGTTATTTGTGTTTGTATCACATACAAGTTAATGTTTACATTGATCTTGTTTGAATGAGCATATCTCTAATTTGAATTGATATTGCTTGTGATTGTTTTAAAGTGTGATACAAGCAACTTGGAGGGACAAACTTTTGTTTGTTTCAAGGAAGTGGAAAGGGTGTACTAACCTATTCACCCCCCCTTCTCTAGGTTAGCTTAAGGCAAATTAACCGTGTTTATATTTTTCACCTTCAGGATCGGTCAACATTCTATTTCTTCAGCAACGTTTGATGCTCCATCTGTATAGAGTATCCTGATTTTGCAATAGGTGGGCCACTCAAGGGATTCTTTTTCCGGACAAGGGATTTTAAGTTACTCATTTTTGATTGGCTTATTTCGTTGACAAACCACAATTGGGATTTAAATGTGTAAGGGTAGATTATGCCATCTTTGTTCGTGACCAAGCTGAAGAGCTCATCAAAGGAATATCACATGTGCTTACTTGCCTTGAAGAGATCTAGTTGCACACACACTCTCTTGCATACTTTGTTCTTATTTGCATTTGTGCTCATTATTTTTGTGTGTTTTTCTCTTCACACTTCACACTTGCACTTGTGTCTTTTTGGGTCTTGTTGAGTAAATGCGCGGGTCCTTTTGCCAGCGCATAACCCGCGCACTGCGCGGGTGGTATGCCTATCTGTTAGGATTATGCTCAATGGCAAGAGTGTAATATTGTAATTGACAATCTTCTCATATTAATAAAGTGAATTCTGATTCTTACAATTACTTATAGCATTTATTATTATAATTGTCAAGGTAAATAATCATAAGGTCAAAAGACTATGAGACATGAAGAATTGTTCATACATCTGGATATGTATGAGGTAGACACAATTCTTTAGTTAGTTTTGAATAACGTTCACAACTTAAGTTAAAGGTTGGGCACCTCTATTTTGTTAAAGTTGTAGAATTCTTTTACTAGCATTTGAGTGGGATCAAATGAATATGATGAGTCTAAAATCATCGAAAGGTTTTCGAGTAAAAGAATCTAGTGCACTAGGTGCATTGAACTGGATCACAATGAAATACTTTATCTAGAACCGTCACTAGATATAAGTCTTTTCATTAAAGAGGACAATCGGAGAGTCTATCTTAATCCTGAGATAAATGATGGACTTATGGTTGCAAGTGTTATCATTAGAGCTATCAATGAGTACGATTATATAGCATAGTCCATCCTCGATAGTTTGGTGGTATACATTTGTTAATCGATAGAGGACTTCATTTATAGATATAGACATCGTGGCTCCATTTATTAAATGAGAGTATAATATCATCATATGGATGTTTTGAGGTATTGGATATTAAATCTCAACGTTGAGTTTTCAATAATGATTATTGAAAACATGGCTTCTGGACAAGTCAAAGTATCCAAGTTCGAAATGTGGTCATATGAGGAAATATGGTAACTTGGAGAGCTATAGGCGGTCTATGAGCTCTTGGCGATTACTGATATTATTCACGAGGATACACCATCTCCTATAAGATTGTCTAGGGTATGAATGAGAAACATCTCCTTATTCTATCTTTATTTAAGAGTTCAATTTTAGCTCTTTAGTGGAATGAGTTAAAATTAATAGATTGGACCTAAGTGAATCATTTGTTGATTGTGATTAGGTTGTGTCTGTTGAAGCTTAAATTTAGATAGCCCGCCAAGATCCCCAATCCACACGTATTTGCATGGATCACTTGATATATTCTATCGGGCCGATTTAAGGGTCCATCTAGAATTGTTTTTAATATATCAAGAATATAATATGTCTATTATTTAATTAATGGGCTGCACTATTATATTAATATATTAAAAGGAGATATGTGGGCTTGTTTCTTTTAGTAAGAATGGGTCTGGTTCACATGTGGGCTTTTATTTAAAGTCCAATGGATTAAATGAAATAAGAAAATAATATATGGCCCATTTATATAAGTGGGGCGGCAATGTGTATATATTAAGCTAATATATTATTTTGTTTCATTGTTTTAATTAAATAAGAATTAGTTAATTTATTAATTAATTGTTTAATTAAGAAACAAATCTTTTTCTGATCAGGAAATATATTTCCTAAAGTTATATTATTGGTAGTAGTATATTAAAAGTAAAAGACTTGTTTGATAAGAAAATAAATAATTAATTTTATTTATTTAATCAAATTAGAAGTCTTTTTATTTAGTCAATAAAAGAATAAAAATATCTATGAGTTGGATTAGGTTTTGAAGTCTAAAGGTTGATGGAAATTAGGGTGCAACACAAACTCTTTTTGGTATGTGATTTGCGGCAACCCTAGTCTATTTAGAGGAAGATTTCGGCAATCCTAAATAGAAGAGGAAGCAAAATTTCGACCACCTATATAATACCACATATAGAATTCGGCCACCATATAGTTGATTGAATGATTCAATTTTTCTTCTTCTCCTCAATTCATAGAAAAGGATAATTTTTATTCTACTAAACATAAAAGAGAGAAGAGATTATTCTTTGATAGTACACTGATTGCTTGTTCATCAATAAGCTTGTGTGTACAACATCGAATTAGGTTCACGCGAGTTTCGATCATTAGATTGAGAACTCAAAAGTGACCGGAATAATTTTTGTCTTCTTTTGATTGTTTTGTGACTAACAAAAGAAAAAGAAAACTTTGTTCATCCATTCTCAGGTTTGCAATTCAAAGAAAAAGGGAGACCACGCTCCTAGGTGATCCACGTATGTGTTCGGATTGGAAGATCTCGTGGTACTGTTCACGGGGGGGGGGGGGGGGGGGGGGGGGGGGGGGGGGGGGGTACTGTTCACGTGGTACTGTTCATGATCACTGTTCACGCGAGGGGTACTGTTCACAATCATTGTTCACGCAGGTACTGTTCACGGGCATCGGAAAAGATTTTGCGGATTACCAATCGACGTAAGTCAATCGGATCAACCGTCAAGAGGTATTTAACTCTAACCGTATATATTTGAGTTTAATTAATTAAAAGGTTAAGGTTCAACTTTGAGAAAAAATTTAAAACCATACGAAATCTATTTTTCGTTTCTTCCGCTGCGTTTTATATCGATTTTTCCCTACAATTGGTATCAGAGCCTTGGTTGTACCTTTTAATTAATTAACGTATATATACGTGAATCTATTTCTTTTTATTGTGATTATACATGTTTTAGAAAGAGATGGCACTCTAGGTATTCGCATATATAATTACATGTTGAATGTATGGATTTATATATGTTTTATAAAGTGAATTGTTATTGCTCGATTTTGGTCCTAGAATTTCAATGTAATTTTTGTTTCGGATTTATAACAAGAAGGGTGGTCTAGTATCGCCATAATTCCTTCTTGGTAGTTGCTAGGGTTTTTTTTTTTTGTATGTAAAATAAGTGCAGTATTTTTTTTTTTTTGTAATCAGGTGCAGTATTTTTTTTTTTTGTAAATCTTACTGCAGTAAAATAAAAAAAAAATTTGCTGCAGTAATTTATTCGTAATATGATGTAATGTATTCGGGTATTGAAAATTCGAAGACACGAAGAAAAACGAAGCAACCGGAACCGAGAACGAGCACCTTGCGCACCCTAGGACTGGATTGCGCTGCGCATGGCAAGCCCAATCCTTGGTGGGCTGCGCACGGCAGCCTTGTGTGGCCTTATGGGCTGCGCAAGGCAACCCCTTTGTGGGGTTGTGGGCTGTGCACGTCCATGGGAGGAGGCCGAGGGATGAGCGTATGGTTGATGGCCACCTGAAGATCTTGTATTCCTAACAATTGTAATTTACTTGCTTTCCTAGGATGGGCCAAAATTGTTGCTATTTAATTTTTGCTTAAATATTACAATATTTGTTGTTGTATGATAACATGACATTTTAGAATAGGAGTGCCACTCATATATCTCTTTTGGTATGAACATGCATTGAATGATTTAGGTATCTAATTGGCATCTAGATAACTTGGTAAAAATGATTCTTTGGGATTTAATCACACTCCTTAAATAATTGAGTGGGAGAAGGTGTGCAAGAAGAACGCCTATGGCCTCCAAGATTAGTTGAGTTTTATTATTTTTGGTAATCCCCCCAAGGGGCGTCCATAAATGGAATTTAACAATATACTTCTTTACAAGGATAGACTAGACAATTGACTTAAACGAAATCTACTCCCCAAGGAGAGATTTTCGTGAGAGAAAATTGAGGGTCGATATCTTGGTAACACACTCAATGTAATTTTATTAATATCCTCCCAAGAGTTCTTGTTAATAAAAATTACAAGGCTAAAATTAAAAACGCTGGTTGTTATGTTAACAATTAGGTGGGACCTAGTCTAACTAGTAAATAGTGCGAACTCCCAAAGGAGGCGTAATATTTATGGGTGTTGGATCACCGTTGAATTTTTATGATTGAATTATTTATTTTAATTCAAGATAAATTTTTAAAAGTGCTATTATCATGATTATTTACTTACATATGTTTTTGTTTTAATCAGAAATCATGACCCCGTCACTTATGAACATCCTGAAAGATAACACCTTAACTGGAGATAACTACGTAACATGGAAAAGGAAAGTTGGGTTGTTGCTGCAAAGTGAAAAACATAAGTTTGTTCTGACCACTCCTAAACCACCCCTTCATAATAATGAATCGAATGTGATGCAAAGAGATGAGTATGAGCAGTGGAAGACTTCTGATGATATGGCAAAATGTTACATTATGGCCACTATCTCCGACGTGTTGCAACAGCAACATGAAGGAATGGAGTCCGCTGCTGATATAATGATGTCTCTAGAGGAAATGTTTGCTATGAGGTCTAGGACGACTAAGAGAGAGGCAGTCACTGCTTTTATGAATCTTAGGATGAAACCTGGACAATCTGTGAAAGATCACATGATGAAAGTCATAGCACATCTCAATATTGCTGAACTAAATGGTGCTGAGATTGATGGTGACACCAAAATTGATATGGTAGTTAACTCACTGTCAGATTCCTTTGATCAGTTCAAGTTGGACTATACCTTGAACAAAAAGGAATACACCTTGCAGGGCCTGATGCAAGATGTTCAAAGCGCTGAAAAGATCCTTGTGAAAACAAAGGTCAAGAGATTCATTTGGTTGGTAAAGTTGCTACTGTTAAGACCCGTAAGAAGGTCAAGAAACAACAGAAGAAAAAGCAACTTAGGCCTACCAAGAAGGAAACCAAGAAAGTAACCAAGATCAGAGGGAAATGCTTCCTTTGTGGTGAAAAGGGACATTGGAAAAGAGATTGCCCAAAGTCTAAGAAAAAGAAGGAAGAAGGTAATGTTAATTATCTAGAAACATGTTTTCTGGCAGATTCTACTGATTCTTGGATCATAGACTCTGGAGCCACTAATCATGTTTGTTATTCCTTGCAGGGGTTTCAGGAAAAGAGAAGGTTGAATGAAGATGAAGTCAATATGCGCTTGGACAACGGAACGTTAGTGTCTGCAAGTGCAGTGGGAGATATTAGAGTTATTTTAGATTCTAGTAGGCATTTAGATTTAATAGACGTTTATTATGTACCTCAATTCAAGAGGAATTTAATTTCAGTTTCTTGTTTAAATAAGTTTGGATATTCGGTTACTTTTAATAAAACTTTTATTATTAGTAAGAATGACAAAGTTGTTTGCAAAGGTACATTGGAAAACGATTTATTCTTCTTGCATAGAAATATCTCTCACTCGTTAGACACAGAAATAACGGAACCTAATCATAAAAGAGTAAAATTATCAAAAGATGAAACCTATCTTTGGCATTTACGCCTAGGTCACATTAACCTTAATAGGATTAAAAGATTGGTATGTGACAGACCTTTAAGTGACTTAAAGGTTGATGATCTACCAACTTGTGAATCTTGTTTGGATGGTAAAATGACCAAAAGTCCGTTCAATACCAAAGGTGCAAGAGCCACTGAATGTTTAGGACCAGTACACACTGATGTATGTGGTCCTATAGAGGTGGATATGAGTACTTCATCACCTTCACAGATGATTACTCAAGATTTGGTTATGTGTATCTCATGAGACATAAGTCGGATGCATTTGATATGTTCAAAGCATTCAAAGCTGAAGTAGAAAATTAGCTTGAGAAACATATAAAAATCTTGAGATCTGATCGTGGTGGAGAATATCTATCTGAAGAGTTTCAGCAATATCTTATTGATAATGGGATAGTTTCTCAGCTTTCTGCACCAGGTACACCTCAACAAAATAGGGTAGCAGAAAGGAGAAATAGGACTCTTTTAGAGATGGTTAGATCAATGTTGAGTTATTCAACACTTCCTATTTCTTTTTGGGGATATGCTCTACAAACAGCAATATATATTCTAAACGATGTACCATCTAAATCTGTCCCTAAAACCCCACATGAATTGTGGACTGGGCGAAAGCCTAGTTTACAACACATGAGGATATTTGGTTGTCCTGCACATGTGTTGAAAGGAAAGACAGAAAAGATGGAGTCCCGTTCGGAAACATGTATATTTTTGGGGTATCCAAAAGGAACTAAAGGATATTATTTCTATAGTCCTTTTGATCTAAAAGTATTTGTTTCAACAAATGCTTCATTTCTAGAAAAGAACTATATGAATAATTTTGTGCCCAAAAGTAGAATTGTCCTGAATGAGATGTCAGGAGATACAATTCCACAAGAGGTTTCACAACCCATCCCAATTGTAAGTTCCACTCCAACACAAGATCAACAACCTACCATTCCTCGTCGCAGTGGGAGGGTTAGAACACAACCCGAAAGATACATCGGTCTAGGAGAATCTGTTGAGAATCTTTCGGACGACGATGATCCCTACACGTACAAGGAAGCTATGAAGGATGTTGATTGTCGTCATTGGCAAAAGGCAATGCAATCCGAGATTGAATTGATGCTCAATAACAAAGTCTGGTCCCTTGTAGACTTGCCTAAATGAATAAAACCCATTGGGTGCAAGTGGGTATACAAGAGGAAAAGAGGTATGGATGGAAAGGTGGAAACCTTTAAAGCTAGACTAGTAGCTAAAGGTTATACACAGAAAGAAGGTATCGATTACGAGGAAACCTTCTCACCTGTGGCCATGCTTAAATCCATTAGGATACTCTTATCCATTGCAGCATCTCTAGACCTAAAGATTTGGCAAATGGACTTCAAGACAGCTTTCCTTAATGGAAGTCTTGACGAGAGCATCTACATGATGCAACCAGAGGGATTCATTGAAAAAGGCCAAGAAGAAAGAGTATGCAAGTTGCAAAAGTCCATATATGGACTAAAGCAAGCATCCAGATCCTGGAACATAAGGTTCGATCAAGCTATAAAGGGTTTTGGATTTATTCAAAACCCTGACGAACCTTGTGTATACAAGAGGATCAAAGGCGACAAGTTGGTTTTCCTCATTCTTTATGTTGATGATATACTACTCATTGGAAACGATGTAGGTGTATTGACATCAGTGAAAGAATGGTTAGCAAAACAACTTGATATGAAGGACTTAGGAGAAGCAAGTTATATTCTTGGTATCCAAGTAATAAGGGATAGAAAGAATAGAATGATTGCATTATCCCAAGCTTCATACATTGATAAAATCTTGTCTAGATTCACCATGCAAGATTCCAAGAAAGGTATGTTACCTTTTAGACATGGAATCAAACTTTCTAAGGGTCAAGCACCTAAGAATGTGCATGAAGAGCAATTCATGAGTAGTGTTCCATATGTCTCAGCAGTTGGAAGTCTCATGTATGCAATGCTCTGTACTAGACCAGTTATTTGTTTTGCTGTTGGCATAGTTAGCAGGTTTCAATCGAAACCTGGTCATGATCACTGGACGGCAGTCAAGCATATTTTCAAGTATCTAAGAAGAACGAAAGATAATATGCTTTGGGTATACAGATTCTGATTTCCAATCGGATTCTAACTCTAGAAAATCTACATCAGGATCTGTGTTTACTCTTGGAGGAGGAGCAGTCATATGGAGGAGTATCAAGCAATCTTGTATTGCTGATTCCACCATGGAAGCTGAGTATGTTGCTGCATGCGAAGCTGCCAAAGAGGCTGTTTGGCTCCGCCAATTCTTGATTGACTTAGAAGTGGTTCCTAGTGCGAATAAGCAGATCAGTATACACTGTGAAAACAGTGGTGCAGTGGCTAATTCGAAAGAACCAAGAAGTCATAAGAGAGGTAAACACATTGAAAGGAAGTATCACCTTTTGAGGGAAATTGTTCATAGGGGAGACGTGACGATCACCAAAATCGCGTCAGCAGAAAATCTAGCGGATCCTTTCACAAAGGCTCTACCTCAGAAGAGCTTTGATGGACATCTAGAGAACATGGGAATGAGAGATATGACACACTTGCTATAGAGCAAGTGGAAGATTGTTAGGATTATACTCAATGGCAAGAGTGTAATATTGTAATTGACAATCTTCTCATATTAATAAAGTGAATTCTGATTCTTACAATTACATATAGCATTTATTATTATAATTGTCAAGGTAAATAATCATAAGGTCAAAAGACTATGAGACATGAAGAATTGTTCATACATCCGGATATGTATGAGGTAGACACAATTCTTTAGTTAGTCTTGAATAACGTTCACAACTTAAGTTAAAGGTTGGGCACCTCTATCTTGTTAAAGTTGTAGAATTATTTTACTAGCATTTGAGTGGGATCAAATGAATATGATGAGTCTAAAATCATCGAAAGGTTTTCGAGTAAAAGAATCTAGTGCACTAGGTGCATTGAACTGGATCACAATGAAATACTTTATCTAGAACCGTCACTAGATATAAAGTCTTTTCATTAAAGAGGACAATCGGAATGTCTATCTTAATCCTGAGATAAATGATGGACTTATGGTTGCAAGTGTTATCATTAGAGCTATCAATGAGTACGATTATATAGCATAGTCTATCCTCGATAGTTTGGTGGTATACATTTGTTAATCGATAGAGGACTTCATTTATGTATATGGACATCGTGGCTCCATTTATTAAATGAGAGTATAATATCATCATATGGATGTTTTGAGGTATTGGATATTAAATCTCAACGTTGAGTTTTCAATAATGATTATTGAAAACATGGCTTCTGGACAAGTCAAAGTATCAAAGTTCGAAATGTGGTCATATGAGGAAATATGATAAATTGGAAAGCTATAGGCGGTCTATGAGCTCTTGGCGATTACTGATATTATTCACGAGGATACACCATCTCCTATAAGATTGTCTAGGGTATGAATGAGAAAAATCTCCTTATTCTATCTTTATTTAAGAGTTCAATTTTCGCTCTTTAGTGGAATGAGTTAAAATTAATAGATTGGACCTAAGTGAATCATTTATTGATTGTGATTAGGTTGTGTCTATTGAAGCTTAAATTTAGATAGCCCGCCAAGATCCCCAATCCACATGTATTTGCATGGATCACTTGATATATTCTACCGGGCCGATTTAAGGGTCCATCTAGAATTGTTTTTAATATATCAAGAATATAATATGTCTATTATTTAATTAATGGGCTGCACTATTATATTAATATATTAAAAGGAGACATGTGGGCTTGTTTCTTTTAGTAAGAATGGGTCTGGTTCACATGTGGGCTTTTATTTAAAGTCCAATGGATTAAATGAAATAAGAAAATAATATATGGCCCATTTATATAAGTGGGGCGGCAAGGTGTATATATTAACCTAATATATTATTTTGTTTCATTGTTTTAATTAAATAAGAATTAGTTAATTTATTAATTAATTGTTTAATTAAGAAACAAATCTTTTTTCTGATCAGGAAATATATTTCCTAAAGTTATACTATTGGTAGTAGTATATTAAAAGTAAAAGACTTGTTTGATAAGAAAATAAATAATTAATTTTATTTATTTAATCAAATAAGAAGTCTTTTTATTTAGTCAATAAAAGAATAAAAATATCTATGAGTTAGATTAGGTTTTGAAGTCTAAAGGTTGATGGAAATTAGGGTGCAACACAAACTCTTTTTGGTATGTGATTTGCGGCAACCCTAATCCATTTAGAGGAAGATTTCGGCAATCCTAAATAGAAGAGGAAGCAAAATTTCGGCCACATATATAATACCACATATAGAATTCGGCCACCATAGTTGATTGAATGATTCAATTTTTCTTCTTCTCCTCAATTCATAGAAAAGGATAATTTTTATTCTACTAAACATAAAAGAGAGAAGAGATTATTCTTTGATAGTACACTGATTGCTTGTTCATCAATAAGCTTGTGTGTACAACATCGAATTAGGTTCACGCTAGTTTCGATCATTAGATTGAGAACTCAAAAGTGACCGGAATAATTTTGTCTTCTTTTGATTGTTTTGTGACTGACAAAAGAAAAAGAAAACTTTGTTCATCCATTCTCAGGTTTGCAATTCAAAGAAAAAGGGAGACCACGCTCCTAGGTGATTCACGTACGTGTTCGGATTGGAAGATCTCGCGGTACTGTTTACGATCACTGTTCACGGGGGTACTGTTCATGATCACTGTTCACGCGGGTACTGTTCACGGGCATCGGAAAAGATTTTGCAGATTACCAATCGACGTAAGTCAATCGGATCACGCGTCAAGAGGTATTTAACTCTAACCTTATATATTTGAGTTTAATTAATTAAAAGGTTAAGGTTCAACTTTGAGAAAAATTTTAAAACCATACGAAATCTATTTTTCGTTTCTTCCACTGCGTTTTATATCGATTTTTCCCTACACTATCGACCAGTGCAACTGCACACATGCAACATGGGCAGTAGGTGTGAGCTGGTGATGCGCCTGTCGACCAGCGCAACTGCCCCCCTGTAACATATGCAGTAGGTGTGCGCGGGTGGTGCACATGTCAACCAGGGCACTGACACCCGCGCACAGTGCATATTTTCTAGGCGTGTTTTACCAAAACGATGCAGTTTTGATTAGACCTATTATATATGTTCTCTCTTCTTCCTTGCTCATTTTTGTGAGTTCAAAAAGCCATTTTTGAGAGCCCAAGCTTCCTTAAGAGAGAAAAACTCCCAAGAACCCACATTTACTCAACCACACTTCAATCCATGAGCATCTAGCATCTCACAAGCATCATCTTATCATGGATTCTTCTAGCTTTCATTGACTAGGTAACTTGAACTTGCCCTAAATCTCTTTACATTTATTTGTGTTCTTGTTAGCCTAGGTTTAGCCTCATATGTTGATTTAATGCATGTCTTTGTGTTTAATGGCATTTATAACATGATTGAGTTGTTGTTTGTTGGTTGAGAATATATGTTCATTGATAGCTATCTTTTAGGACCATTTTGCCCTTTAGCTAAATCTTCATGCATTTGCATTTAGATATTGATATCTAGGATTTGCACTTATTGACATCTTTAAATCCTTAGATAAGCATTTAGTGTAGCCTAGCATTAATTGCATGATAGAATATTATCACATATTCACATAGGTTGCTCAATCTCTTCATTGATTGTTAAGCTTTGTGACTAAGTGGATTAGTGCACAAGCTTGTGGTCTAGGATCACTATTAAAGGCCCGTTGGGTAGAGTGAAAGGGTTAGTGACCAAGTAGGTGTGACTTGAGGTCAACCTAGATTGTAAACTTTCATTCAAATAGTGGATTTGAGGACCGTATGTGGCTAGAAGGATAGCCCGTGAGTTTTTATTGTGTTTTTATTGTTTTCTGCATGTTTATGTTGGATTGAGTGATTGCTAATATGGGGTAGGATTATTAAAATTAATTAAGTTAAAAAGTTTAATAAATCAACTAAAACCTATTCCACACCCCCCCCCCCCCCCCCCTCTAGGTTAGTAGACACACGCTATATAGTATTTTCAGGGATTAGGTCCAAGCACGTGGTGGCATCCAGATTAAATGCCACGCTGAATTCTGCTATAAAATCTGCCAAGGCTTGAGCTTTGATGGTGGTTCTTACCTTGTACTTGATGTCGTAATGGGTGAGCTTTATGGCCCACAAAAGTAATCTGCCTGACACATCCGGTCTCTAAAGGAACTATCTCAAAGGTTGATCCATGACCAACACGATCGTGTTTGCCTGGAAAAAGGGTCGGAGCTTCCTTGCAGTGGTCACAAGTGCATAAATGAGCTTCTCTACGAGCGTCTAGTTCTTTTCGGACTTTGTCAAGACGTGGCTCACATAGTAGATAGGCCTCTAGACCCCATCCCCACATTCCTTACTAAGGCTCCACTAGTAACAGCCTCTGATATGGCCCAGTACTGCTGCAATTCTTCTCCTGACGTATGCTTCACTAGTAGCAATGGGCTAGCTAGATAACCTTTCAAGGACTAGAAGGCTTGCTAGCTTTTCTGGTCCAACTTCACTTTTTTCCTTGCTAAATAACTTTAAAGAAAGGAATTCACTTATCTGTGGACCGAGATATGAAGCGGTTCAGTGCTGTTACCTTGCTAGTCAGCTCATGTACCTGCTTGAGAGTGGTAAGGGATTCATGGTCCAGGATGGCCTTGATCTTCTCGGGGTTAGCCTCAATCCCTCTTTCATGCATCATCAATCTGAGGAATTTTCCCGCTACTACTCCGAAGGCGCATTGAGTTTGGTTCAACCGTATCTGGTTCTCCCTAACCACCTGAAAGGTCTAGCGTAAGTGATCATGATGTTGGCCCGCTACTTGGGACTTGGTGATCATGTCGTCTACGTACACTTCCATGTGAAAATACACTCTAAGCGTGTGTCTACAACCTAGAGGGGGGGGGGGGGGGGGGTGAATGGGTTGTTAATCGATTATTACCAATTTTTTGATTAGTCAATATTAATAATATAACCCAACATAAACAAACATACAAAATCAAGTAAAAGTGCGGGATATAAATAACACTTGATTTTTACGTGGAAACCCTTCAACAAGGGAAAGACCACGAGCTATCCTTCTAGCCACACACGATCCTCAAATCCACTATTGTAATGATGTTTACAACCTAGGTTGACCTCTAGTCACACCATTCTCGGTCACTAACCCACCACTACTACCCAACGGGCCTTTATAGTGAATCCTTGATCACTTTGCTTGCCAACCACACCTTGGTTGCAAGACTTCACTTACTTGTGCACTACACCTTGTAGTCACAAGACTTAACTCTCAAGAAGAGATTAACAACCTAAGTGAATATATGAATACTCAAAATACAAATAATGCTAGGCAACACCAAATGCTTATCTAGGGATTTAAGATGACACTAGGTGCAAATCCTAGATATCAATGTCTATATGAATGCTCATAAAGACCTAACTAGATATAGATATACAAGTCTAAAATCTAGTCATCAAAACAAAGCCATATCAATACATGTTGTCACATAAAATGGCAAGGACAATAAATGCAATTAATAAATGCAATCAATGAGTCCTAATTAGCTAGAGGGCAAACATGTCCTAAACATTAGCTATCACAACACAAACCCCAAACATGTCATAACTTCAATTGATATACAATAAATATGAAGATTTGCTAACCTAAGCAATAAATGACATGTCTTGATAAGCTAGAACAATAAATGAGCAAGGATGTGAGTTCTACTTACCAAGTAAAGACATTAATGAAGACCCATGCTTGAATGATGCTCTATATGTAAGATGATGATGGGTTTTGGGGTTTGGAGAGTCAAGTAACAAAGCTTGAAGCTTTCTCTCTCATAAAAAATGGGTTCTTGAAGCTCTCTCTCTTGGAGTCACTTTCTCTCACTAAGGATGTATATTTCTGAGCTCTAGATTAAATGGTGGAGAAGATGACATATATATAGGAGAAAAAACGAGCAGTCATGAACAGACGAAAATGTCCAGTTCGTGTGACAGAGGCGACATGCAAGGCGACATGACCAAGTCGCCTCGTAAGTCACCTAACACACTGGAAAGAAACACATGTAGCCTGAAGCGACATGTAAGGTGACATGCCCAAGTCGCCTATGAAGTCGCCTAACACACTGGAGGAAAATTACAAGACAAAGGCGACATTGGAGGCGACATTGGAGGCGACATGCACAAGTGGCCTTGCATGTCGCCTAACCCACTGTGCAGCCCATCAACTCCAAAATGCAAGAATTGTGTGTGTGTGTGTGTGTGTGTGTGTTCAACCATACATGCATGTCAATACAAATGCATAGAATGTGAGTGTGTGCAACTAAATCTCTTCAAGAGTTAAGGACAAGTGAACTACCTCTCTTGAAGCTCTTTAGGATGATCGGAAGCATGTCTTCGAGAACCTATGTTACCCGTTACATAAACATCCCCAATGTGATTTGTCATGAAACAAGCCAATCACAAAAGTGAGGTTCTTACACCATGGTTCTTTCTATATGTTCCTTGAACAAACTGTTAACCAGTCGCTGATAGGTGACACCTGCATTTTTAAGACCAAACGACATTACCTTGTACAGTAGAGGCCTTGTACGGTAATGAAACTGGTCTTGTCTTGTTCCCGGCTGTGGAGTCAACAAACTGGTCTACCTTCGGTAGGGGAAATCTGTCTTTTAGGTAGGCTCGGTTGAGGTCTGTATAATCCATGCATATGCGACATTTCCCATTTGCTTTTGTCACCATGAACACATTGGCTATCCATTTTAGGTATCGGGATTCCTTGATGAACTTGGCCTTTAAGAGCTTGTCTACATCTTCCTATACTGCGGCGTTCCAATCAGGGTTAAAGTGCCTTCGCTTCTGCTTGACTGGTTTAAAAGTTGCATCCACTGCCAACCTGTGAGCAGCTAAAGTAAGGGGAATCTCAGGCATCTCTTCATGACTCCAGGCGAATATGCCATTGTATTCTTGAAGGAGTTTTATCAAACCCTTGTTGACTTCCTTCTCTAATACTGCTCATATCTTGACCACCTTGGAGTGGTCATCTCCCCTTATAGGTACCTCCTCTAGTTCTTCTACAGGGTGTCCAATGGCCCACCCATGATCTTCTTCTTCTGGTTCCTCTTTGATCACACTCGATGCTTCTACTTCGCCTAAGTTATCAAGGTCTTCCCTCTATACCTCCATGTTTGGCACAACAGTCACATGCGTATATTGCTTGGCCAATACCGTGGGGTTGGTGGATACCACGTGGCACTTGCACGTTGCTTGCTGATATCCTCAAACTTCTCCCTCCTCACTTCCTATCGGGAACTTCATGACACTGTGATAGATGGGCAACACTCTTCTAATTTCTGATAGGAATGGTCTCCCCAAGATGACATTGTGGGCGGATGGGGTATCGACTACAACAAAGTCTGTCATTATGTTCTGTTGGAGAGGAGCTTCCTCAATAATTATCGGGAGGATCATCGATCTGGTGGGCATCAACGAGTCCCAGTGAATCTGTACAAAGGCATGGTACATCTGTTGTAGCAGGGGTTCTTCAAGTTGAACTTCTCAAGTGCTCCTTTAAAAAGAATATTGATACTACTCCCGATATCGATCAGAACACAGTGAACCTGATAGTTGGCTATTTGTACCGTGACAACCATGGGGTCGTCATGTGGTTGCACCTTGTTATAAAAATCCTCCTCTATAATTATGATTTGGCTTAAACGAGAGGGTTCATGTGGTCCATTGGCAACTCTGAGAACATCATAACCTATACTGAGCTGAGGTATCTTCCTGGCATGGTTCTTTATCAAATTATGGGAGGTTCCTGCTAATGTGGCACCTCCGCTAATGGTATGGATGATTTGTATCTACTGCATTAGATCATTTCCTTTGTCCTTTCTTTTTTCCTCTGTTTCTTGAATCTCCCCTTGCACCTCCTTCCTTATCATGATGATGTCCTATACCTGCTGTAAAAATTCAGTTAAAAGACCTCCCCTTACCAATCCTTCAATCTGGTTGCAGAGGCTATAATATTCTGACGTGTTATGCCACATATCCTTATGGAAGTCACAATACTTGTAGCGGTTCCTCTTGTCAACCGAGAGCTTCATATGACCGGGCTTTCTAAGCAACCCTTTATCCCGGATGACAAGGTATATAGTTTCCCTGAGAGGCATTGAGAGGCGTATATTGGTTGTATTTTTCTTCCTCCCTTGCTATTTGTACTACTTCCCTTGGTGGGGTTGTTGCACTATGAGGGGTTCTCCTTGCCTGGTACCGCTCCCCCTACGGGGAAAAAGAGGTGATCGGTAAGTAGATCGATTAGGGGGTTGATTCTGGATCTTCTTAAATGGCCTCAGTTTTGGGACTTTCTTCTTCAAACTCTTGACAGATCTCGTTTCATCATGCACGATCTTGATTCTGAGTTGTTCATCTATATCCACCTGTTCTAAAGCCCTAGTATAAGCCTTCAGGTATGTCTCAGATGGATGCTTTGCAAATGACCGGAATAACCTATCGGCCCACAGGTTTCTCCAGAAATTTGCTAAGGTTTCTTTCTCGTTGAACACTCTCATCTAGATATCTTTTTAGTGGAATTTCTCCACGTAGGATTTTAGAGTCTATCCTCTCTTTTGGACCTCGTACTAGAGTAGGATAGGGTCTTTAGGATGGGACTTGATCCCCTAGAACTGAGCATATAAATCCTTGGTGAGCTACATGAAGGAATCTATCCTATCTGGGGGTTGCTTCCTGAACCAAGTCTTGGCACAATCGGTCAGGGTTGAGGGGAACATCCTACACATCGTCGATCGGGTAGCATTATGAATCTCCATCTAGTATACAAAGTTCTCTAAATGGCTCAGGAGTCTTCTAATCCAGATTATTTATCGGTTGGCATTTTGAATTTAGGCGGCAACTCTGCTTCATTGATCCTTCTTGAGAAAGATGCATTCATTTCCCCCAAAGGGTCCTTCTACGTTCCCCGGTGTTTTCCTTTTCTCAATTCCCTGATCTCCTTGGCCATCTTGGCTACTTAGTCCTGAAGGTGCTTAGGTCTATAGCCCCTAGATCGGGCTTCTGAGGCTTCGTTATCTTATGTTTCTGACACAATGGTTGCTTCCTATGCACCTCTCCTCGAGGATGGTTTCCACAGTAGCTCTTCCTTAGCCTAGTACTACAACCGGCATCAGACCGTGGGGGTCTCTCATTCGCTACCGGTTGGGCTGTAGGCTAATTTTCCATGGGAGGGATATCAATCGTGGATTTCACCCGTCTGGGTCGAAAATACGTGAGGAGATCTGAACTTGAGGTTGTGGCCCGAGTCTATTGAAGACTGGTACTCGGGTATGATTGGTACATTTATGTACCTATTTAAGTCTCCCTATTCCTAACTTTTATGCTCGCTTTCAAGCGTTTTTGTATATAATGTGTGTTTGAGCCTTTTGTAGGTTCATTTTCCCATAAGCTAGGTGTTTGAGCTTAAAGTGAAGGTTTGAAGGCAAATATGAGGAAAAAGAGCTGAAATTTAGATGGCTTGTGCAGAATGTCTAACTTACAGAGCCATATCTCCCATCTCGGATTGAACTATATATCGTACTACATGTTTTTGGAAAGCTCCGGAAGTCTAGTTTTCAGCGAACTTTACGGATCACGATTCCGTATTTTCTAGAAGAAGTTACGCTCATTTCAGCCAATGCTGCGCAAAGCAGTAAACTCTGCTAGATAGAACTGCGAGTTCCAACTCGTAAATTGAAGTAGCATATCCATTCCAGAGCCTTCCGCTAGATGAATATGCGAGTTATAACTAGTAGAATGAACTAGCAGTGTACTGCGAGTTGGAACTGCGAGATTGAAGTCGCAGAGGTCGCTAGTAAAAGTTTTCCAGAACCTTCTGCTAGATGAATCTACGAGTTAGACCTAGCAGAATGAAGTAGCAGATGTACTGGGAATTTGGAACTGTGAGATTGAACTCACAGATTTCGGTGGCAAAACTTTCCCAGAACCTTGTGCGATCTAGATCTACGAGTTACGACCAGCAAAATCAATCTGCTAAATGGATCTGCGAGTTCCAACTTGCAGGTTTGTGTTGGCAGAACCTTATCCACTTGTAGATCACATGATTTTGAAGTGCAAACTTGACTTTTCACACCCAATTAATGCCCTAACCTTCAAACATTATAAATATCCCACCTTGTTGGTCTTTAAAGATATCTCTCAAATATCCAATCTTAGATTCAAGTGCACAACAACCTAATACCTTAGATTCTAGATCTTACACCACAAAAGAGAGAGAGGAGCTTCAAAGGTTTCCATAGAGGTTTTCCTCCATAGATATCTCACTACCACCACCTCTAAACTTCTTCCATCCATCTTTGAAGTAGATCCAAGGAGAAAGGAGAGCAAAACGAAATAGAGATCTTGGTTATCTCTAAACTCTTCTCTTTGTTTTATTTTCTATTTCTTTGATGTGTAATCCTCGTTAGGGAATATTTGTAAACCAACACTTAAATCTTGACTCTATTCTTTAAGCTTATTGCTATATCTCTCATTTCTTGACATGTATGTTGGTGAATGAGTAGAAATTAATATGTTTGCATAAGTGAGACTTTAGATTAAACAATGATGTAGTGTAACTTAGTGTAAACAAATGATGTAGTGTAAAAGTAAAGTCTCACTCTTGTTTGCATGTTGGTGACGAAAGGGAATCGATATGTATGGATTGATTCAAGTGAAAGAGCATATCAGTGTTTCGGTTGATTAACTGTGAATGGATCTTTATTGTTAACTCTTGAATAGAAGGAACTTGATTTATGCATGCTTATGCTAGATTAGGTTGTTTGGTGTATTGTTGTTGTGCTTAATAGGTCTAGACCTAGACATAATTGCTCATTCCATGCCTTTGGTTGAGTGATGAGAATTGATTTCAGTATTCCTTAATCAACAAATGATTCGTAACAATATATGATTTGGTTTCGGAATCCTTAATCAAGAGAACTAGCCCTTGAATCCGTTTTGAATGGTACTTGAATGTTTATAATCAACATGACTAGCTTGTGTGTTTGGTGAACTTATGTACCTATTGTAACCACTATCTTGCATCTCTCCAAGCCACATTTATTTTTGTAGCTAGGGTGCTTTGCCTTTAGGAGTAGACTAATTTATATTGCTTTGTAGTGTAATTGACTTCCATGTAGTTAGACTTAGAAAGACAAGCACCCAGTTACATTTCTATCCCTAGTTTACTTTAGTTCAGTTTTAGGTTATTTTAATTACACACCACACACACCTTCCGCATTATGCATACACTTCACACACACCATTCTCACCCGTTCCATGTTCTATTTACATCGCTTTCAATAACGTTTTAGCTAGAGACAGTTAGACAGATACCACCTCTCTTTGGGAATGACCCTTGCTTACATGTTATACTAGTCCTTTGACTCGTTGCATTTGCGAGGTAGATTAAATTAGATAAATATCTTTTTGGTAGGCATAACTTTGGCCTCATCAGGGTACCTGGTCCCATTGTTTGGGGTACTTCGGAGTGAGGGGCGATTCCCTCGACGATCATCCGAAGGCGGATACTTTCTACGAAAGATGCGGCCTACTATTCCAGGATATCTCGATTCTTTTCCTAGGTATCTAGGGCTTGGGGCGCGGAGTACGCATTCGATGAAGGGACCAGTGCTGGGTTATGGTACCTCGATCCCCCTCTCTGCTTCTAAACTCTTTGGGTAGAAGCAAGTGATTGGTGCCCCGATGGGTCAAGTTGCTCTTGAGAGGATCAAAGCCTCATTTTCCTGCTTCAGGGTGAAGTAATTTGTTTAAGACAATAAAATGAGGGTTTTCTCCCACAGACGGCGCTAAAAAGAGTTAACCAAAAAAATTGCAAAGGGAGGATTTCCAGCTAACACTTTTAAACTGCGACCTGGTAAGTCACAGTTGGAGAGGTACCACTTGGTACCGGTAAATTTCCTAACAAGAACAAGTAGGAATTTATCGAGATGACAACCAAAATAGGACGTTGTTAACCGCCTAAAAGGGCAAGGGTCCAAAGAAGGATTCTCTCTCCCTACCAAAACTGTTTGGAGTAGAAGGACTCTACAGGAAGCACCGGGCCACCACATGAAAGAACCGGGATTGGCATACTCAAAACGACCATGTGTGAACCAGGACCGGGATCGAGACCACCCTGACCTCCCGGTACCATGGAACACAGATACCAAAGCCCAGAAAGCCCCAATATCACAGCGCGCCAGTTCCCTGATACTTGAGAGCACCAGTACCACGGTCCATGGTACCTGACACCTCGGTATCATGATACCTATCCAGGACTGGTCTACCAAGTACCTCTCATCTACCCCGCATAGAGGGCGTCTGCGAGGGAAGAGAAATCATGACTTGGGAAAAGGAACATTTAAAGCGTAGCACCTCCAGCAGGAAAAAAATGGGACAGTTGACATTTTTCCCGCCATCTGTGAGGCCATTAATGGAGATAGTCAACCCATCAATCCTACCGAAATGGAAGCAATCTACCTAATTTTGAGGACGATTCCCTCGCTTAAATACGGCCACCATCATCGCTAAATCAGGTTTCCTTTAATTACTAATTGATTGACCGAATTAATTGAAATGGACAATAAGAATTCGAACCTATAAAAAGGGAGAAGAAGAAGAGAAAAGGCATTCACTTTACGACAACAAAAATGTAGACACCTTCATCTATCAAGCAAAATTCTACTTATCGACTAGCACGAATTCGCCATCGCCTATAGTGTCAAAAACTCATTGCCTGAATCCACCCCCCCTCCGCATACCTCCATTGTATCTCTACATCATGTAACATAGTGTATTATTAAAAAAGAAATCTTCCTATAGTGTGGGTAAAGGAATTGTCATATATTGCGTTCTATTCTTGACTGTCATCTCGATCAATTCCTGTGTGTTCTTATCTAGAATCTTACTGGTACCAAGTGGTACCTCTTCAACTGTGACCTACCAAGTCACGGTTTAAAAGTAATAGCTGGAAATCTTCCCGTTGCAATATTTTGTTTAAAAAATTTTGGCGCCGTCTATGGGAATTTAACCCCCAATTTATTGTCTTAAAGATTGCTTAGCTCTACCTTGAAGCGGGAAGATGAGGCTCTGATCCTCCCAAGGGAAACTTGACCCATCGGGGCTCCAACCACTTGCTTATACCCAAAGAGTTCAGAAGCACGGAAGGGGATCAAGGCACCACAACCTAGCACTGGTCCCACCATCGAATGCATGCTTCGATCCCAAGCCCTAAATGCTCAGGAAACGAATCAAGAGATCCTGGAACAGCAGGCCACAACCTTTGTAGAAAGTATCGGCACTCGAATAATCACCAAGGGAATTGCTCCTCACTTCAAAATACCCTAGACTAGGTACCCGAGTACCTGTCTTCGATAGACTCGGGCCACAAGCTCGAGTTCCGGATCACCCTACAAATTTCTGACCCTGATGGGTGAAATTCGTGATTGATATCCCTCTCAAGGAAAATCGGCCTAAAACTCTACTGGTAGCAGAGGAAAGACCCCCACGGTCTAATGCAGGTGGTAGTACAGGGCCAAGAAGGAACTCCTGAGGAAACCATCCTCAATAAGAGAAATATTCCTGATCAGAAGACCCCTTGATCCATTTAGAGAACTTTGTACACCAGATGGAGATTCATAACTCTACCCGATAAGCGATGTGTAGGATGTTCCGTTCTACCCTAACCTATTGTGCCAAGACTTGGTTCAGGAAGCTACCCCCAAGTAGCATAAATTCCTTCACACAGCTCACCAATGATTTCTGTGCTCAATTCCAAAGGATCAAGCCCCGTCCTAAAGACGACCACGAACTTCGATGACCACATGAAGAACCTAAGCTACCCTTACAGAGGCTTAGTTTGGCATTGTTGTGCTGTGGGGAGAATTGCTTTTGGACTTGTTGTGGGAAGAATCAACTGAGTGTTTGGTAAACTGATTTTTAAAAGTGATGTAAGAACCGAAAGTAATTTCAATATGTTTGGTAAACCATAAGTAAAACGTGATGTGACTGTGTAAAATTACTAGAAAATACACGAATGAATATCAAGATTCCTAAGTCAATAAATCAAGATGATTGTCGCCTAAATTCAAAATGCCAACCGAGAAATATTCCGGATCAAAAGACCCCTTGAGCCATTTTGAGAACTTCGTACATCAGATGGAGAATCAGAACCCTACCTGATCAACAATGTGTAGGATGTTCCCTTCAACCCTGACCGATTTTGCCAAGACTTGGTTCAGCAAGCTGTTAGGATTATGCTCAATAGCAAGAGTGTAATGATGTATTTGACAAACTTTTCATATTAATAAAGAGATTTCTAGTTTAACAAATCTTATAGGATTAATAGTTTAATTATTATAATTGTCAAAAGTAAATAATCATAAGGTCAAAAGACTATGAGAGAAGAAGAATTGTTCGTGCATCTAGATATGTATGAGGTAGACACAATTCTTCAGTTAGTCTTGAACAATGTTCACAACTTAAGATAAAGGTTGGAAGCATTTACCTTGTTAAAGTTGTAGATTCTTTTGCTAGCATTTGAGTGGGATCAAATGTGTTATGATGAGTCTAAAATCATCAAAGTGTAGTGTCTTTGGGCAAAAGAATCTAGTGCACTAGGTGCATTGAATAGGATCACAGTGAAATACTTTATCCAGAACCGTCAATGGATAACAGTTTTCACTTGAGGACAATCGGAGAGTCTATCTCAATCCTAAGATAAATGATAGAATTTGGTTACAAGTGTTATCATTTGAGCTATCAATGAGTACGCTTATATAGCATAGTCTATCCTCGAAAGTTTGGTGGTATTCATTTGTTAATCGATAGAGGTCTTCATTTATAGATATGGACATTGTGGCTCTATTTATTAAATGTGAATAGAATATCATCATATGGATATTTTGAGGTATTGGATATTAAATCTTAACGTTAAGTTTTCAATAGTGACTATTGAAACATGGCTTCTGGACAAGTCAAAATATCCAAGTTCAAAATGTGGTCATATGAGTAAATATGGTAATTAGGAGAGCTATAGGCGGTCTATGAGCACTTGGCGATTACTGATATTCTTCACGATGAGACACTATCTCCAATAAGATTGTCTAGGGTACGAATGAGAGATATTATCTTATTCTCGCTTTATTTAAGAGTTCAATTTTAGCTATTTAGTGGAATGAGCTAAAATTAATAGATCGGACCTAAGTGAATCATTTGTTGATTGTGATTAGGTTATGTCTATTGAAGTTTAAATTAGATAGCCTGCCAAGATCCCCAATCCGCACGAACTTGCATGGATAACTTGATATATTCTACCGGACTAATTTCTGGGTCCATCTAGAATTGTTTTTGGATTTCAGAATCCAAAATTTTTGGATTTCAGAATCCAAAATTTTTGGAGAGGTGCGGTCATGTGTGATCAAGACATGAGGTAACTCTTCAAAAAGGCCTGGAATGGGAGGCCAAGGATGTAGGAATCCTAGGGTGGGCATAATGGGGTGCGTTTAGCATTCCATTAATACATTAAGAATATAATTTGCATATTTTAACTAAATGGGCTGCGAGATTATATTAATGTATTAAATTTAAGGCATGTGGACTTGTTTCTTTAATAGTAAGAATAGATCTAGTTCACATGTGGACTTTTTATTAAAGTCCAATGGATTTAATAAAATGGAAAAAATAATATATTGCACAAGTATTTACTTGGGCGGCAAGGCTAAATTAATTAGTCTAATATATTGTTTTATTTTATTTTATTAATCAAATGGAAATTAATTCATTTATTAACTAATTAATTGTTTGATTAAAAGTCAAAATCTTTTTCTAACTATGAGAAGGATTCCTAGTGTCATACTATTGTTGGTAGTATGATAAGTATCAAAGACTATATTTGATAAGTAGATAAATAAAAGTATTTTATTTATCTAGTCAAATTAGGAAGTTTTTGATATAGTCACAATATTATATTCAATAATTTATTATTAGATAATACACTCATGAGTTGGAATATGGTGAAAAGTGATCCTACATGTGTGAGGATTTGACTACAAGGTAGAAATCCTACTTGAGTGAGGATTAGGCCATCACCTATATATATTATTAAATTAGGAATTAATAATGGTAGTTCAAAATAGAAGTTTTTTTTATAGAAAATTTTTATTCTCTTGCTTTTGAATAAAAAAAAACTTCCAACTCAAGAAAGAAGTGTAGAATTCGGCCAAAGAGAAGAAGAATAAGGAGCGTTTTATTTTCGATAGTGCATTAGAAGCTTTTACATAAAAAAGGCTTTATGCACAAGATCGAATAAGGGTTCACGCGAGTTATTGATTAAAAAGATTAAGAATTCACAAGTGACCAAACGTTTTTTATTTTCTCTATGAGGATTATTGTGACTAACAAAAGAAAAATGTTTGTTTTTCCATTCTCAGGTTTACAATTCAAAGAAAAGGGAGCCCACACTCCTAGGTGATTCACGTTCGTGATTGGATTGGAAGATCTTACGGATTCAATTCGAAGCAAGCGGATTCAAATCGACGCAAAATCAATCGTCACGTGAAAAAAAGAACGATACTTTTACTATATGGAAATTAATCAAGGGCTAAGGTTCTTTCTTTTAAAAGGAAAAATTTTAAAATATACAAACCCAATTTTTCGCTTCCGCCGTATGTTTTTCCCTACAGAAGCTACCCCCATGTAGCACAGATTCCTTCACACAACTCACCAAGGATTTCTCTGCTCAATTCCAAGGGATCAAGGCCCGTCCTAAAGATCCTATCCTGCTCCAGTACGTGGTCCAAGAGCGAAGAGAGACGCTAAAATCCTACGTGGAGAAATTCCACAAAGAAGTGATCCAGATGGGAGTGTTCACAGAGAAAGAAACCATAGCTAATTTCCTGAGAAACCTGTGGGCCGGTACGTTGTTCAAGTCATTTGTAAAGCATCCGCCTGAGACATACCAAGAGGCCTATACCAGGGCCTTAGAACAAGTCTGAATAGATGAACAACTCTAAATCAAGATCGAGCGTGATGAATCGAGATCTATCAAGCTTTTGAAGAAGAAAGTCCCAAAACCAGGGGCCATTTAGGCGGATGGCGTTTCGACTACGACAAAGTTCGTCATTATATTATGTTGGAGAGGAGCTTCCCACCTTGCTTGCTGCCTAGCCAATGCAGTGGGGTTGGTGGATGCTGCATAGCACTTGCACGCTGCTTGCTGCGTAGGAAGCGAGGTGGGAGAAGTTCGAGGAGATCAGTAAGCATGGCGTAAGTGCTAAGTAGTATACCACCCCACTGCATTGGCTAGGCAAAGCATGCATATGACTGATGTGACAAGTAGGGAGGTATTAAGGGAAAACGGCGATAACCTACGAGAAATAGAAGTACCGGGTATGATCGACGAGGAACCAGAAGAAGAAGATAGAGGGTGGGCCAGTGGACACCCTGGAGAAGGTACCAATCAGGGGAGATAACCCTTCCAATGTGGTAAAGGTAGGAGCAGCATTAAAGAAGGAAGTCAATGAGGGTTTGATAAAACTCCTTCAAGAGAACAATGACATATTCGCCTGGAGTCATGACGAGATGCATGGGATTCCCCTTACTTTTGCTGCTCACAGGTTAGTAGTGGATGCAACTTTTAAACCAGTTAAGCTGAAGTGAAGGCATTTTATTCCTGAATGGAACGCTACGATACAAGAAGACGTAGACAAGCTCCTAGAGGCCAAGTTCATCGGGGAATCTCGTTACCCAGAATGGATAGCCAATATGGTGATGGTGACAAAAACAATTGGGAAATGGCACATGTGCGTGGATTATACAGACATCAACCGGGACTACCCAAAAGACAGTTTTCCCCTACCTAAGATAGACCAGTTGGTTAACTCCACGGCTGGGAACAAGCTCCTGAGTTTTATAAATGCTTTTTCAGGGTATAACCAGATCATAATACACCCCGCTGACCAAGATAAGACCAGTTTCATTACCGAGCAATGCCTCTACTGCTACAAGGTAATGCCATTTGGTCTTAAAAATGCAAGTGCCATCTATCAGCGATTAGTGAACAGGTTGTTCAAGAAGTAGATAGTAAGAACCATGGAAATGTACATAGACGACATGATCACCAAGTCCCAAGTAGCATGCCAGCATCATGACCACCTACGCCAGACTTTTTAGGTGGTTAGGGAGATCCAGCTGCGGTTGAACCCCGCTAAATGCGCCTTCGGAGTAGCAGCTAGAAAATTCCTAGGATTCATGGTGCATGAAAGAGGGATTGAGGCCAACCCCGAGAAGATCAAGACCATCTTGGACCTCGAATCCCCTACCACTCTCAAGCAAGTACAAGGATTGACTGGCAGGGTAGCAGCACTGAACCGCTTCATATCCTGGTCCACAAATAAGTGCATTCATTTATTTAAAGTCATTAAACATGGAAAGAATATAAAGTTGGACCAGGAGAGTGAACAAGCCTTCCAGTCTTTGAAAGGTTATCTAGCTAGCCCACCGCTACTAGTAAAGCCTACGCCGAAAGAAGAATTGCCGTTGTATTTGGCCATATTAGAGACCGCTACTAGCGGAGCCTTGGTAAAAGAATGTGGGTATGGGGTCTAGAGGCCTATCCACTATGTGTGTCACGCCTTGACCAAGTCCGAAAAGAACTACACGCTCATGGAGAAGCTCACCTATGCACTTGTAACAACTGCCAGAAAGCTCTAACCTTATTTCCAGGCACACACCATCGTGGTAGTCACGGATCAACCTCTGAGACAATTCCTTCAGAGACCAGATGTATTAGGCAGGTTGGTTTTATGGGCCTTAGAGCTCACTTAGTACGACATCAAGTACAAGGCAAGAACCTACAATTAAAGCTCAAGCCTTGGCAGATTTTGTATGGCATTTAATCCAGATGCCACCAAGGGATTGGACCTAATCCATTTTTTAGAAAAAATCCCCCGAGTGGCCAACCGATTGCGAAATCCAGATACTCTGTACAGATGGAGCATCGAACCAGGCAGGTAGAGAGGTGGGGATTGTCTTGACCAATCCTGAAGGAATTGAATGTTGCCACTACTTCATGTTTGAATTTGGCACCACCACCAACAAAGCTGAGTATGAAGCCTTGTTAGTAGGAATGAAGGTGACCAACTCGGTGTAGATTTCCTCCTGGTTAGAAGTGACTCACTGCTGGTTGTCAACCAAGTAATTGGGTAGTATCAAGCAAAAGGTGAGAACATGGTAGCATACCTTGAAAAGATCCAGAAGATAATGACGAAATTTAAAGGAGTAAGAGTGAAGCGGGTCCCTAGAGAGCAAAACCACCGAGCTGATGTCCTAGCTAAAATTGCTGCAGCTAGAGGACAAGGCTTACCTAAAGGGGTACCGCTCCAGCTGATTCCCCGGTCTAGCATAACTAGAGGTGAAAGGCTGAATCTGGTAAATCGACTCTCTTTCTAGATAGACCCTGTCGTCGATTATCTCCAGAATGAAAGGCTCCCAGAAGATTTGGATGAGGCTCGCAAGCTAAAAAAGGCCGATACCCGATACTGCTTGGTCGATGGGTACCTCTATCGTAGAGGAAAATCTCTTCCGTTGCTGAGATGCCTACACCCCGATGATGCAAGATGGGCGCTTAAGGAGGTGCACTCAGAAGACTGCTGGAACCACGTAAGAGGTGAAACTTAAGCATACTAGGTGCTTCGTATGGGTTATTTTTAGCAGACCTTACACCAGGACACAAAGCAGTTTGCACGGTCTTGTGAATCCTGCCAGAAGATAGCGAATCTCAGCCACCTAACCCTAGAACGGCTTTCCTCCATTAGTTCGCCTTATCCGTTTTCCATATGGGGAGTAGATCGCATTGGACCGCTCCCAACCTCACCCGGTCATGCTAAGCTTGCTATATTGGCTATAGACTACTTTACCCGGTGGGTAGAGGCAGAGTCCCTCACATGGATAACCAAGGCAAATACCACAAGCTTCATCAAGAAGAATGTTATCTGCCGGTTAGGTACTCCTATGGCTATAACCACTGATCTGGGAAAGCAGTTTGACAATTTCCATTTCAAAGATTTTTGTGAGAACTTGGGCATTGAGCTCCTGATTTACATTAGTAGCACACCCTCAAACAAATGGGCTAGTATAGGCAACTAACAAGACCATTAAGAAACTCATAAAAAAGAAGGGAAAACGGGTTGAGGAGCTCCCAGATGTGTTATGGGCCCACCAAACCACAAAGAGGACCGCTACTAGGGAAACCCCTTACACATTAAATTTCGGAGTTGAAGCGTTCCTACTGAATGAACATAAACTGACATCCTTTAGAGTTCAGCACTTTGAGCCAGAGAGCAATGAACCCAAGCTAAGAACCAGCCTAGACCTCCTAGAAGAGAAGCGGGACATAGTTATAGAAAGGGTAACAGTCTACCAAAGTAGGATTACCCGGTACTTTAATAAGAGGGTCAGAATCCGGACCTTTAAAGAAGGAGATTTGGTTCTCAAAAGGTCACCCAGAATACCCGGAAGAGGTCTGATGGGGTACTAGCTTCGAATTGGGAAGGACCCTACCTGATAAAAATGGTGGTCCGCAATGGGCCCTTCAAGCTGGAAGATATGGAAGGTCGCTCTATTGACCATACCTGGAATGTAGATCATCTCAAAAAGTTCTACCCATGAATTCTGCAGAAGCATGATGGACATCTCCTTTATATCACTTTAGATTTTAAACAGTATTGAGTTTGAATCACCTTTGTATTGCCTAAAATATGATTAATAAAGAAGTCTTTTCTCTCACAAGTTTTTCCTATGATCGACTTGGTAATATTTTAACCTATGGTCGCCTTGAGACCAGAAGTGCCACATGGCACTCCTGATGCCCTGGACAGAACCCAACCTCTCTAAGAAAGGTCTAGCGCTGATCGGGCCAAATATGTAGTATATTTAGGCCCTCAGATCATTACCTTATGTTCTGTTTTCGTGCGTTTTTGTATCTCTTATGGGTTGTTTTGTGCTTATTAGTAGGAAATGATGCAGAGGCAGGTTTGGAAGCATATTGCGGTGATTCCGGCAGAAAAAGGGTGATAGTAAAGGCAAAAGAGTACAAACAGCTCTACAGTGCGGGTCCAGTACGGGTCGCAACCGCACTCCGACCGCACTCCAGCCGCACTCATGTTCATAGCCGGGGCAGGATGCAAGTAAAGAGATAAAGTGGGGTACACTGCGGGTCATCCAACCGCACTCCACCCGTACCGTTGCCAAACCAGAGAAGCTGATGTTGCACCTGACGATAAAGTGCGGGTACTGTGCGGGTCATCCAACCGCACTCTACCCACACTTGCACCAGGAACAGAAGAGCAGAATTGCACCTGACGTTAGAGTGCGGGTACAGTGCGGGTCATCAAACCGCACTCCATCCGCACTTGCACCAAGAACAGAAGAGCAGAATTGCACCTGACGTTAGAGTGCGGGTACTGTGCGGGTCATCAAACTGTACTCCACCTGCACTTGCACCAAGAACAGAAGAGCACAATTGTACCTGACATTAGAGTGCGGGTACTGTGCGGGTCATCAAACCGCACTCCACCCGCACTTGCACCAAGAACAGAAGGTAGATTTTGCACCTGACAGGGAAGTGCGATCACAGTGCGATTCCAAGTGCGGGTCAAGTGCGGGTAATTCAACCGCACTCCACCCGCACTAATGTCCTGATCCGAGAACTGAAGTTGCAGACAACCCATACAGTGCGGGTAAATCACCCGCACTCCACGCGCGCCAGTTTGATTTTCAAAGCTTAAGTGACCTATTTTTGTATCTTGTATAAATAGAAAAGTTTAGAAACGTTTTAGGCAGCCTTTGACTCCGTTTTGCAGAGGTTAAACACTTTTAGACCTAGAATCTTTCGCTCTCTCTCATCCTTACATTCTCTACTCAACTTCAAGGAAGTTAGGAGATTTGAGCCACTTCAAGGAAGGAGATATTCTCCAAGGGTTCTTTCTTTTTCCCTTCTCTTAGTTTCCTAGTTGTAATGAGTAGCTAAATCCCCTCTAAAGGGTTGATGGAGTAGTTAGTTGAATATTGGGCTTGTACATAAACTTGATATTATATTGATATTCATGTCTATCTTTCATTGATCTATTCTTGTTATGAATGTTTATCATTGATTTCTTGTGTAGATACATCCTCTTTGCAAGATGTCTTTGTATTATGTATGAGTATTGCATCTAGATATACATCCTATTTAGTTGTTTAATGCTCTTAAGAATAGACGGAAAGTCAAGAATTCCGACTCTTAAACCGCGGTTTTAATCTAACCTCGATCGAGTTTCCGGCACTATACATCCTAGGTCGGAACCCGTGAGAGAGTTAGAAGTCATCACTATACATCCTAGGGTGACTATTTGTAATCGGCTGAGTCATTGTTAGGTAGACGAGCTTCATTTCTAGAATTCGATAAACAACCAACTCTATACATCCTAGGTTGGTAGCTTATGACGGATTAATCCCTAATAGGTGGTCCGCACTATACATCCTAGGTTGGCCACCTTCTAGGGATAAATAACCGACTCTATACATCCTAGGTCGGTTACCTTGAATAGCCGTGCTATTGACAAGTTTGTTGCATTGCCCAGTATTTACTTTCGTATTCATTAACTCCTTAGTTTCCATCATCTTTATATATCCGTCATTCCATTTCCCCCTTCATTTAGTTTGCATAATTAATTTAGTGTTATTTTTAGTGTAATTCACCACCTACATTTTCACCAACTCATGTTTCGATATTATATATATACATATCATTACTTTAGCAATAACTAATTTGGCTAACTCCGCTCCCTGTGGATGACACCCCACTTGCCACTATATCTATGTTTTCAAACTAATTTAGGCTTGTGAGGTTTTATCAAATATTGTTGACGGATTGATCTTTTTAAAACGACACTAAGAAAAACATTCTGTCAAGCGCACATGTGGCCTTAGTTGTCTACCAGACCAAGGATCCAGATTCGTGGCCATGGTTGCCCGCCACTTCCTCAAGACCAGGAGAACCTATATGGCACTCCTGAAGCCTTGAACAGAACCCTATCTCTCCAATGAGGACCTGGTGCTAAAATGGCATTAGTTGCCTACCAAGATCTTTTCGCCTAAGGACCGGGAATCCTGAAGTAGGAATACACGGTACCCCAATTCGCCTATGTATATGAGGACCTAGTGCTAAAGTGGCATTGGTTTCCTACCGGTATCTTTTCACCTAAGGACTAGGACTCCTGGACTAGGAATACCCTGTACCCTGATTCGCCTATGTATATGAGGACCTGGGGCTAAAGTAGCATTGGTTTCCTATCGGTATGTTTTCGCCTAAGGACCAAAACTCCTGGTGTAGGAATACCCGGTACCCCAATTCGCCTATGTTTATGAGGACCAGGCACTAAAGTGGCCTTAGCCCCCTACCAGGATTTGTTCGCCTAAAAACCAAGATTCCTGGTACAGTAATGCCCGATTCTAGCGATCATGTCCAAGAAAGGTCTGATGCGTGAAGATTGTGTGCCTACTAAGGTCTATACTTCAAGTAATCTTAAATGGGATTACAGGACATCATCGAGGTACCAGAACCAGATCCTATTAAAATCCAATATGCACACATGAGGCAATAAAAAAAAGTTTTTCTATTAATCAGTGAGGGTGCCCAAACCCCATTTATGGGCAGCGACATGAAAAAAGGGAAAAAAACATTTGAAATAAATCGGTAGGGAGCCCAAACCCTGTTTCCGGCCTACATAAAAAAATCTATCATGCAAAAGTATCAATGACCTTCTCCCATCCCTCTTCTACGCTGCCCTTCTGATTGACATCTCCAACTAGTTATTCCTTTCAAGCCAAGGATTTAGACTTCAAGCCCTGGAAAGGGATTTCAAACCCTACAGTTTCAAGCCCTGAAGATAGGTATTTCAAGCCCTAGACAGGGAGTTCAAGCCCTAGACATGGATTTCAAGCCCTGGACAAGGTATTTCAAGCACGAGAAATGGATTTCAAGCCCTGGAAAGGTATTTCAAACCCTATACTATAAGGGATTTCAAGCACCCCCTGATTGGGATTTAATGCCCTGGAAAGAGATTTTAAGCCTTGAATTCAACTTTCAAGCACTTATATTAAGTTTCAAACCATGTATTTGGACTTTCAACCCCTGCCCAAATTAAATTTCAACCCATAGTAAGGCACATTACCTTCTGATGGTGCCAAAATTGTGCTATATTTTGGCCCTCAATTACATATCCTTTAGCTTGTTTTCAAGTGTGTTTAGGTGTCTAATGGCTCTATTCTAGTCAATGCTGGCATTTTCAGGCAAAAAGGAGTTTGGGTGGCAAAAATTAGCAAAACATGGGATTTGATAGAAAAATTGGCTGAAATTGTGAAAAGCTTGTGCAACACATCCAACTTCGGAGGGTCATATCTCCCTGCTTAGATTGAACCATGTTTTGGATTACATTAAATTTGAAAAGCCCAGGGAGTTTAGTTTCCAGTGGTTTTTCCCGATTACAATTCTGAGTCTTTTAGAGGAAGATACAAATCTGGACTTGTATTAAGTAGGATTGATAACCCAAATCTTGATGCACGTTTAAGGATAGCTCTTGTCTTTACATTCATGGCTTGTATAGTAGAAATTGATATGTGTTTATGATTGGGATTAGGAGTAGATTAATGTAATTTAGGAGTAGATTAATTAAGCATCCCATGATTGCTCATATGTCGATGGATCATTCGAAATGCATGTTTTGGATTGACTCGAGTACTTTTGTTTGTTTGGGTGGAATTCATGAAGAGTATACATGATGCCTTTATGGGTTTTAGTTCTATAAACCTACATGCTTACACGACCCTGGAGTGTTGCTCGTACGATACACTCTTGGCGAGTAGCACTCGGGATGCGACTCTTGGTCATTGCTCGTGCGATACACTCTCGGCGAGTAATGGTCGAGGGTCCATTTATGCTTAATGCCTCCATTGGTTGTTGCTTACACGTGACAGGTGAGTAGCGATCAGTGGTTGATCTTATGTTTATCTCTTTTATATATGTGCTTAAATGTGGTCCTTAGTAGTTGCTCATACGATACATCCTCAGTGAGTAGTTTTAGAGGACTAGATGACTCTCTTCATTTCCATATCTAGAGCTCGTACTACAGGCTAGGTTGAACCCAATATAGGAGTGTCTTTGCAATTAGTTATTCTAGGTGGCGGGAATGTTTTAAGTGGTCATGAGTACCATATGTATCTATGTATCCACTTACTTGCATCTCTCATATCTGCCATTTTATATATCTCATTTAATCACCATTCTCATCCTTCCATGTTCTCTTATGTTTTCTTTATTTGTTTCTTTTCAGTTGCTCTTGTTCCCACACACAACATTTTACACCTCACACACACCACTCTCACCCTTGCCATGTTCTTATTTATATTGCTTTCAACAATCACTAAAACAAGAGACAATCGACGGATGGCACCTCCCTGTGGACGATACACTTGCTTACCGCTTTACTAAGTTTTCAAAACTTTAGAGCACATTGCGTAGGACTTTTTATAAATATTTTTTTTTATCCGCAATTTGGTAAAGACACAAAAAACGAGTATCACCTTCCCATTTTCACTATACCCATACATGTATCTCAATAAGGCAGTCAACTCACAAAAACAAACAAAACAGGCAGACCATCTCCAACAATACTTCATCTCCACCAAATCCAGAAAAAAAACCAACACGACTAGATACACAAAAAAAAAAAACAACAAAGGGGAACAATGTAATATGTAACATAACTAGGATATGCCACACCAATAAGACTTCATCTCCACCAAATCCAAAAAAAAAAAACAAAAATCAACAAAACAAGCAGACCACCTCCGTTCTCCAACAAGACTTCATCTCCACCAAATCCAAATAAAACCAACACGACTAGATACACACAAAAACCAACATAACAATGCAATATGAAACATAAAAATCAAGCCCTACATATGGATTTCATGCACTGAACATGATTAAAAGCCCTTATGCATTGTTTATCATTTCTAGTCCCAATGAAAAGTCAACACAGCTAATTGTTTAGCTTCTCACTGATGCATTCATATGCATCATTTTATCATTTCTAGTCCCAATTAATCATTTAACATCTCCACTTTCTTTTCAACCACATTATACTCTACATTCTACCACATAAGTGTCTTTTATTCCATCAGCTACAATTTACCAATACTTGTATACAGTCCAATTTTACAAGAAACGAGCAAACAAAAACAAAAACAAAATAGATAAATAAAACATGTGGTTGCTTGAACAATGCTTACCTCTCTGTTCGTCGGAACAAAACCTCAAACAAACAAACATGGAACATCCCTAGTCGTAGATACAATCAACAAAAAAAACCTCAGACAAACAAACATGGAACATCCCTAGTCGTAGATACAATCAACAAAAAAAACCTCAGACAAACAAACATGGAACATTCCCTAGTCTGAAATACAATCCACATAAAAAATCTCAAACAAACAAACTTGGAACATCCCCCACTTATAAAAATCCTCAGAAACGAAAAACATAAACAAAACAAAAAAGGCCCAAAATCAATGTTGAACAAATTTCATATCAAAAATAGTCTACTTGCTCGAACAATGCGTACCTCTCTGTTTGCGAGAACCAACAAACAATTGTTTTCGTCTCTATCTCGCCTACTCTAAAACGCGACTCTTCTCTTCTACTCTACTTCATTCTTCTAATTTTCTCGCTCACTTCTTGCTTCTTATACTCTTCACTGGTTTGATTTTGCGATTCTTCTACTTTTTCTATGTTGAGTTTCTCTCTTCTCAATGCTGGTTTGATTTTGATTTTGAGGTTAGGTTTCTCTCTTCTAAAAGTTGTTCTGATTTTGAATTTGACTTACACAATGGCAATTGCGGGATTTTGAATTTGTTTTGGACTATGGCGTTTAGGGCAATTTGGTCAGCTTGCTTAATGGCAGTTTGGGGTTTAGGGCAATTTGGTAATCTTGCCTTCAAAGGGTTTAATATTTAAAAGATCACTTTAAAGGGAAATCCGAGAAATTCATGTCCCCTATGGGACAAAAATGCAAGTTAATCAAGAAGGGGACATTTTTGCTCCTCTAAACATAATATGACACATTTTCTTCCATTTCCACTTATATCTATTAATTTTTATTTTTTGTATTTTCATTTACTAAAAAATAAAATTAATCAAGACTATTGATTTAGATAGAGACAATGTAAGGACAAAATGAGGAAAGAACGAGATCCAAATCCTTTTGTTTTGTTACTAGAACAAGTGTAATATAATGTTAATTTGTCCAAATCTAATAATCAATTGATATTGAAGAGACTGTATTGTAATGCTAATTGATGTGGCATAGTATGTTAATTTCTTTATAATGATTGGATTTTATTGATGTGGCATAGTATGTTAATTTCTTTATAATGATTGGATTTTAGTGATATTATATCATTTATCATTTAAACACCAAATTTGAACTTGATATTAAAATATTAAAAATATTAAAATATTAAAACTTTTATAAATTATTTTAAATTTTTTAATGGACATTTTCTAGTGTTTTATAATATTTATTATCTTTTTTACTAAATATTTGAAATTGTTTTTGAAAGAAATTTTTTTGAAATTGCTATTTATCTCATTTTTATTCTTCTTCAATTATTTCAAGAAGCATTTTCAAATTCTAAAGATACAAAATCAATTTCTCATTTTCAAATTTAATATAAAAAACAAAAAAAATAAATAAAATATTACCGATCGGAACCTAAATTCTACTCATGACAACTTTTAGACCGATGCATCTCAAATGAGAAAATTTTTGTGCAACGGTCCATTGAAACATCTAAGGAAAGAAAAAGTGAAAAGGAGAAAACAGGAAAGACTAACTTTTTGGGTGTGAAAAGAGAGATAACACCTATCATTGTATGTACTATGTACTGATATGCAATGGAAGATTTTCTCCAAAAGTAAAAGTCATATCTAAAGTCTAATTTAAAAATAAATAAAAAAGGTGATGAATATAAAATGACCGAAAAAAATATATCGAAAGAGTGAAATTTTACAGATATTGTGATATATTTTCATCTCACTAAAATCGCCCATAACAGGGACAACAAATTACGTGACAAGTTATAAGCTGTTGTCTTCAAATGATATAAAACACAAACACCTTCGGTACCAACTACCATTACACAAACTCAAAGCCTCAGGTCTCCCACTATTACAAATGCTCCCTAAAACACTCCTTTTCTGCAACTCTCTTTTCTCCTCCTTGGAACTAACAGATGATAAATAAAAAGGGGTGATTGGTTTTTACATTAACTCGATACGGTTACCAAAATGGCACAAGGTGGTAAGCCGACATGGTAAGAGACTTGTACGATGAGGTGCTAACTGCTAAGAGTGCAAAGCCATGAATAAGTTCTGCTTACGAGCATGTTCCGGAATAAGTCGGTTGATGATATCAGGCGGTATGCCCGAAAGCTCTGCAAAATATATATATACATATATATATATATATATATATATTGGTATCAGAATACAAGGGATGAGAAACCATTAGGAAAATTAATAGAAAATCATATCAAAGACCGAGTAAAGTGCATACACAAGTATCGCAAGAGAGGTATCTTAATGCTATTTCGATACAAATGTGCTAAAAGTCCGGTCAAAGAACCGAGAAGTCGGTTACAATTAAAATTCAGCTGTAACTTTCGAACCAAACAAGAAATAACAATACAGACCGAGTCAAGCTCACCTTGAGGTTTAAAATTAAACAGTGGAGGAAGTGGACGGCCATTAGGAAGGCGACTGTTTGGGTCCCTCAATTCATCAAAGAAAGGATGGATGCAAGCTTCTAGCTGCAGTGACAGATGAAAAAAATGTTTGTTGGTTTGTAGTACAAACCAATTAGGGTGCCAAAGTTATGAAAGATAAACTTACAGCAGTACATCGCAAATTGGGTGAATACTGGAAAAACCGACAGACAAGATCCACTGCCTCTGGGGGTAAACGTTTCTGGAAGACCTGGCAGATAAAAATTAAATCAGAATCTCAAGCAAATGATTTTTCCATCAATAGAACAATCTATCTATCTATCTATCTATCTATATTTAATTTATCAGATAAGTGAAGCGTTCATGTAGACACAATCGATCAATTGAGAAGCGTATTTGTTCAATACATGTGGAAACAATTATCCATCGTTACCTATTAGGAAATAGTAATACAAGAGAGATATACAAGCTTCTAAACTAGTAAAACGTAGAACATAAACAATGCCAAAGCTACATCTTTATTCACACATACATTCAACGGACAACTTATGACATGCTGATCAACCTCATTTAACAATCTCATAGTGTTCTAAACAGTAACCCTGCATTTGCAAGGGCTCAGTAATAGCAATGGCTATGAGCCTATGACCATATGATTTCACCTAATCAACAAACACAATGTCCCAGATTATTGTTGAATTTGACCAGCTAAAGATTCCTTAATTGTTATAAAAGCTACATCACCGTTTGTAACACAATTTCTTAAAGTTCCCAAGATGTCTACTATCTTTCAATAGCAACCACCCTCTATAATAATTCTTTCTGTTGTCAATGGTATGGAATGCATTTTAGACCATCTAGGTGCAATCAGAAAAAATTTAATAATAGTCACCACTTTGCTAGCTTCATATTGCACTTGGTAGCCTGTTGCCAACTGCCAAGTACTATAAGGCAGCAACAAATGCAAATATTCTTAGGCACTTTACACTCTATATTGATCCAGATTCTCTTTCATAGCATAGGTGATCATGTCTTTTTCCACAGCCTCAACCCTCATTCTCTTGAGCCTTTCTCCTGTAATTCTAAAAAGTGAATCTGCCCATTCTTTTCACAGGAACACCCATTATTTATCAGTGCAATGGCCTATACTTAGGACTATCAGCTCATAACTGGACAAAAAATTAATAGTTAGATCCACAATACCCCCGGTAGAACGATCTACATCATTTTATTACTTGGTTGGATCCAACCACAAGTCTGATGCCATCAATCAAACCATAGCAATACATACATGAAGGACTAATCAAGTAAGGATTCTAACTGAACATTGCTCAATCTAGGTTTATAACAGATTTAAAAATTCCATAATTTTACACAAACACAAAAAAGGAGAGAAAAAGGTCATACCTTGTGCCATGGATGAGGCTTTATCTGTGGGAATTTAAATTCAGTATAGTTTGGGTTCATGCACTTTATCTCCTCTCGGGTAGGTGTTCCCAAAACCTGAAATTCAAGAAGCATAAACGATTAATCCTTCAGGTCATTAAAATGCGTCAGTTAAAATCTAGTAATGACTAATGAAAGATAATAGGTATGCGATGCGAATAGAAATGTTAAGATTAATCCTCAGGCAGTAAAGTTACAATTTTATGTATGCAAAACACAGAAATGTTATCTCCCTGTTTATGTTTTTCCAACAAATAGTACACTGATAAATCTTTACGTAAGGTCACAAGATTTGATGTCAAGATTTCCAGGCCGACTTGTGTTTTAAAAGTCATAAGCGTGGACCATTTCCACTTCCAATAGAGATGGAAATTAACTTGTGTTTTAAAAAAAGAATTTCACAACTTGAGCAAGTCAAAAGATGATATCACCTTAATAATTTCAACTAGTTGGTCAACTCCACTTTCGCCAGGAAATAAAGGCTGTATAAATCAGAGTAATTATCATTAATTGCCGAAAACGATAAAGAAATGTTGAAAGACAACATATATGACTATATGAAACAGAGTGCCAAATAACCTGTCCAAGAAGCAACTCAGCCATCACACAGCCAGTAGACCATATATCTATAGCAGTTGTATACTCGGTGGCACCAAATATGAGTTCAGGAGCACGATAATACCTTGAGCAAATGTAAGAAACATTGGGCTCTCCTTTTACCTGATATAATTGAAAACGGACAAACTCAAGAAAAGCAAGAAAACATAATTGCAGACATTAGTAACTTGTGTGACACAGAAACATACCAACACTTTTGCACTCCCAAAGTCACAAAGTTTGAGCTGATGCGTGTGTGGATTCACCTGGACATGAGCATTTAATATCTGAGTTAGACCCCAATTATTTTTGATATGACAATTACATTGACATGCAATGGCTGATTTACTTATCGGTTTCATTGTCTTTAATGAACTGAGAATTCTGCAATTCTTCTCAAATAAGACAACATATATAAATAATGCATGCATGCAAATTCAGAAATATATACATATCATAGATATAACCAAAATATATAACTCATATTTGTCTCTCTTGTATGATCCCTTATGGCATCATTCATGGCTCATATTTGTCTCTCTTGTATGATCACTTATGGCAGCATTCATGGCAGTGATATTGAGCAAGTGCAATATTACTGCAGCTTGTTTCTTGATGTAAACAAAAATAATTATTGCAAATGCTAAAACAATTTCAAATTGTTATTTCCAAATATACAGAACATCATACCAAAAAAATGCACTTTACACAGCAAACATGAACACACTACAGTCCACGGACTTAAGGACTTTAATGATTGTAGTTGGATAACTAAGCACTCAGAATAACAAACAATAACATTATTTTACTTGCTAGTCATACTATTAATATGCAAGGGGAATCTTCTCATGTAGCAAACCCTCAAATTTTCAAATAAATCTTACTAGTAGGTTCTGAGGCTTGATGTCACGATGGCAAATACCAATGCAATTATGAATGTAAGCAAGTGCCCTGCATATCTGCAACCAAAGGAGGGGAAAAAAAAAGAAAAGAAAAAATAAAAAGCGTTCAATAAAAGAGAGAAATCAATTGAAGTCCTGTTTATTTATCATACATACATATAAGCAGATGCAAGAGGTCCAAGGTCAATCCCCTTCAACCAAACTTGGAAAGAGATTTAATTTAATTTGTGTTTGTGCATGGGGTGGGTTATGTTCTAAAGTAAGAAAATAGAAATTAAAAATAATAATAATAATAAACAATGTTTATGGTTGATGATAAATTATGTTAGATGGCACATTCATGATAAAATAATGTGTGCCACTTAAAAGTAATTGTTGTACCAATTACCAAGTAAAAGGCAAAAGAAAATCGCTTTGACCAAGCACCAAATAAAATACACCAACACAAGTTTACAATAACATCAAAGCTAGACCCATGATAGAATTTTGCATTTGATTACAGATCAAAAGAAAGATATTGACAAGGAAAGAACTGAAATTTAAACAAACTACCACAAACCTGGTAAGTATAGAGTTTGACATATATTAAAGGCATTCGCTGGTTGATCCTACTGTAGTTCCTTGCAATACGATTAACAGTTTCAGGAACATATTCAAGTACAAGATTCAGGTAAAGCTCTTCCTTGTCTGTTGTTGAAAAGAAACAATGCTTAAGGGCAACAATATTTGGATGGTCCAACATCTGCATAATCTGTAACTCCCTATTCTTATAGCGCTTGTCTTGGAGAACCTTCTTGATAGCAACAATTTCTCCAGTTTCTCTACATTTCGCCTGTATAAAGCAGCTAAAATTAATTGAATAATGTAATTTGATGGGTAAAAAGGTTAAGGAAAAAAGTTGAAATTGTAATCTAAGAATAAAATATACAACTCTGCTTACTTGAAAGACAACGCCAAAAGAACCGGTTCCAATCACATGCTCAGCTATATAACTGACTGACTGTAGACACCAACAAAACATTCGTTGCAAAACATGTACGACAATTATTAGTTATGATAACATCAATATTTTACATATCCAGGAAGTAAATTTTCTTCTAACCTGCTTAGTTTGGCCATTTCGACCTCCAACAGTAGTTCTAATCACATGTCCAGCTTCAGCACCAACACCATCAATTATATCCGGTTCACTATCCTGCAACAGATGGAATAATAAGAACTAATGACAATCACAGCAAAAAGTTTAGAAGTCTGTTAAACCTAGCAGAAATTAGTCAATAATATTCTTTAGTAAAAATGCCTAAAAAGATGAAAATTGCAAACCACCCAGTCCATGCTAACTTTTGCATTCCTACTCAAACAAAATTTTGAGACAATAATGCCCACCATTGTACCCAAAAGATTAGTTAAACAAAAACACTTTGGTATGAAGCTTTGATCATCGTCGACAAGCCAAATGGAATCAGAACTTCGACCACCAAAACACTGGCATCGTTCAACCAGCAAGAGTGCAGCACACTATCATCTTCGCTGTTGTTGAGAAGGCTACTCGTTGGCTTGCTTTGGTTTGGTTTGTGTGTTCTCAAGTGGATGATTTTCAGAAAAAGGGGTTAGATTCTTAATGGAGGCAACTTTTAGTAGATTTAACTGATTTAGAAGCATGGATTTTTTTTTCATTTGTAACAAACTTTAATTCAGAGAAAGAAAAAAGAAACTGACCAAACCATATATATCTCAAAAGTCCATCAGTTTAGTATTTACTAAATATAAATGTATTCCCTCTGTCTCTATGTCTGAGCTAAGTTGCTCAGTATGAGTCTCCACGATCAAGGCCCAATTTGGTACTTGTGAAACATTAGAGAGCAATTTGGTCACTTATGTAAAGAACCGAAGGTTGCAAACTATTTTGAATTTTTTTTAAAAAAAATGTCCAGGACCTATTTGGTAATCACCCCTTAAAAAAAAATACCTTTTGGGGTGGGGGATGTGATGATGGGGAACCCATCCCAACCCCCATTTAGATTTGGGGGTGAAATTCACCCGTCCTAATCCCTGTTTTTGGAGGACTTTTTACCCCCAAATGGGGATGGGTCCCTACAGCATTTGGGGGATCCCTAGGACTAGACTTTTGTTAAATCCCCAATATTCAATTGGGAAAAGCGCCCTTAAAGGTCACACTATGTCCACCGCTTTGCAAAAAGGAAAACTGTGTATAGCAGACAGTTGAAGAAAGATAAACCAATCAGTATTTGTGACTACCAAAACAATTAAAAATGAAATGCTTACTCTGTCCTCATCATGGTCCACTTTATCCCGCAATCTCATTTCTAGCATTTCTCGCCCCAGCCAGTCAACTGAACTTGATGAACTCTTGAAGCCATTAACAGACCTGGAACTGCCCACTCCCCCATTTCCTAGACTGGCAGATGCCATAAATATGATCGGTGTGTATTAAAGATACTAGTATTTGCTACCCTCCTGATACTTTGTAGTTGTGCCTTCCATTCCACCCAAACAACTATCTTCCTAATAAGAAATATAAAATTCTTAAGTCAGAAACAGAAATTGTACATAAGAAAGAAGGATAAGAAAGATTTATCACAAATGTTATTTCATGTAAGAAAAATGAATATGCAATAATCAATAATCAATATCATAAACACGAGTCATTCCATTTCCACCCTCTTATATGCAATTGCAAAACAGATATAACTTGGTAAATAAAAAATGGGAAAACAACTATGGGGACTGGGGAGTAAACAATGGCAGGATAGGAGATAATTGTCTTGCATACCATATTACCATATGACAGGTAACAGGTTACACTATGAAGCATTGACTTCAGCAGGGCAGCCATACCAGATATTCCTCGATACTTTCAAATAAGTTTCCAATACATATGTAGAAAAAATTTGATTTTTTGGCCTCCTATCATTTGAAGCGTTTTGGATAGTTTTTGGATACTTATATGTATTGGACAGACATAAAACTTAAGAACAAATTCTTTTAGTATTCATTAAGAATGGAATTGTAAGAAGGGTTTTGAACACAAGTTCTATTTGATGCATGATCACAAATAGTTTTACAATTAACTGTAAGTTGAAAATAAAAAAATATTAAAAAATTCTGCTTTTCTCAAAAAAATATATATATATATTAAAAAATTTAATAAAATTAACAGTCACAAGATATTATTTCACAGATTGTGGGTGAGCTGTATCCCCCTCCCCCAAACCCCAAATTTATTGTAATTGTTCAAAAAAAAAAATTTGAATCCACCATGAAATAAAATTGAAATATCAATTGAAGGGTCATTCAACAAAAAAAACAATACATATTCCACTAAGCCTCTAATACTTACTGTAAAACTTGCTACTGTTTGTATTGAATATGTACAAATGAATAAAAAAGAACATAAACTAGTGAATTATAAATGAATCAATTATTGTTGTTATTACATAAATTCGGGGGTTTTTGGGGAAAGGGAAGAGCTCGAACCCGGAACCTCATGGTACATGTGCGAGGGGTTTACCACCGAACCAATCTCATCTCGTCAAGAATCAATTATCGTTGTTCTTAAACCTGATTACTGGGAACTATCTAAGATTAAAACCTTCTATTCTCTTCTATCTACTCTCTCTTTTACAAATAGTCGTATGGGAAGACTAGAATTTTGTATAGCATATGAGAGCAAGAGCAAGGGCCTACTATATAAGTGAATTCAGATTCAGATTGAGTCGCAACCCTTTATGACTTCAGATGCAGTTCATACATAATACAAAACATGCATAACTTATCACACCATATATAAGTGTAACCCAATAAACAAATACATACCACAACCAATATTGAGTTACACTTATATTATAAACAACATAAATAGCATTCCAATAACTACAAAGTTAAATAATAATAATAATAAACTATACCCATCTAGAAAGTTTCTTGCTCTTAAATTTTCAACTCACTTGTTAGCCACATAATATCATTTCCAAAAGTAACTTAAAAAACCGATAAAAAAATTATAAAAAAATAAGCACTAAAATTATATTATTTTTTTAGCTAGCAGCCTAGCATAATAAAGCTATAAATAACAGGAAAAAAAAAATCAAAATTATATTCTTCAGCAAAAAAATAAATCATATAAAAAAAGAAGTAAACACTGATAATTATCTGATCAGATCTAAACTTAAACCACTCGAACTTTCTAGACACATACAAAAAAACACATAAATTGATCAAATATTAACAGATTCAAAACATGAAACAGAGAAAAACAAATAAAGCTTAAAAGGCAACAATTTCATCAAACAAACAGAAAAAATTCCAGATCGTCACAGAAGGTTTTACCTGGAAGTGTTTCGAAGAGAACAGGGAGGGTATTTCACGCATTATTCTGTACTTCTTTTCAGCTCTAAATCAAGTCTGCGAGCTTCAAAACGAAACGAATTTTATCGTTGAAAATTCAGATGCGAAGCGACAGAGAAAAAGAACGGACTGAGGACTGTTGTTGATCTGATTATGATTTTAGTGGTTTTGCTTTTGTGATTTTTGATTTTGTTTTTTCAATAGAGAGAGTGACAATTATTTGACAATGTCTTTTTCTTTTTTCTTTTTTTCTTTTTTTGACACAACAATGTCTTTTTCCACTGACACTGTTATTTATATTTATTTTATATTTTTATATCTTTATTTAAAAATTGTACTTCATTTATTTTCGTTCCAAAGAAAATATTCCATCTGTCCGTCTCACGGCCGATGAAACAGTCTAATTGAAAAATGCCATGTGGCACAAACAATAACACAGTTGAATTTTAACAATATTCTTTCGTGGAAGCACTGTGATGATAAGTACCAACAGTACAAAAGTCTCTCTCTTAGGTCTCTAAGGTGAGAGTGTTCCGAGTGAGTATACTATGTAAAGTAAGGGGCCGTTCGGTAACGTTTTTGGTTTTTGTTTTCTGTTTTCTCGTTTTCATTTGATTTCGAAAAATTGATTTTTGTATTTTTTGGATTCGAAAACGCGTCTGGTAGCAATCGTTGAAATCGATATTATGAGAATGAAAACATTAAAAACCCGTCTGGCAGAACTGATTTTCATAATAATTTTCAATTAAGTTGAACCTTATAATCAAATTTTTTATAAGGTTATAATTCAAATTTTAAGGTTTTTTATGTTGTAAAATATACTAATAATAATCAAACAAAGTTTATTAAAAAAATTTAAACTACGAAGTTTAATTAATAGCAGTGTTTGTTGGTTTGATCAGACTTTTTATTAACAATTTTTTTTATCAGATTTGATTATAGTTGAATTACATTGAACATCTGAAAAAAAAAACTCATTTTGGAATAAAAAATGGATTTCAGTTCTTCATCGCACGATGAAGACGAGGAAGACGAAGAGGAAGCATACTTGCCGACCTCTACCATCATCGACAATCCCATCATCAGTGACCTCCGTCGTCGACAACTCAACCATCGCCGACTCCATCACCACACATCACCACCATTTTTTCCTTTTTGAGTTCAACAACTAAATATAGAGTTTTGAGACCAGAGTTTTGAAGAAAAGAGAGAGATGATACCAGATCGTGCGAAGGAGAGATAAACCATAATTTTGAAGAAAGAAAAGAGAGGAAGAGATGAGATGATACCAGAGTTTTGAAGAAAACAAAAAGCCCAGATCGTGAGAGGGAGAGAGAAGAGATAGACCATTACCATATTTTATTCTTACTTTTGTATTGTTAATAATTAATGTAATTGGTGGGCCCATATAAACCGAAAACAAAAAAAAGAAAACAACTTTGAGTTTTCTCTCTGCACAGTTTTTCATGCTTTAATTAAATAAATCGATTTTGTTGTTTTTGTTTCTTTTTTTCTTCAAAACGTTACCGAACAGATTTTCAATATTTTTTTAACCCAAAAAACAGAAAAACGCATCTCAAAAACGACGCCGAACGCGCCCTAACTTTTCTGGGGAATTGCTCAGATATGAACGTGGAGGAAATAGCTATGCTTTGTGGAGCACTATCCATTAAGGAAAAGGAGACTTCTGTTGGGACTCTAGAGGGTAAGCTTAAGGAGCAAGGAAAACAGCGATTGTCCTTATGTCTGGAGGGAAAGGTGATGGCAACTAAGTTAGTTAATCGAGAAGCCTTCATGAAGGTTATGCAAACAATCTAGCGAGTAAGTGAGGGGGTTGAGATTGAGTCTGTGGAGGGGAATGTTTTTTCCTTCCAGTTCAGGAACGTGGAAGATTGAAAACGTATTCAAACGGGAGGTCCTTGGACTTTTGATAGGGCAATGATTATATTTGAGGAACCCATAGGGACCGGGGAGATTTTTGGCATGAAGTTTAATTCGATAGAGTTTTGGATTCAACTACATAATATACCATTAATAGGTATGACAGAAGATATCATTATTTTCCTAGGAAAGATGATAGGGGAGGTTCATGATCTTGATATGGGTTCTGTAAATAATGGTTCTAGACGTTACGTTCGGGTCTGTGTCCGTGTCCGTATTGATGCCAAGGAACCACTGAGGAGAAGTCTTCGGGTTGATTTTCTTGGGGAGGGGACAATTAAAACAATTCTCCTACGTTTATGAGCGATTACTAGATTACTGCTTCAAATGTGGTCGCTTGGGACATTCATTGCGAGAATGCATAGAGCCTGGGGTTGGAAATGAGTCAATTTCAGAAGCACAAATGCGTTTGAATACTTGGCTTAGAACGGTGGGTCCGCCAAAGCGTTTCCAGTACACGAAGGACCATATGAACAGAGGACCATGGGGCTCACAAATTAGAGTTTTGACGTGCAAAAGCTCAATGCGGAATCACTGGAGAAATGGTGAGGAATCGAGAACAAACACTAAAAGTTTGCTGGAATCCTCTCTCGGAAAAAAGGGACGATTGGAGAGACAACCGGAGATCCACTCAAACGAGATCGGACTCCCCCTTTCTAGCCAAAGTAACGTGGGAACCAGTGAAGGCATTAATTGCGCCGCTGGAATAGACTCTTCTTCTTGGAAAAGGGAATCTGAAAGCGTCATATGTGAACAACCTTCTAAACAGCACACACAACCTCCTGATCAGCGGATATTGAGGACCAGTGAGATGATCCTGGATCAAATGGGTGAAGTGATAGCACCTACCAGTGCAAAGGGTTCTGTAGCGGGCCTCTGTTATTGTACTGGGCTAGGCCCAATTGCAAGCCTGGGAGGGATCAAATGGGTGAAGTGATAGCACCTACCAGAAAGATAAATGGACAATCTAAAGAAAGGGATTGAGATACCTGAAGGAGAAATGGACTCATGTCCTTTAGCTGTTAACACTGGTAAGACATATAAACATCTACAATGGAAAGGGGTTGCATATGGAATGGGTTTGGATCAAAATTTGGGGGACAATTTGGGATTAGGTAAACGAGAGAAATCTGAAATGCAGCGGCGAGATCGACTGAAAAATAAAATGTCTAAGCCAATAGGAAATGGAGAGGATGATAGGAGATATTGCGAGGGAGGCCCTGTATGGTGGCGACCAGGACACTTGTTGCAAGGGAAGATGAGGGGGTTTTGGGACAAACCAGTACTGTCACTGAAGTCGCTGAGATCACGAAGACGGGAACGGTGATACAAATGGTGGCTGATACGGTGGTGGATAGTGATGAAAGGGTTAAAGGGGTAAACGTACTTGCGGAGATGGTTACCATTGACAAGGTTTCGTCGACCGAAGGAAAGGTGTGTACTCAAGACTTATCGGCCGACCGATCTTCATCGGCTCGCCGAACTCAATGAAATTATTCATATGGAACGCCTGAGGACTGGGTAGTCCATAGGCGTTCAACATTTTACGGAAGCATAAGGAGGAAGCTAATCCGGCCTTGATGTTTCTGCTGGAAACAAAGTGTCACCATGTTAAATTAGAAAAGTGGAAGACTAAGTTAGGTTTTATACTGTGTTGGAAAGGCTGGAGGGCTTTGTCTGTTTTGGTCTCATGATGTTAATGTGGAGCTGCTATCATATTCACATGCTTATATTGATGTTAGGATTAGACGTACCAATAAGCAGAGCTGAAGGTTTACTGGCTTCTATGGAGACCCAGATGGGACGCAGAGAAGACATTCTTTGACCTTTCTTAAACGTCTAGCTGGAATGTCAAATTTGCCTTGGGTTTGCATAAGAGACTTCAATGAGGTGTGCTTCGATAGTGAGAAGAGTGGGGGCTTGAGGAAAAAATGGAGTGCCATGTCTGATTTCCTAGAAGCATTTGAGGATAGTCAGTTAGAAGATATGGGTTTTCAGGGTCCTCAATATACTTGGAGTAACAAAAGAGAGGACAATGGTCTTATCATGGAACGCCTTGATCGAGGGCTATGTACTAAGGAATGGTGAGCTCTCTTCCAGATTTTGGGGTACGGCATCTCGACTTCTAGGGGTCAGATCACATGCCTATTTTGTTGGATTTCTCTAATGCTTTGAATCTGAGTCAAGGGTGCGGTAATAGGAAGGGGATGAGGTTCTTTTTTAAAGAATGTTGGGGCGAAGATAAGGAATGCCAGGAAATTGTTGCCTTAGCCTGGCAGCATAAAGAGCATGGTGGGATGGTGATTGACAATATTCAAAGGTACGGTAATCTTCTTAACAAGTGGAATATCAAAAAATGTGAGTCTCACCGGCAGGAGATTGCTCTCCGACAAAAGGACCTGAGTTTGGCTAATAGAGATGATATTCCAAAGTCGTTGAGGGTCATTAGAAGTTTGGAAGATAAATTGGATGAAGCTTTGAAAGTGGAGGAACGATACTGGTGTCAGCGTGCCAACGTGGAATGGATGAAGAGTGGGGACCGAAATTCTGCCTTCTTCCACGCAAATGCCTCAAACAGGAAAGTGCGGAATAAGTTGACAGGTTTATTTGATGATTTCGGCCACTGGACAGAGTCGAGAAACGGGATGGAAGATATAATTAGCGGTTATTTTTCCACTCTTTTCATTTCCAGTTGCCCAGGTCTTAATCACATCAATCGAGTTCTTGAATGAGTACATATGAAACTGACAGATCAAAAGGTTCATTTACTAGAGATGGAGTTCTCAGCTGCAGATGTTCGAAAAGCTATTTTTGATATGAGCCCGATGAAGGCCCCTGGAAAAGATGGTCTCCCAGCCATTTTTTATCAAAAATATTGGAAAACGGTTAGCCTGGAGGTTACAAACTGCTGCCTGGAGGTGCTTAATAATGGTGGGTCAGTAGAAGAGTTCAACAGCACCATAGTCACTTTGATCTTGAAGACCCAATTTTCGAAATTAGTCTCCGACTATAGGCCAATTAGCCTATGCAATGTGCTTTACAAAATTATTGCTAAAGCTATTATAAACAGATTCAGGACTGTCCTTGATGGGATAATTTCAGAAGCCCAAAGCGCTTTCATACATGGGCGTCTCATTTCCGATAATATTGTGGTGGGGTTTGAGTGCCTTCACAGGATTAAGAGGAGAAGGAGAAAGCAAGGATCCATGGCCATCAAACTCGACATGTATAAGGCCTATGACAGAGTCGAGTGGATTTTCGTTGAAAAAATGATGCTTCATATGGGGTTTCTTGGGAAGTGGGTCAACTTGATATTAAGGTGTATATCTTCAGTGTCCTACTCTTTTATGCTGAATGGGGAGGTGTATGGCAACATTATTCCTTCTCCAGGCCTCAGACAAGGCAACCCACTGTCACCTTATCTTTTCCTAATCTGTGTTAAGGGGCTCTCTTATCTAATTTGGAATGCTCAATCTCAGGGCAAGCTTACTGATTTCAAGTGCAGCAAAGATGGCCCTATAATTTCTCACATATTCTTTTCCGATGATAGTAAGATGTTTACTAAGGCAAATGATGTTAATTGCTTGGAAGTTAGACGCATTTTGGATACTTGTGGAAGAGTGTCAGGTCAGGTGATTAACTATAACAAATCAGCGATGTGTGTTAGCCCTTCGGTTTCTATCAGCGAAGGGAAAAGACTGGCGGAGTTGGTGGGGGTTAACTTGGTGGAGTGTCATGAAAAGTACCTAGGTCTTCCGTGCTTCACTAGGAGGAGTAAAAGGAAGTTGTTTGCGAATATTGTGGATCTAGTGTGGGGAAAACTTAAAGGCTGGGGGGAGAAGCTTCTTTCTATTGGAGGGAAGGTTCTCATCAAGGCAGTTATTCAGTCTATCCCTACTTATGCAATGAGTATGTTTCGCCTCTATAAAAGCTTGATTGGGGAAATTCAGAGATTATGTGCTAGATTCTGGTGGGGTGGCTCTAATGAGAAACGTAAGATACATTGGTGTAAATGGAGCAAGCTTTGTACTTCTAAAGCAGAAGGCGGTCTGGGTTTCAAGAATCTGGAAACTCTTAACAGGGCTTTACTTGCAAAACAAGGGTGGCGGATTATTAAAAACCCTGAGTCCCTTGCAGCCAAAGTCTTAAAGGGTTGTTATTTCAACAATGGAGATTTCTTGGAGGCTGGTAAAAAAGATTCAGATTCTTTTATTTGGAAGAGTATTGTAAGGACCTCAATTTTATGATTGGTTTATTTCATGACAAAACACACCACATTGGGGATGATTGTGTAATGGGTAGCTTAGGTCCTTGTCGGCAAGCTTCCAAGCATCTCCATGACTTCAAGAGCAAAAGGTATACTCACTTTACTTTGTCTCTTAAAGAGTTTAGGTGCACACACACACACACTTCATGCATGCTTTCATTTGTGTTTCCTTGATTGTGTGCATTTATGTCTCAACCCATATGTGCACTTCTTTGTTTGTCTTTACGTGTGGTTGTTATGTTTTACGTTTTCCTTGTGTGTTCGGAAACGTCCTCACTCGCACGATGGTGTACTTGTGTTGTGTCCGCGCTTGCGCTTTGGTGTGCTTGAGTCTTAGCGCTATTTGTGATCATAGAGAGGTTCCTTTTGTACTCTCTTGGATTGTTATTTGGTTACATGGTTTTATACCATGATTGTGGGATTTTTGTTATTGACCAATTCTGACCTCTGGTCACTCTTTTGACCATAATTCTTTCTACGATTATTCAAATCATGTTTTGTTAATTGGAGTAGAAAGTAGACTTCCATACCTTTCCAACGGTATATCATAAGAAAGGTTTCGATGTCGCTAAGATAGATGGTGAGACCAAAATTGACATGGTTGTCAACTCACTATCAGATTCCTTTGATCAGTTCAAGTTGGACTACACCTTGAACAAAAAGGAATACACCTTGCATGGCCTGATGCAAGATGTTCAAAGTGTTGAAAAGATCCTTGTGAAAAGCAAAGGTCAAGAGATTCATATGGTTGGTAAAGTTGCTACTGTTAAGACCCGTCAGAAGGTCAAGAAACAACAGAAGAAAAAGCAACTTGGGCCTACCAAGAAGGAGACCAAGAAAGTAACCAAGATCAAAGGGAAATGCTTCATTTGTGGTGAAAAGGGACATTGGAAAAGAAATTGTCCAAAATCCCAGAACAAGAAGGAAGAAGGTAATATTAATTATCTTGAAACATGTTTTCCAGCAGATTCTACAGATTCTTGGATCATAGACTCTGGAGCCACTAATCATGTTTGTTATTCCTTACAGGGGTTCCAAGAAAGGAGAAGGCTAAAGAAGAATGAAATCAATTTGTGCTTGGGCAACGGATCGTTAGTGTCTGCAAGTGCAGTGGGAGATATTAGAGTTATTATAGATTCTAGTAGGCATTTAGATTTAATAGACATTTATTATGTACATCAATTCAAGAGGAATTTAATTTCAGTTTCTTGTTTAAATAAATTTGGATATTAGGATACTTTTAATAAAGCTTTTATTATTAGTAAGAATGACAAAATTGTTTGTAAAGGTACATTGGAAAACGGTCTATTCTTTTTGCATAGAAATATCTCTCACTCGTTAGACATAGAAACAACGGAACCTAATCATAAAAGAGTAAAATTATCAAAAGATGAAACCTACCTTTGGCATTTAAGCCTAGGTCACATTAACCTTAATAGGATTAAAAGATTGGTATGTGACGGACCTTTAAGTGACTTAAAGGTTGATGATCTACCAACTTGTGAATCTTGTTTGGAAGGTAAAATGACCAAAAGGCCATTCAATACAAAGGTGCAAGAGCCACTGAATGTTTAGGACTAATACACACTGATGTATGTGGTCCTATGAGCATTCAAGCTAAAGGTGGATATGAGTACTTCATCACCTTCACAGATGATTACTCAAGATTTGGTTATGTGTATCTCATGAGACATAAGTCGGATGCTTTTGACATGTTCAAAGCATTCAAAGCTGAAGTAGAAAATCAGCTTGAGAAACTCATAAAAATCTTGAGATCTGATCGTGGTGGAGAATATCTATCTGGTGAATTTCAGCAATATCTTATTGATAATGGGATAGTTTCTCAGTTTTCTGCATCAGGTACACCTCAACAAAATGGGGTAGCAGAAATGAGAAATAGAACTCTTTTGAACATGGTTAGGTCTATGTTGAGTTATTCAACACTTCCTATTTCTTTTTGGGGATATGCTCTACAAACTGCAATATATATTCTAAACGTGGTACCATCAAAGTCGGTTCCTGGAACACCATATGAGTTGTGGACTGGGCGAAAGACTAGTTTACAACACATAAGGATATTTGGTTGTTCTGCACATGTGTTAAAAGGAAAGACAGAAAAGATGGAGTCCCGTTCGAAAACATGCATATTTATGGGGTATCCAAAAGGAACTAAAGGATATTATTTCTATAGTCCTTCAGATCTAAAAGTGTTTGTTTCAACAAATGCTACATTTCTGGAAAAAGGACTATATGAATGATTTTGTTCCCAAAAGTAGAATTGTCCTGAATGATATGTCAGGAGATACAATTCCACAAGAGGTTTCACAACCTAACCCAATTGTAATTTCCACTCCAACACAAAATCAACAACCTACCATTCCTCGTCGTAGTAGGAGGGTTAGAACCCAACCTGAAAGATACATCGGTCTAGGAGAATCTGTTGAGAATCTCCCTGACGACGATGGTCCCTACACGTACAAGGAAGCAATGGAGGATGTTGATTGTCACCATTGGCAAAAGGCAATGCAATCTCATATTGAATCCATGTTCGATAACAAAGTCTGGTCCCTTGTAGACTTGCCTAAAGGGATAAAACCCATTGGGTGCAAGTGGGTATACAAGAGGAAAAGAGGTATGGATGGAAAGGTGGAAACTTTTAAAGCTAGATTGGTAGCTAAAGGTTACACATAGAAAGAAGGTATCGATTACGAGGAAACCTTCTCTCATGTGGCCATGCTTAAATCCATTAGGATACTCTTATCCATTGCAGCATCTTTAGATTTAGAGATTTGGCAAATGGACGTCAAGACAACTTTCCTTAATGGAAGTCTTGACGAAAGCATTTATATGATGCAACCAGAAGGATTCATTGAAAAGGTCCAAATGGAAAAGGTATGCAAGTTGCAGAAATCAATTTATGGATTAAAGCAAGCATCCAGATCCTGGAACATAAGGTTCGACCAAGCTGTAAAAGGTTTTGGATTTTTATAGAACCTTGTGTATACAAAAGGATCAAATGTGACAAGTTGGTTTTCCTTATTCTTTACATAGATGATATATTACTCATTGGAAACGATGTGGGAGTATTGACATCAGTAAAAGAATGGTTAGCAAAACAATTTGATATGAAGGACTTAGGAGAAGCAAGTTTTATTCTAGGTATCCAAGTAATAAGGGATAGAAAGAATAAAACGATTGCACTATCCCAAGCTTCATACATAGACAAAATCTTGTCTAGGTTTTCCATGCAAGATTCCAAGAAAGGTATGTTACCTTTTAGGCATGGAATCAAACTTTCTAAGGAACAAGTTCCTAAGAATGAGCATGAAGAGCAATTCATGAGTAGAATTCCATATGCCTCTGCAGTTGGAAGTCACATGTATGCAATGCTCTGTACTAGACCAGATATTTGTTTTGCTGTTGGCATAGTTAGCAGGTTTCAATCGAAACCTGGTCCTGATCACTGGATGGCAGTCAAGCATATTTTCAAGTATCTTAGAAGAACGAAAGATAATATGCTTGTATACTCTGGAGGGGATTTAATCCCTGTTGGGTATACAGATTCTGATTTCCAATCGGATTCTGACTCTAGAAAATCCACATCAGGATCTGTGTTTACTCTTGGAGGAGGAGCAGTCATTTGGAGGAGTATCAAGCAATCTTGTATTGCTGACTCCACCATGGAAGCAGAGTATGTAGCTGCATGCGAAGCTGCCAAGGAGGCTGTTTGGCTTCGCCAATTCTTGATTGACTTAGAAGTAGTTCCTAGTGCGAATAAGCAGATCACTATCTACTGTGACAATAGTGGAGCAGTGGCTAATTCGAAAGAACCAAGAAGTCATAAGAGAGGAAAACACATTGAAAGAAAGTATCATCTTTTAAGGGAGATTGTTCATAGGGGAGACGTGACGATTACCAAAATCGCGTCGGCAGAAAATCTAGCAGATACCTTCACAAAGGCTCTACCTCAGAAGAGTTTTGATGGGCACCTAGAGAACATGGGAATGAGAGATATGACACATTTGCTATAGCGCAAGTGGGAGATTGTTAGGATTATGCTCAATAGCAAGAGTGTAATATTGTAATTGACAATCTTTTCATATAAATAAAGTGATATCTGATTCTGCAAAATTTTATAGCATTTATAAATATAATTGTCAAGGTAAATAATCATAAGGTCAATAGACTATGAGATATGAAGAATTGTTTGTACATCCAGATATGTATGAGGTAGACACAATTCTTTAGTTAGTCTTGAATAACGTTCACAACTTAAGTTAAAGGTTGGGCACCTCTATCTTGATAAAGTTGTAGAATTCTTTTACTAGCATTTGAGTGAGATCAAATGAGTTATGATGAGTCTAAAATCATCGAAAGGTTTTCGAGTAAAAGAATCTAGTGCACTGAGTGCATTGAACTGGATCACAATGAAATACTTTATCTAGAACCGTCACTAGATATAAGTCTTTTCATTATCAGGACAATCGGAGAGTCTATCTAAATCTTGAGATAAATGATGGACTTATGGTTGCAAGTGTTATCATTTGAGCTATCAATGAGTACGATTATATAGCATAGTCTATCCTCGATAGTTTGGTGGTATTCATTTGTTAATCGATAGAGGACTTCATTTATAGATATGGACATCGTGGCTCCATTTATTAAATAAGAGTATAATATCATCATATGGATGTTTTGAGGTATTGGATACTAAATCTCAAAGTTGAGTTTTCAATAATGATTATTGAAGACATGGCTTCTGGACAAGTCAAAATATCCAAGTTCAAAATGTGGTCATATGAGGAAATATGGTAACTTGGAGAGCTATAGGCGGTCTATGAGCTCTTGGCGATTACTGATATTATTCACGAGGATACACCATCTCCTATAAGATTGTCTAGGGTATGAATGAGAAACATCTCCTTATTCTATCTTTATTTAAGAGTTCAATTTTAGCTCTTTAGTGGAATGAGTTAAAATTAATAGATCGGACCTAAGTGAATCATTTGTTGATTGTGATTAGGTTATGTCTATTGAAGCTTAAATTTAAATAGCCTGTCAAGATTCACAATCCACACTTACTTGCATGGATCACTTGATATATTCTACCGGACCAATTTATGGGTCCATCTAGAATTGCATTTAATATATTAAGAATATAATATGTCTATTATTTATTTAATGGGCTGCACTATTATATTAATATATTAAAAGGAGACATGTAGGCTTGTTTCTTTTAGTAAGAATAAGTCTGGTTCACATGTGGGCTTTTATTTAAAGTCTAATGGATTAAATAAAATAAGAAAAATAATATTGGGCCCATATATACATGGTGTGGGCGGCAAGGCTAAATAAAATAGCCCAAGATATTATTTTATTTTATTGTTTTGATTAAATGGGAATTAATTAATTATTTAATTAATTAATAGTTTAAATCAAAATCTTTTCCTGATCAGTAAATTAAATACTATGTGTTGGATTAGGGTTGGAATTATTTTAAGTGATAGGAGTCCTAATGTGGTAAGGGTTAAGTCCACATACACTCCTTATTATACAAAGAATTCGGCCACCACTAGTCCTACAAGGGTTAGGATTCTTGAATTGATAGGAATTAGGGAAAAGGATAATTCCTTTTCAAGTAAAGAAATTAACCAACCCTAGATTTCCTATTCAATGAATTCGGCCAACCCTACTTGGTGAAGGAGAAAATTCGGCCAACCTATAAATATAAGATTATGAATTTTCGGCCACTAAGAAGAAAAATAGAGAGAGATTTTTGTTTGTTTTGAAAATAAAAAATCCTACTCTATACATATAGATTTTCGGCCAAGAGAGAAAAAGAAAATAAGTTCTCATTCGATAGTGCACTTACAAGCCTTTAACATCAAAAGGTTTTGTACACACTTTCGATTTAGGGTTACGCGAGTTTCAATCATATTGATTGTGAATTCAAAAGTGACCGGAACTATTTTTTAGGCTCTTGGTGTTTTACTATTGAAGATCAAGATCAGAAATTCCATACATCCATTCTAAGGTAAGCAATTCAAAGAAAAAGGGAGACCACGCTCCTAGGTGATTCACGTACATGCTAGGATTGAAGATCTTGCGGATTACCATCGACGTAAGTCAATCAGATCACGCGACAAGAGGTATTTATCTCTAACCGTATATTTGAGTTTAATTAATTAAAGGGTTAAGGTTCAAATCTTTAGAAAAATTTTAAACTATACGAAAATTATTTTTTGCCTTCCGCTGCGGTTTTAAGCAATTTTTCCATACAATCTTTTATTCATATAGTGGATTTCTGTGATCGTCTGTGGCTAGAAGGATAGCCTGTGGTTTTTCCCTTGTTGAAGGGTTTGCACGTAAAAATCAATTGTTCTTTATATTTCCGCACTTTACACTTGATTTTTATTGTTTGATTGTTTGGGTTAATTGTGCTTAATATTGACTAATCGAAAAGCTGGTAATAATCGATTAACAACTCATTCAACCCCCCCCCCCCCCCCCCCCCCCCCGTGGTTTTTCCCTTGTTGAAGGGTTTGCACGTAAAAATCAATTGTTCTTTATATTTCCGCACTTTACACTTGATTTTTATTGTTTGATTGTTTGGGTTAATTGTGCTTAATATTGACTAATCGAAAAGCTGGTAATAATCGATTAACAACTCATTCAACCCCCCCCCCCCCCCCCCCCCCCCCCCCCCGTGGTTTTTCCCTTGTTGAAGGGTTTGCACGTAAAAATCAATTGTTCTTTATATTTCCGCACTTTACACTTGATTTTTATTGTTTGATTGTTTGGGTTAATTGTGCTTAATATTGACTAATCGAAAAGCTGGTAATAATCGATTAACAACTCATTCACCCCCCCCCCCCCCCCCCCCCCCCCCCCCCCCCCCCCTCTCCCCTCCTAGGTTGTTTAGACACACGCTTAGAGTGTATTTTCAAGTATTATTTGGGGTAAGG